>CM040773.1:27128116-27810372 GCA_022829085.1 Abramis brama | reverse complement strand
AAACTGATTCTTATCAGTGGTTTATGATCAATATACATGTATGAATCATTTTTAAACTTCAGATTCATTCATTTTAACTCAGTTTAATGGTGTACAGACAGTATATCTCTCCTAAAGACCCTGCTGGAGCGCCAACTAGTGGCTGAAAGTGTATATTAAATATATTGAATATTTTAAATATTTAACATTTCAATAATCTGTTAAAAATGTGATCACAGTCCCATAATCATATTTTTGATTCAGATTCAATCTGATCATCATCACTAGAAGCTGAAAAACTGTCAGTATTTTATTCAGTGATCTTCAGTGTGTTTGATCAGGAAATATCAACAGACTTTATAATACAGCAGCTCAATTTCCTCACTGAACTCCGATTAAATGTCTTTAATGTTTATCATTGATTCATGAAATGGTCTCCTCCCAGTGACAATACAAGTACATTCATAATACTTTTTAACAATTTGATGATTTTCACAATATACTGTATGTATTTTCATAGCTCATGGTGTGTATTGTTTTGTGTGTGTATTAGCTCCTCCTTGTGGCTGAATGGCAAACTACATCGTTTTAATTGCTCTCTTTAGGCCAACAGGTTTTAAAGGCCTAAAGCAGGGTTTCTCAAACTTGGTCCTGGATGGCCACTGTCCTGCACAGTTTAGCTCCAACACTGATCAAACACACCTGAGTAAGCTAATCAATGTCTTCAGGATCACTAGAAACTCACAGCTAGGTGTGTTTGATCAGGGTTGGAGCTAAACTGTGTAGGACAGTGGCCCTCCAGGACCAAGTTTGAGAAACCCTGGCCTAAAGTATCACAGTTAAGGTGATGATACACAGGGCAACTTTTTGTGCAATGTTACTGGGCAATCTTGCAGAGCAATTGTTGCTTTGGGCACTTTCCCATTGAAAATGGGCATTACATTTCTATCTGGATACTTTAGATGGGTCGTGGGCCCTGTGTCTCATCTGGTTGCCTGTTGACCGCAACATTGCCCAGCAACATTGCTCAAAAAGTTGTCCTGTGTATCATCACCTTTACTGTGATACTTTAGGCCTTTCAAACCTGTTATATGGCAACTTTGTGAATAATAACTTTGCTTATTTGAATGTTTGTATAATATACGCTGCACTTACCCAATGAACGTGTTGAATCTGCCGATGCAATTATAACCATACAGCAGACTTTTGCCTCTGCTGTAAAAAAAGAAAAAAAAGAAAAGAAAAAAACACTCGGTTACAAACGTATCCTCGGTTCCCTGAGATGGAGGGTCCATTCCCCTGCGAACACGCTGCCCCAGGACAGCATGTCTGCTCCCTGTTTCAGTCTGCCCAGGACATGCACCGGTCTCAGCGAGCGCAGGTTGTGTTGAGCCCATAAGAGGAAGTGTCTGGCTAGGGCTTGACCTGAGTCCATCCTGATGGTTTATGTAGGACACCACCGCCATATTGTCTGACCGGACTAAGATGTGGTGCCGTTAGATCTAGTAGGAATGGTTTGAAGGCCAGAAAAAAAGTCATCATTTCCAGGCAGTAAAGGGATAAAAACTTCTTAAAAGTGTGTGGTGCCAGAGACAGTCCGAATGGTTGGACCGTGTACTGGTAGGCCACCCCTTTGAACGCGAATCTCAAAAATGGTCTGTGATGGGGGGTTATTTGCATATTTGCATAGCGAGTACCTCTGTGCTAGATTTTAGTTCTGAGCCGGTTTTCATGTGTATGAATGATTCTGAAGACATTATTTTATGCCTAATCCTGATTTCAAGGTTGGAATTATGGCCAGTAACAGAAGAAAATGCAAACACGAGCCAGATGTTTTCGGCTACATTTGGGGGTTTTACTACATCGAAACAGCAACAATATTACAGATATTGAGAAAAACTGTTTATTTATTTACTGTATGTAAATTTGCGTTTATGTAAAGATCTTTGACATTCAATGGAGTGAACATATTTCTCCACTTCTTTGCAGACTGTTAATGTACATTTTAAATAAAAAATAAAATACATTAATGTTACATTTTAAATACAATTTGACATTTGACTGCTTTTGTTATATAGGCTATAAAGCTGATACAAATACATAATTAAAAAAAAAAATCATCAAATCTGGTAATAGGAGGCATTTTTTTGCAAATTAGCAGAATTTAATTTAAGATGCAGGTAATAAATTAAATCAACTTGACAAAAAAAACAGTGAATCCTTTCTGTGAAGGATTTTTGTGCGTTAATGAATGTGGTATTTGGTCAAGGTAGAACATTATAATATTAATTAGTAATATTAATGTATTTTTCCACTGCTCTCTCTCTTGCTGTGACATTTTAGTGTAAAATTCCTAAAAAGTTATAGGCCTACTTTATGCCTCCTTTTGTACAATATTAAATAAGCATGCTTTAATATATCCTTTAAATTCCTCGGGCTTATTCTTGACCTTTGCAGACATCACAAATACAGCTCTACTCTTTGTTTATTTGATTCTACATCTTTATTCTGTTAGTCTTGAAATATAAATACATGTAAAATCTATCAAAAGCTGATTCAGATTATGTGTGTTTATGTAGCTTTCACATGAGCATCAAAAAAGACTAAAATAACAATTGAGAATTGCAGATCTATAAGAATATCCCCTGACAAAAACATCCACTGCTTTTTATGATATAAAACAAAATCACTTCATATGTCTTCTGGATTCTGAATATATTTACATTATTTATCAAAAACTTAAAATAAATACTAGAGAAACTACAAGACCATTAAGAAAAATGAAGAATGAATTGGTGTAATATTCAGTGAATTCATATTCAAAAATGTCTTTTAAAAGGTGACTAACATTAATCTCATCATGGCTGCGGGTGTTTCTGTTGAAAATACTCTGTAAAACAGTTCTAGGAAGATGTTGACCACTGAAGAGGGAAATAACAACGAGTGTGAAGTTGAGAAGAAGAAGAAACTCTGACCACAATCGCATCACGGTCGCAGAAAATAAATGTGTGAACTTTAGTCTCTTCAGTTTATTTTCCACTCTGCTCTTAGCTTGATCTTTATCTCTCATCATGACTATTTTAACACATTTCGGCATTCATCTCTGTTGAACCCTGTGATCCACAGGTGTTTGGCCTGATCAAGTTTCTCCACAGTCTTTTATCAGCTGTTTCTGAATCAGTTGTGTCTTTGGGTTGAGATCTGTGCACACAAACCACACTGAACTAAACCACAGGCATCAGCTTCATCAGTCAACCGACTCGACACAGTAAAACAGAGTTCAATACAGCATTCTGAACGATTTACATCAACAAAACATGAGTTTCTGTGCAAATATAAAAGCTTGTGATCAACAGAGCAGATGAGAGAGAAGAACAATAAGTGTTGAGACACTTTAACAGTAAACGCTGCGGTTTAATGCGCTTCTGATAAAACAAACATTAATAAACAGTGTCATGTGAATCTGAAGCTGTGAGGAGCTAAAAGTGTGAAAGAGCTGCAGTTACTTCTGCTTTTCTGCATCTGAACGTGTGAGAGATGAAGTGTGAAGACAAGAGCAGAAACTGACCAGTGCAGTGGAAACTTTGTTTTTAATGCTGAATTATGACATTCAGATCTGATTAATATATCATAGTCATATTATGTTGATAAATAACATTTTTTAAATAATATAGCCTAGAACATAGCTGTGTTTATTGTGATTCTGGATGTCACTGTGAATGATTTCGACTAAAGGTCAAAGATCTCACAGAGAGCTGATCATCATGGGACATTTCATATTTATCAGCAGTTTATGATCAATATACATGAAACAGAATCTTTTTTGAACTTCATATTCAGTAATTTTAAGTTTAATGGTGTACAGACAGTACGTCTCTCCTAAAGACCCTGCTGGAGCGCTAACTAGTGGCTGAACATGTAAAACAACATGTCATTTTACAGTTTTGAAGGTCTTAAAATTTGATATGTTGAAACCTCTATTTTTTTTTTTTTTTTTTTTGGAAGTGTATTTTCATATTCAATATGTTCCTATGTTATGTGATCAAGGCCTAATCCTGTTTCTGATATTGATTCAGATTCAATCTGATCATCATCACTAGAAGCTCCTGTGAAAACTGTCAGTATTTTATTCAGTGATCTTCAGTGTGTTTATGAAATATATAAAGTCTGTGAAATATCAACAGACTTTATTTTCCTCACTGAACTTTTGATTGAATGTATTTAATATGTATCATAGTGAAGGTGATTGCAATCCTCTTTGTTTCCAGATGTATTCATGAAATGGTCTCCTCACAGTTACAGTGTGCTTTTAAAATACAAGGACATTCACAACACTTTTTTTTAAAAAATGAGAATTTTAATAGTATATGAAACACACAAAAGTGTCTCACGTGTGTATTGTTCTGTCTTCTAGTTAGTATTGAACGGCCTGTTCGCCCCTGCTGGTAGATGTTGTAACTACACTTATAGGAACACAAAGCATCTTCCTTCTTTGAAGGCCATTCACATATAGGCTATGTGTAGTCTGATGAAATAAAAGTATTTTCTAGCAACATATAACACTAATATTTCAATAGGCCTGTATTATATTTCAAGCTGCTATTAGAACAGCAGCTACAAATTAAAAATAATTGAAGATGATTAAGTTGCACATAGGCCTACAGCAATCATTTTAATGCACTCTTCTAACACAGATATTTAAAAGGACAGGATGGATTTCTTCAAGTGACAGGTGAGTGAAATTACTTTATCAGTATCTTGATGTGGACAAAAACACACACAAAACAAAACGCTAAACCCAGCCTAAGATGGTTGGCAGGTCTTGGTTTGTTTCCAGTCTGGCTAAGCTTGTGTTCAGCTGGTTGCAAAAATATAAATAATAATTGTTCAAAACCTCTCTAAAACCAGTCTGCTAAACTAACAGGCTAAACCAGCTATGACCAGGATGGGCCTCATCTGATCCTTCACACTCCAGCAATCATGTTCAGCTCCATCAGTTACATTGGGGTCAGTGAGTGTTGTTCAACGAGATTCTGACAGCCACAAGATGGCGCCACAACAGTGTCTGTATTAGGAGAAACATCTGAACTGGTTATCTTTACTGACAACATAATAGTGAATCGCAGACACAATCATTACATTACTGTAATTGTGCTTGGAGACGGGTCTGTGTTCCAGTTAGTCATTTGGAAGTTTTTTAATTAATATGGAAAATATGTATATAAAGTGGTCTAGTAAAAGGTAAGGTAGGCAGTTTTGGAGAGGCTAGCAATAGCTAGCTAGCTTTGAAAGCATATATTCTAAAAGACCAATATCATTATTGTGTTTATTGTGTATGATTTTTGTTAATATTCACATTGCAGGCATGGCCTCAAAAATTAAAAACTGAGAAACAACTGCACAAAATCATGATAAAATACTTGTGTTGGCATCAGCTATTTTTTTTTGCAACACCACCACCTACACAAACAAATGCAATAGACTCATGAAAATTATCTTTTTATTATTATGTCTCCACCTTACTTTTAAGGTAAAAGAGGGCATGACCATTTTAAATTTAAATGTGCGAGTCTTTCAGTGTCAGACAGTTCATTGTGCTGCTGCCTGCTGGTAGGTCAGGCTGTTAAACCTGTGACCTTTGACCCCTCACATGCAACATAATATTACACTGTTCCGATTAAAGCTTTTCATGCTAGATGAGTCAAAATGTTTTGGTCTGTTTCCCAAGAGGAAGATTTTCCTAGTATCTTTTCTTAAAGATGGAACTTTAAATGTAAGTGTTCATACTTAGGATGGATTAATTGGTTAAATTGATTAATGAATTCAATTAGAGGATAATTTAGTTTTTACTGTGTTTTTCCTGCACAAATTTGGCCAGATTATGGTTTGAAGTACAAACTCTCTCTCTGTGTAATTCTCCAGATTTCTGCTGTATCTGTGGTCAGATTCAGTCTTGTCTCTGAAGATTTGATTTGGAACATCAATCATTGCATATACAGTGTGAACCAACGGATTTCATATAAAACTGAACCACTGTATCAGCACACTAGAGGACTGACATGATTCATGACAGATGACAGAAAGATCATATAGACCAGTGGTATAATATCAATATCTTAAACAAACATTTATTAATTTAACAAAGGATTTTATCCAAATGACATACAATAAAGAATAATACAAACAGAAGTAAATTTTACTTACAAAGCACAACACAATATGATATCATACCACATTACTGTAAGTACTAAAGTTGAGTCAGTGCAAACAAACAAAAAACTATTCCAATACTATAGCACTAATGGTGTCAATTCAAAGTTCAGATAACATCATCCAATCCAACAATAGGCAGATGCTTATAAGAATAAAATTGTGCTACATTCATGAAAACTCAGATGATTTCAAAAACATAAAATGTTCCACTGTGTACTCATGTAAAACACTGCCATTCCATAATTATTTACATATGACGGCTTTCATTCACTTGTACTTTATTTACTCCTTCACAACTTATTTTTCTGTGACTGTCTATCTATGGGATAGTTCACACAAAAATGAACATTCAGTGATTTACTCACTCTGATTGTTCTAAAGCCATATTACATATATAATGTTTTTTCATGTGAAAAAAATTATTCATGTATTAAAATAGCTTGAATGTAATTACACCCTTGCTTCATTTAGTATATGCAGATTCATGAATATGCTAATTAGCCCCGCCTCCACACACTCACACCAGCTCAGATCGCTGCTGTCATTTGACTCTACAGTGAATACCACTTACAGAGATCCACTCGCTCAACTTTACTGTAGTAAACGCTGCACAATAGCAAGTGGAAATACTGGTTTAATTCAGACATTTATGTTTAAACCAGAAGCTGATTCAGAAGAAGAAGTGGAAGAGTGAATTATACATCATATACATAATTCACCAACACTATATTGCTAAATGTAGGGTTAGGGTTCAACAGAAAATTATACCAGGATAACCTGCTAGATCCCGCCGGCATGTTGACCTGATTGCTTACAAGGTAGTTTAGTTTGTGACGTCAGAAAAAACGGTGATTTCATTTTTAACCCTCAGAGAGTCTTCGTTTAGCAGTCACACTCAGTGCCTTCCCGGTCAGAAGTGACCGGACACCTAAAAATGAAACTTCCTCCATCCCAGTAAAAACCAATGCAATTTATTTTTGTTCTATAATATTTATTCTTTTTGATTTAGTATTTTGAGACAATTTGATTGAACTTATTAATATTTATGCAATATTTATAGTCCATTTTTTGCCATTGAAAATAATGTTTTTTTTTTTTTATTATTATTATTTTTTATTTTATTTTTCTATGCGGTATTTTCGGTTAAAATAGAGACTAGGCTTTCAGAAAAAAAATAAAAATAAAAAAAATAAATCAATTTATTAAACATAAAATTAAATAAATCATGTTATTGCATGGGTTTACCACTAGATGCCTGTAATAGCTCTAAATGGAGATGCTTGTGAATTCTAGTTGTTTTTGGACCAAATTACTTACTTTTAAGATGTGGATTGATTGTATTTTTTTAGAAATTGTCAAATAATACTTTTTGCCAAGGTTTATAACATTTTATTAATTATTATTTTAATAATTTTAATAATTATTATATTAATTATATATATATATATTAATTATAATTATTAATTATGTTATGTTTTTCACTCTTGATGTTTTAGAGTTTCACCCCTTCATTGCTGAGCACTTTTTTTCTGCATCGTGGCCGATTTGTAGCGAATTTTTGTGTTTTTGTCAATTTCCCATTCATTTCCTATGGGGGGCATTTTTGACCGAAGACCATGAGTGTGACTATTTTTTTTACGACCACTTAGCATTCTCGGATCATGACCTCAATTTTTTTCTGTGTTCACATACCTAATGCCAGAAAAGTCACCAAGTTTCGTAACATTCCAATGAAGCTGTGATTTTTAAAAATTCAAAACAGATTTTTTGTAATCTGAATTTATTGGTGTGTATGTGTATAAAAGTGTGTTTCTATGTGTGTGTGTGTGGGTGGGTGTGAATTTTTTGCACTCTTGATGTTGTAGAGTGTCACCCCTTTACTGCGGTGTACTTTTTTTTAGAATCGTGGCCGATTTGTAGATTGTACAGACAAAAATTCAGAGAATTTTTGTGTTTTTGTAAATTTCCCATTCATTTCCTATGGGTCGGTCATTTTTGACCGAAGGCACTGAGTGTGACTATTTTTTTTACGACCACTTAGCATGCTCGGATCATGACCTCAATTTTTTTTTGCAGACACATACCTAATGCCATAAAAGTCACCAAGTATCATAACCTTCCGATGAAGCTGTGATTTTTTAAAATTCAAAACAGAAATTTTTTCGGTCAGAAGTGACCGAAGACTCTCTGTAAGACTGTCTTTTTACACTTATGAATTTGCACATGGTTTGTCTTTAAGCATTTTAAAAACACCACATAGACATATAAACAACATTAAAGCAGATTTTCACCACAAGGGGGTCTGTAAAAAAAGAGTGAAACATGCCAAACAATAATCTCATGCGTCGTGTTGCATATATTTCAAATGTTCTGAAGGCTTTGACAAGAAACAAACCATTTTTCCTTGATAAAAACTGACATGTACCTAAAATATTCTATAATGCAAGAGCATTTCCACTTACAATCCAACATGTTCTCACTCCCAACTCACGTATTGGCACCCTCCACGTCACTTTTTAACAACAGCACATGGGTCATTTCTCACTTCAATGGACAGATTCTAAAGGCTGATAAAAAAGACGGAGCTCAATTGATGATGATGTCAGAGTGATTGACATTGTGTGTGTGTGTGTGTGTGTGTGTGTGTGTGTGTGTGTGTGTGTGTGTGTGTGTGTGTTATCTCATCAAACTGAACTCATCCCCTTCTGTACTCCATCAGGAATCAGTGACATCACTATACTTGCTGATTCATTCAGTCCGTTTCCAGTGGAATCTGAGAAACAGAGACAATTAGAGAAATTAAAAAGAGATCTTAGACGTCAGAAGCAATGTCAACACTTTTCCATTAAATTACCATTTACAAGGTTCAGTCTTATTTGGGTACTTTTCATGTGCATTTGTAAGAAAAGAACATATATTATATTTGTGAACTCAGTCACATACCTTCCAGAACATGCAAACTTAAAGACCCCCTGTAGTCAATAACTGTATCCCTCTGATCATCAAAATTACATCTTTAAATGTTTTTTCCTTGAAAAAAAAAAATTCATGCCTTAAAATAGCTTGAATGTAACTCTACACCCTTGACCCATTTAATATATCATCCATGAATATGCAAATGAGCCCCGCCTCCACTCACTCACACCATCCTCTTGTTGACGTGACCAGGTTTGTGACGTCAGAAACACCAACGATTTCAAACTGCGTTTACCTTCTAAATATCAGCATCCTTAGAAACCATTTGAACAACTTTAGTGGAGAAAGGTATAGTTCATCATAACATCATAATATCATAATATACATCATATACCCGCTATCTACCCGAATTCGGGTAAAAATCTACCCGATTTTTCATATTAACAGAAAAATATACCAGGACAACCTTGCTTCTCCGTTAATGATTTGCTAAACCCCGTCGGCACGTTGATCTGATTGGTTACAAGGTAGTTTGTGACGTCAGAAACACCAGCGATTTCAAACATGTTTTTGAGACTTTGGTCCACTGCAGTTTTAAGGAGAAAATACTCAGCAATGGTGTTGACTTATGAATTTGAACATGGTTAGTCTTAAAGCATATTAAAAACACCAATTATACACATCATTAAAAGCTTGATTATCACCACAGGGGGACTTTAAAGTTAAATAGATTCAGCGCACACAACAGATTGTCACCTGCTTTAGTTCGTTTCCAGGAGCTTTTCCATCTGATCCTGTTTTAACAGCAATCACAGACTTATTAGATAATGCACAGTCAATTCTTTAGACATTATCACACCCTTGCTTCATTTAGTATATGCAGAGTCATGAATATGCTAATTAGCCCCGCCTCCACGCACTCGCACCAGCTCAGATTGCTGCTGTCATTGGTAGTTTAGTTTGTGACGTTAGAAAAAACGGTGATTTCAAACCGCATTTTTGAGACTGTCTTTTTACACTTATGAATTTACACATGGTTTGTCTTTAAGCATTTTAAAAACACCACATAGACATATAAACAACATTAAAAGCTGGTTTTCACCACAAGGGGGTCTTTAAAAAAAAAACATGCCATACAATAATCTCATGCATCGTGTTGCATATATTCCAAATGTTCTGAAGGCTTTGAGAAGAAAGAAACTATTTTTCCTTGATTTAAAACTGACATGTACCTAAAATATTATATAATGCAAGAGCATTTCCACTTACAATCCAACACGTTCTCACTCCCAACTCACGTATTGGCACCCTCCGCGTCACTTTTACCAACAGCACATGGGGGCATTTCTCACTTTCAATGGACAGATTCTAAAGGCTGATAAAAAAGACGGAGCTCAATTGTTGATGTCAGAGTGATTGACACTGGTTGTGTGTGTGTGTGTGTGTGTGTGTGTGTGTGTGTGTGTTCTCATCAAACTGAACTCGTCCCCTGCTGTACTCCATCAGGAATCTGTGTCATCACTATACTTGCTGATTCATTCAGTTCGTTTCCAGTGGAATCTGAAAAACAGACAATTAGAGAAATTAAAAAGAGAGATCTTAGACGTCAGAAGAAATGTTAACACTTTTCCATTAAATGACCAATGACCAGGTTCAGTCTTATTTGGGTACTTTTCATGTTCATTTGTAAGAAAAGAACATATATTACATTTGTGAACTCAGTCACATACCCTCCAGAACATGCAAACTTAAAGACCCCCTGTAGTCAATAATTGTATCCCTCAAAACTCATCTTTGATCATCAAAATTACATCTTTAAATGTTTTTTCCTTGAAAAAAATTCTTCATGCCTTAAAATAGCTTGAATGTAACTCTACACCCTTGCCCCATTTAGTATATGCCGCCCATGAATATGCAAATGAGCCCCGCCTCCACTCACTCACACCATCCTCTCGTTGACGTGACCCAGGTAGTTTCTGACATCAGAAACACCAGCGATTTCAAACTGCGTTTACCTTCTAAATATCAGCATCCTTAGAAACCCTTTGAACAACTTTAGTGGAGAAAGGTATAGTTCATCATAACATCATAATATACATCATGCACCAGCTAGACAGCTAAATCTACCCGATTTTTCATATTAACAGAAAAATATACCAGGATAACCTGACTTCTCTTGAGACTCCCCTGCTAGTCACTGTTAATGATTTGCTAAACCCCGTCGGCACGTTGACGTGATTGGTTACAAGGTAGTTTGTAACGTCAGAAACACCAGCGATTTCAAACATGTCTTTGGTCCACCGCAGTTTTAAGAAGAAAATACTCAGCAATGGTGTTGACTTATGAATTTGAACATGGTTAGTCTTAAAGTATATTAAAAACACCAAATATACATATAAACATAATTAAAAGCTTGATTATCACCACAGGGGGACTTTAAAGTTAAATAGATTCAGCGCACAAAACAGATTCTCACCTGCTTTGGTTCGTTTCCAGGAGCTTTTCCATCTGATCCTGTTTTAACAGCAATCACAGACTTATTAGATAATGCACAGTAAATTCTTTAGACATTATGGTCACATCAAAAACTAGAAAAAAACATGCTTTGTATGTGTGGCAAGTGGCAAATTCTTTCAATTTACTGGAATTAGAGAAAGACGTTAGTCGTGTACTTGATCTACTTCATTACCGCTCGTCTCCTCGCTCACTCTCTCATTGCAGACTTTACTTTATCATGCCTCCCTTGCCGCAGTATGAAATCAGTCCAGACCCATAAGACATTTAATGGTCTCTGAATCATAATATTCTCTCAGAATTTTTTTCCATCCATTGAAATTCTACTTTGACTTTCATTATTTAGAAAAGCATTCAACCCTAGTAAACTAAATATGAACCTTCTTTCATGTTCCTCAAAAGATAAAGCCATACATCGACATGAGGGTGAGCATATTATGTATTATTTTGCAATGAAACAACTGAAGCCACTTTTTAACCAAGGATCAGGGTATCATATTGGAAGAGTTGATTTACTCACCACTGACAGTAACACTGAATTCCCAGCAAATGTTCTTTCCACTGCAGATGTTTAGCTGATAAACTCCAGTGTCGCTGGTTCTGGTGTCTATGATGGTGAGAGATCCAGTTTGATGGTGCAGCTCCAGTCTGCCTCTGAATCTCACATCATCACCGTATGAAGTCTTACTGATGTCTCCATTCATTCCAGTTGTGAGAATTTTATCTTCAAATCTCCACTCCACTTTCTCATCTCTTTCTATGTTCAAATCAGTGATTAAAACTAAACATTCTCCCGCCATCACTGACACTGTCTTGGGACCGGACTCACCTGGAGAACAAACAGAGAAAGTTACTCAGATTAAACTGATATTACACTGTCAGTAACCGATGCAACTGAGGTCTCATGTCTACATTTACTGTAGTATTAATGCATCTTTATACATATTAAATGTGATGTTATAAAGGCATCATGGGATTTCTAAAATTATATTGGCTTAATTAGTCCTTAATTAGTCCAAATTGGACCCCAATTTGAAAATATGTTCCTTCAATTTTGGATAAAAAAATAGACACACCTTGGAGGTCAAGAGGAGTGTCGGAATTGGGTCACTTATTTGACGACGGCCAAATAAGATCATTTCAGGAGCTAAGACAGGAATTTAGTCTCCCCAGTAAAGATTTTTATAAATTCCTTCAAATTCGACATTTTTTGGAGTTACAGTTAAAAGAAGGTAATATACAATTTGATCTTACTGAAATAGAAAAACTGCTTTTGTCTTCATGTACACTTAAAAAAAAGATCTCTGAATTATATACATTGCTGTCAAATATTGGTCTTTCAACCTTTGACTCTTTAAGGGTGATATGGGAAAAGGACTTGGGGTCTATTTTTAGTGATGAGGAGTGGCTATCTGTCTGCTCAAATATCTATCCCAAAAGTACTTCAATTTCGGTTCATGAACAAAATTATAAATGTATTCACAGGATTTATCTAACCCCAGTTCGCCTCCACAGAATATTTCCCAATTGTTCTCAGCTATGTTTTAAATGTAAGGTAGACATTGGCACAGTGATGCATGTATTTTGGGACTGCGACAAAATCAAAATGTACTGGAAAGAGATCCACAAAATTACTCAAAAAATAATTGGAAAGACTTTTGTTTTGTCACCAAAAGTATATCTTCTGAATTGTACAGTGGAACTGTGTCTTGATCGTGATAAAGAATGTGTATTGAATTTTTGTATATATTTAGCCAAAAAATGTATACTATTATTATGGTCAACTGCTCAGATACCTTCAATCAATATGTGGCTGAGTCAGGCGGCAACACTTTTACCACTGGAAAAACTAACTTATGATTTACATCAAAGATCCGAGGTGTTCTGGCGCAGTTGGTCCTCCCTCTGGAACTTTCTTGAGGGTACTCAGTGACTATGTCTTTCTAAATTTGGTTTATAATTTCCTTTTATTTATGTCTTTGTTTCTAAGCATTTGTATGCATTTGAATGTCTTACAAAAATTGCTGTACTTGTTGTTATGAGATACCAGTACCACTGTTGTTTTATTAAAAAATGTAATAAAAAAAAATAAATAAAAAAAATAAAAAAAATAACAAAAAAATAAAAAAATAGACACACCAATAATGGAATTCGAAAGAAAATTTTTTTTGGTTATAACTAGAGCTATAACTAACAATTATTTTGATACCCGATTCTTTTTTTGATTTTGATAACCTGTTGATTATTTCTACGATTAAACGGGTAAAAATTTTGATTTACTTTCTTTATTTTAATTAAAAATATGTTATTCCACACCCTGCCCACGGTTGTCCTGTAAACAATGTGCAAATCGTATGCTCTGATAACAAATACAGTGACTCGCTAGCTGTCAGGACGAAACTTTATGCAAAATGGAAATGCTTTTTGCATTAAACAACACACAAATCTGTCAAAATTCCTGATGGGAAAATACTGCATTATTAGCGAAGACCTCATCTATATTAGCAAATGAAACGGAAAGACTCACAACACTTGAAAACTCTGAATTTCCTGTAAGACGTCCTCTTGCTGCTGATGATCTGTAGATTATAAGGTCCAGATGTGATGTTACTGATGGTCAGAGATCCAGTGTTCTTGTTCAGCCTCAGTTTGTCTCTGAATCTCTCGTCTGCATCAGCATATGCCGTCTCTCCGGTCTCTCCGATCAGTTGAGCGATGATAATGTCTTGATCTCCAAACATCCACAGGATCAGATCATCTCTCTGTACTTCAGTATCAGGGTTTAGAGTCACATTCTTTTCCTCCTTCCCTAAAATCATCCTTGCTTCAAAAATTGCAACAAAAGATCATTCAGATGCCAATTTAACAGTTTGACAAGGACATTTTTTCTTCATCTTCAGCTTCATATTACACAGAAACTTCATATTACTGTTTCAGTTTGCTGAATCATGCAACATTTAGCTTTATTTAATCAGTCTGGATCTAAATGAAAGCTGTAGGAAATAGCAAACAGAACATTTCAATATATACTTCAGTGGGAGATTTTTAATCTTCTTCAATCAGATTTCTAACAACTGAAATGATCTAAAGACTGTAGTCTGTACATTAAAGGGCTTGTTCACCCCAAAATCAATATTTTGTTGTTTAATCACCCTCATATCATTCATCATCAAAACACAAATGAAGATATTTTGGAAAAAATGTACAATAAGGTTGCATCTGTTAACTTTACTTAATATAAGAACTAACATGAACTAACAATGAGCAATTCACATGTTACAGAATTTATTAAGCTTTGTTAATATTAGTTAATAAATAGTGATTTATTTTTCATGGTTCATAGTGCATTAAATAATGTTAACAAATACAACTTTTGATTTTAATAATGTTTTAGTAAATGTTGCAATGAACATTAACTAAGATTAATATTAATATTAATATTAATAAATGCTTTACATTGTATGCATTTGTATGGGATTGTTTTATGTTATGTGTTTGTATGCTGCAACCAAATGGCCTTCAGGAAATGAATAAAGATGAACTTTTCTTAGTTCATGTTAACTTAAGTGGTTAACTTATGTTATAATGTAATCTTATTATAAAGTGTTACTGATATTTTTAATATTCTCTCTTAATTTCGTATCCATCCATTGAAAGTCTAGACAATCAAAAAAAAAGTACAGAAATAAGATTTTAAAAGTAATCCATATTAAGTTTTTGGTGACAGTGACAGGTAATACTTGTAAGATCCCATTAATTCATGTTAGTTATGCATTAACTAACAATAAGCTGTACATTTGCACATTGAGTAGTTGGTGATAAGCAGACTGATCTGAATAATCTGCAGAAGCAGAATGGATGAGGTACAACTGTGATTATTCTTACTTTGACTAGAGAAACTCACCTCTGACAGAAATGAAGAATCTCTTGATTATGGCCTCTTTACCGCGGTGAAGCTTCAGTTTATAAAGTCCCATAAGATCATTTGTGGTGTTTGTGATGGTCAGAGATCCAGTCTTCTTGTCCAGCACTAGTCTGTCTTTGAATTTACATTTACATTTATTCATTTAGCTGACGCTTTTATCCAAAGCGACTTACAATTGCTATATATGTCAGAGGTCGCACGCCTCTGGAGCAACTAGGGGTTAAGTGTCTTGCTCAGGGACACATTGGTGTCTCACAGTGGATTCGAACCCGGGTCTCTCACACCAAAGGCATGTGTCTTATCCATTGCGCCACACCACCCCGTATCTCCCATCAGGACAGTGGTTCTCAATTCCAGTCCTCGTGACCCACTGCTCTGCACATTTTGTATGTCTCTCTTATCTGACACACTCAGTTCAGTTCATGGAGTCTCTCCTAATGAGCTGATGATCTGGTTCAGGTGTGTTAAATAAGGGAGACATACAAAATGTGCAGAGCAGTGGGTCACGAGGACTGGAATTGGGAACCACTGCATCAGGAACATCATATGTAATGATCTCTCCAGTCCCTCCACTGATTTCAGCTATGAGTACGTCTTCATCTCCAAACAGCCACAGTATCTGATCGTTTTTCTGTTTTTCATCATCAATCTTGAGGGTAACATCCTCTCCCTCTAGCGCTGACACTTTCTTCACTTCATGTCACAGTAACACATAGAAATGAGTAGATTATAACAAGAGAGTGAGTAAAGCAATGGACAAAGAGATAGAGAGTATCTGTATTTATACAGATGATGATGACATGCAACTTAATTATGTGACATAATTAAAGCATATTAAAACAAAACAACAGGTTTTAACAAATAAAATATTTATTATGTACATGTACATTATTTATGATTCTGTGCAGTAATGTCCTGCATAATATTGGATAAATTAAGGGACAAAGTACAATTATACACTATAACATTCAGTGTTAACTATTAAAATTATTTTTTGAGTAAATCTAGTAATTTTAGTGCTTAAACTTAAACTTATTTCATTAAATTACCAAGGCAACATTTCAAATTTTCATTAGATTCCAATCAAATATTTATCTGCTTTTATTTCAGCTTTATTTTCAATGACCGAAAACTTTTTTTACTACTCACCATGGATTAGAACTTTAAATCTCTTGTATGACGTCCCTCTGCTGCTGCTGATCTGTAGTTTATAAGGTCCAGAGTGTTCAACTGTGGTGTTACTGATGGTCAGAGATCCAGTCTTCTTATCCAGCTTCAGTCTGTCTCTGAATCTCCCATCAGCAACGTCATGTTTCTCTCTGGTCTTTCCCATCATTTGTGCTATGAGATTGTCCTGATCTCCAAACATCCACAGGATCAGGTCATCTTTCTGTACTTCAGTATCAGGGTATAAAGTGACAGATTCTTCCTCCATCTTTGATATTGTCTCCTCTCAACACAGGAATAAGGAAACAAATAAAACTCAACAACAGACAGGATGCTGAAACTAAATGGATCTGCAGTATTAACTCTGACTGGAGTCTGAACATTAAGCAGTTTGAGTTGAATTACCTGTAGACAAATTAAGAAGAACTTTCATTTTCATTGTAGAAAGACCCGATATACTCACCTCTGACAGTAATAATTAATATTTGATATAAGGTTCCTCTGCTGCTGATGGCCTGTAGCTTATAGACTCCAATGTGTTCAGCTGTGAAGTTTGTGATGGTGAGAAACCCAGTCGTCTTTTCCAGTTTCAGTCTGTCTCTGAATCTCCCATCGGAACCATCAAATGTCTCTCTTGCTCCTTCTCTGATATCAGCGATATGAGTCTCTTGAGGTCCAAACGTCCACAGGATCTGATCATCTGTCTGTACTTTCACATCAGTGTTTAGAGTGAGATCCTCTCCCTCCTTCACTATCACAGTCTTCTCTTCAACTGTCACAGCAGCACATAAAAACAAAGAGAAAACAAAGTAAATGTTGCCATTAGATCAGCATATCACAGATAATTTTTACACTGCCGAGTGAACAGATGATACTGCTTACTTTTAATATTTTGCCTAGCCCCATTTATGATTTTTTGCAACCTTTATCCACTCCCTATAATGTGCTGGATCCTTCATTGAAAACTGAAAATAATTCACTCCTACTGAATATTTACTCTTCGAACTCAGGAACACTATACAAGTCAACATTATTGTGGCTAAAAGTTTGCTGAGAAGTATTTCCTTCTCAATCAAGGCGGCATTTTGACTCTGGTCAAGCCTATTAAATAGGTGCATACTGGGAATGGCATTGGACTGCAACTTGCCCAGTGCATAATGGTGGTGAAGGTTTCCTGCCAATTTGGCAAATGGGAAGACAACAACCCTTTTTCTGTTTTACCTAGTCAGGTAGCACCGATAAAGAAATAAAAATAAAATTCTTTCTACCAACTTGGTATCCAAGTATTATCGAAAAACCATTTTGCAATTGGTGAATTAACCCTTTAAATACACTGGCTCTGAGGAATCAGAGTTTAACGGAATCAAAAGCATGTGAACCTATTTGAGCTGAATAACCTAAAGAAAAAAACTGAATCTATGAGGAACAACCATGATGATTATTACATTTAAAGTCTTGATATACTCACGTCTGACAGTAACAATGAATATTTGATACAAGGTTCCTCTTTTGCTGAACACATAAAAACAAAGAGAAACAAAGTAAATGTTGCCATTAGATCTGCATATCACAGATCATTTTTTCACTGCTGAGTGAGGAGATATTACTTATTCAATAAATCGCCCAGCCCTATTTACGATTCTTTGTAGCCTTTATTCACTGCCTATAATGTGCTGGATCCTTCATCGGAAACCAAAAGTAACTCACTCCTATTGAATATTTACTTTTTGAACCCCTAACTAACTAATTACCCTCCTCCATCCCCAGCTCCACCTCTCGACCACAGTCAGGACTTGGCCTCTAATAATTCTCTTCAAATAAGATTGTAATTTATCTTGATTTAGGTTGTTACATAAAATTATTGCATAAATGAAGAACCAATTATTAGAGACAAATTATATTCAAATCATGTTATTTTTTGCTCATATACCTATCCTATATTAAAGACTGTAATTTGTTTAACTCTCTGTGATTGATCTGACCGTTCCAATTTATTTCAGCTCATTTCAATTACTGAAAATTAGTTTTGGTTAACAACAACAATATGGTTTTAAAACAGACATAAATGTATTAATCAGTATAATGTCATGCATCTTAATGAACAATAAGATTTAAACTACTGTAGCACAGTAAAGCTCATTTTACTCTTGCTGCAACTGCAATACTTACATATTTGACTTATTTTTTCAGAGATCCCCACTTTATGTACTAGCAACACACATAAACATAGAAATGAAGAGAATATAAATGAATGAACAGATTCACATGATGAAGATGAGCATGTCAGGCATACTGAGAAAATATTGTCATTCTTTACATGTCCTTCTAATAATAAGTACAAATCAGATCTGTAACAACTTATAGTAATGTAATGTGTTAACTACATTAAAGTTAACATTAATGTGAGCACAAGCAGCACTTCTTGTAAAATAAAGTATAAATATTATACTTTAGGTGGCCATGGTCCTTAAGGTGGCCATGGTCACACCGTTACTCAAGAAGCCTTCACTGGATCCTGCCGTGCTAAATAACTTCCGTCCTATCTCTGCATTACCTTTTGTTTCGAAGGTGTTGGAAAAAGTTGTTCTTGACCAACTCCAGTTTTTTCTAAAGTGCAATGATATTTCTGAAAAATTTCAATCTGGTTTTAAGTCTGCTCACAGTACTGAATCTGCCCTGTTGAGAGTTTAAATGACATCTATTTATCCACGGATACTGGTGACTCTGTGGCTCTTGTAGTTTTAGATCTATCAGCAGCTTTTGATACTGTCAACCACTCTATCCTGATATCCAGACTAAAGCATTATGTGGGGCTAAAAGGTATCGTCCTCCAGTGGTTCCAGTCTTATCTCTTGGGTCGAACTTTCTAACCTGTGGTCTTCCTCAAGGATCTATCTTAGCGCCGTCTCTTTTCTCTCTCTATATGTTACCACTGGGCACCATTCTAAGAAGACATAGGGTATCCTTTCACTGTTATGCAGACGATACACAAATGTATGTACCAATCAAGAGAAATGATCCTTCTGCCCTTTCATCATTACTAAGTTGTCTAGATGAAGTTAAATTTTGGCTGGACCAAATTTTTTTATTTCTAAATGAAAACAAGACCGAGATCATCATCTTTGGGTCTACTGTTAATCCTCAGGCTGCCACCTTCGACCTAGGCAGACTATCGGCTTTTAGATCCTCACGTGTATGGAACCTGGGCGTTCTACTAGATGAGTCTTTAAACTTTGATAAACAAATCTCCTCTGTGATAAGCTCTAGTTTTTATCAACTTCATCTGCTGTCGAAAGTCAAACCTTTCCTTAATCACAAAACTCTTGAGATGGCTGTAAATGCCTTTATCTCCTCACGCTTAGACTACTGCAATTCACTTTACTGCGGTATTTCAAAAAACTCAAATTGCTCGTCTCCAAATAGTGCAAAATGCTGCTGCAAGATTCCTCTCAAATAGTCGAAAAAGTGACCAAATCACCCCAATTCTGAGGTCTCTTCATTGGTTACCCATTCATTTCAGAATTGATTTTAAAATCCTTTTATTTGTGCATAAATCTCTATGTAGCCAAGCACCAAGCTACCTATCTGAATTGCTACAACCATACACTCCATTAAGAAGTCTGAGATCAAGCGATAAGAACTTGTTATTAGTCCCACATTCCAGACTCAAACGCAGAGGGGATCGAGCATTCGCTGTGGTTGGGCCTCGGCTATGGAACAATTTGCCCCTAGAAGTTAAGATAGCCCCTTCCGTGATTTCTTTTAAGTCACTTTTAAAAACGCACTTGGTTTCCTTGGCCTATAATTAAGGTTGGTTAGTTTTATTATTTCTCCATTGAGTCTGATGCCGTTTTTTCTTTTTATTCTAAGTCTGATACTGCCATTTTTTGTTTTATTATTGATGAGTCTGATACTGTTTTGCCATGTCTGTTTTCTTACTTTTTATTTTAAGTCTGACAATGTTTTTGCTACTCCTGCTTAAGGCTGCTCTTAGATTTGCTGTATCTGTGCTGTGCTGCTATGCATGGTATCATTGTCTTAATCTTTTAGTTCTGTAAAGCACTTTGGTCAGTCAGTGGCTGATATAAAATGTGCTATATAAATAAAAATGAACTTGAACTTGAACTATAAATATTTATTATGAAAAATCATGTACTTTTTCATACTCCATTGTCACACAGTAAAGCTTATTTTTCTTTTGCTGCTTAACAGCTGCAATACTTACATTTTTGAATAAGTTCTTCAGAGATCTTGCCTTCATCTGTCACAGCTGACATAGATATAGAAAATTATGAGATTATAACCGGATGAAAACATCAGAGACACTGAAGGACTGAGAAGATCTGTAACAATTTGCAATAGCGTTGCACGTGCTAACGTAGTAGCATCTTTCATTAACGTGATTTAACAGTGTTTCCCACAGCATTGATTGGTTAATTATACATTTATTCAATTAGTTACACGTTATTCAATAGATATGACAACAATACCATTTTAAAAATGTTTTAAACAAAAGGAAACAACCTCTTTTAAAATTGGTCATTTAGATAAAAATTAACAAAAAACAATGTATGAAACTGAAATGCATAAATAATTAACAAATCTGTTTCTGCACAGACATGTTATATATCACTAAATGTAACATTTAGACTTTTACTCACCTTCATGTTCTTCTAAACACATATGGCTTGATTTTGCAGAGTCTTCAAGCCGCTCTTTTCCATCCAGTTGCAGTTCCTCATGACCGTCTTTGTGACGATCAGAAAATGACATGCAGTTTGTGCGCTATATAATTCTTCTGAACTCACACAATAGCTTTATGTAAGTATAAGTGGTTATTTGCTGCAACTCTCCAATGTTATTTTCCACACTCAAACTCATGTCTGTGTCTATTAAATATGAAACTGCTAATTCTGTCTGTCACCAATGTTAGCAAATCTGGTAATACGTTTGTAGCCCAAATACCTTTTATGTTGTCCTCTAGATCTTCTGTGATCAGTGAATATTGACTCATATATCTGTCCGTACTGTTTACTGCATCTGCATTTTAAACAGAGAAATGAATTCATCAATACACAGACTTCATTAATTATTGCACTTAAACAATCATTAACAGAACTTATTGGAAAATGGTAGAAATACTAACTATGAAAAATCATACTATACATTTTCACTGTATCAGCTGAAATACTTACAGTTTGGCCTTTCTAGTTTACAGATCTTGTAGCGATAGTAAAAAACACCAGAGGCTCCAACTGCAAACACCAGCAGCAGAACACCGACAACTATGACTGCTACAACACATGGAGACAGACCTAATAAACAGATTTAACAAGTTCCATTGTAACATTAGTCTGAAGAATGATCATATCTCCCACCATCATTGACTCTTCTGAGTAATCACAAAGAACCCATCACTGAGTTCTTTATTTCAACTTTACCAAAATTAATGTCAAATGCCTCTAAAAGAAAAAGAAACAGATTCACAGAGAGAGATTATACATATTTGACATTGTTAGGAGTAGAACTATAAGCTGAACTATACAAGAACTACAGCTGGTTAGCTCTGCCTGCCGTTCCTACATAAAGGACATACAAGGACATCGGTTTGACATACAGATCGAGTCAACTACTTTGACTGACCATGTGGCATCTTATTTCATATAACAACACAGGGATTGTTTACTGTTTGTATCACTCTATCTGTCTGTGTTCAATTACAAATTCCTTATTCCACAGAACAAATGATCTTGCTTTGAGTTGTTTTGGAGTTATAACTAGTGGTGAATTGAAACAAAAAATATCAGGTCACATTGTGAGTGAGATATACATCAATCAATGTTCATTGCCTCGTCATCACGCTGTAGTTCTGAATATCAATCATGTGATCACCTTCAGCCCAATCACAGCAATGATGATATTCAAAACAACAGCATGACTGTGATTGTCACAAAATGAATTATTTTTAACCAGAAAATAAACTCAGATCATCTCTACGTAACAGCGTGTCTACACACAAACGATAACCGGCCATGAACTGAGGAAACAAAGGAACTTAAGTATACAATGCTAACGAACTAAAAGACTAACAGGTGATCAAATTAATTGCTTAGAGAGTGGGAAACTAGAACAAATACCAAAGGAAATAAAGAAAAGCAAACTAAAAGTCATGAAAATGACACTAAACAAACAGATGATTAAATAATCATGATAGCGATATTGTGAAACAACAATTATATGTAAGTCTAACACATGATAACTATATTTGCTGTCTCACATTTAATTTGTAAAACAAAAACATTTAAAAATAATAAAAATAAAAAAGTATCCTCACCATAGACAGTAACATTGAACGCCATATTAGGGGTCAGATTGTTGTAGCTGATCTGTAGTTTATACAGTCCAGAGTCATTGATTCTCATGTTCTTGATGGTCAGAGATCCAGTCTGATTATCCAGCTGCAGTCTGTCTCTGAATTTCTCAGTGAGATGAGGATATGAGGTATTCTTTTTTCCATCAGTTTCAGCAATGACCGGACCATCATCTCCAAACCTCCAGTCTATCTGTTTAAATCTCTGTATTTTATCAAGATCAGGGTATAGAGTGACAGATTCTCCCTCCATCAATGACACTTTCTTCTCTGCATCAACACCAAACACTCCTGCAGAACAAACAGAAACAGTTTTCAGAGATTAAACTTATATAACCTGTAACACTGATGGTCATGTTAGAGAACAGATAGACATTTAGTCTTGTCTTATAAACAATGAATTATTCAGCTGTAAATAAAGAACCGACAGTCTTCCTGCCAAACTAATGAGATAAATCTCATGTTAGTTAATTTACAAAATACAAATGTGCTTTAATTATTTTATACATTCAGCAGATGCTTTTATACAAAGCTGTAAAATGATATGTGTAGGGCTGAGTGAATATGTGCAACTCTTAACTGCCCAAGTACAACAGCAATATCTTTAAAATTATACTTGTGAATTAATCATCATGTGCCCTTTGCTTCATAAGACACATGTGCTTCTCACTACTATTAATTTTCTAAACATGTAACTATGTCATGTTTGGTCTCATCTGACAGCTGAATAGAGTTGTGGTAAGCTTAATAGAGACATTAAAGTATCCATGTACAATCTAGGAACTGTTGCTTAAACATGCATTGAGGAGAATATGTGCTTCTCCCCATAGATCCACACATTCACCTTCAGGATCATGGTCTTTTGCAGTGTTGCCAACTATTTTCAATGCTAAGTACTGTAACTAAAGCCCACTTGAAAAGTTGCTAGATGCTGTAATGCACCAATTGTGGGTACTTTACATCTGTTTTTCTCTCCTAATCCATGCTCACATAATTTAATATACAATACATAGATGAATGTCAGACAATGGAACAAGTACAATATAGTGTATGACTTACGTCTTTTTTTTTTTTTGGCGTCAGATCTAGCAACAATGTCTCTAAGTTGGCAACACTAGGTTTTTGGTTAGCTGTCAGTTGGTTTTAGGTGTCTGTATTCATGTTCAGCTATGCTTTGTTCATATTGAACACTGACGGAGAAACAGCGTTTAAATAAATCATAAAAGCGGTTTGTTTGTTTAAAAATCGTATATAAGAGATAGCGAGGGGGGCCTTTTGCCCCATGCACCCGCGGGGTTAAACCAGCATGGGGCAAAATACAGTATTTATACAAATACTTTTACTATATTTAAAATATTGTACTATTTTCGGTTTATTTTGATAAATAAAACAATTCATTTTTGTTCAATAAATACAGTCATTAAAAATACGTTAAAAAAAAATAATATATTTTTTTAAAAGTAAAGATTCTGAAAGCGTTGATTGAGATTCCATAATAATTTAATATAGCTTTACAGTATATTAAATTATATATAATATGATGAATGTCATATTTTAAATATGATGGTTTCATTATAAATGTGGTGATTATGTCAAAGGTGGACACCCAACTTAATATATTAAGTTTATATATTATTAATATATATATATATATATATATATATATATATATATATATATATATATATATATATATAATACATTTGTCTAATAATTTGTCTCATATTCAATAATTTACCGCTTCTCATTTGCTTAATAAATCTACAACATTTTAATAAACATTAAATATTAGATCAAATTAGCGCAGAATGAACTTTGTGCTGCTGTCCGCAATCGCGCCATGCACCATTGTGGTTAATAAAAGTGCTCAGCTGAATTTTTGTACCATCTAGTGGTTTAAAAGAGAATGTCAAATGCGACTTTTCTCTAGTGTAGTGTGTCCGACTGTGTCCCGCAATTCTACAAACCAATATGAAGGCATCGTGAAGGCAAACCAACCCAAATAATTACGCCCCCTATAATGAAACTGATGCAAGCTCTGCAGACTTCTTGCCAGCAGTCAAAAAATGGTGTTACGTCACAAAAGTGCGGACTCGTAGGAAGACCTTGAGTACTTTGGTACAAATGAGTACCATTTGGGACAGTGCCAATATCGGGTGCTTCAGTCGGGTCCTAGTAATAAGCCTGCATATCTCGGCTGCCACGTCATTAAACGTCGCTGAAGACCGTCTCAATTTGATGGATCCTTAGAAGGCAGCCTTCGTTTCATGTCTTTCTTTCAGCCAGTTTTGAAGGACACATCAGATGTATCCTTCGCAGCCTTAAATCACCCACAATCCTTTGCATACATTTAAATTCATGAAAATAAACTGACGGAAAACGAGTTGGTACTGAGCTTGTCTTAGTTTATTATGAAATGTAAGACAAAAATAATGTTTTCGGACATGAAAGCATAGATCTTTTGCTGTAAATTAATTACTAACACTAAACTGCCAATAATGTAAACCACTGGGAGACCAAAGACGCTTGTCATTCACTGTATTGCATTTATAGAAAACCAGTAAATATAAAAACTATCAAAACTATCAACTATCGTGCGGTGACGGTGTGAGCGGGAACATGTGTGATGTGATCTGGACGAATGTCATCAATGTTATTTATTAGCCTACTAGGAAAACTTAGGAACAATGAACAGAAATCGTACACTTACCCCACACTCTAAAAAGTGCATATGGCTTGTCATTAGTTTAAAGAACTTTTTATACTTGATCTGACTCAATACATTCACTTTTCTGGCTTGTCATTGGTCTAATGTAATTGAGTTTATTTGTCTTGAAGTAAAACAATTTGTTTGGGTGTAATTTAAAATAATTGCTTTAGATCAAATTAAATCAAACAGTTTTACGTCCACGTCCAAACCACGTGACTACTGACGTCATCAAGCTTGGGTCGAGAATTTTTTTGTTCGGCCGCCATTTTGTTTTGCTGTATGAAGACCGTTGCGGATCCACAGTATTGGTGAGTAATCCTAAAAATAAGTTTTCATTAAGTTTTATCACCGTTGATATACATTTGTATAATATTAAAGTAGAACTCAATGCATTCATGCATGTGTTTGGTTGAATATCTGTTTTATTTTGGTCAGAGTCATCTGATATTTCAAGTAGGCTACAGTTAATGTTAGCTAACGTTAACTTATAACTGTTAGTAACGATGGATAGCCATTAATAGATACTTAAGTAACGTTAGATAATGTGTGGACTTTTAATTACATTATTTATTTATTTATTTGGGTTTTTCCTGCATTGAGAATTACAAGGCGAACGCCTCCGTCAAATGGCGTGCCCTATC
Source organism: Abramis brama (assembly GCA_022829085.1). Classification (NCBI taxonomy): domain Eukaryota; kingdom Metazoa; phylum Chordata; class Actinopteri; order Cypriniformes; family Leuciscidae; genus Abramis; species Abramis brama. Next base: position 27,783,937 of record CM040773.1, on the reverse strand, counting down.
CGGCTGTCCTCAAAACTCAGACAGGCTCAGATTACGCCTGTCGCGATAAATAATCAGAAATATTGTTACTTAATCATTCACAAATTCTAATATAATGATTTAAGTGGTGTAAAGCCATTTCATATCTTGTTGTGAGGGACAGAAGAAATTTTACATCGTTAAATTAAAGCTTGCGCAAACTCGTCTTCCCTCCGCTGCTGTCAATCATTTGATCCATTCAGCATTCAAACAGCGCGTCGCGGTAAAACTCCTCGTCTACCAAATTGAACAATCGTAACAGCCCAAGTTCAGATACCTATTTTCCAAGCAGGATTTTACCACCTTCTACTCATTTTGATCCAGGAAAAACCCTAAAATAGTATAGAATTGTTACTATCGGTAGAGATTGTAACGTTATAATAATACATTGCGTATCTACATTTCGTTCATTGAGTGGATTGCATAAGTTTCTGACATTTGATTGATGTAGAAACATTGGTGAATGAGAAAAATAAAGTAGCAAGAGTTAGTTAATACTTTAAAATTAGTCAAGCAACAAGTTGGTGTGATATGCTTCAAATCAAATGACAAGTTTGCATTCTGTTTAAGCCACGTGAGTGACCACGCACGGACAAAATTCTTCTCGACCATCATCTTCTTTTGCTGCAGGATAACCTCATGGTGGACACAAAATTAGCCTACATGGTGAGTAATCTTACAAGTTAAGTTAAGTTTGTTTCTATCATACATTTATAATCACATGAGGATCAGTTAACTGATTAATGCAAACGTGTTTTATCAAATAATTCAAAGTTTGAATTCAAAGTGGACATCAGAGAATTTAGACTTTATTGCACAGCACTGAATTGAGTTATTTTTAGTGTCATATGGCGTTTGAATGGTCATAGATATTTTATTTTAATTGAAAATGTCTACCTAGTCAAGTATTCACATTAACACATTTGGTTGTGTCTTAAACATTTGCCAAAAAATCGAGTTTGTCTTTATTGGTATGTGTGTTAATTCTTAAAGTGACAGTAGCTTCATATATACATTCTACTGTATGACCTTAAAAGAATAAATATATGGTAAATACTTGATTGATCAATTACGTTGTTGACGTTTTAACACACTGCAGTAGGTTCCGATTACGTCATAAAAGTTTAAACATGCATACACGCACGCAATGACTTATTACATAATATGATACACAAAATACATTATTTTATGAAATCTGTATGACATGACATCTTTGCAACTTTGAAAATAATTATTGATAAATGTTCAAATTACACCAACTTATTTAACGTATTATTTATAAATATCTAAACTTGCAAAATTTTGGGCTCTTAGGTAAAAGCATATCCATGCATTTTAATATTCTTTATGAAAGTTGGTGATTGCTGTGTTTGTCTTTTTTTAAGATACAGATGTTGAAAGAAAACAGTTTGGAGTCATTGTAGTCGAGTCAGAAGATAAAGGTAAGTAATTGGTCTCTTTTTGGTAAGAGCAGTTGAATTTATGAATTGGCTCTCTGAGTAAGAATTGTTTCTTTTTTTTTTCTTTTTTTTTGCTTGTGTCTCTTTCAGATTGGCCAGAAAGATGAAGCACAGAGAGAACTTGGACAGTTTTTGTGCTCTGTGAAAGGGATGGTCTAAGCACTCCCCTGGACATCAGCATTGTCATTGATGGTATTGAGGTTTTACATGAGTTGTCCTCAGTTGCATCTGCTTGTGCCATGATGTTTGGAATCACGTACTGAGAACTTGAGGTATCCTGAAGTACTTAAATATACCTTTGAGGCCTTTCAAAAAATTGTCATGGACATCGCGAAGATGCAAATGGATTTTAAAGGGTTAATTCATCCAAAAATGAAAATTCTGTCAGTATTTACTCACCCTCAAGTTGTTCCATCCCTGTAAGACTTTCGTTCATCTTCTTGACATGTTCACAAAAGCAACACAACGCATGCGCAAGAACTGAGAAGATGCCGCAGATGGATGGTTCTAAAGTGTGCATAACTGGATGTCCGAATCGTGAAACACCAACGAGAAAACGTATAAGTTCCTTGCCAATGCTGCTAAATGAATTGCTTACCTTTCAGCCTTTCCCATCAAATGATCGTGAACATCATCTTCTCAGTTCTCGCGCATGTGTCGTGGCGCTCTCGTGAACTCACTCAAGACCCAAACTCAAGAAAATTAATAGTTGAATAAAGTCGAAAGTTTTGTTTGTTTTTTGTACACAAAAAGTATTCTCGTCGCTTGATAAACTTAAAGGGATAGTTCGCCCAAAAATGATATTTAAGCCATGATTTACTCACCCTCAAGCCGTTCGAGATGCATATGTCAATCTTTTTCAGACAAACACATTTTCAGTTATTTTAGAAAATGTCTTAGATCTTTTAGTGGTTATAATGTGAAGTTATGGGGTCCACATTGTTGAAGTCCGAAAATGTGCCTGCATCCTTCACAAAAATAATCCATCCAGCACCAGGGGGATAAACGAAGGCCTTCTGAGAGTAATCCGTGCGGTTTTGTCGTAAAAATATACATATTTAAAACTTTATAAACGAAAATAATCCGGTGGCGGTCGGCGCGTGTTCATGGAGATGGATGCTGGCGTATGACGTAGCGTAGGAAGCGTCGTGACGTAGAACGAACAGAGTTTTGATTGCTCTGCTCTCTGACTGCGCTGTCACGTTCATTCTACGTCACGACGCTTCCTACGCCACGTCCTACGTCATACGCCAGCATCCATCTCTGTGAACGCGCGCCGACCGCCACCGGAAGCCAGTTATTTTTGTTTATAAAGTTTTAAATATGTATATTTTTACGCCAAAACCGCACGGATTACCCTCAGAAGGCCTTCGTTTATCCCCCTGGAGCCGGATGGATTATTTTTGAGAAGGATGCAGGCACATTTTCGGACTTGAAGCAGCTGGACCCCATTGCTTCACATTATAACCACTGAAAGATCTAAGACATTTTCTAAAATAACTGAAAATGTTTTCGTCTGAAAAAAGATTGATATGCATCTCGAACGGCTTGAGGGTGAGTAAATCATGGGTTTAATATCATTTTTGGGCAAACTATCCCTTTAAGGTTGATCCACTGTAGTCACTTGGACTATTTTAACAATGTCTTTACTAACTTGTCTTGGCCGGCAGAATGAAATTACATAGCAACCTATGAAGGAGTGAGACAGCTCTCAGATCTCATTGAAAATATTTTAATTTGGTGAACTAACCCTTTAAATGTTCCTTCATGTCATGTCTTTTAAGGAGCTTTCAATGTTGATTTGTTTCAGTGTTTTGTTTTTTTTTGTTTTTCAATGAATTGATGTTACATTGGATGATTTATCAATGCCATATTAAGGGCTTTTCAATGTTTTCTGTTACATTCCTAAATTTAATGCAAGTTAATCTGAAATGTCAAGTGACAATTTTACTATAGCAAATGGAATTGATGTATACATTTATTGATGGATGTTTTTTTTTTTTTGTTGTACAAAATTACATTGTTGACAGTTTTATTATTGAATGTATTTATTTATTTATTTATTTATTAAGTCATGCACTAAAACGGTTTCAGTATTGACTTTTGTAAATCAAATGAATTCTGCATCACATGTTTTAACAAGTGGAAATTCTGGTTTCTGTGAGTTTGTTGGAAGATTGCACTAAATAAACAGTTAAATGTTTGATTCCAGAGTGTAAAAGGCTTATTTTTTCAGACAAAAATTTGGTGATATTAAATGTTTGTAATTTTGTTTTGTATTTATTTTGATATTTTATATATATATAAAAGTTTTAAAAATTAAGTTAATCCAAATAATAATTTTTAATTTGATGCTAATTAAACAAATCTCTTTGGTTGAAAGAGTATTTTTACTTTAAGTTGACTATGGAAATGTGATTTGAGTAAATGCATTTTTTTAAGTTGAGATAAAGTAAACCGATTACTTGTAACAAGTTGAAGTAATTGTTTTACTTTGATCCAACGACTCATTTTTTTCAGTGCACGTTAGTATAAAAAGAGAACAGTCTTGAAAGTGTTCTTCATTGTTGCTGATTTCATCTGATATTGATGGATACTATTAATACTCGTTGTGTTTGTTTATGAATAACACTAAAGACATCTGACGGTGAAGCTTAGGCACAGTTAAGTCTCCAGTGAAGCCCCTTTGTTTGGGGCCGTGTGTTGGTGTCAGGGTCACATAAACAAATGAAGCTTTGTCTATGTCTGTCCAATCCCTTGTGCGAATATGGAATAACAAAGACATAGGCTACTATTCTATTCTATTACTATTCTATTACAGCTACATGGTTCAACAAAAGAGATTATTTTAAAGATTATTGAGAGATTATTAAGTCATTTGGTAAATTCCAATGGATAGCCTATTTGTTATCATATACTGAATTACTACAAACAATTAAATTAAAAGCAAGAGAGTTTAGTATTGTTATAAGCATGATTTTAAAGAGTGTCATGTTACTTTTAAGGAACTCTAATTTAGTAGGATCACCATGGATAATCTTTGTGGAAACATTTTCATTGATAATGCTGATGTTTTAAAACAACAATGTAGCAATAAGGTTATAAGAAATGTTCTTTGTTCTGTGCCCTTTCCTGCAGCAAGATTTTTTTGGTCTTCTTTATTTAGTTGGGTCAAAGCATGCAACTGCCAAACAAGTTTTGTGTCAATAACAAAATTAAGGAAGTGTCTTATAAAATACTTCACAGAAATGATCATGCTTGGCATGTTTTGGAAAGCTTTAAGTTTAATATTTCATATACCTCTGTGAATATTGTTGACAAGAAAAATAAAAGTTTTTGCATCTGTTAAAGAAAGACTTCCCCGTTTTTGTGAATCAATTTGTTGTTGGTTTTTGGTTATAATAAACGTATTTGGATCACACCTGGTCTCGTGTGTCCTTTTACAACATGTTGCATGACCCTTTTAAAGGGGGGGTGAAATGCTCATTTTCACTCAATCTCCTGTTAATCTTGAGTACCTATAGAGTAGTATTGCATCCTTCATATCTCCAAAAAGTCTTTAGTTTTAAACAATTATCGTTGAAATGCAGGGAACAAACAGTCTTGCACAAAAACAAACAGTCTCTGAAAAAAACAAACTCCATCCACTGGTCCCTTAACGCTGGGTTCTTTAGGAATCTGTGCAGGGTTGTCTTGCCCTGGCAACCAAAAACACACTTCTTTGGTGACATTGACTTCCCTGAAGCCGAGCAGAGCGCTTAGATGAGGTACTGCTTTCGCTCTCTTCTCTCTCTCTCTCTCTGGTCTACGAGTGTGCGCGCGCCCACGGAGAAGTGCCCTTAGGACCCATATAAGGAAATTCCGCCCCATCTAACGTCACACAGACCCATACTCGAAAAAAACTTTCCGAAACTTGTGACAAACCGGAAGGACAATTTTTGGCACAGAAATACTCCTTCAAACGTACAATTTAATTTTTGAAACTTTGTCCATGTTTAGAATGGGAATCCAACTCTTTAACAGTGTAAAAAACTCAGTATGCATGAAATAGCATTTCACCCCCCCCTTTAAGGAGGGTTTTGATTATGAGATATGTATGAAGCCCTGTCGACTGATTTTTATGTGAAGAACTCAGACTGCTTTGCTGAGAAAATCAAAAGTAAGTTTCCTGCATTACAGGAAAACACTGAAACATCACTGTATGGGGGTTCCTGGTAAAGAGTCCCAAAGACTGCTCTGTCACCTCGCCTTAAATACCAGAACAAAAAGGTTTATGCAAATATTGTTTAGAGTTGTTTGGCCAATCCATTCACCCCAGGGGGTGGCACCTGGTTTCTTGAGATATCGTAAAGAGATATCACCCAGAGAGGGGAACCAGATTCTCCAAAGTTCTCAACCTTTCTCATTAAACCACTGACTGCAATGAAATTAAGACCATTTTACCAATCGCACTGAGACACTTAAAATGATACCAAACATGAAAAGGAAAAAACAACATATTCACAAGATACATGATATGTGTTATATAGACATTCTTAATGAACTTTCAGTGACTTGAGGAGGGAGAGGGGGAGAGAGAGGGGGATGCATTTCGGATTTAAGAGTGCTCTGTTTACCTGAGGAATCCATCTTGTTCCCTTCACATTAGAAGGAGTGCAAACCCCCACACCAAGCTGTTATCCAAGGGCATTCATCTCCCGTCTTGACTTTGCACTTAAATTATATGCATTCTTTCCAAAGGGAAACACTAACCGATGTGGCATGCAGTGGGAATCACATGCTCTTCAACATTCCTCTGCAAAAGAGCAATCACTCCACCATGTTTGCAGATGCACCATCTGCGCTGAATGCAATGTATTTTTCCATCCAGTTAGGGGTGCCAAAGGAATCAAACGCAACATTTGTACCATCTACGATGCCTTCATATTTATATTGTAGTATTTTTGTAGTATAGTATTGTTTCTTTCATAACTTTAACAATCTTTTCATTATCAAGGCACTTCATATTTTGAGCACTTCTTGCGTTGTTTTTGCCTCTTCACGATGACTCGCTTAATTTAGTCCTAATTTGTAAGTCGCTTTGGACAAAAGCGTCTAATAAATGTGAAAGTAAAATAAGATCAAATGTCTTCAACATTTTTACTGTTTACATCTTGAGTCAAAATTTATTAGTTATTTGTCATTTCATTTGGGGTGAGAACTTAGAATTAATGGTTCTTCAGTCACTTTAACTGAATAACAGATTATAATAGTTTAGTATAAGCAGTAAAATGCACGTTTTTGGGTGTTATCTACAGCCTCCACGACTTCAGGAAAAAAAGACAATAAAAAAGTTGTATTGGAGTATTGGAGATGTCTGTATCCCCATCAGCAAGAATGGACTTGTGTCTTGTTTGTTGAACAAGCATATCCCTGATGTCTTCATCGATATGGGCCATCATTTCTGCACATCTGACGGCTATGTCATACGTATGGTTGATATTCACACAGTTCTTCTGAAGCAAAATGAATGGCCTAAATCTCGTAAATGGGATTTCTTTTCACGCTATCATGTATGCAGTGTTGAATTCGATTTTTTAGTTGTCGGAGAGCTTTGTAAGGCTATTTTTCTGTTAGCGGCTGCCTGAGGTTGTGACTGTTGAAATATTTTCTCTACTCTATAGAACACAATTGTAGAGCTAGTTTAAATACAATACAAGTCAGATGTGATTTTAAGGCCTTGTGGCCTATGTGACTGTGACTACAAAGGTCAATATGAGAAGTTTGTGCAGCCTCTGGGCTGTTTTTGCATAGTTAGCAATTTTCTGGTAAACATGAGACGATGTGAAAAAAGACCATTGTTAAGAGATGTCACATGGAAGTTTCTTGCTTCTGGGGAGAGTTGATTGTCCTGTGAGAATGTTATATTTTGCACTAGTTATATTAATCATATTTCTGTTTTATAACGTTGCTCATTTCTTCTCGTAAGACTGTCTGTTGTGGTTTCACTGAAGCTGTGATCCGATTGGTCCATTCTGCTCTGGTGGGCGTGTCCACAGTGGTCGTTCTGGTTTATGAATCTAGAACCAAAAGTCTTCGACAGAAAAGGAGCGTGCAGAACGCAGCAAACACTGAATGCTTATGAGAGCCACATCACAAAAAAAATCCTTTGAATAAACATTTCAATGATTATTTCATTTTTCATTTACTATAAGGTTGATATTTCTAGTCTATTTCAAGCAGATCAATACCGCATGCAACTTATCACCTGTTGAATGTTAATGTCTCTGTTGATGCAGTGAAAATCAATACAACGACTCCACCTAGTGGTTTTTCAGTGGTTTTTCTAATATCTCTCTTGGTGTGATGATGTTATAGTAAAAAGTTCTTAAAAGTTGATATTCAAAATGCAATATTGTTTTTTTTATTACTTTATGCCTCTGTTTTGCAATATTAAATAAACATGATTTATATATATATATATATATATATATATATATATACATATATATATATAGTTCAGCTCTATATATACTCTATACCATACTGCTGTATGGATTTTACATCTTTAGTATCAATTAAGTTAAAATCACTCCACAAACAGTTTTGTATTGTTTGCTGCATGACTAGTGTAGTTTTCACTAATACAACATTGAGAATAACAGATCTCTATAGGTCTGCCCCACTGGCAGTAACATTATTATTATTTTAAAGTGAAATCACTATCTATTGCTTTTGTAGTCTTTACAGTACATTTATTCAAACCAGTATATATAAAAACGTTATTCGAGCCTTCAGTTTATATTCTAACCTGCTCATAGGTTGATCTTTATCTCTAATCACAACTATTTTAGTGCATATTTGTATTCATGGCTGTTGAACGCACGAGTTTCCTGAAATACAGGCCTACTGATCTTCAGATGTCCGGCCTGATCAAGTCTCTCATTGTCCTTCATTGTTTTGTTAAGTCAGTATTTCTCTGCTTCCCACAAACCATAATGACCAACTAAACTAAAACATCGATTGCATCAATCAACCAACACTGAATATGACTCTCTTTTGCAGTATTTTTTTTTGTTTGGATGTGATTCATTTAAAAAAAAGGTAAAAAGTTCTTATCAGCAGTTTGATCCATCTACATGTCATCTTTCAATCTACATGTCAGAATCTTTGTTAAACTTCAGAATCAGTTATTTTAACTCATTAATGGTGTACAGACGTTACTTCTCTCCTAAAGACCCTGCTGGAGCGCCAACTAGTGACTAAACATGGAAAAACAACACTGTCAAAGGCCTTAAAACTGATAGGTAGAATGCTTTTGAATAATCTTTAGGTATTATTAATTATTAAATATTTCCATGATCTGTCAAAATATTTTCCTAAATTAGTTATGCAATCACAGCTTACAGTTTTTTGATTTAGATTCTGATTTGCTCCGAATCTTACTGTGAAAACCTCTGTCAGTGTAATATTGAGTGATCTGGGGCCATATTCACAAAACATCTTAAGGCTAAAAGTAGCTCCAAACTTTCAGATTTAGGAGAAACTCAAATAATGGGCGTGCCAGTCCTAATATAACTTTTACTATTACTTTTTGTTCCACCATTTGGGACAATTTCTATGGAAGAGAGTGAAGGTGCGTTGTCCATCTTTTTTTACAGTCTTTGTTTTAGACAAATCAAATATACTTTGACCAAGTTGACTGCATGATATTTTATAAGTGTAATCCACCCTTTAATTATATTTAAGAACCAATATTACCAAAGAAACACGCAGTTTAAAATGGCGCGCGAGCGGCAACTTGAACCAATTTATAAAGAGGTCATTAACACAAAACTCTGAGATAACGACATTCGAACACACCAAGTGACTCAATCCAGCATTAAAGGTGCTGTAAGCGATCTCGGTTGGCGTAACCTCTTGTTGATGTTTGAATTATTATCAAACAAAACGGAGGCTAGCTAGACCCTCCCTCCTCCTCATCCGCGCACTAACCCCCCGAACCCCACCCCCACATCATTCTTGTCGGTTACTGGCTGGAACAGTTTGTTATGTTTTGTGCTGTGGGTCGCTCTGTTTGTTGCTCAGTTTGTTTTTGCTGCAGTTTGTGGAGCCTGTGGTGTCTGCAGAGACCGTGTTTTTTTTTTACAGTGTGTTCAGGGGACAGGCAGCTAGCGGATAGTGAGGATATGTTTGCTGTATGTGAAAAAAAAATGTTTTGCCCTAAAAAACGCGCGAGATCGCTTATAGCACCTTTAAAACATGTCATCCACCGATATTGATCAAAATCTGGACTTACTATATTTTTACACTTTATTGCAGAGCTCATTTGTAACATAGGATACTGTCTCGCTCTCAAATCCAAATCTGTTAGTCTTTGAGCAAGACGCGAACGGGATTTGGCAATTCAGTAAATTCAGTGGAAATGACTTAACAGAAAAAATAAAACTCAATATATTATTTTAATCCAAAAATGAACAGTATTCCAATATTCTTATAAGAATATGAACAGCAATATGTTCACAGAGATATGAAAATAAAATAGAAATATAATTTATTTCTGGGGAGAATGACTTAAAGTTTGATGGAATGGTCAATGACACTACATAGGACATATCTATCATTATTCGTCCCTGTACTAGTTTTATTTATTGATTTATTTACTCCAATTTAAGGCCCTAAACCTAGCAAAAACAATCACAGGGGAACTTGAATTTGTGCCAGTGCCGAATTTTAGCCCCAGTCCAGTCCAGCCCTACCACTAACCTTAACTTTAGTATAATTATAAACTCCACCCTAACAAATGGCTAACCCTACTCCACCCCTAACCCTATGAGCAATAATCTCAACACTGTGCAATTGTGTAATTTTAATGACCTCATCTGTCATCATGATGCAGCAGAATCGCATTTAGTCTCTTGTACATTATGTCAGTTGTTCCTGGAGGACCCCCAGCACTGCGCAGTTTACTGAAGAAGAATCGTTAGCAAGATTTTTATGTTGTAGTTTCTAAGAGTTCGTTCACCACAACATGAAAAATCTGTGATCGTTTACTCACCCTCATGTAATTCTGAACCTGAAAGACTTTCGTTCATCTTCAAAACACAAATGAAGATATTTTTTATCAAATCTGAGCGATTTCTGTCGCTCCGTTTTACGCAACTACAACTTTGAGGCTTGAAAAAAATTATCAAGAGATTGTAAATCTAATGCACCAAAATGGAGCGGTTTAGTCCAAATTTTCTGGAAAGACGCGATCACTTTATATGATGTAAAGATACAACTGGTCACTGGTTAATTAATCTCATTGGTTCTTTCTGAAGCTCAAACGTGCTGCGTAAAGCCGGGTGCACACTGTGCGATTTATAAAAATCCTTTACAATTGTTGCTTGTCAGACTGTGCAAACATGATCATAGCTGTAAGCCATGTCACACGGTTAGATCTCAGTTGTCATTGATGCTGTACGGCAGTCAAGACACATTAAAAACAGACGCACGCAAGAAAACTTGTCCGGAGTTTTACATCATCAATCAATGATGTGTTCAGTGATTTGAGCTGGGTTACACGTGGGATTGAAATGCTGGCTACAAATAAATTTCTAACATTCATTTTGGTCACGACTTGTCATGAAAAACGAAGACAATTTGACGTTCGTCGTTGGAGAAGTCACACTGCAAGACTGTGAGACAAATTTTCTGAAACTGCTAAAATTTGAGCACAACAGTCATATATCGGCTGTCGGTGAACATGTCAAACTAACGATAACAAAGACTACAGATTTTAGCCTAGGATCAGAGGAATCTTTTAGGATATACAAAATTTGTCTCAGACGGCCAAATCGTGGTCAAAATTGCATAGTGTGCACCTGGCTTTACACGAGAATGAACCTCTATGTTTGCTGCGGTTTGAGTCCGAGTGCGATTGTTGCCGGTTGACCACTGCGAGCATTGGTCTGGTCTTCAGTTCTAAATATGTCTAGGTGAGAAGTTGTTTAGACACTGAAAGGAGGTGCATGGAGATTATTTATTCACATTGAGCATCTGGCCGTTCTGAAACGGTTCTGATGTTTAAAAAGCTAAAGAAAATGATTCACACAATTTTCCGATTGTGCTTGTGGTGTTTAGTTGGTAAGTTATAAGTGTTTATGGTGTCAGTTTGAACAGAATCAGTGAAAAGATTTAGCATGTGCTGGTAATCAATCAGTCTGCTTCAAAACTCAAGTTAGCAAGAACAAGTATTTACCTTGATCTTACTAATTTTATGAAAATGTGAACTTATTACAATTATGCATTTCATTAGGTGTGTTAAGTAATGATGCAGTAAAGACAGTGTCACTGTGTCAGTGACAGTGAGGGAGATTCTGTCACTCTAAACACTGATGCTGCCGAAATACAGAGAGATAAGGTGATTGAGTGGAGGTTTGGACACAACGAAATTCTCATAGCTCGAATTAACAGACAGAACAATGAGAGTACACTTTATAATGGTAGTGCTGATGGGAGATTCAGAGACAGACTGAAACTGGATGAGAAGACTGGATCTCTGACCATCACAAACACCAGAACCACAGACTCTGGACTTTATAAAGTAACTAGCAGCAGAACAGAGACCCCGCTCAACACATTCAGTCTTACTGTCTATGGTGAGTATCCCCTGCTCGGGATATATATATGGGTGATTCTTCAACTATGGTACTCTTTGAGCTAGACAGTTTCAGAAAATAAAAACATTTCTACAAACAGTTTTTTAGTATCAGTTGGTTTCTCAATCTGTCTAGAAACCTTCCCTTAAGTTGGCTGTGATGATTTGTATTGAATAATATATATATTAGGGCTGTCACGATGTTAGATTTTTCACACCACGGTTATTGTGGCCAAAAGAATTCACGATATCGATATATCGCGATATCTATAGAATCTATGGGGGGGGGGGGGTAGTTATCAGTCAAATACATTTTTACTTTGTTTATATAGTTTTTCTTTTTTACCCAACAAACATAAGGATACTGATAAACACAAGGCACATGCATTTTTACTTCTTGCATACTCAATCTATGGCAAATTTTTGTGAAGGAAGACAAGCATGTGAAGTTTATCTGGTTTCAAACTGAAGCCAAACACTGTCTGAAGGTTTCCTGAAGACCTGAAAAGCTCTTAAACTTGTTGTTGCACTGGCGCCAATAAAGTCATGCAGATAGCAGATTTGAATAAAAAAATCAAGTGCAAAATACAAATACAAAAATAAGATGAGTAAAGAAAACGGGGTTCTTAATTTTAATAATCACCCTTTATTAAATATATGAACACAGAAACCCCCTGTTAACAGTTAATGTCACGTTTCTTATTCCATGATGACTAGTAAAATAATAGCCGCGTCGCGTCTATGACAACTCGAGGTATCGCACACCGGACACGCACTTTCTCAGTTTATTTATGGCCAGCAATATCATTATGTTTAAGGACATTATGGAATTGAGATAATGTCTGTACTATGTTTTGATTATACTGTACAATTAAATACAATAGTTGCTGAGTCTGTGATCTGAACACTTTTTTCTGCGCTCTGTGTCGCGGCAGGATTTTGAACAAGGTCCTGAGCCGTTGCTGGGCGCCGCTGACAGACGCCGAATAGAACCGCGCTGTGCTTCTCGTCCGGTGTGTGTACACTCATACAGAACGTGTTCGAATTTTAAAGACGTGGCGCTGCGCTTCTCGTCCGGTGTGCGACCACCTCTAAGGTGCTGTTTTCTTTGAAGCCGAAGAACTCTGTTGTTAATACTGGCGAGCTTACTTTTTTCGGGTGTGGACAGTGTTTCACTCTAGCTGCGCGGGCGCGGACGTGCGCTGCGTCTAGATAACGCCAATATCGCCAATACCGGTATATTGTATTGCTCTAAATTAACACGATGTCGATATTTCATGCTTTGAATATCACGATTATCGTCAATACCGGTATATTGCGACACCCCTAATATATATTTTGCCATTTTTATCTGACAGTCCAAGAAAACGGTCATTTCCATCACATAGCAAAACATGTGTTTTGAAGAGAAAATAATAAAATATATTCTGTTATAAATATATTTGATTAAATAGCACACAAATCTCTGATCAAATTTGTAATTTATTTATTTTTCAGAAATGTAATTGTAAAGATTTTACAATGTTTACACTAAAAAACACCTAAAACTAGATCACTGGAACATTTCATTTACTTATCATAGCTCAAAATCATGTATTTCTCAAAGTGTATACACATATCTTACCCATAACTGCACAATTATCAACACCACTCAATATAGTTGTTTTGATTGTATGTTTTTTATATGTTTTACTTTAAAATATGTGTTGTGGTGGAAATGACATGGCGTGGCGGAAATGACATAGATAGGCAACTTCCAATTAAAAACAAATTTTCTACTGCTCTATGTGGTGAACCAGAGCAAATCAATAAGCAACAGCATTAGTGAACAAAAAAAATATAATCAATATTTTTAAATGAAAAACAATCAAAAAAAAAAAAAAAACATAAATATGTGTCAAAAATCAGCAAATAATTTCTTCACTGCTCACATGCTGAACTAGGACAAACTAGAGCAAACTAGAGCAAACCCTTTATGTCATCATTGCCTTAAAGGTATAGTGGAGGATTTTTTACTTCCGGGTGGATCACCTATACTATTGGTCCTCCTAATTGTCAATCATTCTGGTGAATCAATCAAACTTTTCAAAAAGTGGAGAGGGCGGGTCTTATCTAAAATTCAGAAAGATCCTCCGCTATACCTTTAATATAACCTTAATATAACCAGTTGAATATAATGTTGAATAACAGATAAAATAGGCAATATTTTGAAATGAACACCTTGTTGCTTTTTCTTCAGGTATCTTTCTCTGTCCTTCTTGAGGGACTCTGCATTTTTAAGTGGATCTGATTTTATTCTTTATCTATATGATCTTGACCTCTGTGCTGTGGTATTGCTTGCCATCTTAAAGAAAGAGCCAAGACATCATGTCAAACTTACTTATCTATTGTTCTCTTATTTACCAACAATATTGTAACAATAATAAATAATAAAATATTTCCTTACTACCTTAACTTAACCTTTTCATGCATGAATTATGATAACCTCAGTCAGGATTTTTTTCCTTTGTGTTTTTATTGCTCTTAGGGCATGAAAAACAAGATTTGAATTGTTTTTTGTTTTGTTTTTTTACACATTTTTCAAAGAGATTTTCAGATGTCCACTTGAGTGGACAGCATGCGTTTATAGTTTAAACTGAAGAGATACTGTATTAAACATACCGTAATACAATAATCAAACAGATAAAGTATGTGTATTTAACAAACTAATCAATAAAATTATATCAAATCATGTGAAAACTATAAAATATATACAAAAAAAATATAAATGTGAAATATTGCAAAGGCAATTGAACTTACAAGTTCTTTTATATCAGAACATGAGTGATTCCATCAGAGATCTCTACAAGGTACAACTGTGGAAACCACTCAGATGCTCTCTCCAGTGTACCAGAGTATGGAGATTTACCCTTATTAGCTGATAATTCTGATTATGTTCAAGACGGACCGACCTGATCTCACGGGAAAACGTACAAATTCTACGAGGTGGCTAATTCGTACGAATTCATACGACTTCAACTGTACCTCAATCGTACTTTTTTTCAATCGTACGATTTTTGCAAAATCGTACATATTTTACAAATTGAATTATACGAATTCATACGAATGACCTACCCCTGACCCCGGGCCTAAACCTACCCATCACGTGGGTTTAGATAAATTAGCCACCTTTTTAATCATTTGTACGAATTCGTACGAATTGTTCGTGAGATAGTGTTAAATGGACACATTTCTATCATAGCACATAGCACATTTCTCTGAGAAAACCTAGCGATACGTTTTTATCAATCTCATCTTGAATGAGCAGTGTTGGGGGAAACGCATTACAAGTAACATGCATAATGCATTCAGATTACTTTTTGATGTTACAAGTAAAGAAAAGCATTACAATAACGTGCATTATGTAATCAGATTACTTTTTGATCTAATTACATTATGTAATCACATAACCTTTTTGATGTCAATGAAAATTACATTCTAATAATACAAATACATTTATTTACAGTCAAAAAAGTCACTGCAGATTATGTATTTTCAAAAACAATATTCGCAGTATAAGTATGAATTGTAGCTGAAATATAGCCATTGATGCATGAAGTTCACTAGTGGACAGATGATTAATCAGATTTTTCTCCCAATCTAAAATCAAAACTTGGAAAATTTAACTGTGATATGACTCATTAGATATAGCTTGATGCTGCAATATATATATATTTTTACCTACAAGAGTCTCCTAGGATAGAAGGAATGGGTGGATATTCCAGAGCAACTTGGCATTTCTGACTGACCATTGGCCATCTTTGTTTGGAGGGGGAAAAAATCGAAACACAAAGGCTTGCCACTTGGTTGCAATGTATAAGATGATGCACCAGGGTCCAATGAAGAGGATGATGTGCAACTAAGCCATCAAAACCCGTGCAAATTTAAGAAAATGTTTTTTTAATAGCTGTCCACTGCAGTGACCACTATGCATGAAAGGGTTAATTAATTATATGTTTTTTTATATTCAAGTTTTAGTATTATAGCCCAAATAATTCGCTGTTTAGCACGAACAATGTCATTTCCACCACAACCTGTCTTTACCACCACAATGAACACCGTGGTGGAAATGACTGTGGTGGAAATGACATTTCCCCCCTTTTCTCTCTAAAATATCTCTCTAAAATATCATGCTAATATTAATTTTAGAGTTAGCATTAAATATACACAAATTACACATTATTAAATTAAATTTATCTAGTTATTTGTACGTCCATGTGAAATATGAGCCGTTTGGAAATGACGACTAATAAACATACTCTCAGTTTTAGTCATATTTACCTAGATTTTTCTTCTTTTCATTACCCCCTAAAGAGGTCACCCTTTCACCCAGCCGTGTGTTCCACTGTGGGGTTTCTGTTGCTATGATTACTAAGTATACAAACCTAAAACAATGATCCCAGGATTCTATTTTGTACAGTGTGGTGGAAATGACAGTGAACCCAAGGGACAAGGGTTCTACTTATGAAAAATATAGGAAAATGTGAATAAATATTGCAATATATATTATGTATAATTGAATTAGACATTATTTTATCATTTGTACTTGAAATCTACATTATTTAAATATTTAATTTAGAATTAAGCAAGGTTGAAGGTACAAAGTCTGGCTTAGGGACAGAGGGAAAACAGTAAAAACCATGCATAAAAGGACTCATATTATATAAAAAAAAAAATTATTGAGCCATGATACATTTTTATAAGTTCCCCTTGGGGTGAAGTAAGTGTGGCAAAAACAAAAAAGAAGAAATGTTTTTTAGTTTTTATTATTTCATCCAGGGACAAAAAAAGTACCATAGTTAAAGAATCACCCATATATATATATATATATATATATATATATATATATATATATATATAGGCCCTACATTTACCTTTTAACATTGTAAATCAATAATTAATCATGATTATTCTGATTATGTAATGATATGATTTTGTTATTCATTTGTGCACATTTTTTATTAAGTATAGCCTGTTTGTTGTATACATTTGTGTAATCAACATTTTACAACACGTGTTTCTTTTAATGATTTAATACAAATCGTGTAGAAACGTTTCTATCTCACTCTTGGTTGCTCCCGTTAGGGATTATCACAACGGATCATCCACATGTTTATTTGCCACCGGTTTTACCCCGGATAAATCTCATAAAAGCATTATCTTTTCAAATCACAAACATATGTCAGTGGATATAGAAGTATTTTACACTGTGATTCGTACCCGAAGCAGAGAGATATCATAAGTGTATAGCTTACATCATATAACGTGTTGTCACTAGTCTTCTGTAGGCTGTGTGAAGTCTCTCGTGGACGTTGACGTGAACGTCACTGACACGAAACTCGCTCTTCATTTGCATGGAGTTGAACTTTTTTTCAATGGCAACATCTGATCTTCGTCCCAATTCGTCTACTCATATTATGCCCTAAACATAGTCTTCGTGTGAAGAAAAGTGCAGACTTTAGTGCAGAAACATCTCTATACACACATTCTGTCGCTGTCGAGGATGTCGCATGTGTGGACACTTTAACCTAATTTAATTTATTCTGTAGTTTTTCAGAAATGTTTTTCCGTTCCTGTCATAACAAGATTCTTTACACAGTGTCCTTCATCATCACACCAGAATTGTTCATGGCTGTGTTCAGTGATGTGACAGTCATGTGACTCTCTACTGTTACAAGGGATAAGCTGCATTCACACTGCTAGCGATTTTACGGGGTCGAGACAAAGTGGGGATATGGGGTGTTTCTGCTAGTAAGGCTGCATATCTCGGCTGCCATGTCATCAAGTGCCGCTGAAGGCCTTCTCAATTTGAAGGATCCTTGGAAGGCTGCCTTTGTTTTTCATTCTTCATTCAGCTCACTTTGAAGGATGCATCAAGTGTCATTCAGTCACCCACAATCCTTTGCACACATTCCAATTCACAAAAAAGAACAGATGGAAAAAAAGTTGGCACTGAGCTTGTCTGAGTTCATTATGAAAAGTAAGACAAAAATGTTTTCGAACATGAAGGCATACATGTTATCTTTTGTCTTGGTGAAATTAAACTGACAATAAAGTAATCCACTGGGAGACCAGAGACGGCTGTCATTTACTTTATAATAGAAAGCCAGCTCATATAAAGGTTTTTAATAACAGTGTCGTGTTGTACATAAAATGTATTTCCGTGCCGGGAACATGCGTGACGTAGGATCCAGCCTTCCGTTTTAAGAAGCACCAATGTTTAACTTTATGCAAATGAAGAGCGACTGGAGTGTCTGCAGCAAGATGGAGGGAAAGTTATTTTAGTGGTCAGAACTTTCCTATAATTTATTATGTCTTTGTAAATTGTGTACATGTTGGTACTCGACACTGACTCTGAGCTGGAATGGTTTTGTGAACTCAGACCATGCTTTCGCTGCAGATGAATAACTGTAATCTTGTTCATCTTAAAAGATGTAAGCAGTTTATGAACTGATTCTATTTATATTTAGTGTTTCCCTCCAAATTTTTTGTTTTTCTCAGCAAGAAAGCTAATCAGTGTCTACAGCATGGAATAACATCTGTGAATGTCATTCATAAACATTACTAAACTGAAGTTGTGGGAATGCCTACTTGTGGTCTTACCGCCATGTTCCGGGTGTGATGAAAGGTATATAGGGGTGTGGAGAAAGCTATCATTGGTCGCAAAAGCTGTTTGTCCAGTATGTTTGGGTTAAGGGTTAGTTTCTGTGGAAAAGTTGTTGGCAGTGTGAACGCAGTTTTAGACGAGGGCACTTTGAAGCTGGATGTGCGGACACTTTAATCGAATTTAATTATTCTGTAATGTTTTCCAGCTCCTCTTCCCAGACACTTTACACGATGTCCTTCATCATCAAAGCAGAATTGTTCACTGCTGTGTTCAGTGTTGAATGCGAGTCATGTGACTCTCTCCTGGTACAAAGGAAACAGTTTATTGTCCAGTCTCTCTCTATCTTTGGAGGTGGAATATCAGGATAAAAACACCTACAGCTGTGTGCAGACGCAACATCTTAACAAAAATGAGTGTCAGGAAGGCCTACGTCATCTGTGATATTAGTGACTATAGCCAATATTAGGTGCGTTCATCCCATGTCATAATTGCAAGATTACGACTTATACAAAGTGTTTACGTGCTCATAGAACTAGACAGCTTGTAACTGGGAAGTTTTTGAGAGCTCAGATTTGTATCACCTGGCTGCTGCAGATTTTTATTTTATTTATGAATACGAATAACATAAACTAAATGGTCTATTGCCTTGTTCCATTTAGATTTATACAAAATGTTTAATTAAGCTCTATTTTGTTTGTTTTTACTCATTTAAATTATTAATTCATAATATATAAGAATTATTCATACAATTTGATGAAATTTTACTATTAATTGAATTAAGTGAATCTTGAAAAAGGCTTACTTTTTTGAGTGCATGTATACAGATCATGGATTTAGGGGTTTATAAAATTGCTCATTATTTCTTCTCTCATAAGGCTGTCTCTGTTGTGGTGTTACTGAAAGTGTGATCCGATTGGTCCACTCTGCTCTGGCGGGCGTGGCCACGGTGGTCATTCTGGTTTATGAATTCAGATCCAGATGTCTTCGACAGAGGAGGAGTGTGCAGACGTCGCCATCAAACACTGTTTGACTATCTGATTAATCAGGATTTTATGAACAGCTGAAACTAATATATCACAATGTATATAAGTAAATATCATTTAAGAGACTGAAAGTAAACTCTACTTAATAAATGCTCTATTAAAAAAGTGAAAAGTTTTACTTTAGAATTTATCAATTCTTTTTTTATTCAGTTGTGTTATAGCACTTTTCACAATACAAAAATAATTCTAAAACACTCCTTTTTTTAATGTGTGGCAGCCATCAAAAATGTTTTTATATTTACAAAATACAATTGAAACCATTGGAATCTATTCTTTATACTTTTTTCAGTTAAATTAATTTGAAAGAAAATGAACAATTCACAGATTATTGATTTTATTGCATTTTACAAGATGTCCAAACTTTTCTAGATTTTATTGCAGCTTCATACTCTCATTTATTTTCAGGGCAAGTTTGTAATCTCAAACGATTCTAATATTATCAGAAGGCCAATACATCACATCTTAACAAGCGGATAATTACTACATGCAAATTATTACTTAATGTTACAGAATAAATTGGAAGTTTGTGCATCAGTGTCAGACTTATCTGCTAGTACTAGAAGCTTGGATGTGACAGCTTCATCTTAAAGAGTTGCAATGCTAGATATATCTGTTTTTCATAGTCCTTTATGCCTCTTTTTGTCCAATATAAAATAAACATGCATTATTATATTCGTTGGCCTCATTCTTGACCTCTAGGGGGAAAAAAGTGGTCAGCTCTGTTCCCTCTTGATATGATTCTGCATCTTTAGTTAATCTTGAAGCATAAATCCATTTATGGTTTTTCATTGTCAAGTTTGCTGCATGAATAGAATATAGTATAAAAACGTTTTTTTTTTTCAGAATATGGTGTCTTTATGTAGCTTTCACATGTGCACCAAAGAATACTAATATAACCGCTGAGAATGAGAATAACATATCTATGAACAAAATCTTGTTCACTTCTTGCACTGCACTTCTTTCATTGGGTAACACAAAATAACTCTATATTTCTATTGGATTCTACATTTTGGATATTGGACACTACTGACAGTTTTACCCACAAAATGAATTCTAGACAATACCAGGCCATTCAAAAGAAAAGCTAGATGAAAAGAAAACGTATTTTAAAAGGTTTAAAAATGTTTCCAGGAAAAACACAACGTTCTGAGAAGTTGCTGAACACTATGAGTGTGAAATGACAGAATGAAAAAAGAACTGAACACGCTCACAAAAATAAATGTGTGAACTAGTCAGTTCTTCGGTATATATTTCACTCTGCTCTTAGTTTGTCTTTACCTCTCATTACGATTATTTTAGCACATTGTTGTATTCATGCCGGTTGAACCACATGAGTTTCCTGACACATAGTGATCCACAGATGTTTGGCCTGATCAAGTATCTCCATTGACCTTCAGCTGTTAAAATCAGCTTAAATTCAGCTGTTTGGTTCAGTTAGTGGCTTTCTTCTTCCAAATTCCCACAAACCATAATGAAACTCCACAGAACAACTAAACCACCAACATCAGCTGCATCAGTCACTGAATCACTACATGAAAAGCTTTCCAGCAAGAGACTGTCATCTCTTACCTCTGTGTGTGTGCCAGTTGATCTCATCTCATGAAAGGCTGCCATTGTTCCACTTACAGACTGACAAAAAAAATTGAGGGCAGAAGATTGCAGCCGAGAACGAGAAACAACGAGGTTCATTCAAAAGCCAAAAAATGACCAGGCTTGTTTTTCACACAAATGCACCAAAGCAACAAAGTTATGATTTCTCTCTGTGGTTTGAGTATTGCACCACGTCCGCAGGCACTTTCTGCCCTCAACTGAAATGCATCGCAATGTTGGCCGTGTGTCAGTAGGCTAATATGGTCACAGCATTTGCTTGCAGTGTAATTGTGTCTCTTAGTCACTGTTAGAGTTCCTGCTTGACTGTATATCATGCAAGGTATCATGTGATCTCCACTGACTGTACATTTGCAAAACAGTAGCTTTTGCAAAATTTTTATTTTATTTTGTCACCGCCAAATGCTGTTGGCTGTCTGAAATCGGGAAATAGAGCACTATTTGAAGGGACAGCCATTTGTGGTGGTGTCTGAAACATTGTATATAAAGTGCACTCATTCAATCCCAAATGCACCGCAGTAACGAGAGTGTACAACCGACGTACACTCAAAGTCTAGAGAATTAACTCATGATACACTGTGAGGTCAGGCCGAATGAATTCCCGCGTCTGAATCCTCCCATTTCTAAACCGCTGGTCCAATGTGGCTACAGTGTATCATGCTGGCATAAATAACTTTTTATTTAATTATTAAATTGTTTAATTAAGGTTTACACATGCTAGTTGATATGGCAGAGTTCAAGATAAATCTTTTCATTGTACTTCTGGAGCTGCCAGTTTGCTAGTTTCAAATGATTATTAAAAAGCAAGCACTAAAAGCATCTAGTGCAAAAGCGGGCAGCCCTTCCGACGCTAGGTGTCTGAATTTACTCAATTTACTCAAGTAAACTATTAGTGGAGAAATATAGGGAATAGTGGATGAGTGTATACACAGCTGTTGTGACTATAGTGTTGGCTGTATCACCAGCTTTTGTTAAAAAATAAACCTTTTTTTATACTCAAATGTCTATTAGTGAGTGCATTTACACATACAGTGAAACACTGATAACTTCTAAAAATTCTCATTTAAAAAAAAATGCAGTACCAACGTCAGCACCACCATACTTCTGGTCTGACTCAGTTGTCTGCTATGACGTGTGCAACTTATGACATGTCTGATAATAACACTAAGAAACGACCTGGGGCTCGTTCTTCGTACGTCGCTAACTCAGTTAGCTGGATTTGATTGTTGACGATTTGGCTTGATCTTGGATTGTTTGGTTCTTCGACGCTCATCCTGGACTTGCTGTCATAGCAACAGGTGCGCAAGCTTAAACCTGCTCGGGAGCAGAGGCTTATTTCATGTAAACAGGATTAGATCTCGAGCTGATACGGGAAGTCCAGCGCAGCGCGATAGTGCACTTTCTGAGATATATATTTTTTCTCGTGACTCGTGAGATTGTCGTTTACATTATTAATTTGTTGGAAACGCACATTTATTTTCGACTTGTCGGAGTCAGGCTTTAACTACAGCATAAACTGTACCCTAAGATTATTTGCGAGTGGCTCTTTCCTTTACACTATTGGAGATGCGGAGAACTTGATGGAAAGTGCTGTCTGTCGTGTCATTCAGAGTTAACCTGGCGCTTTTAGGTTTAAAAAACAGTTTTAGTTTTTTTGTGGCATTTCCAAGCCACTGAAGACCCAATGTTGTAAAGCAGTTTTTTTATGCTATAATAATTTTTTCTATGAGGATCATGAAATCATGACCATGCTGATTACAGTAGCCTATATGCCACTCAGGCTTAAAGGGATATACTCCACTTTAAAAATCTGTCATCATATAGCCTACTCACCCTCATGTTGTTTCAAACCTGTATGAATTTCTTTCTTCTGCTGAACAGGAAGGAAGATATTTAGAAGAATATCAGTAACCAGACAGTTTCTGGTTTCATTGACTTCCATAGTAGGAAAAAAATATATACTATGGAAGTCAATGAGACCAGAAACTGTCTGGTTACTGATATTCTTCTAAATATCTTCCTTTGTTCAGCAGAAGAAAGAAATTCATAAAGGATTGAAACAACATGAGGGTATATGATGACAGAATTTTCATTTTAAAGTGGAGGCTGCCATCAAGGCCTCAATGAAGGGGATAATGTGAACAGAAAGGGGGTTCACAATGTAAATGTGCAGCCCAGGTACTATTGTGATTCTTAATATTCCAGATTATATCAAATAAAAAAAGGCATTTGACTAAAATCTTTCATATCACAATTGTGAAAGAAAAATGGCCAGGATCTGTGCATGACTTAAGAATTTTCAGAGATTCACATTTATGCACATTATTTGAAAGTGGTAAGGAAAGTTCCACAATTAAATATCAAGCTCACTGTATTACACTTATGCTGATCCTAACAGAACTGCATTTTTTCATAGGTGATTATGACATGTTCCTGCCTGCAGACAGGTGTTTTATGACCCCATTCCCTGACCCAAACCAATGCAGCTCTAGCCAGGACAAGGGCACACAATGAAATGAACTTTGGCTAAAGGGAGGATTTCAGTGTCTGAAGAAGTCTGAGGGTTGCACACCTGCAGGGCCTGTGACATTGTTGCATGTGCCATATTAAAAAAACACTTTTCATTAAATGTTTACTAAAAGACACATATGCTTAGTTCCTTGAGTTTTATTTCAATTGTTCTTTGTAAAGAAAAGCCAGTGGTCAAGTGCCTGCAACAAGAGATATTAGACACATGCCTCATGCAACAAATAAAAAGGAAAAGTTGGCTATACACTGCCCACCTGTAGGCCTATGTCTCCTCTGTCTGTGCAAACTCTTCTGTAGGCCTTTCTGTAGATGTGGAATCCTGCAACTTATATTGCAGCCATAAAGCATACAAGTATAAATTAAGTAAAGTTCTTTATGCACTTGCAGGTAGGCTAGTTCCTCCATATGACAGTTATCTGAGAGGGTTTATTCACTGTCCAGTGCAATGGAAACAAATGGACATTACAAAGTCTTATACTTTCTTTCCTTTGGAAAGTTAGAAAATGTCCACTTACTGCACATATTTCAGCCACTATACTTTCTTGGGAACAGATACAAGTGTTGGTGTATTTTGTAAAAGTGCACAAAAGAGGAAAACACAATGTCATTACAATGAACTACACTCGGGAAAAATGTGATCAATAACTCATGGCAAAATATTTTTACATAAACATAAGTTTATCGGTTTTCACATTCACAAGTCAAAGCAATTCATCATTACTCAAGATTTAACAGTTGAAATGACTGTACGACCTTAATTTAATGCAGCAAAAATTATTTTACAGTGTAAGACTAAGATCTTTTCTTTTTTTCTCAGCCTTTTTCTTGGTTGCTTTTATAAACAGACAACCATTTATTTAACAGTGCCTTTTATAAAAGAGACTATAATATAACTAAAAATTACCATAATTTAGAATATTTTTGTACTTCACTTTTATTTGTTCCCATGTTCTAGTGTGGTGACTCTGACATTACAATGAATAAAGTAATTATGCAATTATTAAAATACAAAAATATAGGTGATATTAAGTAATAAAAACATCTATGGCCACTTCTAACGGATTTAAATTGTCTGCTACTTTTTGCCAGCCCTCTCTCCTGGCTTTTGCAGACTTTGAGGTGTTCCCTGGCGTTTTGATTAAACATTAAAATTCCGAATAAACTTCGACTATTAGTTCTTGCTCTGCTGAGGAGAAAAACTGAGCGCGCTCTTTGGCCACGCTGAGCAGCCAATAGCAGCGTTGCTGATCAATGTTTCTACTATCGATACATATCCCCTTTTAACCAGCGCATGAACGCGCAATTATCTCAGATAACTCAATCCAGCGATACTAATCATAAACAACAGGTGAGTTCGAAGAACCCAATTAGCCGGATCATGCTTAGCACGATGATATCATCTTGGATGTGTCATTTGATCTCGGATGTAATAAGCAACGTACGAAGAACGAGCCCCTGTTTCAAGCACAGCACAGACTCCAACACAAACTCCATATTGATAAAAGGCCAGACGTGAATCGGAACAACTTCTGACGAAAACACGGATCAACATCGGCAGGGCATTTGAATCATGGAGAAACCTCCGCTTTGTTTTGGGTATACCGGTAAAAACAGACCCGAGGGGTATTGCACAAAAGTAGAGTTAAGAAAGCCAGGATAACAGAACAGTCGCGGCTTGACCTAGTTTAATCAGTGCATCCTGGCTTAATCCGTTGCACGTTTGCTGAGCCAGGATGAGAACGCGCGGATATGTCAAGCCGGGTGTATATAGTTTGGATAAATGCGCGTTCACGGCATTCTTAAAAAGATCACGAAATCGATCACAGAATCACCGATGCAAAAATGGACAAAACCCGTGCGGCATACTTTTCGCCTAATGAGCAACAGCTTCTTATGGAAACGTATGAAGAAGTGAAACATATAATATATAAAAAAGGCAATACAGCTGCTGTGATAAAACAAAGACAGAATGCCTGGCAAACAATAGCGGACCGATTGAATGCATAAGTAGTCCAAATAACCAGTGCTCCACTGAAACCCTCATAATTACAATTCAAGGAGTTAGGCCCTACTTGTCATTTTCAAAAATAATTGTATACTTTGCCTTAAATGTGACCAGTGGACATGCATTTAACATGAAGAATAATTGCAAACACTTACCCACTATGTGCATCTATTTGATCTATTTAGTTTATTTTATGTCTATAATCTGTTTAATCTTTTTACTCTTATCAATTTGTATGTAGGTTTTGTTTCTAATTGATTTGATGTAATCTATAATCAGATAATTTGCTCTATTTTTATCCATCTAATAGCCCCACATCATCACATAGCCTTCACCATACCTAGAGATTGGCATGGAGTTCTTTCCATAAGATCATCTCTCAATGCAAATCATTAGGCTAACTGAAATAAAACCATGCCAATCTCTAGGTATGGTGAAGGCTATGTGATGATGTGGGGCTATTTAATTCCAAAGGCCAAGGGAACTTTATCAGGATGCATAGTATCCAGTATCCATGAAGTAACTGGCCTTTAAAAATAAAAATCTGCCTGCCTCTATGGGAATTTAACATAGGGGTGTCCAGACTTATAAACCCTGTATTTTAAGGAAGAACATTTATTTATTTACAATACATTATTCATTCACAAAGAAAATTGGTGTCCTTAAAGGTTGGATTTTTCCTATTTTTTTTAATTAAGGCATTAAGTTCAATTTCCAAAAGATGATTTTTTTTTATTCCTCTTTTTAGTCAACTTTAGCATGGGTGTCTAAACTTATGCATAGCACTGTATCTCATCAACTGCAATAAAATATAATATATATATATTGATATATATATATATATATATATATATATATATATATATATATATATATTGATATTTTTTCTCATTCAACAGTACATTTCTACTCTATACTTGCATATATAGATATACATAGTCTATATTCTATTTTTCAGATTGTATTGTATAGTTTTTTTGCACTGTGTTGGCATTCATTGTGGACAGTAAAGTAATAATTGCTCAGGAAAATCTGCTTTCCTCACTGGGTGTATGACAATAAATGCTTTAAATCTCGAATGATATATATATTCATCAAACCTCTGACAGTGAAATGAACAGCAGTTTTCAATAATAACTAAAATAACAGTACGCATACTTGGATGAATGACAGTATATCTAGTATTTTAATGCAGGACCATGAAGTGACTAAAACACATTAATATCTAGTAGGATTTAGGGAGGAACTAGCCGATAAATCACTAGGATTAATTTTAGCCTGGTTGTTAGCCTGCTCCGGAGCAGGCTAGCTGCAAAGTGTAAATCTCCATAGTAACTTAATGTAGATTAATTTAGCCTCCCTTCATGCAACCGAGTCAGGGCTAAATTCAGCCAGGATAACTGGAAAATCCCAGCTTAATCCCTTATCTTGCTTTTGTGCAATACCCCCCCGGAGTTGGCTTTTCAGTAAACTTATTGGTTGCAATCTGAAACATCACCGCTAGAGGCCGCTGAAAACTACATTTAGCCCATGTAAGAATGAATACAAAGGCACTTCAGATCACATTTTCAATTTGACATTCAGATTTGATCACAAAAACATGAGCATTCATATGAACATGAGCATTAACCCAATACTGGTGTTAAAGGTTTTAAATTAAAAGGAATTAAATTCTGTCATCATTTACAACATAACAGGCTGCTGTCACTGCAGCTGGGCACCTGACTCGTCTGTACTTTTCTTTGTTTTTCTAACCCAATTTAAATTGCCAATTTTAAATGTATTTTGTCTGGGAATGGATGGATTTACCAGATTTATGAAAAACGGCAGCAAATGTTTGGTGTTTTTGTTACTCAAGTCAAACCACCTGAAGTTTGGATTTTTTCCTTGATAAAGTTATACTTGTATATTCTAGATGTCCAGATGAAATTATCTGGAAATTTAACGATCCCTAAGCAAGGTTTACTTTTAGGCACTTTCAGTGAAAACTATTTTTATTTTTTTTACTGACAATACAGATGTGTCCAAAAAAGTTAAGAAAGTAAATGGAAACATTGTTATATAACAATAGAACACTGAAGCAAAGTGACTTATATATATATCTATATATATATAGTAGTGTAAACACTTGTGAAAACTCTCTTGTGCAACAAAAATACAAACAAGTGTAAAACTTTTTCACAAACTAAAAAACACCAGCAGCAGAACAACAACTATTCCTGCTACGTCACCTGAAGACAGAACTGATTCTGTAATAAAGACAGCAGTCAGTAACAAACACTATAAACATCAACACTACATACTTTTTACATTATTATGGGAAGCCTGACAACAGTCAGTATTTATCACAGAGGTGTCAATAATTGTAGACGTTTACATCAAGCTGTTTTAGCAAATAATATTTTGGGGAAATGAGCTTTGTGCTTTGAAAGTTACAGTATGACATCATTGTAAAATGAATTATATATGAAAATTAAAGACACAGGCAGATATTAAACATATTGAACCCTGTTATTGGAGGAAAACAATCTATATTTGAATAAATATGTATGTTTGTATAAAAAAATCAGCATCACACTCATGTGGTTGTGAATATCGGTCATGTGATCACCTGCGGCCCAATCACAGCCGTGATGATATTCAGAACAACAGCAGGACTGTTATATTGTGAATCTAAAACTCTGCTATATTATTGGATATGGTGTATCTAATATTGCTTGTTGCACTTTGAATCTAAATAAAAGACAACTTAAAATATCTAAATTATTCAAATAATAAAAGTATATCCTCACCATAGACAGAAACACTGAATGTTATACATTGGGTCCCAGAGTTGTAAAATATATAATGCAGTAAACTCATATCATAAAATAAAGTAAATAAAGATCAGCTAATTAATACATGAACATGTAGTGTATCTAGAATCTACTGATTATTTTGACGGACTCCCCTTTTCAAGATGCCAATAACATTAAGGTTGTTTGATCATTAATAAGCTGCTGTGCTGTTACTAAAGGTACTGTATAGTGTATGCTTTAAAAGGTAATAAAAAATATATATATTAAGGTAACATAAAATATTACAGTAATAGGTTAGGTAAAAAGTCAAACAGAAAGTTTAAAGAATAAAGAGAAATCGTAGGCTACACTTCACTTATAATACCACATTACTAGCAAAGACAAACCGATCTTGAAAATGCTCTTCATAATGTTGCAGATTCCAGCCTATTCATAAAAAGAGTTTGCCTAGATAAAGCAGTAAAAGTTTTAGCAGTAAAAGTTGAAACCTTTCCACAAAGCTGCTGTAACCAAATTTTACAAAGGACCAGAGAAAAGAACAGAGTGTCATGAGTGCCTGTTTATTCTTAAACCAGAGCTGGAAACATCTCAAGAAATGGACGTTTAAAGATGTGACCTGTAAAGCGCTCTAAATATAGAATAATATATATACATAACCTATTGTAATATGAGAGGGGGGAAAACACAACTTCACATTGAGCTGAGGGGGAACGAGCACTCTTGGCTCGTATGCTGGAAAATCCCAGTCTTTCCAGCTGAGAGGAAAAACAGCTGAACACAGTCACATCAATTATTGTATGAACTTTAGTCAAGTTTATATTACGCAATGCTCTTACTCAGCTACACATTTTTTATGATCTGTGATTTTTGTTCCAAGAAAGTTGTGCTAAAAATGAAAACGAATGTTAGTGATAACATTCTTATAAAGTTTTTAGCGGGAAGCTTCCCATTTGCCATTGGATGTGGACTCAAATGTTGCTCAGATGTCAAATTTTGTTGAAAGTGAAAACAAAACCTTTGCTTGACATCAAGCTCTAAGGTCATTAAATAACTCCAAAAACAGCATTACCAGCTTCACTTATTATAAACCAGATTGACTTTATTTCTATCATATGTCTACAAAACTTCTTATTGAAATTAAAAGAGGTTTAGATGTTGATGTTTTATTGAAAATAATAGTTTGGGTTCACCATTATGGTGTTCAGTGTTTGCTTTAGGTGGGCAGTTTGACTTCTGATTTTTAAAAAAATAATTATTAATAAAAGACTTTTATTAATGCTAATGTTTTGCTTGTTGATGATAAAGATATTATCATGTAGTGATCTGATCAACTGATCTCATGGCTAATCTATGTTATTAATAGCAATATGCAATATGTGTTTCAAAAAAATTTCCTGAATTTTAAAAACTCATTGCTCACAAATCATTTTGAACAGTTGAAGCTCTTAGACACTGTAGACATCAAGAATCAGCGTATGAATCTCAACAACGATGACATGCATCCTGCAGCAATGCATTCTGGGAGCCATAGATGAGTTTTGTATGATGCACCCAGAATGCATTGCAGCATGAAGCATGTCACCATTGTTGTTGATTCTTGACATCTGTGTCTTAATGGCAAAGGAGTTCATGACCCTAAAAAGGATGTGAGAATTTTTTTTAACAAATTATTTCTTATTCGTTATCTGTCTATAACAAAAACAAACATAATCCTTAGATTTTAGATACACTATAAGTGATTTTCTTTCATTAATTTGTCAGGAAGACTGTATGATCTTTATTTACTGAATAATTCATTGTTTATAAAACAAGAAAAAATGATCTCAGTTAGATCTGTTCGGTAACATTACCATCAGTGTTATATGAGTTTAATCTCTGAGAAACTGTTTCTCTGTTTGTTCTGCAGGAGTGTTTGGTGCTGAAACAGATGAAGTGAAGGAGATTCTGTCACTCTAAACCTTCATCCTGAAATTACCGTATTCATAGTAATTCATAGATAGAGACATTTGCCTCCGAATTAAAAATTAAGGAAGACGGAAAAGTTGTGTAAAGCAATAATCTTCATTAAAGTGCTCTTTTAACACAGATATTTAAAAGGAAAGGATGGATTTCTTCAGGTGAGTGAAATTCTTTATTGTCATTCATACACAAATTGATAGCCTATCATCTTTATATTAATGTTTATTCAAATGACTTACAAATGGCCATAATACTAATTCACTATGGTGAATAATCAAAGGCATAGACACATTGCTTTAAATCCAAGTACCTACAAGAGTTGAGTAAGTCTAAACAAGCTTTTTTTTAAAGTGCAATAAGGTGGTTTTATCATGCAAATACTTAAGAATGAATACAAAGGCACTTCAGATCACATTTACACATTGACATTCAGATTTGATCACAAAAACATGAGCATAAATATGAACATGAGCATTAACCAAATACTGGTGTGTGGTGTTAAAGGTATAGTTCACACAATAATCAAATTTTGTCATCATTTACAACATCACAGCCTGCTGTTACATTATCCCTTAAAGCAACACTATGGAACTTTTTATCTGCGGTCCCCCTACAGGTTGGAAGCGGAATTGTTCATTACCGCTGTCGTAAAGAATTTCACTTGCGCAGCTTATTGTCACACGTCCACTGCACCATTCAGCACCGGCTTTAGAATGAATGATGTCCACAGACAAGGTAGAGTATGATGATCAGAAACGAAGAAAAACAAAATAATGACTATTGTAACGCTTGCCGTAAAGCAAGTCAAATTTGTAGTCTCATTAGAACTACAGAAAAGCGACCCGATCTGGCAATGTTAGTGTGGCTATAGCAGATAAAGGACTGCCAAGCGGAGGCATAAGTGCCTTTCACCCTGTTACGACTTGATGAACCACTGAAATGATTTTGGAAACATTATTTTAAGGTTAAAAATGTTACAGTGTTGCTTTAAAGACTAGAACATTTTTGGGCCACCTGACTCGTCTGTACTTTTCTTTGTTTTTCTAACCCATTATAGCAGTCAGCATCAAGGGTGTTTGGTGTTTTAAGCCCCCAACGGCGCCTTCTAGGCAGCGAGGGGATGGGTAGGTTTAAGGTTGAGGGTAGGGTTAGCTCCCTCTAAGGAGCCATTGGGAGCTTAAAACACCATCGAGCAGCATCAAGTGCCATACAGTATATCATTTTAACCAGAACATATCATTTTATGTTTTTTTATTTATTTACTGACAATGTAGATGTGTCCAAAAGAGCTCAGAAAGTAAAGTAAATGGAAACATTGTTATATAATAATAGAACACTGAAGCAATGTGACTTTATATATAGTAGTGTCAACACTTGAAAAAAATACAAAAAAAGTATAAAATATTTTCACAAACTATATAAGTATTATTTAAATTTAGAAACGAAACTCTTGGCTGCGCCAGTTATCTCCATTTGACACAATTCCACTGGGTCATTGTGTAGCGACTCGTTTGAAAACATACATTTCATATAATTGTTTTTGATTTGTGTTACGCTGTGTCAGAGAGTGCAGTAAACATGTCCAAATAAAGATGCTAACTGGCAGTGCAAAAGACCAAAACCTATGTTTATTGGGTGAGTAGACCACATACAGATTGGATTAGCAGTTCAAAAGTTAAAACATTTAAGAACAATAGTTATTTTACACCACATGTGACTGTTTCTGTCTTTAAGGGTGTCAGATTACATTTACATTTATGAATTTGGCAGACACTTTTATCCAAAGCGACTTACATTGCATTCAAGGTACACATTTTACATTTGTCAGTTCTTGCTTTCCCTGGGAACCGAACCCATGACCTTGGCATTGCTAGTGCCAGCACTATTGTTTGAGCTACAGGAAAGCCTATGATTAAATGTAAAATGTGCGGTCCAACTGTGCCTCATTTCAGTCCTCATAATTAGCAGTTGAATTAACGATGACCCAGCGCCATAGACTGTAAAAAAATATGGACGTAGTGTCCGTGCCATCACCTGTAGGTTTCTGAAGAGCATTTTTAAAGCCTAAAGTAGGCGGAGCCGGCCGTCGCCATCTTGGCCTTGCGTCATTTCCGGATAACAGAAAATGATCAAAGAGGCTGGGAGTGGGGAGGTAATGCTATAACCTTATGCTACTACTGACAGTACCAAGTCTGCGACTGCACAGGGCCTCGCGCTAAAGTGACAGTTGATGATGTAAAGCCAATTAAAAGTTCCTATTTTTGCCCTTCGAAATATTATAATAGTTAAAAGACATGGCTACAAGTGAGACTGTGTATCGTGATTCTGTTCTATTCTGCTAGTTGAAAATGTATTATGCAGTAACTTAATATTACTCAGAGTGTGTGTGACAGTGATTTATGTGTGTGACTGTCTGTGTTTGTGTGTGGATGGAATCACACGGAGAGCAGGTGGATGGTTACTCAAGATCTCTTTACTGAGCCTGCAACAGACAGACTGGGACAAACAGGACCAAAAGCTGGTTAAAGGCAGTGCATCACGCATCAATGTTGCTCATAAATCATCAGCGAGAGATGTGAAACTCTGCTGGATATACATTTTTACAAAGTGATCGTATAGTGGAATTAAACTCAAAATAAAACATACATTAAAGAAATAAAGTACAAATCACTGTCTCTGTTCTCATTTCTCATAAATTCACAAATACAGAGAAACTAAATTTAAGCAACCATCATTTTGTATATTTTTGTATAAAATGGAATACAGAAAGAAAAGAACGGCCACCTAAAATGGCGCAGTTACACAGTTCAGCACGTGCGAGCACGTGAGAGCACATAGCACATGTGATAATGCTAACACTCAGTTCGACTAATATATTCTTACACAGAACATGACAAATCCGAATATAAAACATACCTGGGACAAACAGGACCAAAAGCTGGTTAAAGGCAGTGCATCACGCATCAATGTTGCTCATAAATCATCAGCGAGAGATGTGAAACTCTGCTGGATATACATTTTTACAAAGTGATCGTATAGTGGAATTAAACTCAAAATAAAACATACATTAAAGAAATAAAGTACAAATCACTGTCTCTGTTCTCATTTCTCATAAATTCACAAATACAGAGAAACTAAATTTAAGCAACCATCATTTTGTATATTTTTGTATAAAATGGAATACAGAAAGAAAAGAACGGCCACCTAAAATGGCGCAGTTACACAGTTCAGCACGTGCGAGCACGTGAGAGCACATAGCACATGTGATAATGCTAACACTCAGTTCGACTAATATATTCTTACACAGAACATGACAAATCCGAATATAAAACATACCTGGGACAAACAGGACCAAAAGCTGGTTAAAGGCAGTGCATCACGCATCAATGTTGCTCATAAATCTTAAATGAAATCAGAGATTCGGAGTTCACAAGCAGGTTAACACACACTCATCACGTTTCATCATCGCAAATAACACATTTGACTCGACTGACAGAACTAGGGACTGACAGGCACATGAAGTAAACTTGTGTGTAGTTAAAAAGACCAACCTTACACTTGAAAACAATCTAAACTCAGTTTTTATGACGCAGCACTTATTGATGCGACTTACCATCAGCG
This sequence comes from Abramis brama, assembly GCA_022829085.1. Classification (NCBI taxonomy): domain Eukaryota; kingdom Metazoa; phylum Chordata; class Actinopteri; order Cypriniformes; family Leuciscidae; genus Abramis; species Abramis brama. The sequence goes on along the minus strand of CM040773.1, from coordinate 27,749,629 downwards.
AGAGATGTGAAACTCTGCTGGTGGTGACGTAGCTCCGCCCTTAATATCACGCACACAAATGCAAGGGACGCAACAGCCAATGTCGAGTTTTCCCAATTAATGCAAGAATTTAACAGCATTATTTAAACTCCGTTACATGTGCATACATGTCAGTCACTCTTTTTTTATAGTCTATGGTCCGTCAGCGCAGCATCGCTCGTCAAGTTCGCAGAGAGCTTATTCAGTCCATTTTAAACTCTTATTTTTCCGCCTCTCAAATGGGTTAAACCATAGATATATTACCTATGAAGGTCAAGTAAATGAGCTAGAAAATCCACGCTCATTCAAGGATGTGCATTTATTGCATGGACAGAGAAAGCGCCGACACCTGCAGGATTTCATCTGACGGTACATAAGTTAAACATATTATAATCTCTCTGTTCCGTGAGAGCAGAACGAACGAGCCTTTATTGACGTTTTTAAATCTGAAAACTCCAAAAAGCAACGAAATTGTCAGACATCCATTAGTGCATGTTCACAGAGGAAAACAACTGAAATACAGCGCTGGTTGTTCTCTCGAACGATACTCGACGACAACGACAGAATCCTAAGCCGTGGGCGAAGTAATGGGTGTATTAAATTGTATGAAATAATCCCGAAAAAAGCACAAACACTGCAGAGATGGCAAGTTCAACAGCAAACATTTGCTGAGGTGAAGTGACGGCTAGTAACAGCAGACAAATGGCTAGCATTGACATCAGCGGCAATCCACCTGTCACTCAAAAGTGGACACACCCTTAATTATGTAGAACTTTAAATATTAATCAACTAAACGGATGAGTTATAAAAAAATTCACCCCCCTCACAGTTGTTATGAAGGGCAAAATGAGCTGTATAGACCAAAGCCACATACAGACACAGGCTGTAAACATGTTTTTTTCTGCTGTAAAATTTGGCATTTTAACATGGGGCAGATACAGATTTGACTCACTTCTGACAACAGCCTCAAGTGGCCAGTCAACGAATTGCAGTTTAACTCACTTCCATGTTGGTTTCAAGAGAGAGACGGGGATGGTTGCCGCTTGCCCAGCGCTGAGGGAGAAAGTTTCTCAACTTTACTGCCTGTCATGATTCCTGTCTGTGTTCCCTTGTCTTTTTCCATGTTTGATAGTTCCCCGTCATGTTTAATGTTTAACTCGTCTCCTCAGGTGTTTTAGATTGGCCACGCCCCCTTGTTATCTTGTTTAGCTTGTTTTCCTGTGTATTTCAGCCTTGTGTCTTGTTCAGTCTTTAAGAGTTCATGATGTTGCATGTTGGTTGTCCTGTTCCCTATTCTGTGTCTGTTAAGTTGAGTTTTAATAAAAGATTTCTGCTGCACGTGGATCCTGTTTTCCTTTATGTTTCAACCGCATCGCTACACTGCCACTTTGTCATTGTCATCGAGTATATATAGTAAGAATATGAGGGGAGTTACAGAGTTAACCAATAAGAGTACATACCTTCCATCATCTAGGAATAACATTTATGGCTAGCTTGCCACTACTACATCTGCAGCCAAGAGGACCTTATTATGTATTATAATAGGGAAAAATAGGAGGCCATTACCCATCCTAACCTAGAGGTCCCCCAAGCACAAAAGTAAAATGCCTATGGCTAGTGTCTTCTGATCAAACTGGACTCGTGGCCTGCTGCATATTCACTCCAACAGGAACCTCTCAATTTATCTGTACAATTGCTGAATTATTCAATCGGTTTCCTCTAGAATCTGAAATACAAATTAAAAAAACATTAAAAAAGGAAGACTTGTCAGACATCAAAACTAATGACAAGAATTTACCATAAAATGACAAAGGACCAAGTTTGTCTTGTTTGAGCACTTGCTCTTTTCTAACAAATTAACACGATTTGTGAACTCAGTCTTCCGAAGTTGAGTGAATAATCTACATCTCACACCAAGTAACACATGACTTTAATAGACTTGGAATTTAGTGCATATGAACTTCTTTTTGGAGACTGACACTAAACAGAAGAATATACTTTCATTATTTGGAAAAAAGTAGAAAGAAGAAACTTCCACAGAAGAAATAAAGTTAAGTTTAGCACAACATAAGAGCAAGTAAACGATGACAAAATGTTTATTTTTCAAAGAAATGGCTGAAGTCACTTTAACTGATAAAAAAAGTCATATTGGAAGAATTGATTTACTCACCACTGACAGTAACACTGAATTCCCAGCAAATGTTCTTTCCGCCTCTGCTGCAGATGATTAGCTGATAAACTCCAGTGTCGCTGGTTCTGGTGTCTTTGATGGTGAGAGATCCAGTTTGATGGTGCAGCTCCAGTCTTCCTCTGAATCTCACATCATCACTGTATGAAGTCTCACTGATGTCTCCATTCATTCCAGCTGTGAGAATTTCATCTTCAAATTTCCACCCCACCGCTTCATCTCTTTCTATGTTCAAATCAGTGATTAAAACTAAACATTCTCCCGCCATCACTGACACTGTCTTGGGACCGGACTCACCTGGAGAACAAACAGAGTTACTTGTACAGACACTGATATTAAATTGTCAGGTTCAACTGATATGTCACTTGATATGGCCTAAATTTACAGTATATAGTATTATACATGTAAACAATATAAAATGAGATGTTATAAAGACATCCTGGTGTTTCCAAAATTATATTGGCGTAATTGGTTCCTGGACCCCAATTTGAACACTTTTTGGACAATTGGACAATCCAAATTCAGAAAATTAACTTGATGTGCATATGCAAACTGCCGCTCGTTCACTGAAACTTTTTGCAAATGGAAATACGTGTTACGTTCTTGCATTTACAGATAATGATACAACCGTAAAATGTAAGTTATGTGCTGAGGAAATATGTATGAACCATTAAACAGATGCACACATCTATCAAAGCAACTGACGGGAAAAAGCGAAGACGTGTTTAAGTATTAGTTTGTCTGAAATGCTTGATATAAAGCATTCTTAGCTTGCCTTGTATCGTGTATTTTCATCCACTCCATGTCCTCCTGTATTTTTCTGATACCTTTTGTCTATAGAAATACGTTAATTTACTACTAAGTGACGTCTTTTGTGAATGATTTCTGTTCACTGTATGCAGACCTGATTAATTGATAATCAAAATCGTTGTAGATTGGTTCGTTCAGTTGTTCTTGCAGAGCTTTTCATGTTTAATTTAGTTTGGTGCAAGGAGGGGACATACATTTAGCTAATTTATTTAGCAATTATGTATTGCAATAATAATAATACTACTAAAACTTTCTTAAAAGGAAATCGAAAGACTCACAAGAATTGAAAACTCTGAAGTTCCTGTATGACGTCCTCTTGCTGCTGATGATCTGTAGATTATAAGGTCCAGATGTGATGTTACTGATGGTCAGAGATCCAGTGTTCTTGTTCAGCCTCAGTTTGTCTCTGAATCTCTTGTCTGCATCAGCATATGTCGTCTCTCCGGTCTCTCCGGTCAGTTGAGCGATGAGATTGTCTTGATCTCCAAACATCCACAGGATCAGATCATCTCTCTGTACTTCAGTATCAGGGTTTAGAGTCACATTCTTTCCCCTCATCTCTATTGTCTTCAACACTGTCACATTTGTGACAGCATCACAAAGAACAAGAGAAATATAGAGAAAAAGTTTGCAATGCATTATATAAGTTCGTGTACATGTGAACATCAGAGTTTGACAGTACTTCACAAAGATTATTCAGATAGGGATTTAAAATGAGCTTGAAAATTACCTTACACATTTACTTTGCTGCCTCAAAGACCATTAATCCAGATGGGAAGACTGTACAATTTAGCTTTATTTACAGAATTCTGCTCTAAATAATAACTGACTGAAATACTCATGGAGGTGAAGCAGCAACAGAACTGTTTATTTGACAATGCAGTTCAGTGGGAGATTTTGAAACTTAAATCTTAGGGTGTGTTCACACTTGGCAGGATTTGGTTCAAATTTACAAATCAAATTAAAAAGAAAGACTTGAGAGACTCACCTCTGACAGTAACATTGTATCTCTTGATTTTGGTCAATTTACTGCTGATGATCCTCAGAGTATAAACTCCTGCATGTTCAGTTGTGATGTTTCTGATGGTCAGTGATCCAGTGTTCTCGTCCAGCTGCAGTCTGTCTCTGAATTTCTCATCAGCAACGTCAAATGTGGAGATCTTTACAATCCCTCCTTTGATTTCAGCAATGAGAGTTTTTTCATCTCCAAACTGCCACAGCAACTCATCTTTTCTCTGTATTGCAGCATTAGTCCTCAGAGTGACAGACTCTCCCTCCTTGACTGACACTTTCTTCACTTTATTTCATGGTAGCAAATAGAAACAAAGAAATTAGGAGATTATGTGACATGTGAGTCAGTAAAGCTTCATTGAGGATGTGTGTGTGTACTGGTAGAATATTTTTAACAAATACAACATATACACTGATGAGCCAAAACATAAATGACAAGTCACTGGTGAAGCAAATATCTTTGATCATCTCCTAACAAGACCACATATTAAGGTCTGGGTAGATTAGATGGTAAGCAAACAATCAGTTCTCATAAAGTGTTGATGCATGAGAAACGGGCAGCAATAAAGATCTGAGCGACTTTGACAAAGGCCTTATTGTTACGGCAAGGCGACTGGGTCAGAGTATTTCTGAAACGGGTGTGTGTTCTTACGATCAGCAGTGTTGAGAATTTTCCAAGAGCGTCCAAGGAGGGACAAACTATAAACTGGCGACAGCTGGGCGTCAGGGGATCATACCACTTGAGCCTCTGGTGAATAAAGAGCAGTAGCCTGACTGCTATGTTTAAAGCAAACTTGAGAAAAATAAAGTATTAAGCCATGGTTTAAATGCACTATAGGCTGAGTCCTAGTTTACCTTACATGTGCACTTTATAATTTTATTTTGTATCGCCTCTTTTAATCCCATAGAAAGGCCTGTTGACGGGGCTGTTTGTGTGACAAAGTAATTTTTTCACCCTTTTATTGATGGACAGTGGTACATTGTGTGAGAAATTATTTGCTCCAAGTGAGAATGTTAGTGTGAAATTGAACACTACAGTATATGCCAAAGTTGTTTTCAATACAAAAAAAAAAAAACATTTGCAGAAAGCAAGCCGATCCACTTTTCCATGTTGATAAGAGCATTAAAATGAGAAAAAAATAATGAGACAAAAAGAAATCAAGGGGTCATTTAAAATAGATAACAATGTGTGATTAATTGCGAGCTACAGTAACTATGACATTAAAGCGATTAATCACAATTAAATGTTTGAATCATTTGACAGCACTAGTTATTAGTTAGAACTGTTATACATAGAAAGTAGACAGTAATGAAAAGTTATTAGTGTTTGCGGTGTGGTTGATGTCCAGTGTTGCTAGCTGAGCAGAAATACACAATCATGTTTCTCCTGGTCCCCTCAAAGTCGCATTGGATTTTCTCATCAGCGTAAAGATTAAGAGATCCATCTATCAGTTTTCCATAATGGTATCTGGAGAAAATATTTAGGCTATAATCTGTTTACACAACTTTTTTTTTTAAATGGCGGGTACTAGTGTTTCGCGTGCGTTCGGCTAATCAGCATACACCAACGTCACTGATAGTTCCAATTGTGCTGGTTTAGACCCTACTCTTTTGGTGGAACAAATTTAGCTCCTACTTCAGAGTTCCTAAAATCGCTCCTATTTCCTCTGGTGCGAACACGCTAAAAACCGGGAACTTCCTCCAATAGTTCTAGGAACTATGATAAGATTCCTCTGGTGCGAAACCCCCTTACTATGACCCCTGTCCACCATCAAAAGGGCGTGTGAAAGTCGTAACTGGACCCGGAACTGGTCAGAGCTGTTTTGGCAGCACATGGAGGGCCAGCATTTCAGGAAGATGATCATCATGTTTTGGCTCATTATTTATGATAAACTGGGCCAGTAATTTCCTGTACTGCATCAACTCATCATTTTGTACGCCATAACATTTAATAAATTGAGGTAAATACAACAGGAATGACATTACAGTAACTCAGTGTGCACTTTAACTATTAAAATTCAGTTTTGTTCATTTCGATGAATCACACAAAAATAAAAAACTAAATAAACAACTACTCACAATTTATGGCAACTTTAAATCTCTTGTTTGTGGCTCCTCTTTTGCTGCTGATGTGTAGCTTGTAAAGTCCAGAGTGTTCAGTTCTCGTGCTGTTGATGGTCAGAGATCCAGTCCTCTTGTCCAGCGTCAGTATGTCTCTGAATCTCCCATCAGTTCCTTCATGTGTTTCTCTGGTCTTTCCAGTAATTTTTTGAGCAATGCGACTGTCTTCATCTCCAAACATCCACTCTATCAGATCGTCTTTCTGTATTTCAGTATCAGGGTATAAAGTGACCGGTTCTCCCTCCACCACTGATATACATGCAACTTAAAATTTGTGATACATAGAAAGAGAAAAATACACAGAAAATGTTTCTATTAGATCAAGTTTGCCAAGTGTAACCAGCTAGTTTATTTTAAGTCAAACATAGTAGTAAAATAAATGCTCGAAAACATTTGAGAGTGTGTGCACATATGAAAGACTCTCCAGGGATGCTTCTCGACATCCCTCCTCGTCTCCTCTCTCCTCCGTCCTCCATCCTATGACCCGGAAACCGATCGAGCTCAGCCATCTTGAAGGACATCTCATTTCTCTAATTGCACCGCGAGGAGTGAGGATCGAGGAGTGAGGAGGCTTCCTGAGGGGTCATGAGCGAGGATACACTGGTGTATCCTATGCGGAAGAGTTTTATCGACTAAAACGTGACGAACGTCTAAATTCTCCTCCCCCTTCACTTCGGTCACAATCATTTTAATTTATACTTTACATTTGCAGTTTATATAAACCACACATCTCACATATTTCAACAGGGCATCTTGCTTTATTATTATATGAATTTCTTAAATAAACAAACTTCAACAACATGAGGGCAGATCCTCTGAGCGCTGCTGATGACGCGATGAAGTGACGCACGAGTGATCAAGTATTCCAATGTATAGAAAAAAGTTACATTCGATTCCTCCGTCCTCGCGTCTTTTCCTTGCAGCCTTCCCTCGCATCCTACAGGGGGTGGAGCTGAGACGCGAGGAAAGGAAACGAGGATGCACAAATAAGAAATGAGAAGCACCCCAGCTTAACCCCTTAACTGTCACCCCCCTTTTTTCCGCATAGACACGAAAATCATTATCCAAACTTAAATGGTTGTAATTCAAGAATGCTTTGGAATATAGACATAAGGTTGGTCTTGTTTTAAAGACATTTGCCAGATTACTGTAGAAGTGAAATAAATAATGAAAGTGAAACAGAAAAAAAAGTTATATTAGTTTGAGTTTATGAAAATATACAATGTAATATTATATATTATATATAAAATATATTACAAAAAATATTTTACTCTAAAACTGCAAGAAAATTAAAGCCAAAAATCTAAACAAGTTGTGTTTCAAATTTTAGGTTGATATATCAAAAAATAAGCTTTCAAGAAAATTTTATTTGGGCGTAGTACCAAACTTTTTCACTAGATGGACAGCCAGCTTCCTTACTGCCCATATAAGGGCGTCTCCATTTTTTTATGTTTTGAATGATCTGAACCATGTATTTCCATAATTTCATACAATTCATGAAGTATACATCCTATTTAGAAATAGTGTGGGTGGTTTGACAGTATTTGATTTGATTTCAACCTCTAATAAACATAAAAAGATCACATATGTGTGTTATAGCTCGCTGCTGCTTGCTGCATCACAAATCGATAATCCATAATATTTTTATTATATATTCAAAACATTTTCAGACCTTTTTTTTCTCATAAAATGTAATTGGTGTTATCTTTTGTACTCCTGGCATGAAAACAAACTGATGTTTCTACCAATCTTTCATGATTTTTCATGTTTATTTCTATTTCAAAATAAAGATCTAAACACGCCTATGAATATGAAATATTCTTGTTGCAAATTGATAAATTACTGCTCCTCTCAAATTTATAAAATATAAAAATTATAGATTCTAAGCTTTCAATTGATATATAGTTTGTCAATATTACTTTATGTTTTTACTAAGATATTATTGTTCTAAGTATATACAGTTAAGTGGTTAAAATTGCCAAAGCGCAGTGCCCTAAACACACACTAAACCCACACACAGGCATATAGCCTATTACGCATCATGTTCTTGAACTCACATGACCAGAAATCATGAGATGCCGAGGAAAACATTCCACTTATGCCGAGTTCAGACTGCACGATTTTCAAAGTAGTCGGGTCACTGTTCTTTTCACACTGTGTGACTATCTGAGGTAACATTCAGTTGCTGGTGTGTTCACACTGCACGATGCATCGGCGACAGGAGGTTTCACACTGCATGACTTTCAGGAGGAAGAATCGCCGACAACTTCTGTCTGGTCCGCAAACTACGTTTCACAACCAAACACACGCGAGAAGTGATAAGGAAATAGCGCAAAATCCCGCGTGCGTAAGACCGGAGCTCTCGCGCGAGACTCAAATTGTTATTAAAAATGATAGCCTGCAAGAAGCTTGCGATCCAAATTGTCTGTGCACTGATTTGCAGCGAAAAGGAGAAAAAGAAAAACATATTATGCATGAGGAAAGGGCTGGGAAGAGAAGGGGAGCAAGGACTGAGAGTTGGGGGTAAATAAATAATTTTGCAATGTGCTGCTGTTCATGTTTGAGCTTTGTTTCTGTTTGATATATTTGTATATATATCTATTAAAATACTGATATTGTGGCCTATAACTCCTCCCCGAACTCCCCGCTGCTCTGTATATTGCTCTCTCATTGGCTGTCGGTCATCGCCGATGTAGTTTTCAGTCAGAACACTTTCACGCAGCAGAATTTTGAATCGCCGACAGGTCCAGATATTTAGCATGCCAAATATCTCACGGGCGTCGGCGATTCTCTCAGATCGCGTCTTTGCTCATTCACACTGCGTGATTGTCACTCGCGTGAACGAGCACCGATTTGCCTGTGATTTCAGGCATTTGTCGGCGATTTCTCAAAACCTGTCGGCGAGCCAAAATCGGGGCTAAAATCGTGCAGTCTGAACTCGGCATTAGAGCCCTGCATTTCAGCCCGAGCCCGACGGGCACCGACTTATTTACGCCCCTAGGGCCGGGCTTCGGGCCAATTTTCACGTCATAGTTCAGGGTTAGCCTATCCTTCTTTTTATATTTTTAGACATGAATTAAAAAAAATATGAGAAGTTGACGTCGACAATATAAAACAAACAGAAAGACATTTCATAACCTCATAACTTTCATAATCTTATAATTACACTGATGACTGATGACAGTCTCACGCACGCTACACAGAAGGTTTCCCGTCAGCGTGACCCACGATTCACCTCATGTGCAAATAATGGAGAATATTATGAGAAAAATCGCAGATGGCCAACTTAAAGGAGAACTTGGTAACTTTTTTAACTTAATAAAACTGTCTAGAAATCATTTGGATGGTTAAACAACCTGTTCTGGTGATATTGGTGACTTTCCCCGCTCCCCCCAGAGTTCCCAGGCGGAAAACCAACCTTGCAACTTGTTCACTACCGTCCCGGCAAGATAGAAATTGGAAGTCTCGTGAGAAGCGAGAACTAGAACGAGAACGAGCGCGAAACACAAATTGCTTTACGGCAATTTGACATAAACACACACGCATGTATGATGTATTACCAGATTACCCACCTCGGTAGACATAGCTCCACGCGATACAGTTGGCTTGCTCCGATCAAAACAAACGCACATGAGCAGCGGTAGAGAAGGGGAGGAGGCCGCCGCAAGTGAGTTTTTTACGACTGTGTTGTGAAATATACGCCCCACCACAGCTGTAGGGGGAGCTCGTGGGGAAAACACGCGACAACAAAAGGGAAAATCAGCAAAGAAGTGACTAGAGTTCGCTAGAGTTACCGAGTTCTCCTTTAAAACGTTTAACTTAATTTAATTAAAAATTAATTGAACAGTTAATTTTCGTTTAACTGTTGGAAACTGCTGATGTTTTAGTTTGATTGGACTTTATTTTCGTTTAACTGTTGGAAACTACTGGGAAAAAAGAAAATGGCCATGTTCTGTGGTGCATTTTTGAGGTAAGATAACCTGCATGCTTGTTTTTAATTTAATTAGTTTAGATTTTGCTCATTTCGTTTGAAATGCATTTCATTTCTATCAGTAACCAATCGTGAATGTCCAAAGGGGGATTAAAAGCTAATGACGAAATCTCATTTAGAGCTTGTGGCGAGGGTGGTGTGGTTCCGCGAGACAAGCAAGTAAGTGGGTCAAGTGCAAATCACGAACACCTGATTCTCACACTCACACACACACACACTTGCAGGAAGCTGAGTGTTAAGGGTTCAGTGATGAATTAAATAACTAAATAGAGGGATTAAACAACTTTTTCTAAAGAGACAATAAATCCAATAAAGAATAAATAAAGACAATAAAAAAATAATATATTTCTGTAATAAAAGGTTATAATGGTGGGTATAATGTTTTTTTTTTTTTTTTTACACATGAATTTTCTGTGAAAATCCTTCCAAACCAGGCTGGGGCAGCCTTTCATAATCTGTTGACGCTTCCCCGGGAGCCGCCATTGGCTAGCAGACCATCACCTGCTGTTAGCATCCCATTGACTCCCATTCATTTTGGCGTCACTTTGACAGCAAATAACTTTACATCTGAGGCGTTTAAAGACTCCATTTGTCCATTATTCATTTCTAAAGAAACACGAAAATGTATAAAAGGCTCCATTACTTTGTATCTTACGTTATGGCCCTGTAGAAGCAGTTTTTGTAAAAATAGGCTAACGATTGCGTCATACCCACGTGACTCTCTGTCGCACAGTAAAGAATTACCGTATGGACAGGAGGAGAAGCTCGCGGGCAATCGGGGGGACGTGGAGGCAAAGTAATTAATCAAAATACTTCGCAAAAGTTTCTCCTGCTCCAAGCTCATGGACAGCTCCTACTCACACTCTCCGTCTCTGCAAGTTTCGGAAGGGAATGATTCAGATTTCTCATGCCACAGCTACTAGAAGTCAGACGGGTTGCTCACGTCACATCTACGTCGTCAAGCTCAGTTTGAGTCTGCGCAGTACGCTCGACCATCAGGAAGTTAAGGCTTCTAATTGACTTCACTTTCCTCCGTTGAATCCAATGGGGTCGCTGTGTCCAGTTTATATACTGTCTATGTTCCAAACACTATCATCGCAATTTCTTCCTGCATATCGTCCGCCATGCTTATTCTGAAGTCTCGCGAGATTTTGCGAGATTTCCTGTGCTCACAGTGGAGACTCTGGTTGAAAATAGGCTTGTTTGAGATGCGCCTTGCCTCGCCTGAAATGTAGGCGAGAGTAGGCGGCTGTAGTGAGGGGAGGAGTGAAAAAAGCGCAGGCAAGCCGGACAGTTCTCTCTTCTCGCAGTGGATCTGACACCTGCGAGATCAAAGGCGGATATCGCGGGATTCACCGGATTCACGCTCGTGCACAGTGTTGCTAATAAACTGGATGGAATTTAAGTTCTGTTGCTTTTATATGAAAATAAATATAATGAACAAGACACCCAAAGTAGCCTACTTATTTGATTCCATTCCAAATACATGTTTATCAGTCTTTTTTTCTTTAATACAGACATGTTTTTTTATTTATTTATTTTTTAATAAAAATTACATTGCATAAACCATAGTGATTGCACTGTTAGATAGTTTGGGAATATTCGCACATAACGTACATAAAACATGATATCAGAGTTTTAAAATCAAACATTTTAAAAGAGAAAAATACATCACGGTTGTTTAAACCAATGAGCATTAAGCTGTGTCGTCAGCAAGTCGTTTCCCATCATGCTTTTGATCAGCGCAGTCAGTGGAGAGCAACTGCGCTCGACTGCAGAATCCGACACATCCGCCTTGCGATCGCGAGAGATTTTTGACATACGTCAGCATGACATCAGAGCAAGGCGGACCGCACTCGGACACATTTCTAACCGGCATGCATCTCGCGCTGATCACCGGTGATCGATTCTGCGCAGATTTTGCTCATCTCAAACAAGCCTAGTGTGGTGTGCTTTATCACATGATCATGGCACACCACACATTATAGGAGCAAAACGCTTAAATCTAGGATTTTTTGTCCTCATGTTTGTGGTCTATCACATTTTGAAAATATTAAAAGATTAAAAAAAATCTTTTGGTGTGTACCCAGCATAACGCGCCTCGTCTCCCTTCTCTCTCTCCCGCTACAGACCTCGCTGAACCACACACCCCCCTCTCCACAGAGCAAATCTTTTAAATGCCATTTTCTCAAAATGAGTTTTTTGTCATTCTCCAGCACAAACATCTCAGCCTATGTAGCACCTACGTACACCAAACTTTCCAGTTATACACTTAGCAGTATTCTGAAGATATTTTCAGAGGGATTTGTTCATTCCTGGCCTGATTTATGTGACATTTTAATTAAAAAAAATATGGCGAAAATCTATTTTTTTAAGGCTATGGACAATATTTTGTAATGAAAATATACATTACAATATATGTAATGAAAGCATATATCCTGAAATCCCTCTTAATTTTTTTTTTTCAACTTGTGTGTAAACAAAATGAAAAAAGAATTTTGCACCTGGCTTTAACATATGTTCAGATCTATCTACCAAAAATTAAATATGCAAAATCTCGCATATTTAATGAGATAATGACTAATTTGCATAATTTAACATACAAATTATTTTAACTTTTAATAATTGTTTTTTTTTTTATACATATATACCTACTTGTGTAAGTAATCAACTGAGCAAGTTTCATGGTGATATCTATTAAAAAGTTTTACCCTATTCACCTGTAGTGTCTCGCCTTAATGTGTGAAATAACTGCCAATAAAGACGTGTGATCATTATTATACTGAAAATCTTGAGCTACTCACTTTTGACAGTCACAATGAATCTTTGATATAAGGTTCCTCTGCTGCTGATGGTCTGTAGTTTATAGACTCCAATGTGTTCAGCTGTGATGTTTGTGATGGTCAGAGATCCAGTCGTCTTGTCCAGCTTCCGTCTGTGTCTGAATCTCCCATCAGCAACATATGTAGAGATTTTTCTGGTCCCTCCTTTGATTTCAGCTATGCAAATCTCTTGAGGTCCAAACATCCATTGTATCTGATCATCTTTTTGTATTTCAGCATCAGTATTCAGAGTGACAGACTCTCCCTCCTTTACTGATATGGTCTTATCTTCATCTGTCACAACAGCACATAGAAATAGAGAAATGAGGAGATTTAGTGTGTGCCCTAAACACACACTAAACCCACACCCAGGCTAAGCGTATCCCATTATGTATCATGTTCTTGAACTCACATGCCCAGAAACCATGAGATGCAGAGGAAAACATTCCACTGCAAGTTAAATTAATTGGATAATAAATATAATTTAGTAGTAAAACAACGTTTTTCACATTTTATTGGTGCAAATATGGTATGTCTATTTTTATACAACATTTGCAATTGCTTTTTATCAATAAATTAGAAAAACTGTGTAGTCTGTCACATCAGTTTATTTTAAAATGCAAAGTATTGAAAATCAAAATGTGTAAATAAAGCTCTGTAAATATTTTTATAACACTACTGTAAGTGTGTCCCATCAGGTAATCAAAAGTTCTATGCACACTTGCAGTCTTTACGCCTACTTGAACACTTGGGCCAAATACATGAAATACGTCATGCAAGTAGACAAGTGGTCAAGTGCAAAGACTACAAGTTTGGTTATTTGGACAGGCCCATAGTGCGTCTCAAGACTGCCTTCCATTCATCAGAGCTGTGCCTCTCCTCATCCAAACAGATGTGAAGAAAACAGATGTGCTATACACAAATCAACTCAACCGGCGGAAAACTCAATCTGGTAATTTTACGGTAATTTATCAAGCTTAAGGCGAGACACGGCAGGCAAAAACATCGATTTTTCATGCAGTGGTCAGTTTTGAGATTTTGGGCTAGTTTACTCCTTCAATATGTGTTCTTTCAAGCTGCTATAAAGAAAACGTTGGAAAGTATACACTAATATATTTATTTTATCACATTTTGTTTGTAGTCGAGTTTCTCCCGAATTTACCAAGAAGTTAGCATTCCAACGCGACATGCCGAGTTCCGTCCGTTTACTGAAGTCTGTCGTGACCGGGATCGTTGTAAAGCTCTGAGTCTCCTGCACAACGCTATGTAACCCAAATAATATGGACATTTCCTTTCTATCAGTAACCAATCATGAATGTCCAAAGGGGGATTTAAAGCTAATGACGAAATCTCATTTAGAACCATTTACACCAAACTTTCCAGTTATACACTTAGCAGTATTCTGAAGATATTTTCAGAGGGATTTGTTAATAAATCATTCCTGGCCTGATTTATGTGACATTTTAATAATAATAAAAAAAAAAAATGGCGAAAATCTTGTTTTTTTAAGGCATTGGAGTATGGACAATATATTTTGATTTCATAGGTAATGAAAGCATATATCCTGAAATCCTTATGAGTTTTTTTCCATCTTGTGTGTAAACAAAATGAAAAAAGAATTTTGCACCTGGCTTTATCATATGTTCAGATCTATCTACCGAAAATATATGCAAAATCTGGCATATTTAAAGGAGCTGTATGTAAGAAATCTATTTCAATTAATCATAAAATGGCCCTGATGTGTCACTAGACATTAAGAAATCATGTTCATTTCAAATACTTATATCACTGACAACAGTAGTATGGCTAGGATATTGTCATTTAAAAAGTGGACTTGATGTTGTCATTTTGTGTTTTGGCCTGACGCGCCTCCCTCCACCTATCTACCAATCACGAAGTCAGTAGTGTTTCGGGATCCGGGTTGCCAGCTCTAACCTTCCCTAACTCTAGTCGGATAAAAATGTCTAACGTTACTAAATCAAAAAGACCTCGTTATAATTCAGAAATTCGTCGTGATAAAGTCCGAAATAAAACCAGAATTTGTATTGGAGATGCTTTTAAAAGATGGAGACGGCTGAAAACGGAAAAGAATTTGAACACAGACGCCAACGTTGCTAATTTTCTCTTGGACAGGTAAGATTCATCTATGCTTGGCTAACTTGTACTTGATGTCAATGGACATTTCATATATTCATGACAGTCGAACAAAGTTATGCATGTTCGTGCAAAGTAACGTAACATTAGCTCACATGGACGTATGTATCAATTTGGAGTGCTGTCAGTACAGAGAACAACGACAAAAATCGGTGTTGCCTACAACGTGTTATCCTCTTTTTAAAATTTGCACCCTGTTGACTTCAATGGGGCAAGTACTAAACCTGCTTTTAGCCTCTTAACATCCTTGATGTGTCATCAATGTGAACACGGGTCAATCTGACTGCAGTAGATGTGAAAGATATTAATAAAAATGATGTTATTTCAGCCAGCGCACATACCTGTATTTACATCCTGTTTTCGGTTGAAGTCCATAGTAGTCGATTGTCGAGTTCGGGCGCATGATCGTACGTACTAAACCAATGCGCGTGAACTCGACAATCGACTACAGTGGACTTCAACCGAAAAACAGGATGTAAACAGGTATTTGCGCTGGCTTAAATAACATCATTTTTATACATATCTTTCACATCTACTGCAGTCAGATTCACTCGTGTTCACTCAGAAGGAATCACTCACATTTTCTGTGCACTTGTAATGACACATCAAGGATGTTACGAGGCTAAAAGCAGGTTTAGTACTTGCCCCATTGAAGTCAACAGGATGCAAATTTTAAAAATAGAATAACTCGGTGTAGGCAACACCGATTTTTGTCGTTGTTCTCTGTATTGACAGCACTCCAAATGTACAAAAAAATGAGCTCAATGTTAAAATTGACCGGAGTTCTCCTTTAAGAGGCTAAAAGCAGGTTTAAAACTTGCCCCATTGAAGTCAACAGGGTGCAAATTTTAAAAAGAAGATAACATGGTGTAGGCAACACCGATTTTTGTCGTTGTTCTCTGTACTGACAGCACTCCAAATTTACAAAAAAATTAGCTCAATGTTCAAATTGACCGGAGTTCTCCTTTAAGGTTTTTGATGAAAACATTCCTCCTATAATGGACTTCAATGGGCCCCAAACGGTTCAAGGTCCAAATGACAGTTTCAGTGCGGCTTCAAAGGGCTTTAAACGATACCAGACGATGAATAAGGGTCTTATCTAGCGAAACGATCGGTCATTTCAAAAATAAATAAAAAAGTTTAAGTTTAATCCTAGGTGTTTTAATATTAAAAAGCCTAAAAGAACATTTTCGTCAGGACAGAAAATTTGGACTTTTCACAGATTTCCTATACACAATCCTCCTGAGCGATTGAAACTGTGGTTGCTCGCGCTGCACTTGGATATCAACACCCTATGCTCTAATATGTATGAGAGTGTGCAGTGATAACTTTTTCGATGATGATTTCAAGCGTCAAGCGTGACCTTTTCAACGTAATTGCGTATTCCATGACGTCACGAACGCGCATCACTGAACAGAGCAAGGCGAGCATTTGTGCTTATAAAACTTTAACTTTTTTATTTATTTTGATCGTTTCGCTAGATAAGACCCTTATTCATCGTCTGGTATCGTTTAAAGCCCTTTGAAGCCGCACTGAAACTGTCATTTGGACCTTGAACCGTTTGGGGCCCATTGAAGTCCATTATAGGAGGAATGTTTTCATCAAAAACCTTAATTTATTTTTGACTGAAGAAAGAAAGACATGGATATCTTGGATGACACGGGGGTGAGTAAATTATCAGCAAAAGTTTTTTTAAAAGTGAACTAATCCTTCAATGAGATAATGACTCATTTGCATAATTAAACATACAAATTTCAATGTAATAATTTTTTTAAATACTTGTGTAAGTAATCAACTGAGCAAGTTTCATGGTGATATCTATTATTCAAAAATGTTACCCTATTCACCTGTAGTGTCTCGCCTTAATGAGTGAAATAACTGCCAATAAAGACGTGTGATCATTATTATACTGAAAATCTTGAGCTACTCACTTTTGACAGTCACAATGAATCTTTGATTTAAGGTTCCTCTGTTGCTGATGGTCTGTAGTTTATAGACTCCAATGTGTTCAGCTGTGATGTTTGTGATGGTCAGAGATCCAGTCTCCTCATCCAGCTCCAGTCTGTCTCTGAATCTCCCATCAGCAACATATGTAGAGATTTCTCTGGTCTCTCCTTTGATTTCAGCTATGCAAATCTCTTGAGGTCCAAACATCCATTGTATCTGATCATCTTTTTGTAATTCAGCATCAGTGTTCAGAGTGACAGACTCTCCCTCTTTTACTAATATGGTCTTATCTTCATCTGTCACAACAGCACATAGAAACAGAGAAATGAGGAGATTTCTATGGGGGTTCTTGCCTTCTCTAAAATTGTGTTAATGCTTTAAAAACTGTAATTCTCAGTATTCTAAATAAGTATAACTCATCTTTATTAAGTAGCATTGGTCCTAGAACCAAAACTATAATTTGTATCTTTATTATATTTGATTTCTTAAACAATTCTTCCATTACCTGAATTACCGTCTAAAATTATTTGATGATTTTACAAGTATAAAATATATGAGAGTAATGGGCTTTAAGTTCTTCAACATCCTAAACATAAATTAACACACTTAGAAGATTTTTTCACATATTATTTTTACAAGCATATTCTTGGCAATATGAAGAATGTGTGATTCTTAAATTTCCTTTAAAACTTTGTTTCCAATCTCCTTCTGTTATTTTATTGTCTATTAACATTCCCCATGTCATTTTAATATTATGGCCCGTACCCTTAATTTCTATGAATATATTATATATTCATCCTATCAAATTATCTACTCTATTCATTTTACTAACTTTAATCAAAGCACAAAAGAGGGTGAATATCATCCAAAGCTTTTACGTTCATTCCATCCTTTAAATAACTTCTTATTTAAAGATAATATTTGTAGAATAGTTTTCTAGACAATACGTATTTTCCCCCTACGCTCTCAAATGTCTCCATCTCATTGTCTTCATACATTTGATAAAATCTTATAAGAAATAAGAATTTCAGGAGCGCACTCATTTTAATAGTTTTACATTAATACTTACACGTTTTACTTGGCTGTTTAGGTATCGTTTCTCCCTCTTCCACATCAGTGGCTAGAAACAGGGAAATTAGAAGATTTTAAGTGAGTTTAAAGATGAAGATAATGTTTGGTTCACCACAAGTGCTTTTAATAATCAAACATGTACAGGAACGTTTTATGTGTTAACATTAGCTTTCATTAATGTGAACTAACAACAAACAATACATGAAAACAATGTATGCATGTATAAAGTATATTGTTTAATGGTCATGTATACATTTTTAATATTAACTAATAATAGCAGTATTTAAGGATATTTCCATCATACTGTTAATATTCCTTCATTAATTAAATTCATTAATTTTGTCATCATTTACTTGACCTAATGTCATTCCAAACCTGTTTAAATTTCTTCTGTGGGACACAAAAAAAGATTAATCAAAATCTTTCCTTTGGTGTTCCATAGAAAAAATAACAGCAAACAGGATTGAAATGACATGTGGGCGAATAAATAATCTGCTATTCATTTAAAGATGCAGTAAGCGATTTCTGAGAAATATCATTGATATTTGAAATCAACACCCAATCAAACACACCTCTCCCTTCAATGCTCCCAAAACACTGTAACACAGGCAGCGACTACAGCTTGAGCAAGTATGGTTTAATTAATCAGTTTTTCTCTTGGTTTATTGCAAATTTGCTAGTTAATCATTTATGTGTGGGATTAGTAGGAAGGTGGGTGCCATTTATTTTGGATTTGACGTTTTTCTTCTGTTTATGTTAGTAGGGGAGTTCGCTTATTTTGCTGTACTCTTGTTTTCTTTTCTTTTAGTTTAAGTAGTTTGGTTAATTAGGAGTTAGACTGATTATGTTTGTTGTTTTGGCAATACCCCCTTCTGAATCTGATACCCCTCTTTTTCTTTTGCCTAGTTTGGCTTCATGCTGTTGCACATTCATTTCACCACCATCAATTTTTGCTGTTGCTTTCCTTCCCTAGACCAATCAGGAAATCATAACAATTGGCACAAACACAAAATTCACTTAACTGTTTGTTTGGGCGTTGATTTCAGTTTTTAGCAGTATATTTCTCAGAAATCACTCGTTTAAAAAATGGCTTATTGCTTAAATATTGATAATCAATACTATATGATGAGATAAACCAACTCACATAGTATTAAACGGAAGTATCAAATCATAAAAAACACAAGTGCAGCGCCATCTTCATGGTTTCTGTGTTAAAGTCTGAAAGAATAAGCCAAATGAAGCCACACACAATGAACAGCCACAGCAGTTTAGGGTTTCATGTTAAACGTTTCTCAAACTTAATTTAGTTCTGTGAGCTTCATAAGCAGTAGTACAAACATTACATGGATGTGAACATGCTCTGCCTCTAGAAACACACACAGGCACAATCAAACAGTCTTAATGTAGGTGTGGTTAATTTTGCATTCTATAACAAATTCAGTAATTAGTATATTAATATCATGCAACTCAACATTGGACAATCACATGCTTCATTGATTATTGCACTAAACTAATCACAAACAGAACATGTGGTCAAAAGATGTAGAAATGCTGAATATGAAAACTACATTAGAACTCTACTGTCAGACAATAATCAAATGTTTCTCGCTGTATCAGGTTTAATACTTACACGGTTCTGATATTTGTTTAGATAACACATCTTCTTGTCAGTCAGCACATAGAAACAGAGAAAATAGGAGATAATTTTGAGCAGATGTCAATAACACTGGAGAACTGAGAAGATATGGTGTAATTTTTCATCTTATTTCTTCATCAACACAATTTTTGAACTCATTTGAAAGCTTTATGTGCAGTTTAAGTGGTTATTTGCTAAACATATTCCACTTTGCTGCAACGATTAATATTATTCTTCACACTCAAACTTTTGTTGTGATTCACTATAAAAACATGCGACAACCAATGCAATTTACCATGAAAATTACTTATTTTCCTTTTTGACAGAAATGGTTTCTATCAACTATTGTTACTTTTTGGCTGATTTTTTTCTTGAACAATCCCTTTAAGTATGCATGAACAACTCAAACTAATGACCAGATAAGAGGTGATAGATTCACTGACTCACAAGACATATCAGTGTCATTTACACAATGTCATTCAATATCATTCTCTTATTTTTCAAATACATTTGTGAGGCGCTAGGTAGTCCAGATAAAATTCAAAATAGCCAAAAAAGACAGCAGGATTATGATTTTAGGCCAACTTTTGCAATCAAAATCACAAGCAGAACTTGTGGTAAAAAAAAAAATATATATATATATATATATATATATATATATATATATATAAAATATACTGTATATATATATATATATATATATATATATATATATATATATAGTATATTTTATATATATATATATATATATATATAATTTTTTTTTTTTTTACCACAAGTTCTGCTTCCATATATATATGGAAAATAGTTTTGGAAAATGTTTTACATTGGAAAATCTCTAGTTGTACGAGTTGTTATACTTACCCAATAAAGGGTTTGGAGAACAGATTATGTGGCGATAGTAAAAAACACCAGCAGCTGCAGCAGCAAACACCAGCAGCAGAACAATAACTATTCCTGCTTTAGCACCTGAAGACAGACCTTTAGCATCTGGAGACAGACCTGGATATGTAATGATAAAGAGAGACCTTCAGAAACAAACACTAGAAACGTCAGCAGGACTATATAACCTGAGAGAAGATCTGGTAAATAGATCTTTATGTTAATGATAGTTAATTAATTGCATGTAAACATTAAAATCAAATCAGTGATGGAGATTAAAGTTCATGTAGTCAGTATTTATCACAGATTTATTTACAGGTGTCAGTAATTTAAGACCATTCAAGCTTGTGGCCCAAGCTCAGCTGTGATAATATTCAGAACAACATGAGAGTTCAAAAATTCTGTAACAATGTCAAACACATTAGATATAATATTCGTTGGCTGCACTTGCAGTTTTATTCCGTTTCATCTGAGAAACAAAAACGTGAAAAAAATAATTCCTCCTTTTTTAACACTATGCAAGCTGCTGTGGCTATGATCATGGTGCATATATTTATTATAGATATTGAGAAATAAATAAATAGTTTTAGTTTTATGAAAATTTAACTAAATAATATTTATGATTTTTTTTTTATTCTAAAAACCTTCAATCAAATTTTTGATTGATGTGCAAGTCAGTAATTGTGTGTAAATTACTTGATCAAAGTGATTATTCAAATTATAAAATTCAATTATTTCTGGTAATTTGCTGTTTAAGCACTGATCCTATTCTGACTGCCATTTATTTTGGTATATGCATTAATTGTTAGTTTTAGATCTGTGAAAGGTATAGAGCATTTTACTGGTTCTGTAGAAATGTCTCTATTGAAAACAACTTATTCAAAAAATAATAAATGTGTCCTCACCAGAGACAGAAACACTGAATGTCATACGTGAGATCCCAGAGTTGTGGCTGATCTGTAGTTTATACAGTCCAGTGTCATTGATTCTCGTATAATTGATGGTCAGAGATCCATTCTGATCCAGCTGCAGTCTGTCTCCGAATCTCTCAGTGTGATGGGGATATGAGATCTTATCTCCATTAAATTGAGCGATAATGGAACTTTCAAACCACCACAGTATATCATTAATTCCCTGTATTTCAGTAAGATCAGGTTTTAGAGTGACAGATTCTCCCACCGTCACTGACACTGACACTGACTTCACTTCATCTGCATCAACACCAAACACTCCTGCAGAACAAACAGAAACAGTTTCTCAGAGATTAAACCCATATAACACTGCTGCTGATATTAGTGAACAGATTTAACAGATCCTTTAGTCTTGTCTTATAAGCAATACATTATTCAGCTGTAAACAGACAGTCTTCCTGACAAACTAATGAGAGAAAACACTATTCATCTACAATCCACAGATGTGTTACATTTATTCATTCAGCTTTTACACAAAATTGAATAAAACCAATCAGTAAAAAAAGGTACTCCACAGCACAACTATTCATGCTGCATTGCATGCTGGGTACCTTCACATATGCACTGTAGAAATAAGAGTATGATATTGTTTACAGTAATTTGTGTTACCCAGAGTAAAACTAAGCTTTTTATAGAACAATTGTGAAAATTATTTGTAAACGTTATATATGATTACTTTGTGGTAATGCAATTAACATAATCGTGAAAACTAATGTATATCCTCTTGGGACCCAGGAATAGACTTTTGTCTACTGTAGTGGACATTATATTTTAGTGAATTTCTCTGACAGGATACACGTCACATGTCACATCCTGGGTGTCCTGTAAAGAGCACATTCAGGACTTTTCAGAGACAACAAATGTTTGGAGGTTTCACCCTGAAAACAACTTCTCCTTGGTCTTTAAAAATGCCTGACATTAATTTAGTGATCAAATCTAGCACTCTTATGGAAATATAACATATTGTAATTATAATTTAAATCTGACTACTTTTCAAATTGTATTTAAACCAACATCTCAGGAAAATGTTATGGGGTTTCAAATAAAAAAATGACTTTCTGTTACAGAACAGGGCATTGATTTCATACGTGTCCACTGTAGAGGACATCAGGACTTAAATCATGTTTATCAGGCATTTTGGGAGACACAAAAAGTGAATGTGGAAATAAATTATACATCAATATTCCTATGAAATATTAGATATTATTATTAAAATGTTGCTAATTATTACTCCAATTATTACACTTCTTTTTTCATTAAATGTTGCTCCAAGAACACATTAATGTGCACATTAGATACAATGTATAGATGCTTTGCATTGAATGAGAATATTAATGTATGGCCATTTTACCCACATATTGCTTAAAGTAAAATGGTGTATCAATTAATTCCGTTAAATCTTTCATAACAAAGTTGAGAATCATCTTTATACAAATTTTTGTTAAAATAAATCCTGAAACCCAAAAATGTATTGGTGATTGATAAAAAAAAATCCCATTGTTTTTGCCTATACATATAATTTCATGTAATTTTATTTTTAAAACAACTGAGTCCTGGGGTTCACTACAGAGGACATAGCATAACATACGAATAAAATATAATTTTTCAAAAATGTTCTTTTTTATTATTATTTTAGTTTTTTTACCATTTGTTTCTTGTGCTCTAAACAATGTGATGAGATGAAAAAATAAAAATAAAATTCTGGGTCTCAATAGGGTATGACAGGTCAGAAATCCACAAAAACTATGCATGAATGCTTGATTTGTTGTTGCCACCAGGGCTGGAACGAATACAAAACGAATGGGCCGCCGATGTATGAGTTTTATGGGCCGTTAAGAAATTATGAGATGTATCGGTCCAAAAAGCACGTCGACCCACCTGGCATTTGCCCGGTATGCCAGATTACCAGTAGGGGTTCAGCGAAAAAATTGGCAGCTGGCAGCAGGAAGTAGCTGCTGTTGACAGCCGGAAGCCCTGCCATCCCTGCTGTTACTCGGGTACTGGATGACATTATAAGTGGTATAGATAAAAAGAAGCATTGTGCAGCCCTGTTTATAGATCTATCTAAGGCCTTCGACACTGTGGATCATTCTTTACTTCTAAATAGACTGTCATCAATTGGACTAGATTTGGTGGCCTGCAGATGGTTTGAAAATTATCTGACAAATAGAACACAGTGTGTTTCCACTGATGGTGTCAAATCTGGTTTTCTTGAGCTTTTGAAGGGCGTTCCGCAGGGATCGATTTTAGGTCCAGTTCTTTTTTCTATTTATATCAATAATATTGGTTCAGCTATAAAAAATTGCCAACTCCACCTCTATGCTGATGATACAGTTATTTATGCTACTGCCCCTACAGCTGACCAGGCCCATTTAGAGCTGCAATCTGCCTTTACAGCTTTACAGAAGGTCTTCGTTGAATTGAAACTGGTAGTTAACGAAGGCAAAACCAAGTACATGCTTTTTTCAAATAAACAACAGAAAATAAGTGATGATTTATGTTTTTCCACATTGGATGGTGCCTCTATTGACCGTGTTCGTGTTTATAAATATTTGGGGATTTGGATTGATGACAGGCTCTCCTTTAAAACGCATGTTGATGAGTTGGTAAAGAAACTAAGAGTTAGAGTAGGTTTCTTTTATAGAAATAAATCTTGTTTGACTCTAAATAATAGAAAAAAATTAGTTGAATCCACTTTTTTACCTATCATTGATTATGGAGACACAATCTATATGCATGCCTCTGCTTCTGTTCTAAAACCTCTAGATGCTGTATATCATAGTGCCATTCGTTTCATTACAGGGGACAGGTTTAGTACCCATCATTGCACACTTTATCAGAAAGTAAATTGGCTGCCTTTAAAATCTCGTAGACAAATGCATTTTGCACTTTTTGTGTACAAAGCTCTTTTGCACAAATTACCATCTTATATTAATTCACTTTTAGCTGTTAGAAGGTCTGGTTATCAGACCAGAGCTCAGGGATGGTTATTATTACAGATCCCAAAGATCTCCTCTGAATTGGGTAGATCTGCTTTCAGTTTTTATGCCCCTCACACTTGGAATGAATTACAATGTATTTTTAAACTGGATGATCTGATGCCTTTACGCCATTTTAGTCGTCTGCTTAAGGATCATTTTATTGCTGATTGTGTTTGTTTCCTGTGATTGTTTTTGCTTTCCGTTTAATTGCTTTTAATTTATTTAGCTTGTTTACTGTATATTGCACTTTTGGCTGTATTTTTCTTTTTGTTTGTGTTGACCTACACAGGTCGTTGCTGTAAATGAGAACTCGTTCTCAGTCAACTTACCTGTATAAATAAATACATACATACATTAGGAGGCATAGATATATTCACTAGATGTCGCCTGGTATACGGCAGTTCATTGGAACGAATACGTCAATAGAGCCGCCATCTTGGAACAGGGGAGCTCCTCCTCTTAATGCATCAGCGTCAATGTAGACAAAGGTCTAACGGAAATAAAATCACCATAAATCGTCATGAATGCGATTTTCTAGTTTTTGTGTTTCATTCCAACGGTCAGACACATTGAGTCCAGAGGAAATTTAAGGTTTTGATATTAAGATAATTACTTATTTTTCAAAATATAATGCATTTGCTAGTAGGCCTAAGTTTATTAGTCACATTCTTCCACTTGAGTAAACTTAAAATAAACTATCACTATATATACATATATATATAATTAGCAAAACCTGGCCACTAAATATTTAATATTCAATTATCTTAATGATCACAATTAAAGTTTTAATTTTATTAAATTGAACAAGCGCAACATTCAGCATTCAATCAAATATTCTAAAATATGTTTTATTAATAGTCATGTTATTTCAACATAATATCTCGTTTTTTTGACATAACGTGTGCGTGCAACAAGCAAAAAGTGCATTTGTGAATCCGGTGACGCGTGCATTTATTTTTGTTAATAAACTTCTGACAGTGTCGACTCATCTGCAGAGATGAAGTTGACGATCGCCATCTCCGTAGTGAACGCGCCTATAGAGAGAAATGCACATAATGGATTACGTAATCAGAGAGTAGCCTTTTTCTTTCGTTTTGAATTATTTAGTTTAAAGACTATCCAAGCTTTGTGTATTTGATGTATTTCTCATGTCTGTGTGAGGCATACACTGAGTTTCGTTAAGTTGGATGAGATGCGCTGCAGTTAACGTGCAATGTATAGTGACCGCGTGGGCGCCTCCATGATTATATTAACAGGCAATTTGTTGATGAATAAAATTAATTAAAATTAAGATACAATTTATACAAAACGAAATTCACTTTAAAGAAAGGCTTTAAACAGTTGACATTTTCACAAATTCCAGTGTCCTTCCACACCTCCATCCCCAGTTTGCAAGGAAGAAACAAGCCCTTGAGCCCACTGTATTCGTGTGCAAAACTCACACATAAGATTTGTGGAATTCTATGTATAATAATCATGGATGTACTGTTTGAAGATTGACAGGGAGAGGATAAGCATACTATTAGGACTGTACTTACAGGTTACAAGCATCACACTGTTTTTTCCATTAAAAGTAGCCTACAATCGGTAAAAAATCAAAATTTAGGAACAACACAGCACAACACAGCCAAAAGTGGGTAGCCTATTGAGGATAAAATCCTGCATATTGTACATTCTAAACACAAGGGTTATTTCAAATAATATCTAAAGAGTACAGCACATTCACAGATCATTTTCTGTGCGAGAATCACAGTTCATTTTCTTCCTCCAAGCAGAGAAATGTACACTTAACTTATAAAAAAACAATTTGACTACTACCATCCACAGAGTAAATGTAATCCCATGCTGTCTGGTTTAGATTTCATTCGTGTGAACATCCATATACAGCACAAAAGTCCGGCATCATCCATGAATTCGTAGTACAGGCGGAGATAGCAGCGTTACCTAGCTACTTCCTATGTCTATGACAAGAACCCTGTTCCAAGATGGTGGCAGTTTTGACGCATGTTTAGAACCCTAGGCGACATCTAGTGTATATATCTATGATTAGGAGGGACCTGCATTTCGTGGCAGCCAATCAGTATCGTCCAACGCCGTAGCAACCAATCACATGTAACTGGAAGTCAAGCGACAGCAACCAATGTTCAATGGTGGTGCCAGCTTTAACCATACTAGAAACATGGTAAATAATGTTAAACCATGCTAGAACATTTTTTAAACTGTTTAAAACTTTCTGGCTAGGCTTTTTCAAGCCAACTTAAAGTTTGTCTACGAACTTTACCATCTAGTTCAGGACGGTTGTCAATCACAACAAAAACAAAGCCTAATTCAAAAGTTACAGCTGCTTCATTAAACAAAGACACAAATGTATTAAAGTAGTAGGCTACTACAAATGTAAAGCTGAACTTAAATGATAGCAAAATATGATTTTAAATAAAGGTAATTGATGAGACAAAGTTCTTTTTCTTCTTCTTTTAGACAATACTTTCATTATTTAAGTTAAAGTGTTGCATAATTAATATGAATAAAGAATTTATATTTAATAAATACAATATGATTACATAGGCATTTCTTTCTGTATGTATAGATTTAATTATTAAATAAACATGTATACTCATTAATAAATTATATTTATACATGTACAAATTCATAATTTGTAGTGTAGCTTAATGTTTTTTTTTTTTTGTATTATGTCTATGATCTTCGTTACTTGATTTATATTTGAACCTTTTTTAATCAAATAATATGAAATAATTACTAATAGAAGTAGCCTATTTTATTTAAATAAGTACTAAATTTTATATTCATATAATAACTTATTTGCCTGGCTAAAAGCGGCATCTACCTCCGACTTCCGGTTACTAGCGACAGCTGGGCTGCGTTCAGCCCCGACAAAACGTTGCACAACGTTTTTTAAACGGAAACGGTGATGCGTTGAACACACTGTTCTGATGACGCAAGAGTTGCAACTATGGCAACTGAGAAGGCCATTCTTTGTAATTGAACACTATTAATGAACTTCAAATCAATGACACTATAACTGATGATCCGAAGCTTATCTCAGAGTTTTGCGCCACCTTTTATAAGGCACTATATAATACGAATTACTCAGAATGTGATGCGCTAAATTTCGTGGATTCTCTACAGAATATTCCTAAACTCTCCGTGTCAGAAAAAGATGCTTGTGATTTCCCTCTTTCTCTAACGGAGGTTAAGAACTGTATAAATGGGTTGAAGGATAATAAATCACCGGGAACAGATGGGTTAAGTTCTGAATTCTATAAGTTATTTTCTTTAGAATTGGCACCCTTTTTATTGCAAGTATTCAATGAGAGTTTATCAGCCAATGTATTGCTCAGGGTTTAATAACCTTAATTCCAAAACCAAATAAAAACTTACTTCTAATAGATAATTGGCGCCCGATCTGCTTATTAAACAATGATTACAAAATATTGGCCATCATCTTTGCCAAAATAATTAAAGTTGTGCTAGCATCCATTATCGATGAGGCTCAATCAGGGTTTATGCCCAACAGACATATTTCTGACAATATTAGGCTGGTTTTAGACCTTATTGATTACTCAGACTTAATTTCGGAAGAGAGTTTGATTTTTTTTTTCTTGATTTCCGCAAAGCCTTTGACACCGTGGAGCACAATTTTCTTTATTTTTCTCTTAAAAAATTTCGGTGACTTTTTCTGTAATGCTATAAAAACCCTCTACACTAATGCGAACTGCTCTATAAAGCTTAAACATGGCTCTTCAACTAGATTTGATGTACAGAGGGGTATCTGCCAAGGATGCCCTATCTCGCCTTATTTGTTCTTATTTGAACTTGCAGCCCAACTTCTATGCACCTAAATTAAATCAAGCACCTTACAAGGTATCACCATAGCTAATAAAACTAATAATATTAGTCAGCTGGCAGATGACACCACATTGTTTCTAAAGAACAAATTACAAATTCCTATTGTCACTAGCCTCATGGAATCCTTTTCAATGGCATCTGGGCTCCATTTGAATTTGAAGAAATGTGAACTATTAGCTATTAAAGATTGTAATGTTGACTCAATTATGAATATTCCTGTCAAAAATTCTGTAGTTTATCTTGGAGTTACTATAAACAAACATGATATTCTCAGGTGCTCAGTTAACTTTTCCCCAATTATAAAAAAAAAAAAAAAGAATTAAACCAATGGCTTCTTCGTGACTTGTCTTTAAGGGGCAGAATCTTACTCTCTAAGGCAGAGGGAATCTCTAGATTAACGTATGCAGCTCTCTCGTTAAGTGTAGATACGCAGACATGCAAAGCTATAGACAAGATTCTGTATGACTTTGTATGGAAAAACCGCACCCATTATGTGAGAAAGCCAGTCTTAATGAATGAGTACTGCAAGGGTGGCCTTAATTTTTTAGATTTCTCCACACTGAACCACACCTTTAAAATAAATTGGATTAGGCGTTTTCTTCGGTGTCCAACATCTCTGTGGAACTTTATCCCACACCATATTTTCACATCACTCGGAGGTCTCAATTTTGTTTTATTGTGCAACTATAATATTGACAAGATTCCAATCAAACTTGCTTCTTTCCACAAACAAATGCTTCTGGCATGGTCAATGATTTACAAACACAATTTTAGCCCTCATAGATTCTACATATGGAACAATAAGCATATTTTGTTTAAAAACAAATCACTTTTTTTAAAACAATGATTTGAAAGCAATATTGTTTTGGTTAGCCAGTTGTTTAATCAGGATGGTCGGCTTTATTCTTACTCTGAATTTCTCACTACATTTGGCATCCCTGTCACCCCAAAGGATTTTTCAGTTGTCTTTGATGCCATCCCTACAGGTGTAATATCGTTATTTAGAGGCGTTATGGGAAATGACAATCCCCCTGTATTAGGGAATGTTTTGGAAACACATATTGGTAAAAGCTGTCTTTCAGTTCAGAGTAAAAGTGTAAATAAAAACATTCGCCGATCTTTCCAGCAAGAAATTATCACTGTACCATCATCAGTGTCATATTGGTCTAATTTTGTTGGTGATATGTGTTGGAATAAAGTATGGCTGCTGCCGCATACGTTTTTTTTTAACTAATAAAGTTAAAGAAATTTCATTTAAGATGCTTTATAGGTTTTACCCAACTAATCATTAAGAAGCTTAAAAAAGATATTGATGTTAATTGCTCCTTTTGTGGAGATCAAAGAGAAACACTTGTGCACTTATTTTGGATGTGTCCTCATACTAGGCTGCTTTGGAGTAAACTAAGTAAATATATTGCCGACCATATTTATCTTGACTTTATGCTGAAATGGGAAAATGTACTGTTTGGTTTTGTTACCCATGACATGAACTTTACCTCTGAGTTTTATCTAATTAATCTAATTATTATTTTGACCAAGTTTTACATTCATAAATCGAAATTCCAGAATAAGAAACCTACCTTTATTGAACTTTCTGTTAATGTAAAACAATACATCTCCTCCATTTCCTGCTCTACGAATAAGAAAGCTGTTAGGTCACATACAATGTTTTTGCTTTACAATGCATTTGTATGATTTATGTATTTTTATTTTCTTCTTTTATTGTATGTTATTTTAGTTGTCTTCTCTCCTGGCGTGATTGTTACTGTTTTGTACACAAAAATTGTACTTGATGTACTTGTATTTTGATGTTTAATAATTTTTTTTTTTAAAAATTTAAAAAAAATTTTAAAAAAAAAGGCCATTCTTTGTGTTCTTTGTGAAGAATTTTCGGAGCCTGATGAAGTCGGTATAAATATGTGTTTAATACTACAAAATTTGCCCGATGTTACTGTTACTGCACTTGCGGCCCAGAACAAAAGAGTGTCCCAATCAAGTGAAGGGATTGCTGAAACTGAAATGGAAGCACACATCTTACCTAATTCACACTAAAACACATCTATTTAGCCTCACATACTGACTTTATTTGTAGTTCATACTGTTTTAATACCCTGTATTTTATTTCTCATTTTTAGGAAAAGCACTTAATTGCCATCCCACTGCGCAATGTGTCGTCGGAGTGACGTCATTTTCATGTAATTTTTGGACGTCCAAATTCGGTCCATTGAAGGAGTTGTTTTGTAACGCCAGGCGACGTCTTTTTTCGACGTCTTCTGCACGTCTAATGTTGACGTCCGTCCACAAATGTTTGTTTGTGGGAAAAAGGAAAGAGACGGGGTCAGATTGCTGTGGATCGTGTGTTTTATTAGATAAGTCTTTTCCAAACATAAATCGCGCTCAGTGCGCTAAAACAAAACAGTGGTTTCTTTAGGCTACACACACACACACACACACACACACACACACACACACACACACACACACACACACACACACACACACATACCTACTTAACCACAATGTGAGGACGTATGACTGGGAACCCTACCTTTAGGGACACCCCTTTCTGAAGGGTCTAGAGACAAAAGAAAGATATGACTGCACTTCTGGAGAAGCTGTCATCACAATTATCACTTGATTTTATCAATAAAAGCCTTCCTTAAAGACCTGACATTTTGCCTTCACTTTAGGGACAGTATTTTTTATGTCCATTTTGGGGACATTAAACACAAACTCTGATGAAGTCATACTTTGAGGACCATGGTGATACACATACTCTGGTTAAGGTATACTTTCAGGACATTGTTGAGATGTTATATATTATTTATCCTAAGAAGACAGAAGTAGAATATTACAATTCAAAGTTCCAATACTGGACAGTGAAATCAAGCTAGTGCAGAGATACAGGTGTGAGAGAGTAAACTGGGTTTCTTCTTTTCTGCAAGATCACTGTAAATGGGTAGCCTACATTTTTTGTCTGATTTGTAGCTTGAGATCAAGTGCCTTTGGCTGCTCAGTTGGGGAATGACAATTAACATTCAGAAATATTATTGATTTGACTGATTGACTATCAGAAGCAAAAGATGAACAGAATTGAGCTGAATAATAACACTATTGTCTTTAATTTCAACTGTAAAACAGCTCTACATTATTCATTTCATAATTGTTGACATTTGCAAGTTATTTTATGTCTGTGAAGCTCCTTTGAAACCATCTGTATTGTATCATGCGCTATAGAAATAAAACGGACTTCACTTCATGGCAGAGAACCTTTCACTGACCACCGGCTGCATCCCTCTAGTTAATTTAGCATCGACTGTAAACTAATCATTATCACAAAAACATCTTAAGGAGTTTTCCTCATCAGAGTCATCTTTGGCTACACACTGGGGTTAAGACATTAGGCATGTTCTTCTGTAAAGTGTAGTAATTGTCAAAAAAAACTCTATACAAATAAAAATAGTGATACACACTCTCCGATTAAATGACTCTTTGGGGACTCGAGTGACACACACACTCCGATTAAATGACTCTTTGGGGACTCTAGTGACACACACACTCCGATTAAATGACCCTTTGGGGACTCTAGTGACACACACACACTCCGATTAAATGACCCTTTGGGGACTCGAAGTGACACACACACTCCGATTAAATGACTCTTTGGGGACTCTAGTGACACACACACACTCCGATTAAATGACCCTTTGGGGACTCGAGTGACACACACACTCCGATTAAATTACCCTTTGGGGACTCTAGTGACACACACACTCCGATTAAATGACCCTTTGGGGACTCGAGTGACACGCACACTCCGATTAAATGACTCTTTGGGGACTCTAGTGACACACACACACTCCGATTAAATGACCCTTTGGGGACTCGAGTGACACACACACTCCGATTAAATGACTCTTTGGGGACTTAAGTGACACACACACTCCGATTAAATGACTCTTTGGGGACTTAAGTGACACACACACTCCGATTAAACGACCCTTTGGGGACTCTAGTGACACACACACACTCCGATTAAATGACCCTTTGGGGACTCTAGTGACACACACACACTCATATTAAACGACTCTTTGGGGACTAGAGAGACACACACACTCCGATTAAATGACTCTTTGGGGACTCTAGTGACACACACTCTGATTAAATGACTCTTTGGGGACTCTAGTGACACACACACACACTCCGATTAAATGACTCTTTGGGGACTCGAGACACACACAAACTCCGATTAAATGACTCTTTGGGGACTCAAGTGACACACACACACACTCCAATTGAACGACTCTTTGGGGACTCTAGTGACACACACTCCGATTAAATGACTCTTTAATATTAACAGTCTTGGACACATTGTGTTGAAAGTGCACATTGCAGTTAATGACAGAACTTCAAATTATTCTTTTTTTTAAAAGAACAACAATGAAAAATCAATTAACTTGGAGGTGGGAATGATTCTCAGTGCCCAACTATCCTCTGTACTTCCTCCATCCACCCTTCTTCAAAATCTCTCTACTTCCTCCTTTACATTCTCTCCTCCCTCTTTAACTCTACTCCTCCCTCTTTAACTCTACTCATCCCTCTTTAACTCTACTCATCCCTCTTTTTACCCGCTTTACTCCTTTTCATCCTCTTTAACTCTACTCCTCCCTCTTTAACTCTACTCCTCCCTCTTTAACTCTACTCCTCCCTCTTTAACTCTACTCCTCCCTCTTTTTACCCACTTTACTCCTTTTCATCCTCTTTAACTCTACTTCTCTTCATCCTCTTTAACTCTACTCCTCACTCTTTTTACCCGCTTTACTCCTCCCTCTTTATCCTCTTTAATTCTACTCCTCCTCTTCACCTCTTTAACTCTACTCCTCCCTCTTTTTACCCTTTACTCCTCCCTCTTTTCATCCTCTTTAACTCTACTCCTCCCTCTTTTTACCCTCTTTACTCCTCCTCTTCATCCTCTAACTACTCCTCACTCTTTTTACCCGCTTTACTCCTCCCTCTCTTTATCCTCTTTAACTCTACTCCTCCATCTTTTTACCCTCTTTACTACTCCCTCTTTTCATCCTCTTTACTCCTCCTCTTCATCCTCTAACTCTACTCCTCACTCTTTTTACCCGCTTTACTCCTCCCTCTTTTCATCCTCTTTACATTTACTCCCTCTATTCATCCCTTATATTAGGTGTGCTGGACATGGGCTGTGGCTGGATGTAACCGATTGGTGAGAGTTGCCGTGTGCAGACGAGAGAATGTGATGTCAGACACTTTCTGCTTCCCGTAGTGACGCTCAGGCTAAGTTTGCATACTTTACCACAGCTGAAGTGGAATAAACGCATTATTTTCCAGATACAG
This sequence comes from Abramis brama, assembly GCA_022829085.1. Taxonomy (NCBI): domain Eukaryota; kingdom Metazoa; phylum Chordata; class Actinopteri; order Cypriniformes; family Leuciscidae; genus Abramis; species Abramis brama. The sequence continues at coordinate 27,715,795 of CM040773.1, read as the reverse complement.
ATATTTCAGAGACATTTTCATTCAATACATGCACTACTGTTTGTACAAGAATAAAGTTCAAAATAAGCCTAAATACCAGTGAAGTGGGGTCTACATTGTTTTATTTTGATAAACATTTATCGCAACTACATGAAAAGAGCTTTTACTGTTATAAAGAACAGATTTGTGATCCTTAGTGGAACTGAAGGTGTGAGAAGAAACATGAAACGCACGTGATCGTTGTCAAGCGGTGTACTCTGCCAATCGTGGATTAGCTGTGTCATCATCAGAGCTCGTGAGTCGCTCTAGAGAATCTGCTCTGGCTGAGTCCTCCTGCTCTCCAATCACTCTCATTGTACTCTGATGCCTTATGGCACAGTCACGGGCGTCGCTGTCTGAAGTCGGACACAAGTTCTAACCATCAAGCACTGCTCAAGTTAGCCGCTGATCGTTCTGTGCAGCGCTGCATGAAGTCCAACAAGCCTAATGTAAAGGGGACGTAAAGATGGAGGAGAGAATGTAAAGGGGACGTAAAGAGGGAGGAGAGAATGTTAAGGGGACGTAAAGAGGGAGGAGAGAATATAAAGGGGACATAAAGAGGGAGGAGAGAATATAAAGGGGATGTAAAGAGGGAGGAGAGAATGTAAAGGGGACGTAAAGAGGGAGGAGAGAATGTAAAGGGGACGTAAAGAGGGAGGAGAAAATGTAAAGGGGAATGTAAAGAGGGAGGAGAGAATGTAAAGAGGGAGGGGAGAATGTAAAGAGGATGTAAAGGGGAGGAGATAATGTAAAAGGGGAGGAGAGAATGTAAAGGGGATGTAAAGAGGGAGGAGAGAATGTAAAGGGGATGTTAAGAGAGAGGAGAGAATTTAAAGGGGATGTAAAGAGGGAGGAGAGAATGTAAAGGGGACGTAAAGAGGGAGGAGAGAATGTAAAGGGGACGTAAAGAGGGAGGAGAGAATGTAAAGGGGATGTTAAGAGGGAGGAGAGAATGTAAAGGGGACGTAAAGAGGGAGGAGAAAATGTAAAGGGGACGTAAAGAGGGAGGAGAGAATGTAAAGGGATGTAAAGAGGGAGGAGAATGTAAAGGGGACGTAAAGAGGGAGGAGAAAATGTAAAGGGGATGAAAAGAGGGAGGAGAGAATGTAAAGGGATGTAAAGAGGGAGGAGAATGTAAAGGGATGTAAAGAGGGAGGAGAGCATTAGGCTTGTTGGACTTCATGCAGCGCTGCGCAGACCGATCAGCAGCTGACTTGAGCAGTGCATGCCGGTTAGAACTTGTGTCCGACTTCAGACAGCGAAGCCCCGTGACTGTGACGTATGGTATCAGAGTACGGCGAGAGCGATTGGAGAGCAGGAGGACTCAGCCAGCGCAGCTTCTCCAGAGCGACTCATGAGCTCTGATGACGACACAACTGATCCACGATTGGCCGAATCCACTGCAACACAATGATTAAGAGTTAATTCTCACACCTTTAGTTCCACTAATGCTCACAAATCTGTTTTTATAACAGTGAAATCCCCTTTCATGTAGTCACGCTGTTATATTGTCATGTTTATCCAAATAAAACTGATACAATGTAGACCCCACTTCATCGGTATTTAGGCTTATGTTGAACTTTATTCTTGTACAAACAGATGCTGTATTAAGCAGTACATGTATTGCATGAAAATGTCTCTGAAATATCTGTGTATTTGGCAAATAATGCATTTATTTCACTTCAGCTGTGGTAAAGTATGCAAACACAGCGTGAGCGTCTCTCAATTTTAATTTCTATACCTTTATCCTTATTTCTTTTAATTTAGCTCCATTTCTTACAAAAAGAGTATAATGTGCAAAGTGTTAAAGTGTTTGTGCCTCCCTACAAACCACCCTTTCTTTAAGAGTCGTGATCCTGTTCCGCACATAATTTCTCACACCAGTCCATGTTCGCTGCTTCAAAGCTTCTGGCTCTGCGTCACTACGGGAAGCAGAAAGTGTCCGACTCACGTGTCTGTTTTCAGCTCCTCCCGCCTGCACACTGCAACTCTCACCGATCGGTTACATCCAGCCACGGCCCATGTCCAACACACCTATTCACTCTTCCCTTTTTATCCTCTTAACATTCTCTCCTCCCTCTATGACAGAAATATCAAAAAGTTTAACATGACATTCCATCCAACTTCATTGCAACTGAACAAAGAAAACTGAATAATGAAAATTGACTATCTTAATATCCTCTACTTCTTCATTAGCCTTCTTATACTCTAACTTTGCACTTTATATTCTGTTTCATTCCATCCTCAAAATATTTCTACACCTATATCCTCATTTCTTTTAATTTAGCTCCATTTCTTACAAAAAGAGCATAATGTGCAAAGTGTTAAAGTGTTTGTGCCACCCTACAAACCACCTTTTCTTTAAGAGTCGTGATCCTGTTCCGCACATAATTTTTCACACCAGTCCATGTTCGCTGCTTCAAAGCTTCTGGCTCTGCGTGAATGCATCTTTCACAGTCTTGCTTACCAGGAACTTTGTATGTCTTGATGAACTTCATCATGTGTCTCTCTACTGCTTTTACCTCACTGTCCTCCCATTTCTTTTTTGGAGCGTTTGAAGAACCTATGAAATAGTTAAAAACAAGTAAATACTCATTACACATTCTCATTACAACTAAATTGGTGAGTAAAGACCAAATCAAGACTAATGTGTCCTAATGTGTATATTTTTTTCATTTGGCTGGATATTGCTGCATGGAGCTGATTCATGTTTATTTGATTATTGTTGTTTGTGTAGTTTAGAGATTTTTCTTACCTTGATCCTCCCATGAAACAGATTGATCAGATTGAACAAGTTGATCAGTCTCTGCTGGTGCTGTTTTCTGAGATAGGTCACTGTAATCCTCCTCATCACTTGACATGGAATCACCTTGGGCCTCAAGTTGCTCTAAATAATTCACTGACAAAAAAATTTACACTTTATTGCTTATACTTACCATCTGTGACATGATTATATATGTTACCGGCAAAGTGTGAAATCCCGTTATTGTATAGAATGCCTGATGGTTACCTAAGTTACCTACCTACATTACCTAGGGCATTCTATAGAATTCCGGATTACACACTTTGCCGGTAACATATACATTGTTTTGCAAATATGTAAAGAACAGATACACACAGACAGTCCAAGTATACTCGTACCATTTGGGTCAATTTCAATGTCATCAAGTTTCTTTCCTTTGTAGTCAGACAGTGTTCCTTTCTCCATGGCCATTAGCAGCTGGGAGAGCACTTGTTCAACAGGATGGGGTCTGATGTGACCAAACATACCAAAAATCAGCTCAGATGAATCGGATGGTAGTTCTTCTGGACATGACATTGTCAAAAGTGCTTTGATACATCCAACATCTCCCAACGAGGCAGGTAGTTCATCTGATCAATTTATGACTGTACCATCACCAAAAAAGATGAAATGCCAATCTAAAGAGACAAACACCTTGTCTGGTGATAAGACTTTTATTCAGTCAATGCCATCACCAAAGACGGAACTCCGCAAGGCGTACAAGAAGCAGTATTGCCTTAATTGCTCTAAGCCATATTCAAAAATGGCAAGACACCTTGAATTTGTCCATCGCAACGAAGTGGGGGTTGTAAAGGCAATAGCATTTCCAAAACATTCCAAAGAAAGACGAGTACAGTTGAACCTCCTTTGAAAAAGGGGCAACTTTGCCCACAACACAGATGTGGTGAGACAAGGACATGGGGAGATGATTGCCTACTACCGTTCAAAAAATAGACAAAGAGCCAAAGAATTTATTCACTGCATTTACTGCCAAGGGCCTTATAACAAGCGTAGCCTTTGGAAACATATCAAAAACTGTCCTCTGAAACCTAAAGATGATGATGCCCAGGGCAGGAAAAGAGTTCGACCTCTGTGTGCTCTAAACACACCAGTCGGCTTAGAAGTGAGCAAAGGTTTCAAGAAAATAGTGTCCTTTATGAACTATGATGAAGTTTCGCGTGTAGTTCATACTGACAGATGCATCTTTCCTTTGTAGTCAGACAGTGTTCCTTTCTCCATGGCCATTAGGACTTTACTCATTTTTGCCAGCTGCAGTGTTCCCTCTGCGATGGACAAACTCAAGGTGTCTGGCCATTTTTGACCATGTCATGTCCAGAAGAACTACCATCCGATTCATCTGAGCTGATTTTTGGTATGTTTGGTCAACATCGCTGTAGTCTGTGACATCGCTGTAGTCTGTGTCACAGACGGTACTTCCTGAATACTGAATGAGAGAATATAACACTTACTCAAGGCAGTGGTTCCTGTAACATTATGTTTCATCGCATTGTGGATACTGGCAAGCAAAGTCATAATTATGCCAAAAAAATTGAGCATATAAAGTATCACATGGCAAGTCACATACCTGTCTTTTTCTTGATGGCCTTAAAGAGGATATCTGGAAGAGGAGAAATACAAACAAATATAAATAATATATAATTTCATATAATCTATTGTTAGTTCTACAAGTGCAATACAGCCAGACCATCCCAATAATTAAGCAAATTAATCTACCCACCTCCCTTAATGAGAGTGTCTCAGACATCTGCGATTTTGAATCACTGATAAGAGTGAAGATAAGGGTGGAGCAAGAGAAGATGATGATGATGATGATGAAGGCTGCGCATAGGAAGGCAATGAAGGCTGCCCAGGCGAGGATGATGAAGATGAAGGCTGCCCAGGCGAGGATGATGAAGATGAAGGCTGCCCAGGCGAGGATGATGAAGATGAAGGCTGCCCAGGCGAGGATGAGGATGATGAAGAGGAAGGCTGCCCAGGCGAGGATGAGGATGATGAAGATGAAGGCTGCTCAGGCAAGAATGATGAAGATGAAGCCTGCCCAGGCGAGGATGATGAAGGCTGCCCAGGCGAGGATGAGGATGATGAAGAGGAAGGCTGCCCAGGCGAGGATGATGAAGATGAAGGCTGCCCAGGCGAGGATGAGGATGATGAAGATGAAGGCTGCCCAGGCGAGGATGATGAAGGCTGCCTAGGCGAGGATGAGGATGATGAAGGCTGCCTAGGCAAAGATGAGGATGATGAAGATGAAGGCTGCCCACGCGAGGATGATGAAGATGAAGCCTGCCCAGGCGAGGATGATGAAGGCTGCCCAGGCGAGGATGAGGATGATGAAGAGGAAGGCTGCCTAGGCGAGGATGATGAAGATGAAGGCTGCCCAGGCGAGGATGATGAAGGCTGCCTAGGCGAGGATGAGGATGATGAAGGCTGCCCAGGCGAGGATGATGAAGGCTGCCCAGGCGAGGATGAGGATGATGAAGGCTGCCTAGGCGAGGATGAGGATGATGAAGATGAAGGCTGCCTAGGCGAGGATGAGGATGATGAAGGCTGCCCAGGCGAGGATGATGAAGGCTGCCCAGGCGAGGATGATGAAGGCTGCCCAGGCGAGGATGACGAAGGCTGCCCAGGCGAGGATGATGAAGGCTGCCCAGGCGAGGATGATGATGATGATGAAGGCTGCCCAGACGAGGATGATGATGATGAAGGCTGCCCAGGCGAGGATGAGGATGATGAAGGCTGCCCAGGCGAGGATGATGATGATGAAGGCTGCCCAGGCGAGGATGAGGATGATGAAGGCTGCCCAGGCGAGGATGAGGATGATGAAGATGAAGGCTGCCTAGGCGAGGATGAGGATGATGAAGGCTGCCCAGGCGAGGATGATGAAGGCTGCCTAGGCGAGGATGAGGATGATGAAGGCTGCCCAGGCGAGGATGAGGATGATGAAGGCTGCCTACTAGGCGAGGATGATGAAGGCTGCCCAGGCAAAGATGATGAAGGCTGCCCAGGCGAGGATGATGAAGGCTGCCCAGGCGAAGATGATGAAGGCTGCCCAGGCGAGGATGATGAAGGCTGCCCAGGCGAAGCTGATGAAGGCTGCCCAGGCGAGGATGAGGATGATGAAGGCTGCCCAGGCGAGGATGAGGATGATGAAGGCTGCCCAGGCGAGGATGAGGATGATGAAGGCTGCCCAGGCGAGGATGAGGATGATGAAGGCTGCCCAGGCGAGGATGATGAAGGCTGCCCAGGCGAAGATGATGATGATGAAGGCTGCCCAGGCGAGGATGAAGGTGGCATGGGTGGCGCAGGAGCTGGTGACGGTGATGAGGACAGGGCAGGAGAGCATGAGGTTGATGAGGCCATTATAGAGGTGGACAAAGCACAGGGTGCCGATGAAGAGGGTGCATCAGATGTGGATGCGACTGAGGATGACTGTGACAGCTTGAAATATAATTTGAATAAAAATATAAGGTCTAAAAGCAAAAGGACTAAGCAAACTGTTAATTAATAAAATAAATGAATAATAAAATAATTAACCGTTAATTGACTGAGGCGTTGATCACAGAATAGTGTGATTATGTTCACATATTACTCACCAAACAAACTTTTTGTGATTGCTGTTTAGCAATCTTGTGTTCCTTTTCAATTTCTGCTCTGTTAAAACGTTCATAGCAATCTTCATGATGTTGTCTTAATTTTGCCAATCTTGATTGAAACCGCTTCTGCAGATATATAAAGAGGTATTTAGCTTAAACAAGAATAAAATGTACATTAGCAATATTGAAAACTGTGGCACCCATTTCAGACAAGAACAAACACACTGTAGGAGTGAACAAAAAATGTTTTGCACATTTCAAAGCAAAGATCATTAATAAAATAAAAACTCTAAACAAACATTTATACAAACTTTACATACAAATTGTGACAATAGTCACATTAATAGTTACATTGGTTCAGAGTCAGACATTTAAACTCTGAACCAATAACTATACTTAACTAGCAGAGGTTGGTAGTAAGGCGCTACATTTACTCCATACCATCCAAGTCATTTTTAGTTTGTTTGTTTTAATTGTGGGTACATTTTACATAAGTGTGGGTACATAAGTACATTTCTAATGGCAATACAATTTTGTATCATTTGAAGCGTTTATACACTAGTGACGGGTCGTCATGAACGAATCTTTAATATGACTCGGGACTACCGAGTTGTCTCAGAGAGTGATTCGTTCATTTTGCGCTGACCGCACATGCCCAACATCCCATGGGTTCTGTACTGGAAACAGAAATGATTAGTTCATCTCTCGAGACTTCGGGTCCAAGTCTTTCGTTCTTCCGGTCAGTCCCACAGAGGCTATGCTGTCAGTACCGGAAAGATAAATGATTAGTTCACCTATCAAGTCCACGAAAACTCAAAAGATGAACTAATCAATTCTGTATCCGGTAGCGACTGCATAGCTCAGCCTATATGGGGCTGTCACGTGATGCACGAATGACTTGAACCCAAAGTCGATAGACTCGAAACGTGAACTAATCAATACTGTATCTGGTACTACAGACTGCAAAGCTCAGTTTATGAGGATCACGGGATGATCGAACGGCTTAGATCGGGAGGTGAGGTAAACTAACAGAATGCATAGCCTGAAGACCCAAATAAATAAATTAACTGTTTCTCATAATATGGCCTTTTTCTTGCATTGTAATTTTTTTCTTATTCTAAATGCGATCAACATTTGATGTGTTTGGGGAATTTGGCTAACATGTAACATTTTAAATACATTCTGCTGAAATGAACGAAATAACTTGAAAAAAGATTTGTTCATTTTGATGAACGAGATTTAAAGATCTGAGTCAGTAAAATGATCCGAACTTCCCACTACTATTACACACGTGTGCTGGATGAAGTGGATATGCACCTACAATCAACTAAAACCAAACCTTTAAAAAGCATCCTATGGTTTGCCAGCGATAAAGATCTTTTCGAGTTGAACACCTGAGCGCCAGCTGTTAGTGGTTGCCTGTGTTGCGTGTTCATTATTTTGGGGGCCGAGCAATGAAGGGAGGGGTGTGTCTGTTTGGGTGTCGATTTCAAATATCAATAGTGTTTCTCAGAAATCACTCACTGCACTTTCAACTAGCTGGCAGTAAACATCAGTAGATAGTTGCTGCATGTATGAGATGGTTACCGTTTTATTCATTGATGTTATTGCTTTGCCTGACTGCTTATATGGACCATTGCTGTTCACCTTGTCCAATTCAGGAGAAGAAACAGAAGCTGAACAATGGGGCTGGATGTCAGAAAAGAAACCAGTGAATATCAAAATCAGAATATTTGTAAAGGACAGAAAAACTTGTTCATGTTCATTCCTCTAGCTGTCCTACACGTTATCTATCATTTCTTTCACACACAACTCTACGCTGAAAGAGTCAATAATATAATGATACAGATGTTTTAAAGTGGACTTACCGATTTCTGCAGACCCAAACTGCTGGCTGGCTTTTTATCAGTGGATTCTGCTGATGCTTTATTCAAAGGCTTGAGAAATATGAGACCACAATCACATGGTAACTAATCAGAATGAGAGTTAAGATTATGAGATTTGTGAGAATTACTGATTAATCTCTTTAGCATTTTCTTGATAGTACCTTGACTCGCCATGGCCAATCTGAGTCGCCATAATTGTAAGTGATTTCCTCCCCTGGTAGAATGTCTCGTACAGCAAAGAGACACAGGTGAGGTTTTCTGCTCACTTCAACGGTTCTCATTTTGCAAGTATTTCTGGTCTCATCATTTACATAAGTCTTCCCAAGGACGAGTCTTCTTTAGATGCATCCATGCTATAAAGACATAAAATGACCACTCAGTACTAGCTAGACATGTACAGTTATTATAAGTGGTTCTGAACCCCAGTCCTGGGAACCCACCACTCTGCATATGCTGTATGTCTGGTGTTTTAATCCACCTGATTCAGATGAGGAGTTCATCATCAGAACACAGCTCTATGAACTCATCTGAGTGTGTCAGGTGAAGGAGACATACAGAATCTGCAGAGAGGAGGGTCTGAGAACCACTGATCTATATGATATATGAGATTAAATGGCGCACTGCAACATCCTCTCAGCTCTCAGATAAAGGCATCTAAAATTAATCATTTTGTTCTCTTTAGGGAATACAGGGAAAGCCAATTTAGATGACTCAAGGAAACTGCACTCAGTACTCTTAATGTCAGTTCATGTTGAATTTTAATTATTAGGGTGTGTTCACACCTGGCATGTTTGTTTAGACTGTTAGTGTGGTTAATTTGAATAAGTGTGAACACTGCCATCTGAAACCTGGTGCCACCAAACAAGAGGATCCAGATGCTGAATAAATAGGTCTCAGTTGGCTTCCAAACGAACTCTGGTGCGGTTCGAATGAAAAAAGAATGTAACATGGACCCAGAGACATGTAAACGAACCAAAAACAGGAAGATGTGACCCTAAAAAGGACAGACTGGTCAAGCATAACAGGTTTGACAATAGAAATGCCAATCTGAACACTAAGCGGACCCGGACCAAACGAACCAAGCGAACAGAACTCCAGGTATGAACACATCCTAAGTATTTTACAGTTCCAGATATTTTAGCATCCTTACTACATCAATCCAACAGTTCTGTACTCACCACCAATTTTTGCCATGCCACTGAAAATCAAACAGGAACGTGTTCTCAGCTTCAGTGTAGTGTTCAGTTCGGTCGGAAGAAAGCTCTAAAGAGGAGAAATACATTAGCTGCAGTTTCTTTAATGTCAACTATTATTTTATTACTAAAAGTTCTCTACCATATGACGTACATTATACGATGTGAAAGGGAAATTACTTAAGGAAAATAGTCAAAAGTCAGGCTAATCTCAAAGCATGATTTGCTTTTTATACTTTACATTATACTTTTAAGTCTTAAAATTATACAGTTAAAATTACATACATTTTCTTACACAAACCTATTTTTGCAGGCCAACCCGGTAGTAGTTGAACATCCCCTGGTTTCCTCCACAAAAACCCACTGGGATTTGCAGAAAATAAGCTAAAGTTAATCTATAAACTACACCACGGTTGACCAACTTCAACTTCCTTACGATGAAGCTTCAACAACTGTGTTGCATTATTTTAAAAGACAATTCTGTTTGTTTATTATTTGCATCTCTTTCAGGTAGTTTTTCTTTGTGGTATATGGATGTTTTATGTGGCTTCTATAGTTTAGATAAAAGTATAGAGTTTTTTTTTTTTTTTGTTGATAAATGTGCCTCCAGGAACTCTAAAGCTTTAAAATCCATCTCCCTGTGTAATATTTATAATGTTTCTGCATTATTATAATGCATGTTTGACTGATTGTGTGATGTATACATCCCCATCCCTACATCTACCTAGAATAGTTTGCAAGAGTGCGATTATAAACACAACGAGGCTGTGAAAGTGACTAGATGAGTTAATCTGTTCAGCTGATGACGTTTAATGTCCCAGACAACCCGTCTCCCATTTAGACACTTGTTAACAACTGCCTTTTACCAGACAAGTAAAGGCTTTTAAAAAAAACACACAAGAGAGTATTACTATTTTATGTTGTGGAGTAAAGCGTGAAAATATCTTGATCTTGTGCTAACCATGGATCTTATTTCAGGAATTTAACCAAAACCCATTGATCATGTTTACATGCACACCGATACGCTGATAACAAAATAAAATCACCTTCTTGAAATAATCCATTATCCAGGTTTACATGCAAACCAATAACCACGTAAACCACTACTTTATAAGTAAATCAGGTTAATGACGTCAAAACCTAACCATTCGTTTATCTGACTGTGTATTTCATATGTCATGTCAGTTGTGATGTTAAATAAAGCCCAAGAGTATTCCAGAATTTCAGAGGAAAACTTCCAGACTCATATTCTCCTCTCATGCAGTATCGGGTGCAGGATTTTGACTGTACCACTTCTGAACGAGATGAGAATACTTTTAAGAGGTTCTTGGGTCAAGAAAACACTCGCTCTGTCTGGATGTGCTTTAATCCAAAATAAGGACACTTTCCTGTCACACATCACACATGCTCCCTTCAATAAGCCACAGAACACAGAGGTTAATGTGTTTACATGCCGGGCAAATCTGCAAATAAGGGGCAAAAATCTATCTGTGTCGATTGGTTTATGCTTATGCTGTTTATGGTGACCTTAGTCTGCGTTTACATGACCACATGCACTGTCGGCTTATTATGCATAACTGGGTTCAGAATGTGCAAATAAACATTGACTTTGGGTTGATGGAACCAGAAATGCAAAAATGTAACTGGTTTTGTTTAACTTGTGAAACATGGATATTAGTTGGCCTAACAACCATATGACTCACCTCACATTAAATTCTCAGTTTTGTAGATTAACGTTATTACTAAACTGCTTAGTAATTTATACTTGCCTTTATATTTGCTGATGAACTGCTCTCGAAGCCCAGGCTTGTCGGTTTCACAGGTAATGTGATGCTCAGCGTCCTGCAGAGGTTTTTTACGCCTTTTATTTCCCAGCATGCTGAATTTCTTTCTTGAAATGACTGAAAAAAATAAATAAAATAAATATAAGGTGAATGAAATAAATAAGCATATTTAAAAAAATCTTGTTGATCTTACTGGAATTGTTCACCCAAAAACATACATAATTAACATACAATTATATTAATTGTTGTTTCAATTGAACCTCATGTTGTTCCAAACCTGTGTTGTGTTTTTTTCTGTTAAACACTAAAGTATATCTTTATATTATATCAACAGAGCTCTATTCAATGACAGCACATGTGACCAGTCAACAACAGGCATTTAGATAAAAAAGGCAATGTCAATGATGCCAAAAACCATTAGTTCTTGTGTGCCTTGTGACCACAATTGACATCAATCTACTGTATATTCATATTTGATTTAAGAGCGTATGGGAGATTTTCAGTCAGTAACCAGCTAGATTCATAGGGGCTATTTTTAATGTGCTTTTGGTCTGCTTTGGATTTGACACACACAATAAAAATACTATAAAGTGTCTATGTACTGGCATTGGGCAAAAAAGCTCTATAAAGATAAATAATAATAAGAACAGGCATATAATGTAATAAAAAATATTATATAAAATAAAAATTATCAAATAATAATGATATAAAAAAATGGAATTCATTATTTCATTATTTATACAAATTACTGTTGATAGTTGACAACACTTTTGATTAAAAAAAAAAACAATGATATAGGCTAGTAGACTATCACTGACTCAGTTGTTTAGATTAATTTGCAGAATCTAAAGTACTATTATATAAAAAATAACAAAATTCTATTTACTGGCCATTGCCTACAAGTTGGCAATAAACTTTTTCTTTATTGCAGCAAATCATCATATTAGAAGCAAACTCAAATACAGTCGAGAAGTAAATAAAACCCTAAGGAAAAAATAATTAAACAACTAAAATAAACACATCTTACTAACTTTCATATTTCACAATGTATTTAGTTATCATGCATTTTGAGGACAAGTCTAGATCTCACCTTTAGCCTTTAATGCGTGCGTGGTGGGGGTTGTCGTCGTCTGTTTCGCGTCCCATTGTCACGTGTCTGCATTTCCCGGGAAAACACATCCACGGTCGCAGACTTGCGTAAATGACGTAATTACGTATTTGGATTTCACGTTGAAATTGTGACTACATTTATTTAACCTAATAGAACATTATCTGATGGCAAGAATCTTTTTTTCCACAGTTTTAATCACAGTACTCTTTCTTCAAACTAAAAAAAAACAAAACAAAAAAACCTGTGGTGAAGTGAGTCTTTCCAGAGTGTCTTTTCCGGTCTTTTCTAGTGGACAGAGCACATGATCACTTTTAAACGAATCCACCCGCCTCGAACTAGGAACCACTGCGCATGTGCGTACAAACACAGGTTTAAAAGAGCAAAAAATGCCTAAATGAGCAACCTAGATCTCTTGAACAGGCATATTATTTTCTACTAATATCATTAATCAAAATAGTAAATTGATGTCTGCAAATATACAGCAGGGCTGATATGAGCTGGTATATCTCCAGTTCTGCACTTGTCTGTGTTGTTGTCATTTCATCAGTGTCCCACAACTACTTCAGAATTTATTTGAGTTAAGAAGGGGGAAGGAGTGTGGATTATTTCGAGGCTCAAAATTAAACTTTAACGTGTAATTTAACAGCATTATCTTTTTATGTATTTAATAAATGAATGGTATTTACATTAAAGGGCGGAGAAGCTGTTAGACAATGTAAAAGTGCTTTAAAAACGCATAGCCACAACAGATTGTCATCTTTTGAGCAGCACTGCTGATTACCTATCTCTCTGTCACTGGTCAGTCTGTTAGTTCATTCATCTCATCTCTTTCACTCTGCAGTCAGTCTCAGTGCTGTGGGGGAAGGGCGCGCACGCGATCAGTCTCAGTGCTGTGGGTGAAGGGCGCGCACGCGATCAGTCTCAGTGCTGTGGGGGAAGGGCGCACGCGCGATCAGAGTCAGTGCTGTGGGGGAAGGGCGGCTGATCACAGTATGAGCAGATCTCAGTCAGTCTGACAGGCAGAGACAGAGCTAGGGTTAGGGTTAGGGTTAGGGTTAGGGTTAGTGTAGATCCAATGGCTTTTAAAATCAAAGTAAGAACAAAATACATCTGTAAACAAACATTTAAACGTGTCAGCTTGATTCATGATTCTTTTAAACACTTTTTTTCTTTTGTATTATGACTATATGTAACTGCTGTCTCTATCTCTCTCTCTCTCTCTCTCTCTTTCTCTCTCTCTCTCTCTCTCTCTCTCTCTATATATATATATATATAGAGAGAGAGAGAGAGAGAGAGAGAGAGACTCTCTATATATATATAGAGAGAGAGAGAGAGAGAGAGACAGCAGTTACATAATGTTTGCTGTAACTGCTCTATTAACAGTTATTATCAGTCACTTTAGTACATTTATTGAATCATCCTTAAGATTTGCACACCAGTACCTAAGTGCATTTCGTACAAACAGCAGAACACAATAGATTAGCCTACCATCAAACTCCTGTAACTTGCTCAAAATCCTTAGTACAATATCAAAGAACATATCCTTGTGTCATTGTTCACAAACAAGAATGTCAAAATGCTTAGTTTCAGATGTAAACTATGGCTACGATTTTGATGACAATGATTGAAAATACAAAATACTGCACTGTATCTGAATGACATATAAATTTAAACAGCACACATATACGCATTACTCTAGAGGAGACTGGACAGGATTCACATATGCACTTTTACTGTTGGTCTGACAAAAGATTACAGTACAGTGGCACTGTGATATAAAAAACAAGACTATCACACATATACTGTATGTACGTGTCTCTATCAAGTATATTTACTGTATAATGTATAATGCAAGTAGACTTCTGTAATAGCCTATAGCATTACAGTAAGTCTACAGTTTATGGTGAACAGTACAGTGCAGTAGAGTGAACACTGTCTGATTACACACCTGTTCTGTCTACAAACGCTTGAATGATTGAAGACACACGGTTGTTCTCCCAACATTCGGCTGCACCCTTCATCCAGCCTCGGCCATAAGGTCATGAATGAGAACATGATCTACAATAATGGCACTTATTTCTTCTGAAACACACAATCTTAGCCTGTTCCTCTGTTTTACCTCCTTACCCTTCCACCACACATCCTTGCTCCTCTTCTTCTTCTCGGCTGTTCACCCTGTTGTTCTTCCTCTCTCAGAGTGTGTAACGTGTTGTGCTCTGTATGCATCCCAGATGAAGCTTCATGAGATGCACTCTGAGCTATTATAGAGAACTGGTTGATCATTGATTGATCTAATGCTTTACATTCCCCTTCATTAGTGAAATTCAGAACTCACCTCTGCAATTCAACAATTCAGGACAAAAAAAGTCTAATAGAATTGTATAGAAAATATGTTTGACAGTTTATGACAACTAGTTCAACCAATTCTGCATTTAATGACTTATGGAACTAATGCCTATATGTTTTGTGGGGTAAGACTATTCAACAGAGAACCAGTATAATACATTTTTATAAACATGACATAAGCAATTAATAATGTAAGAAACAGCATACATTTGCACATAATCAACTGCATGAATGTACTGCAATTTGTTCAAAAGAATGAGAAATTGCTTTTATGAGGTGCACAAGTAGATAATGTGGAGATTGAACAAGTAAGAATTTTAGTTGTGATCTGAGAAATGCACCAAAGCAACTGAGAAAAACTGTAATATAATTAATATAATAATATAGTATCATTAGAATTGTTGCTGTAACTGCTCTCCTTTATATAATATAATATAAAGAGAATGTTTGCAGTAACTGATCTCCTCTATATAATATAATAATATAATATAATATAATACAATATAAAGAGAATGTTTGCTGTAGCTGATCTCCTCTATATAATATAATATAATATACGTTAATATAAAGAGAATGTTTGCAGTAATTGCTCTCCTCTATATAATATAATATAATATAATATAATATAATATAATATAATATAATATAATATAATATGAGAATGTTTGCAGTAACTGCTCTCCTCTATATAATATAATATAATATAATATAATATAATATAATATAATATAATATAATATAATATGAGAATGTTTGCAGTAACTGCTCTCCTCTATATAATATAATATAATATAATATAATATAATATAATATAATATAATATAATATAATATGAGAATGTTTGCAGTAACTGCTCTCCTCTATATAATATAATATAATATAATATAATATAATATAATATGAGAATGTTTGCAGTAACTGCTCTCCTCTATATAATATAATATAATATAATATAAAGAGAATGTTTGCAGTAACTGATCTCCTCTATATAATACAATATAATATAATATAATATAATATAAAGAGAATGTTTGCAGTAACTGCTCTCCTCTATATAATATAATATAATATAATATAATATAATATAATATAATATAATATAATATAATATAATATAATGTAAAGAGAATGTTTGCTGTAACTGCTCTCCTCTATATAATACAATAAATATAATATAATATAATATAATATAATATAATATAATATAATATAATATAAAGAGAATGTTTGCAGTAACTGCTCTCCTCTATATAATATAATATAATATAAAGAGAATGTTTGCTGTAACTGATCTCCTCTATATAATATAATATAATATAATATAATATAATATAATATAATATAATATAATATAATAAGAATGTTTGCTGTAAGTGAATGTGTTGCTGTGGTAACGGACTCCAGCTCGGTGGGTGGGGGAGGGGCGGCGGCCGCTCAGGGAAATCGCTCATAATATGACAGGGAACGGCAGAGCGCAAAGTAGGAGAAAACACTTAAAACAAATAAAATCACTCATAAAAGCAAGCGATTTTTGCATGTTTTCACATCTTTTTGTGGCTTGTGTATTTTTATTGAACAAACTCAGATGAATAAATCATCACACATATTGACAGATTTAAACAATTGTCCCTCGATCCGCTTTTGGAAGGAAATATGTACTTTTTAAATTCACATGACGTAATGTGCCTGTCCCTTCCCCGCTTCAAACTCGTTCCTATATGATTAACAAACTCCTATGTAAGTTACTGTACGTGCTGTAACGTATAGTCTCTGTATAGGGTGCGGGGCAGCAGCGCGATCTTCACACACACACAGAGCAGACTCTGATGCGAGCGCAAAACTGCGAGGATTAAAGTTTAGAAACATGCTCATATAAATCGCGAGAGCTCCAGCTCAGGGCAAATTAGTCTATTTTTATTTAAATACTAATTATTGGGAATTTATCTATAATTTTCTGTCAATTCATTCATTAATCATGATTTTTTTTGCCTCCGCCATGTTTGTTGATGACGTATTGGCGTCTGATTGGTCAGATCATGAATTCCCGCTCTCGTAGTAGCTTCCTGCGCTCTGATTGGTCAGAATCCCCGAAGTGTGTATCTTTTCCGGAAGTGCAGTACTCCTAGAGGGCGCTGTGTTATACACACTTTAGTGGGGGGGCATACACACTTCAGGTACACAAATCACTTAAAAGTGATTTTTTGGGACAAGTGAGATTTTAAGCCTGGACACCATTTTAGAGCATGCTGAATGCCACTGTATAGTCAAACAAATGAGGACATACAAAATGTCCTCAATTTTTTGGGTGGTCCTCAGTTTACCGGTGTGTATTCTGGTGAATGTACCCAAAAGTGATATAAGTAAACGCACACACACACACACACACACACACACACACACACACACAAACACCTTGTTCTCCCTGGGAATCAAACCTGTGATCTTACCATTACAAGCACCAACGCTCTACTGTTTGAGCTACAGCATCACACCTTTGAACAACCCCTTCAATGGACCGAATTTGGACGTCCAAAAATTACATGAAAATGACGTCACTCCGACGACACATTTCGCAGTGGGATAGTGTAAATTTCCTGCACCTGTCACAGACGTCCAAATGACGTCCAAAAAAATTACCCAGTTCAAAGGTCCAATGATGAACGTCAATATGACGTCCAAGTTGGGTCATGGTTGGACGTCCAAATAGTGGACCTAGTTTGGACGTTGAATAGATGTCCAGAATATGTCATGGACCGACGGACCCAATATATATGATCTGCACGTCTATCCGACGTCCATTGTTTAGTGGGATTGTTTATTTCTATACCAAATGTCATACACTTGCAATGAAGCTAAAAATATAAACAACTACATCATTATGTTGATATCCTATATTTTTACAATAAAACTTATGACAAACATGTTTTCTATACCGAGCTGCATCGAACACATAAATTGTTAATTACTTTCCTTGAACCCATTGTGCGAGTTCACTTTAATACCGCGTGCTTTATATACAGTGGCGTCATGCCCATTCAAAGTGAGGGGGCACGTGCCCCCTCAGATTTTTCCTCCCTGATCATTTTTTTGTCACAACTTTATTCCTATTATGCTCCATAATATACCAGAGCCTATAACGACTCAAATGTATTCTTCTGGATGTGTAATAAATCTGTCAGCATCAGCCCGCCACTTTTTCCTAATATGGTGTCTGTGTACGCTACGCGCGTAGCGCTCTAGAATCTTTGCTGTGTATGTTCAAGCAACTCACTCGTCTCGCACGTTGAGCTGGCAATGTTTTACAGATGGTCTTGAAGTGGTAAGCGGGCAAAGCAACAAATCGGCATTGAATTAGTTATCGGATGATATTAAAAGGTAGTGGGATTATTTGTGGTTGACCTGGAAATTTTAACTTGATCAAAAAGTTATGGATTTGATATTAGCTGCGAATTCAGAGCATTAACTTAAGTTGTGTCAGTGTAACGTTATCGATAGCTAGCCTAGTCTAACCGTAAACTAGTTGGCTAACGTTACTGCCATACAAAGCCATAGTGGCTAGCTATAGCCCTTCTGTCTGGTTCATAGGTTAAATGTACAAGTTACAAGTTACTAGCTTTTCTGTTAGCTCATAAATTACTCTTTACAAGTTCCTTATTTAAAATATAACAATGAGCAGTGTAACAACAGTATTTCAATGATTTTACTAAAGTAATGTTACATATTACATTTGATTTGATTACTTTTTTACATTTCTGTCAAATATTAACCATTTTCAAATTAACAGGGTAGTGTTAACCTTATTCAGCACTGAAATCTGTCAAACTTCTTTCAAAGTCCTTCATCACATATTAATATTAAAATAACTTAATTTAAGAGCACCACAAAGTCAGACCTCAGCACCTTTATGTACATTTAATGTAAGATCGTTCTTAGGTCACATAACAATTTAAAATCATAACATAAAAACTGCAATGGTACTGTTTTTAAAATCATGTGTAGGCCTAAGTGTACAGTAAGTGTGTGTGTAAACATGCTTTAATGAAGTAGACTTCAAAAGCTTTTGAATTTGAGCTTACAGTTCTTTCATCAACCTGTTTTTTACATAAACTTACAAAATAGATACTTTAACTTAGTCCTCAGATAGAGGAGGGTTGCTGCTAGCTCTGTTAAGGTATTTCTGTCCCTCCCAAACTGCATTGAAATGGTATGTTTAGCAGCCAGAATTTAAAAATGTTCAGGGGGAGAAACCCCTTGACCCCTCCTAACATGATCCATATCACCCGTCAGAAAACAATTGCAACGTCTCAGATTTTGGCTTGCATGACGCCCCTGCTCATGAGACCCTATAAATAACTTTATACGTCATTGAAACATTCAAAATACTTCTGCTGTGTCAAAGTAAAACTGAAATTAACATAAGTCACACTTACCGCACAGTAGTAATAAAAACAAAACGGGATTTAAAGTGCTCTTCATACTGTTGTAGATTCCAGATCCAAAATCTGATTTCGATGGCAATGAATAAATAGGCCTAATCCTCGTTGTGTTATCACCCACCAGACTGACAGCGACGACTGTTAACAAACCCCACTAAACCGAGAGATTTTAAAACGTTGTGATTTTAATGTGACGTTCTAATGAATCAATTGATGATTTGCAAAGAAAGAAAAACCGCAAGTTATCACATTCATAGTGATGTTACATATGACACGAAGCTTCGATGCGCGTATCACACAAGCGAAACAATTTCTAGTGAAGCCCCGTATCGGGGTGTGTATTGGTTTACTAGAGTCACGTGATCGATGACAAACGAAGCCTCACTTTCTCTTCAGTTTCGCTTTGTGTGTCGGAAGGCTCGAACTCCAGATCGTATCTTGTTCTGCATGCACTTTCAAAAGGCTTTCCATATTTAATAATTCAACACCCAACTTTCTTACTTCCTTCATATTTTATACATTTTATTAAAACATGTTCAGTTGTTTCTGCCTGATCACAATAATTACATTTACCCGTTTTGTTTTCCTATTATGAACAAAGAATGATTTAGTCTAGTGTGCCCTATTCGAATGCAATAAATAATTGTATCTTCTTTTCTATTCCTAAACACTTCTTCCATTTCATACTTGTTTCTGTATACTGTGTCTACCCTCACTGTAAAAAATTTCTAACCCTCCCAAATCAAAAATTTCAAGTGACCGATAACATCTAAATTTTTCAATTGGCCCAAGTGAAATTGTGTAAATTATAAAATTAAATTTACAGATTTTCACTTGGGCCAATTGAAATTTACAGAATTTCACTTGGGCCAATTGAAAAATTTAATTTGACCTTTAACCTCTTTTTTGCTCAGAGTCACTTGAATATTTATCTCGTTATGTTTTACAGCTTGTTTATAGTTTATCAACCACTTATTTAGCCTCTACTCACATATGAGCAGGAACCCACAAGAACACTATTAACCCTCTGATGGTCTTTATTTATGTCTACACTCTGGGTTTTGGGGTCTCTAGAGACCCCAGAAAATAACATTTAATTTTGTAACAAGATAATAGTTTTTTTTTTTTACAAATGTAATTTTATTCTGTTTGTTAATGTTTTTACTCAACATTTGTGCAGTTTTTGGAGAATTTATGATATTTTTTAAATTTCTATAAATAAATTAATAAATAAATATTTAAATAGCCTTTTTACAAAAAAACAGCATTTGATGTAAAATTCACTTTATAAAAGACCCAGATTTCTAACTTTCATTCATGGGGATAACATGGATGATTTTAAATGGTTTAATGTAACATTTTTGCCCATTTTTTGGAAAATGCAGTTTTAAAATAAAAAATAATAATTTTAACCACTAGATGGCTATAGAGCTCCAGTATATGCTATTTGCTATTAGACTACCTGAAAGATATCTTTTCACAAGTTGGATTCAGTTGGATTCATATCTAAATATTATAAAATCACAATTATAACAAAAATAAAATATTTTTGTCAAAGTTTAGCATTTTTTTGTACCAAAAAACCCCCCAGTTTTTCAATAATGTTACATTATGATTAGAATCAAACCTGAACAAAATCTTACAAAGAGAAATGTTGGAGTCTTAAGATTTTATCATTTATTTCAATCATTTATTTTTAATCTAATTCTAGATTCTAGACACACACAATTGCGTGTGTGTGTGTGTGTGTGTGTGTGTGTCTGAGAGATAAAGAGAGAGAGAGTGTGTGAGTACACATTGTCGATGTGCCAGTGTCACCACACCACTTTATATTTGAAGTGGTTTAGCATTTTGGATGATTTTATTTGACAAATTATAGCCTTACAAATGTTCCTGTGTGTGTGTGTATGTGTGTGTGTGTGTGTGTGTGTGTGTGTGTTTACATTTTCAATGTGTCAGTGTCACCAATTTATTTTTGTGGTGGTACTGCATTTTGGATGATTTTATTTGACAAATTATAGCCTTACAAATGTTCCTGTGTGTGTGTGTGTGTGTGTGTGCGTGCGTGTGTGTGTGTGTGTGTGTGAGAGAGAGTGTGCGAGTACACATTGTCGGTGTCAGTGTCACCACTTTATATTTGTGTTGGTTCTGCATTTTGGATGATTTTATTTGACAAATTATAGCCTTACAAATGTGTGTGTGTGTGTGTGTGTGTGTGTGTGTGTACACATTGTCGATGTCAGTGTGACCACTTTATATTTGTGTTGGTTCTGCATTTTGGATGATTTTATTTGACAAATTATAGCCTTACAAATGTGTGTGTGTGTGTGTGTGTGTGTGTGTGTGTGTGTGTGTGTGTGCGTGTGTACATTTTCAATGTGTCAGTGTCACCAATTTATTTTTGTGGTGGTATTGCATTTTGGATGATTTTATTTTACAAATGATAAGAGAACAGTTTTTATAGTCTCAAAAATGTATTCCTCTATATGTGTGTGTGTGTGTGTGTGTGTGTATACACGTGTTGTGAGCAATATAATTTAGCATTGTGGATGTTTTTTGCATTGGTGGAAGTGTGCCACTTTATTTGTGCCATTTCTGTCGATGTGTTCTACGTTGTTTCTGATTTTGATGATGAATTTTGTCTATTTTGATTGCGGGGTCTCCAGAGACCCCGAAGACCACGAGTGTCACAATTTTTGTCACGCTAACATAAAAACAGATATCATTCCACTTTATTTTTTTTTTTGTAGATCTAGAAAGTGTTGAGAGCCGTAGAAGGTTTCATACCATTTGGACAAAGGGAACATTTTTTTTAATTTGAGCAAAAGTCATTTGGGGTCCCAAAAGACCCCATAAACCATCAGAGGGTTAAGCTTACACTACTTATTCTTAACAAACTTGCAAGAATCTCAAACACAATCTCATGAAAGTGCGTATCTATACCACATATTTAATTTCTCGTGCCATTTATTCGAATAAATCGGAACTAAATACTGCTGTGCAATAATGTTCTTTGGGGTTTCTCTCTCATTCTTGATTTTCATTTGAATTTCATTTGAATAAGTCAATTATTGGCATTGGAAATATCCATGGTGGTGTACTGGATAATATAACAGTTGGGCTAATATCACAGTCTGCAATACCATTGTGCTTCCCTGTGAACAAGCTTCCCCAAGCTTTTAATATTTTTGTTCCCATCTTCCCTGCATTCTTTTATCACTCCCTTTATGTATAACAAATGTCAGCCTAGGTTCCACCCACCGAGATATTTGACACTGAAACTTGCTCCAGATCCACACAGGAGTTTTCTTCTTCTTCTTTGTAACGGCGGATCGCAAAGTTATACCGCCCTCTGCTGTTTCTTCTTCTTCTTCTTCTTCTTCTTCTTTTGTTTATATGGCGGTTGGCAAACCAACTGTAAGATGCATTTTCTGCAACCTACTGAAATGAGTATGGAGCACAACTTAGTTGAACACACACACACACACACACACGCACACACACACAAACAGGCGCACACATCTTTGTGGGGACTCTCCATAGACTTAATGGTCTTTATACTGTACAAACTGTATATTCTGTCTCCTTACACTAACCCGACCCCTAAACCTACCCATCACAGAAAACTTTCTGCATTTTTACATTTTCAAAAAAATATAATTTAGTATGTTTATTAACCCATTTCCCTCATGGGGATCGCTGGCTGGTCCCCACAATGGAGGTGATCTCAGGTTTTACCATCCTTGTGGGGACATTTGGTTCCCACAATGTAATATAAACCAAAACACACACACACACACACACACACACACACACACACACACACACACACACACATGGAACTAACTTTAACCATTCTCTATTATATGCTGTACATTCCAGCAATGTATCAACATTTATCACAATTACCAATCAATCAATCAATCAATCAATCAATCAAACTTTAGTACAGACTCAAAGTCCAAATTTACCAGTATCATGTTTCCCTATTTTATAATATAATATATTATAAACTTTGATTTAGTGTTGTATAATCTTGTCATTACCAACAGTTATCAACAGTTCTTCTTTCCACCCTTATATTTAGGCCTATACTGATGCCTTCCTCATCTTTCATAGTGCCATATCCTCTGCTGCCTCTTTTTCACTTCAGTTCCCATCAACCCCTTCATTTCCTGTTTACTCATCTGCACTCTGATGTTGATCTCAGGATCCTTAACAACGTCTTTGCCAGTTTATCATTCGCCTTTACTCCGACATGGACTGGAAGGGCTAGAACCCCCAAACAACTCACCCTTACGACTAAGTGTTTTATGCCATATCATTTCTGTAATGTTTCACATACAATATCTTGTCTTGCTTAGGATGTTCCACTTGCCAAATTTTCCAGAGCTGATTGTGATTTTGTACGTCTGCTGTTTGCATAGACCAAAGACTTAAATTTCTCTGTTTTTCAAAGGTATTAAATATAGAAAATAAAAACATAGGTAATCAAATTAAAGAAAAAAATAAATAAAGAGACGGAACAGAGTTTGCATTTGATTTCTTCTCTTTTTAATGGGACTGAATCCAAAATAAGGTCATTTTTGTTGATGTTTAAGACAACAAAAGGGAACAAAACATGGAATAAGAATCTGCCCAAGTGTGCAGTGACTGCGATTAATTAAAGGGATTTTCACCCAAAAATGAAATTCTGTCTAGATTTATTCACCCTCATGTCGTTCCAACCCTGCTTTTTGCGTAGTGTGTCAATGGAGGGACACAAAGCTCTCAGATTTCTTCAAAAATATCTTCATTTGTGTTCCAAAGATGAACGAAAGTCATACGGATTTGGTACGACATTAGGGGGTGAAAAAGTTTTGACAGAATTTTCATTTTTAGGTGAAATGAAAGCTTTAGCATAAAGTTCTGCCGGGAAGACTTAATTGTTACGTCACTTCACCTCTTCATCTATCCAATCACATTCTAATACTCGTGGTATAAAAGATCGGTACTTACTCATGTCTGAGTTCGCAGATGCTGACGCTCCAATTCACCGCCATCCTCCCCACCACCTCCAAATCGAATCCTTCCCTCCATCCTCCCCACTACTACCACCAGGATGGTCCCTCCCATACCTCACAGGGGGTCGGCTGCACCCCTGCCTTGGTCTTCAGGCAGGATATGCAGAGTCCGGACCCTCAGATTGCAAGCTATGGACGGGGCCTACGCCAAAGAACTTTATTGCTTGCTGGGTTGTTAATAAATGGATAATTGTCACAGTGTTTATTCTCCCGAGTCTTTCTGGTAGAACTATATATATCTTTTATGAAAATATTTTGCATCCACACTATAGATTTGATGAAGCTGGTTTGTGTGTATGAGATGAGATGTGAAGTGTGTATAACTTGCACAAGGGAATGTGGGTACGTAACACTTTATTTTACATTGTCCTTGTTACATGTATTTACCATAGTAATAACAGTAAAGTATGCATAGTTACACGCAAATACCCCTCAACCAAATACTAATCCTACCCGAACCCTATAGTAAATACCTTGTTAATTAATATTACTCAGTACTTTTTTATATAATTACTCTATAACAACGACACCTTATAATAAAGTGTAACCAGAATGTTCCAGGTCTGAGGTCAAATTTGCTAGGTCAACATCACATCATACTAATATACTAATACACATACACATATAAATAAGCCCTAGCATAAAGGGGCAGTCAAACCAATCTTAAAATATCTCATGGGAGGAACAAGAGTCTGCAGTATCTAAGACTTCATTTCTATATAAGTCCATGCGAGAAGGTGTACAGACTCTGAAAGGAAAAGCAGAGGTATTTATTCACACTGAGCACTTCAACTCAGACTGACATCTCTCTCATCTTTAGCTCTTCTTCGTTATTTGAAACGGTTCTGACGTTCAAACTGCTGAAGAAAATGATTCACCCGATTTTCCTCCATTTGTGCCTGTGGTGTTTAGTTGGTAAGTTATACTTGTTTTATGATGCACAGTGTACTATTTAAATCAGTCAGAATGGATTTTGTATTTGCTGTTAATGTCATAAATTATGATGACTGTAAATCAATCAATCTAATTCACAACAATATATATATATCAAATTAGTTTGAAGCAATCATTTCTGTTTGTTCGGCAGGTGTGTTTGGCGTTGCAGATGAAGTGAAGACAGTGTCAAGGATGGAGGGAGAATCTGTCACCATAAAGCCTAATGTTTCTAAAATACAGAAAGATGATCAGATAAGATGGAATTTTGGACATAAAGACATTCTCATTGCTCAAATCAACAGACAGGACAATAAACCGATATTTTATAATGATAGTGCTGATGGGAAATTCAGAAGCAGACTGGAACTGGATCAGAATGGATCTCTGACCATCACAAACATCAGAACCACGGACTCTGGACTTTATCAAGTCAAAACCACCAGATCAGAGACGCCGCTCAACATATTCAATCTTATTGTTTGTGGTGAGTATACCAGCTGGATTATTAAATACATAGGATATACTCAGACAGCAACATAGTGTCGGCTCACGGCCGAGATCCGGCCCACATCTGGTACTCTCAACGCGTTAGAGTCCACAAGTACCAGATGTGGGCCGGATCTGGGCAGACACTATTTTTCTGTCTATTAACCTTTTAACACGTAAAACAAGGTCATAATTAGTCTGATAATGGAATAAGTGGTTTTGTGATGACAGAAATTTGTGCAAATTTTTTAGATAATTTTACAACATTTCTTTCTTTAAGAATTTGATTCAAATTAAATTCAAAGAAACGTAATCTGCTCTTTGCGTCGTACAGCTGAACAATACCCAGGCAGCAACACAGTTTTGGCCCAGATCCGGCCCACATCTGGTACTGGTTGAATTCACATGCAGATGTTGGTCGGATACTATGTTGCTGCCTGGGTAAATAAAGCTATCAGCTTCAAGACTCACAAGGAGTTTGTAGGTCGCTCTCCATACATTCACATTTCTACAACAATTGTACCTTACACCTACATCATTACTTCAGGTTGAAGGATTCTGATTGGCTAAGAACTAGATAAACATAGAAATTGTCCACACATGGATTGATATATACAATGCATATCCACACTGATTATCAGGCTGACCCTGAGTTAGATATATGTTTTAACACATGTTGGGTGCCTTTCTCAAAAACATGGAGAGAGCACATGCATTAAACTAACATGTAATTCTATAACTATACAAAACTCATAAGCTTAAAGAATCTCTGGTGATGAAGGGTTTTGAGCGTATTGTAAGGAGGAGTTTACTTTGCATGACTCAGAGCATGATTGACCCATTACAATTCGCATATTTACCAAGTAAGGGGGTTGAGGATGCCACAGCAACACTGCTGGACTTTATTACTGGACATTTGGAGGGCAAGAAGACACATGCACGTTTGTGTTTTGTTGATTTTTCATCAGCGTTTAATTGTATGCAGCCCCATATTCTTGCTAACAGACTATTGCAATTTCCTGATATTGACATTGGTACAATATGCTGGCTGGTTGACTTTCTAACTATGAGGTCACAGAGGTCCCGGGTAAATAACACTTTATCTGAGGTCCTAATGTGTTCAACAGGGTCACCTCAAAGGTGTGTTTTGTCACTACTCTTATTTGTGCTTTACACCAATGACTGTCAGAGTCAGAGCCGGATTAACGCAAAGGCAAACTAGGCACGTGCCTAGGGCCCGATTGGCGGGATGGGGCCCAGACAGAGGGACAAAAAAAAAAAAAAATGTACAAATGTCCTATCTACACTTTATTTCAAAATTTATTAATTAACTAAAAATAGTGACGATATTTATCTTAACCATAGACTGTTACATTACGTCACATTAACGCCAGCCCATGACTGTATATATATAGAGGCGCCAGCCAGTTAAGTCCGAGGGGACGTCAGCGGCGGTCAGAGGCGGTCAACGAACGCATCCATCAGGTGCTGCGAGTGCGAAGCAAAAGCCTAAATAGGCACGCAAAGAAGCACAGCTCGTAATGCAGGTCATCGATTTTGGAGTGATTGCAATGTATTTTAAATATAAACTTGTGGGCTACTATAGATCAGCGTCATTTCTGGAAATATCATTCACCGCTTTGTTAGTGCAAAATGCGAGTTTAAAAGAGCGCGAGCGTCATTAACGTGCCCAGACGCGACGCTTTGAATTTGCGCGTACAATGAATAACATCGCGTTGGGAGCTGACTAATAAAAAAGCTACAAAAGTAAAAGACAAGACGTTTGTATTCAAAGTTAAAAAACCAACACACTGCAACATTTTTAAATGTTTCAAATAAAGGATCTCATATCTATGGGTCTATCTTCTAAATTCTGATGCTGATGATTAGATGATACCCTGACATCATTAGTTTAGAATTTTTTTCCTGCTCAGTAGCGATCGTATCTTTCTCTTCCACTTGATTTGTGTATAGCATATTTAAGGTAGCAATGCAATACATACCCAGCAAACATTTGGACGTTTAATGACCGTTGAAAAGACGTCCGACAGAGTCGTCCCGTCATGGTTGAAAAATAGTTCCAAAATGGAAGTTGAACCGACGTCTTTGACGTCGTCTGGCCGTGAATTCCACGTCTTTTCTGCGCGTCCCTGGACGTCTAAATGCGTCATCATCTGTGTGTTTAAATGTGTTGCTGCATAATTTAAGTGTATATATAAGCCTGCATATAAAATAATCACACACCTATTGTGTAACATCGTGAAAGGCAATCAAGTCTTGAGGTTTACACATCTTGAAAAAGGTCCAAAATTGGTCCAGTCAGACCTGAATGTCAATAAAACGTGTTAATCAGGTGTACATCACAAACAAGAACACATTATTTGTGGACATAAGCAAAAAAGAAGCATGTTCTGATTTAGCACAACATTTTATTGATCTTGAACAGACAAAATTTATCTTTTATTTATCTTGAACAGACAAAATTTCTCTTTTATTTTTTTCAATGTTTAACATTTCGTGAGCTTAGAATTATAAGGTTCTATCTCCACTTTTGGTCGAAATTGAGTTTTTGACAATCTGATCCATTAGGTGTTTATTAATGCCTGTGTGGTGTTATTTTTGTAAAAAAAAAATATTTTGTTAGTAGTTATTAATAAAATAAAAAGGTTCCATCTCAAAAAAAATAAACTGAGTTTAAAAACTTTGATGCTCAATAAACTACCCCAAACGGAGATAGAACCTTATAATTCCAAGCTCTCGATTTGTTAACCAAAGTAAAATACCAATTACAAAATACTGAATTATTATATAAAGGGATAGTTCACCCAAAAATGACAATTATGTCATTTACTCACCCTCATGTTCCAAACCTGTATGAGTTTCTTTCTTCTGCTGAACACAAAAGAAGATATTTTGAAGAATGTTTGTAACCAAGCAAATAGAGCAACCACTGACTACCATTATTGGAGAAAAAATTATTATAGTAGTTAATGGGAAGCGACATCTGCTTGGTTACAAACATTCTTCCAAACATCTTTGTGTTTAGCATAACATAGAAAGGTATACAGGTTTGAAACATGAGGTTGAGTAAATTATGACAATTTTCATTTTTGGGTGAACTATCCCTTAAACACATTGTTTGGCTCATTTTTTGTATCCACCACCCCCAGCTCTTCCTGGAGTGTGTTTCAGGTGTTCTGCCATTGCTGCATCAATTTCAGTGTCTGTAGCATTTGTGCTCCACCTCTTCACAGCATCTAAGGGAAGAGAATATATTTCTTTAAAAAAAAAATTGAGATAAAAATTTGAGGTAAATGACATGCAAAACCATGGAACAAGATGAATGAATCATGAATGAAACATTAGAAAAAGCTAATCAACATGCATTACATTTTATTTTATTGTATAAAAGATGTTCTGCTTTAAATTGGTGTTGGGGGGTGGGGGTAACAGCATTTGTCCCCTGCCTCTTCAATACCACTGTGGTGCCCTTGAGAAAGACCCTTAACTAGGTGTGTAACTGTGAGAAAGTGAACAGGACATTTCTGATAAAGACAGGTGGGCTGTGATGTCCCCTGAATAGACATGTTTAGCAATTCTAAAATTACAAAATATTTTTAAAGCAGTTACTGAAAACATGTTCAAATCCAGCTAAACATTTCATTCTATTTCAGATAATTTACTTTCTGAAAGAAACTCTCACAAGGCTACATTAATAATTTACAGTAATAACTTTGACTATCATTAAACATACTTTATGGTATACCGTTGTATAAGTTCAAAGTAACTTTTAGCCTACTAGCTAATTTTAGCCAAACTCAGTAGGCCAATTTCAGTTGACAATGTGGGCATCATTTCTTTCGGTTCATTCATGTCAAACAAATAAAACTCTAGCACGTTAATCTAATAATACAAAATGTACGTACCCAACAGTAGATTTCTAATAATATTCCTCCTCTCCTCGTGATTATTCAAACTTCAATGTTCCCAAGTGTGAGTCTATGGGGAGAACGCGTTAACATCTCGCGAGATAATCTAACCTATCGCAGGATTTTGTAATGTCGCGAGATCTTTTGTTACATCTTGGCAGCACAGTTTTGGCAATTACATCCAACTCAGACATAAATGGTGACCGGATATATTTCTGTTTTACATGTATGCATACATTCCATAAAAAAATATCAACGAATACATCAGGTACAACAGGTTGAAATAATGACTAAAATGCAGTGGCTTTGCATTCACTTAACCACACTGGGCACTTTGTGATTATAATTTATTTAAACAAGATAAAGTAAATATATTTACTTTGTATACAAATCGTGTATTTCATAAAGATAATTCCTGTTTTTTTGTTTGTTTCTGTCTTGCTTGACTAGACGTGTAAAGGACGTCAGTGGACGTCTTCACAACCTCTTAAAAACTACTATGGGCAATTAAATTAATTATTGCAGTATTAAATTAATTATTGCAGTATTAACCATGCAAGGATTAAGCACAGCTTTTGCATATTTCACAAGGATTTCATAGAGGGTCATGATGGACTATAAATGCACGTGTAAAAGACGTCGCCAGGTGACGTCCTATACACTATTGAACTACACGTAGCTAAAAGTCAAAATAACAATTATACATGCAATCCCAGAGAACTGTAGACATGTACAAATGTATCTGAATGCATTTTTAGGAAATGTTCTGTGTTACATATTTTTACCGATTTATGCTGTCCTACCGCGACTATTTTTGGCCAGGGACACGACGTTGCCGTCGGAGCAATGTTTGCTGGGTAATATCATATTACTGATATTAATAATATGACAATATCTGCAGTCAATATTGATTAAATGGGAGGGAAAAATCCTGCCCATAACGCAGCTATGAAAAAAAATTATAAAAGCACGTTCATGTTCATCTACTGAAGTGGTATTCTGGAACTGTGAATAAACTGAATAAAACAGCAAAATAACAACAAGAACAATAACATCTTCATTAAACAAAAAAGAGATTACCTTAGATAAAGTTTGATGTAGTAGGCTACCAGTAAAAAGTCTGGACCCATTACTATTTTTAATGTTTTTGAAAGAAGTTTATTATTATGCTCTACAAGCCTGTATTTATTTGATCAAAAATACAGAAAAAAACAGGAATATTCAGCGAGGATGTGTTAAATATATAAAAGTGATAGTGAAGACTTTTTTAAAACAACTTTTTAATAATCAAAAAATCCTGAAAAATGTATCACATGTTATAAAATAAATATTAAGCACCATTTCTAACATTTGATAATAAATCAGAATATTATAAAGTTTTCTGAAGGATCACGTGACACTAAATTCAGCTTTGCATCACAGAAATATATTTTAAAGTAGCCTATAGTAAAATAGAAAACCATTATTTTAAATTGTAATAATATTTCACTATATTATTTTTCTGTATTTTTGATCAAATAAATCCAGGCTTGATGAGCATAAGAGACTTCTTTCAAAAACATTAAAAATAGTAATTTGTCCAAACGTATGTACTGTGTAAGTAAAAATATACTAAATTTAAAATTAAATGTTGTATAAATAAAAAGGTTAGGAATCATATTTGTTTCAAGTGTTTTTTATTGGGGGTGGGGGGCCTCCAACATGAATTTTGCCTAGGGCCTCCTAATGTCTAGAACCGGCCCTGGTCAGAGTATGTTTGAATCGAGGCATATCATTAAGTATGCTGATGATTCTGTGATAATTAGTCTTCTGCAAGATCATGAGGAGGGCCATGGACCAGTTTTGGACAATTTTATTTCATGGTGCAAGGACTCATATCTCCACCTCAATGTCTCTAAGACCAAATAATGTTGATTGATACCTTCTGAAATTTTTTTATTCATCCTTTGTTGAGTCAATTTTAACTTTTACTATGATCTGTTGGTTCGGCAATTTGAGTGTAACTAACAAAAACAGATTGGGAAAAACTGTAAGCATATGTCGGAAAGTAATGGTACTGATCTTAACAGTATTGAGCATATGTACGAGGCCAGAGCTACACAGAGGGCAATGGCCATTTTGGATAACATCACTCACCCACTACACAATGAGTTTTGCCTCCTACCATCAGGAAGGAGGTACCTATCTAAAACGTGCCAGGTCCAACAGATATCTGAGATCATTTGAAGCATTAGTTGTTGGGTTTCTCAACAAACTATAGGTACATGTGTATTTATGGTTTTTTTTATCCATTTATTTTTTTAAGGTTTAATGTGTTTTTGTGTGGATGTGTATGTGTTGGCTATTTGTTGTGAACAAAATTGCCCCTAGGGGACATTAAAGATACTTCAATCAATCAATTCAATCAAGCTTAAAGAAGTCATTCAAATTGTTTAGAAGGAAAAATATTGATTAATACCTTGATTATATTCACTTATTAGATATTGAATAATTGAAGATAATTGTAGATAT
Organism: Abramis brama; assembly: GCA_022829085.1. NCBI lineage: Eukaryota > Metazoa > Chordata > Actinopteri > Cypriniformes > Leuciscidae > Abramis > Abramis brama. The sequence goes on along the minus strand of CM040773.1, from coordinate 27,683,703 downwards.
TGAAGATATTGAGACATTGAAGCAGCAGTGGATGTCAGAATCCAGCCCTTAACTGTACAGAGGACTTGTCTGATTATGTTGAAGAGGCCCTCACAGGGAATTCTCTAGTAGACAGGATCTCTTGTTTTGGTCATGAACCATAATTATGTTTTCTAATGTTGCTCTTTTTTTCTCTCTTAAGAAAGTCGCTGTTGTGGTTTCACCGCTGTGATCCGATTGGCTCTCTCATCTCTGGTGGGCGTGGCTGCGATGGTCGTTCTGATTTATGAATACAGAACCAGAAATCTTCCACGGCTGAAGACTGTGAAGAACGCAGCAACAAACACTGATCAACCAGATGAGGATTACCGTGAATGTCTGGTGTCATTATATGACAAGAACTCCTCTGAGTAACTATCATTTCAAAGATTCTTTATTTTTTTCAAAAGCAAACTACATTTTTCATGCTGTTTGTTTCACACTCTTAAATCATAACCGTAACTGCATTAATTTCACTTCTACTGATTGCAGGTGCTTATATGTCGTGTCTCAGCAAGCAGATTAATACCGCATTTAGCTTAATGTTAACTATCAATTTAAAGGGACAGTTCACCCAAAAATAAAATTTCTTTCATTAATTACTCACCCTCCTGTCATTCCAAGAAAGGAAGTAAAGACGTTGTTAAAATAGTGACTCCATTGGTTGAACGTTAATGATATGTAGCGACCCCAAAAATAACGACTTTATTCAACAATCTCTTCTCTTCTGTGTCATTCTCCTGCACTGTTGACGTAGTGTAAACAGTGCAGCGCTTCCAGGTCCTACATAAGAAGGCCAGCTCACTATTGGCCAGCCCCTGCGTCAGCATCACACGCATGTGTCGTGGTGTTCACGTGACTAGCGTCGGCCAATAGTGAACCGGCGTTCTTACATAGAACCCAGAGAGCTGCAGTGTTGACACTACGTCAACAGCGTTGGAGAATGACGTGGAAGAGAAGAGATTGTTGAATAAAGTCGTTATTTTTAGGGTCGCTTCATAACATTAAGGTTGAACCACTGGAGTCACATGGACTATTTTAAGAATGTCTTTACTACCTTTCAGGGCCTTGAAAGTTGCAATGACATTGCTGCCAATGGGTGGTTTAGAAACCTCTCTGATTTCATCAAAAATATCTTAATTTGTGTTCTGAAGATGAACGAAGGAATTACAGGTTTGGAACGTCATAAGGGTGAGTAATTAATCACACAATTTGTGAACTAACCCTTTGATATACAGTATGTCTCTGTTAATATACAGTAGTTGGTGAAGCTCCATCTAGTGTCTTCACTGACATCTTTAATCTCTCTCTCGCTGTGATATTTTAGTGTAATAAATCTTTAAAGTTGACAAACAAGATATTCAAAAATGTATTTGCAGTTTTTGATCATGCTGTTTTTTAACTTTATGCCTGTTTTTTTACCATATCAAATAAACATATAATCTTTAAATTATTTGGCCTCATTTTTAACCTGGAAAAAGAAACTTGTTTGCAAACACAACACCATCATTCAGCTGTGATCATACATCTTTAGTCTGTTAGTCTCAATAATTCCAAGATCAAATATATCCTTGAACAGTTTTCCATTATAAAATTTCTGCATGACTAGTGAACTCTAATAAAAAAAGTGATAAAAAAACACTTTAGCATGTGGTGTATTCAGGTTGCTTTCACACCCAATAATAACAGATCTATACACAATTCACTGGCAATTAAAAAATATTATTATTATTATTTTATTAAAACAAAAACACTTCATATTGCTTCTGGATTACATTTACTAATTTAGCAGACACTTTTATCGAGAATATACAAGAGACACTACCAGGTTACTCACAAGAAAACAGCAGCATACCTTAAATACATCATGGACGTGGGTGTTGCTATTAAAAACACTGTTCTGAGAAGTTTCGGAATAAAACACGGAGTGTGAAATGAGAAGACGAGAAAAAGACATGAGCAGCGCTGTCACACAAATAAATGTGTGAACCTTAGTCATATCTTCAGTTTATATCCTAACCCGCGCTTCGGTTGATCTCTATCTCTCATCATGATTATTTTAGTGCATATTTGCATTCAGGGCTGTTGAACCCCATGAGTTTTCTGACATATAGGCCTACTCATTTTCAGATGTTTGGCCTGATCAAGTCTCTTATTGTCCTTCAGCTGTTAAAGTCATTGTTTGATTTAGTTCAGTGGTTTTCTGCTCCTTACAGCCATAATGAAACTCCACAGAGCAACTAACCCAGCAACATCAGCTGCATTAGTCACTGAATCACTACATAAAACACTTTTCAGCAAGAGATGAGTTTAATATGACAATCTGAATGCTTTACACATATTAAAACATATTTTTGTGCAAATAAGTGATCAACTAAGAGCAGACCGAGATAACATTTTTTGTAGTTTATAGATCAGGCTACTCTATTTCACATATCATATGAGGAGACAAATGTATTCTGAATTAATGTGATTCTTTTCTGCAGTATTACTATTTTAAATATTACTTAACTTGCCTTTTGTGCTGTGTATGTGTTTATTGTGAATGTTACTGTGTGATTAATTTAGACAAAAGGTAAAAAATATATACTTATTAGGGGTTTATGATCCATCAACATGTTTTCTTATAATCTATCAGCGGTAATACATTTTTATAAATATAGCTTGATAGGCTGATTTCACTGGTTTTTCATCGCCGAAGCGAACCAGAGCGTGTTGCATGCACGGCAAGATACGCAGTACTCGTTCCCTCTCTAGAGAGAACCGAGGTTACGTTAGTAACCGAGTACGTTCTCTTACGAGAGGTTCTCTCGTACTGCGTAATATCTTACGCTATGGGGAACACAATGTAAAACGCCATGCGTGCTGAGATCCAATACCAAAGTCCCAGGGGCAAGTGCCCAGGGCTCATATAGTACATGATCATCAGGGACTCACAGAGAGTCCAGGAAGAGGGGCTAGAATAGCATCATTCCTGTAATAGATAGCATCCTAAAAGGAAGCATTATGATAATAGTGTTCCATACAGCCAGGGCGAAAACTCGGCCCGGTCTGATGAATATTATGGGTCTTACACATCGCCCACAGAGCTGCGCGATCGATCAGCGAGCGTTTGCTCAAGCAGTTTCAGTATTCTGGGCCGAAAACATCGGGTCAGACAGTACCGACTTATTAGACCGAAAGCAGCTTAGCCTGCAAAGCGGGAACCTCTAGGTTATAAAACCTTGTAAATGTAGATGGGGAGGCCCAGCCTGCTGCCATACAGAAATCTTGCAAGGCAATCCCACTAGACCAGGCCCACAACAAGGCCATGCCTCTCGTGGAGTGCGCTCTAACACCTAACGGGCACTGCAGGCCCTTAGAGGCGTAAGCCAGCGCTATGGCATCAACTATCCATCTGGATAGGCTCTGTTTCGTCACAGCTAGCCCCTTAGAGCGTCTGTAGAACGAGACAAAGAGCTGCTCTGTCTGTCTGAAAGCAGACGAGCGAGACACATAAGCCCTTAATGCCCTGACCGGGCAAAGTAAGCTGGCGTCCTTCTCCTCGTCAGAGACCGGCAGGGCTGACAGGGAAATCACCTGGGACCTGAACGGTGTGTTGAGGGATTTAGGGATGTACCCGTGCCTCGGTTTGAGTATGACTATCGAGTCATTTGGCCCAAACTCCATACATGTCGCGCTCACTGAGAGCGCTTGTAAGTCCCCCATACGCTTCACTGAAGCGAGAGCCAGGAGAAATGCTGTCTTGAAAGACAAGTGTTTGATATCCACAGTTTGGATCGGCTCGAATGGGGCACCTTTCATGGCCTCCAAGACCGTGGAAAGGTTCCCATATGGGGACTGAGGGAGGTCTGGGAGGATTTAACCTCTTCGCTCCTCTCAGGAAGCGGATGACCAGATCGTTCTTTCCAAGTGACTGGCCAAGCGTTGGTTTAGTAAACGCCGCTATAGCTGCCACGTAAACCTTGAGCGTTGATGGGGTTCTTTCCTTTATCCAGTAGCTCTTGCAGGAAGGAAAGAACGTCCGTCACCCCGCAATCTGGGGGTGACGTGCCATGGGCTGTGCACCAGCTAGAAAACACAGACCATTTTGAGGAATAGAGCCACCTCGTAGAGGGGGCCCTAGCCTGCGTGATCGTATTTAACACTCCCGTCGGGAGGTCAGCGGGTACCCATTGATGGCCCACACATTGGCTTGAGAGAGGAGGTCTCTCCTCACTGGTATCGGCCATGGGGCAGAGCTTGCTAGCTGCATCAGGACTGGGAACCAAGCCTAGTTTGTCCGAACGGACCAGAACGTGATGTCCTGCTTTCTGGGGACAAAAACGCCTCAGCGCATTGTCGACTGCCATCATTTCCAAGCAGTTTACATGTAGAAAGCTTTTCCCGTTCTGACCACTGGCCGAAGAACGGTCTGCCCTTGAGCAGCGCTCCCCATCCCGAGGTGGAGGCGTCCGTGGACACCACCTTCACACTCGAGGAAGTGCCCAGGCTTACACCTGACTGGTACCAGTCGATCGCTCTCTAAAGTCTCAGAGCTGAAAATGCATTTCTGATCGACCTTGAGGCAAAAAGACCGGAGGTCCACGCTCGGCGCGGCACTCGCGCTTGTAACCAGAACTGTAGTGGGCGCATTCAAAGGAGACCCAACTGAAGCACTGGTGATGCTGAGGCCATGAGACCCAGTATCCTTTGACATTTTTTTGAGCGGGACTATAGCGCCACAGCGGAAATTTTCCATCATGCGCTGAATGCGATAGCTGAGCCGTCATAGACAGCGAGTCCAGTTCTGTGCCCAGAAAAGATATTTTCTGACTGGGAAACAGTGAACTCTTCGCCCAATTGACTATGAGACCTAGATTCTCGAGGTGCTTGAGTAATATAGTCCTGTGTTCTATGAGCTCTGAACGAGACTGAGCCAGAACTAGCCAATCGTCCAAGTAGTTCAAAACTCGCATTCCCTGGAGTTTCAGGGGAGAGAGGGCCGCGTCCATGCACATCGTGAATGTACGGGGTGCTAAAGACAGGCCGAACGGTAGGACTGTATATTGATATGCCTGGCCCTCGAAGGCGAATCTCAAGAATCGCCTGTGACGTGACGCTATTTGTATTTGGAAATACGCGTCCTTCAGATCTATTGACGCAAACCAGCCCCCTGGCGAATTTGCGAGAGGATTTTTCTGGTAGTCATCATTCTGAACCGGCGTTAGAGAGCGCTCTGTTCAGCCGTCTTAGATCTAGAATGGGTCTGAGACCCCCGTCTTTTTTCGGCACCAGAAAATATCTGCTGTACAGACCCCCTTCGCTCTGAGCTTGAGATAAAGGCTCTATGGCCCCTTTGCTCAACAGTTTCGCAATCTCGGTTCGAAGTAGATGTGCTACTTCCTTTTCTACCGTGGTTTCGATTCGTGCCTCGCAACAGCGAGGGCGTCGAGCGAACTGTAGCGAATAGCCTCCTTGTATAATGTTCAGCACCCATTCTGACACCCCGGGAAGCTTTGCCCATGCATCCGCATGGATAGCTAAGGGTTGAATGAAATCTGAGCTCTGGCTGTGACATAGTGGCGGCCGAAGAGCTTCGGTGTGCAGTGTGTAGTGTTTGTGGGCACATTCACTACATTTAATGTGCAATCGACATGAGTCGATTTTATGTGCGCGAGCCCTGTGGGGCGGGCTGTGTCTGTGTGTAGGAATGAGCACTTGGGAGTGGGCATTTTTACTACGCTCATAACACCATCGGCCGTGGCCGGAATACCAGGAAAAACACTCTTTGAGAGATTCATCTGGGTCGCCGTAAAAACGGCGTTTGTTAGCAGGCAAGCGGGCAGTGTTACCGGCTTGTTTACTGCAGAATAAGCTGGAACAGTCGCATTTTCTGGAACTGAGCGAGCTAGAAGTCTTGGTGGAAGTCCGGCCGCAGCAGGACTTGAACACCGTCGCTTTCCTAGGCGGACTAGGAAGACTTGAGGCCTCGTCGTTGGTTTCGTTTTTACAGAAACCGTGAGACATGCAGTGTGTAGTGTGTAGTGTTTGTGGGCACTGGGTCGTGGGCACATTCACTACATTTAATGCACAATTGACATGAGCCAATTTCATGTGTGCGAGTCCTGAAATGGGGCGGGCTGTGTCTGTGTGTAGGAATGAGCACTGGGCGTGGGCATTTTACTACACTCATAACACCATCGGCCGTGGCTGGAATACCAGAAATACACTCTATGAGATTTATCTGGGCCGACGTAAAAACGGCATTTGTGTGCAGACAAACGGGCTGTGGTACCGGCTTGTTTTCTGCAAAATACACTGAAACAGTCGCATTTTCTGGAACTGAACGAGCGAGAAGTTTTGGTGGAAGTCTGGCCGCAGCGAGACTTGAACACCATATTTTTCCTAGGCAGGCTAGGAAGACTTTGCCAGATAGCGTCATCTTGTCTTGTGACGGCGTTTGATTGCAGGCGTGCACATATTATAACAGGCTCGTTTACGGCTCTATTTCCAGTCGCCTGAACTTAGGAGGGGACTGAGAAATGTGTGAGAAATGGAAGTTGGTCCGGCCTTGGCGGAACTAAAACACTCTCTTTTCTCCTTCCGCCGGTGAGTGACGCACGTGAGGGGGCGGGGTAGCTTTCTTGTAACGTAAAGAAAAACTAGCACATTTGAAGGAAAACATCCATCCAGAGAGCGTCATCATGTCTTGTGACGGCGTCCGTTTGCAGGCGTGCTTGTATTACAACAGGCTCGTTCACTGCAATATTGACATTTCCAGTCGCCTGAACTTAGGAGGGAACTGAGAAATGTGTGAGAAATGGAGGTTGGTCTAGCCTCGGCGGGACTAAAACACTCTTTTCTCCTTTCGCGCGCGCGAACTGAGTGCGGGGGCAGGGAAGCTCTCCTATGACGTAAAGAGAGCTAGCCGCGTGACCGTCCGCTTCTGACATCCCATGTGAGCGGCACAGTTTGCGCGGCTCGAACAGAGGGAGATAGACAACCATTCCTTACTGCTCGACGCCAGGATAGAGCAGCTGTAATCCTCCATAAACGCGGCTTCTTCGTCGTCATCTATGGCGGAAACGGCGGCAGACGGCGGAGACTCGAGCGAAGCTGGCGGGCGAAGTGCGAGAGCTGCATGTTTCTCACCCAGGCAGGAAACGCGGAAGACATGGCGGTCCCCGTCGCTGGGTGGGGCTCGGCACAAGCCAAAGGAAAGGAGCATCTTGAAAAAGACTATTTTAGTGCAATGAACACACAAAACACAGTAGAGGAGAAAAGGATATAACGCCGGATAGCGCCGCAGGAACGGCGACTGAAGGCGGCGCGGCCAGCGGCTTCAGATGCAGTGGCTCGTCCCGCTGAAAAGGCTTTTTCTGACGGCGCGGCTTCTTTCTCTCAGGATCCAGCGATGCGTGAGCTCCGCTGAAGAGATGAAAAATCAGTGAAATCAGCCTATCAAGCTATATTTATAGGTCCAGGCCACGTGAGTTTCGGCGGGACGTGACGCAATGGGCACGAAGCGCGCCCATTGGACCCGACGTCACGGGGCCTGTCTCGATAGGCTGCTGCAGTTGCCGCAGAGCAGCCAATGGGCACGCGAGCTGTCTTGCCTATGTCTGTGTGCTGCTGCAATGCGTTTTACATTAATACAAAATTAAGGATAATTTTTTGGCTTCAATATCTCGTGGAAAAGAGACTTTCCCCATAGCGTAAGATATTACGCAGTACGAGAGAACCTCCCGAGAACCCCACTGGACCTCTAGGTTGAAAAATCGTCAATGCAAGTGAATGGGAGAAAATAATTATTTTCTGGTCCCGTTTGAATTGTGCCATGAATGTGAACATATGTTGTCTCTGAATTTTTTATATAATTTTTCGTGTAAAGAATGCTACAATTTAGCGGGTAGAAGTTTGATACGGTTAGACTTTGTGTGAGTGCACTGGACTACTCTTCGCTGGTTTCGCGTTTGAAACGTCACCACCACTCGCACACAGACACTAGCACACGGATCCAGCTAAACATGGCTGTGTCTTCCGTGCGCTTCACCGCCTTCTTTCAGGGAGAGGACAAAATCGTTGAGGTTGGCGAAAACCACGGGTAAGTTTATGGGGTGACGTCACATAGGCGACATGTAGTCTTTCTCGTTATGTTTTTTCCACAACTGCTAGCCGAAGAAGAATCATACAATATACTGTCAAAATTATATAAAAAATTCACTGACAACATATGTTCACATTCATGGCACAATTCAAACGGGACCAGAAAATAATTATTTTCTCCGATTCACTTGCATTGACGATTTTTCAAATTAGAGGTCCAGGTTTTACGGATGGGCGGGTTTTACCAGATCTATTCATTTATTATATCTAGAAGAATATAACGTTATGCAGTAATGACAATTAAACATTGTAAATAATGAGACGAAGAAGTAGTATTGGAAGTTATGAAATGGCACAATATACTTTGGACTATAATGTGTTTATAGGACTATAGAAAAAATGCAAGACAATGTAGTTAAAAGATCAGAAGTGTTGAATTGCAACTATAATGAATGCATGACTTTTATCAAAAATGTTGTTTGTACAGAAAAATGATTTTGAGATGGGAGAACTATAAAAAGAATGGTGTTGATAAAGTGAAAAATATAATGTGATAATGACAGTGATTGATTGATGGAATATTGTGTATTAGTATTAGTGTTGATGAAATGTTATGGGAAAAAGAAGTTTTAACATCAGGATAACATCTGCTTTAAAAAAAAAAAAAAAATATATATATATATATATATATATATATATATATATTAGGGCTGTCAAAAGATTAATCGCGATTAATCGCATCCAAAATAAAAGTTTGTGTTTAAATAATATATGTGTGTGTACTGTGTATAATTAAATTTGTATATATAAATACACACACATGCTTGTATATATTTAAGAAAAATGTGTAATTTATATATAAAAAAATTATATTTATATATAATATAAATTATATATAAATATATACAGTATATGTATGCAAATATTTCTTAAATATATACATGCATGTGTGTGTATTTATATATACAAAATAATTATACACAGTACACACACATATATTATGTAAACACAAACTTTTATTTTGGATGCGATTAATTGCGATTAATCTTTTGACAGCCCTAATATATATATATATATATATATAGAGTGATTTTGTATACTGAACGAGACGTAATTGAGTACTGTATAGATGTATTTGACTTAGTAGAGAATCTAAACGTGGAAGTAGTAAACACACATACAGGTTTGACGTGCTCCAGCCAGAGGCCCGAGAAATAAACAGTAATTTGTCGGCTCATAAAGTCTGGAGGAATGGAGACCAGTCGTTTGTACATAGATTACATGCTAAACGTGGATAATCTAAAAGTAATCAAATTTGATGGGGTATTTTATCTTATAGCGCAGAGCAATGATGGATCTCCGAGTGAAAGAGGGGCAGACTATCCCGAGATTCCCGACCCAATTGGCTCATCAGAACTCCAGGAGGGGGATTGCGGCCCGGGGGAAGGTAGAGATACCGAAAGCCCAAATTCCGGCTCTCAATTTTTGCAGAAATTGTTTGATTGATGGAAGGGGCCGCACCTTTATCTGTGAAACCCCTGGTGGACAATTGATTGGGGCCTGTCTACATGAGATAACGAATGGCAAACCAATGCGAGTTAAATTTGGATGCTATTTGGTTATAATAAAAGAAAGTACAGAAATTTGGCCTTCTGGAACCCCTATACAGGGAAAAGTTATTGAAAGTAAACTAATGAAACTAAAGAATAAAAGGCCTTGGGTGGAGCACTATATGAACATTTTTCAAATGAATGTCTCTACTGAAACAGGTCAAGTATATGCTAAATTGGCAAAATATGACAAAAAGAAAGGGGGTTACATGATTTATTTGACTTTGGAGATAAAATAATAAAGTTGCATAAAGGGGCGTGTTGGGTGAAATATGCAATTGATTCTGTTATTATAAATGCCTCGTATAGACAGGCTTATGTTTTTATAAGAATATGGAAAGGAGGTTTTTATAAGAAATCTCCATGTCGGAAAACAATGTAAAGAGGTTTTTATAAGAAACCCTTGAATCTGGTTAATTAGAAAAGACACTGAGACTTGTTTTTATAAACATGTTTATTAAGAAATTGTCATTAAGAAAGACACCACAAGTTGTTGTTAAACCGTTTTATTAAGAAAGTGTTATATAATCATTGTAACCATATATTTATATGATTATTTATTTATTGATTAATTGCAAGATTGAACAAGGTCCACATGAGACCACCATTAACTATATACAAGACCAGGGTTTGCTTTGAGAGAAAAAATAAATAAATAAAAAATATAACAGTAAAAATAAATGAATAAGTTAGGGGGTTATTTAACGTTAGCACAGCTCTAGGATTTCCACTGCTCCTTAACAACACTCCAAAACATTCAGTGCATGTGAGCTAACGAGTTAATATATGAGATATTTTTGTAACAAATTCAGTCCAGGCCTTAAGTGTCTTTGGTTTAGCTTTGTTGATTCTCGCTGTAGTGAGCTCTAGTAGTGCAATATATTTAATTTCTATAAGCCATAGTTTGGCTGCTGGGACCGTAGGCTCATGCCAGATCTTAAAAATTATCTTTTTGGCTGCAGTTAGAGCAGTGTGTAGAATCCTGCGCTGGCTAACCGTCAGATCAAGATCCTCGTCAATATTCAGCAAACATAGACCGGGGTGCTTGATGATAACCTTATCACATAGTTCTGATACCCTTAAAAACACTTCATCCCAAAAGTTACTGATAAGCTGGCACTCATAAAACATATGCATATAGGTACCCACAGAATTGGAATTACAAAGTGAACAGAAGGGGGTAGGTAATCGCTTCATTTTGTGCAAAACATATGGAGTAGCATATGCCTTATGAAGCAATTTAAAGTGTATCAGTTGGTGGGCAAGATTTTTAGACATTGTTGGAATAGTGTCCCATATCAAGTCCCAATTTAGTTTGGAGGGAGCGAATTCCTTTTCCCATATCGTGGTAATAGAGAGCCTGCCACAGCCATGCTTGAGCAGTCTGTTGTAAATAAATGACACTGCTCCTCGTGCCTGTGAGTAATTCACACAGTCCATCAGAGGGTGAGAGTCCAATTTACAGTTCCACGGAACTCCGTAAGCACGCATAGCACTTCTCAACCTTAAATATAAAAAATAGGAATGTCCAGGAAGATTGTAACACTCTTTCAGATCTTGAAATGACCTCAAGCCCTGATTATTGAATATATCATACAGGGTATGTACACCTTGATCCGACCATGGCTTGAAAACAAACGGTCTGTTATCTGATTGTAAATTATTATTATGCCAGATCGGAGATTCAGATGTGAACTTAAATGAACACCCCATGAATTTGCATACCTCATGCCAGATTTTCAGAGAATTACACACAATTGTGTTCCCAACCTTCACATCTTTCTTTAATAAACCCGTGAATAAAATATCCTGGAGCCGATGCGGGAGCACAGCGGACGCTTCCACATCCCTCCAGGCGATCTGGGAATCATCCTTTAACCAAACCTTAAGAGATCGCAACTGACATGCCCAAAAGTACAAATGAAAGTTTGGAAGTGACAAACCTCCTTTATTGGATCTTCTCTGTAGTGTTGAAAGTTTAATTCTTGGTCGCTTCTTGTTCCATATGAATTTGGTAATCAAGGAATCTAATTCTTTGAAGAAGGTTCTATGGGGGGATAAAGGGATCATGGAGAACAGAAATAAAAGTCGAGGGAGGATATTCATTTTGATGATAGAAATTCTGCCTTGCAGTGAGGTTAAAATAACATCCCATCTCTGTAAATCTTGCCTAATAGAAGTAAATAAAGAGCTATAATTTTCTTTAGAAATAGTCTGCAGTGAAGGAAAAATCTGAATTCCCAGATATTTAAATGTCTTGCTGATTGGGATCGAGCTAATTGGGATCGAGGAGGACGCTAATGCAGCATTAGTCGACGCTGACAAGGGCATTAATACGGATTTTCCCCAATTAATTTTGTAACCACTTATAATGCTAAAATCATTAAATATTTTAAGACATTGAGGAAGAGAAGAGGAAACATTAGACATATAGAGCAGGATGTCATCTGCAAAAAGAGAGATAAAATGCTTAGAGTCACCTACAGTAATCGGGGAAATAATGTGGTCTTGTCGAATTGCCTGCGCTAAGGGTTCTAATGAGATTGCGAATAGTAAAGGGGATAACGGACATCCCTGTCTAGTTCCCCGGTTCAATGGGATTGCCTCCGAGCAGCACAAACCCGTTGAGACCCGCGCAGACGAGTTAACATAAAGGGTCTGAATCATATGTATAAAACGCGGGCCAAAGCCAAAACGGGTTAAGACAGACCATAAATATGTCCACTCGACCCGGTCAAAGGCTTTCTCAGCATCTAGCGAGAGGATAACACGTTGTTCGTTAAGCGGGTCGGGTGAGTCAATAATGTTCAAAAGACGTCGCAAGTTATCCGCAGCAAAACGTTCCTTAAGGAAACCTGTCTGATCGTGGGGAATTAGAAAACTGGCAACCGTTCCCAAACGGTGGGCTAGAACTTTGGCATATAACTTGACATCCGTACTAATTAGTGAAATCGGCCTATAACTAGAGCAGCATAGGGGTTCCTTTCCCTTTTTCAGCAGCAGGGAGATAAGAGCAGTATTCTGGTCTCTATGGAAACAACCAGTATCTATGGCGAAATTTATGGAGTCAAGGAGGAGTGGTCCAATCATATCCCATATTGCCAGATAGAGCTCCGGAGGTAACCCATCCAAACCTGGGGTCTTACCTTTATTCATAGCCACTAAAGCCTCCTTCAACTCTTTTAAATCTATTGGAGAATCGAGAAAAGCACATTGCTCCTCACTTAATTGAGGGAGATCTAAGTTTATCAGAAATTCACTAACAGCTTGTTCATTCGCTCCCACCTCAGATCTGTATAACAACTCATAGAAGTCCTTAAATATTCTGTTAACATCCACTGGAGCCGTGTGAAGAACATCTGTATTATCCTTAATGGCTGTTATTGAGGCCAGGGCCTCATTACGTTTCAACCTTAAAGCCATAAGTTTTCCTGGCCGCTCACCATTAAGATAGTAATTTTGTTTGGTACGGTGTATCAAAAATTCTGCCCTTTTTAATAGAATAGCCTTGTGGTCAGTTTTCAAATTGCCCAAGAGTCTGCTTTTATTTTCCGTAAAGGTTTTTTTAAGATCTTTCTCTACATGTTTAATCTGGGCCTCCAGTTGGGATAATTTTTCCCCTCTGGATTTATTTACATGGGAGGCAAAAGAAATGCAGTTTCCTCTCAAGAAACATTTAGTCGTCTCCCATAGGATTTGAGGATTAATAGATGAACTTAAGTTTTCTTGAAGAAAGAGAGATAATTTAAAGCGTAACTGGGACAAAAAATCTTCATTTTGCAAGAAAGTTGTATTCATACGCCACCTTTTAGAGCTTAAGGGAATTATCGGAGAAGATAGATTACAAATCACAGCGGAGTGATCTGAAATCAGGATAGGTAGGATATCAATGTGATTTACTCCTTGGATGAGAGATTTAGAAATCAAGATGTAATCTATTCTCGAAAATGATTTATGGCGTGCCGAGTAAAAAGTGTAATCTCTAGAGTTCCCATTTTTCACTCTCCAAATATCACATAAGTTGTTATCAACAATGAGCTCGTTTAATGACTGCGAAGCGGGATCACCATGGACAGCGACGAGGGATCTATCAATTAAGGGGTTACAAACTGCATTAGCATCCATACCTACAACCAGTTTGTAGTCTACAAAGTTAAGAAATAGTTTAGTAAGAGATGGGAAAAAGTCTACATCGTAATTATTAGGGGAATATACTGAGAAGAGAACTATTTTTAAATTATTCCATGAGCCAGAAGCATATGTAAACCGCCCATTTTCGTCCCCTCCTATTTTCTCTATTAGAAACGGGAATTTCCTGTTCTGCAGTATAATAACTCCTCTTGAGGCAGTATTATGCGAAGAGAAAGCTATCGTTTTAAAATGTCTATTCTGAAAGCGAGTAACATCAGAAGCCTTGAGATGAGATTCTTGTATTAATGCAATGTCAGCTCGTTTACGGTGCAAATAATCTAGGCATTTAGATCTTTTTATGGGAGAATTTAGACCATTTACATTCCACGATATCACATTACAATCCCTCATTCTGTCACAATATAATTACCCATAATACAACGGTAAGTTAGCCATATAACATAACGCATCATTAATAATTTCACCCCCATGAAACAGTAAAATAACAAAAACAGCAAACCCTGGTAGTTCTAACATAATATTAGTTAACAACAATAACACAAAAAATGTTTTACTATCGGCAGCTTGCAGAGGGGAAAACCGCACCCTCTTATCTGCCTGGAAAATAAATCTACTCGAGGCCATGCACTCGGACTACAGTTACTCAAGCATCAGCATCTCTCACCTGAGTGGCCATCACAGCGAAATCAAAACTATATCCCTACTTAGGCTGTTAAAAAACAAAGGCAAAAGGCCGAATTTAATCCTCAGGCGGCGGCATATCTAATAGCGCGGTGGTATCCATCTCCGTGGTGGCGGCGCTCAGAGACGAGATGTATCGCTCCAGGTCCGCAGGGGTCTTGAAAAACAGTTGCTCCTGGCCGTGACGTACTTTAACCGACGCGGGGTAGAGCAGGAATGACTCGATCCCTAGTAGTTGGAGACGTTTCCGACCTTCAGCCATAGCTTTCCTTTTTTGGGACGTTCCCTTGCTGAAGTCTGGAAAGAACCGTAAGATACCCCCTTCGAAACTCAGAGGTGAAGCACTCCTGGCTCCCTGTAGGATCGCCTGTCGGTCATTGTAACGAAGAAGCTTGAAAATTAAAGTGCGCGCTCTATTCCTAGAGGGATCCTCATTCGCGTAGAGACGGTGCGCGCGTTCGATCTCTATCGTCTTCCCTTTAAGAGCCGGAATCCACTTGGGAATATGGGTCTGCAAAAACTGAATTGCATTCCCGCCTTCAGCTCCTTCCCTTAGGCCCACCAACCTTAGGTTATTTTGTCTGGATTTATCCTCGTAAAGAAGTAATTTCTCCTGGAGCTCCTCCAGACAGGACTTGTTAGCAATCGAGTCTCTCTTAACATCCCGGACCGTTGCCTGCATCTTGTCACATCTACTGCCGAACGATTTGACATCTTTTTCCAGCGAGTCCAGTCGTGCTGTTATCGTCGATATTTCCTCGCGAACAATCATCGTCATGCTTTGCTTTATGGCGCTCAGTTGATTATCGAGCATTTCGGCAATGGCGTCATGAAGGCGATCGTCATCTTTCTGCTTTTTCTTCGCCGGGGACTGGATTAGATCTCTTTTAGATGCCATCTAGAATAGCACTAAATCCAGATATTTACATGAAATGCGGCCAAAAACTTAGTAGGGATTGAAAAAGGGGCGAAAAAATAGGCACTGAGGTGGAGCGTCGATATTAAGTAGCCATCACGGTCCGCTGCGCATGCGCATCCCCATTGTAACCATATATTGAGAAAATGGTTTATGAAGAAAAAATACCACACTGAATCTTGTAAGCATTTATTAAGCATATGGCAGAGTAGAGAGAAATTGAAAATGTATTAGAAAGAGCTTTGCCAAAGAAAGAAGAAAAATGCAAGCATTACCGTCTATGTGTGGCGGACGAGATACAGAATGCATCGAAGGAAAGGTCAAAAAGAAGGAGGACGAAGAGGTAAAGGCTTTAATGGCCAAGTCCTAGGGGGTTTCCAGGAGGGGATTACCAATGAACAAATTTAGGGAGTTTCCAGGAGGGGATTTCTGAAGATGGGCTTTAAAAGGACTGGAGAGATAACAGGCTTGTTCGACTTCATGCAGCTCTGCACAGACCGATCGGCGGCTGACTTAAAGCAGTGCATGCCGGTTAGAAATTTTGTCCGACTTGATACAGCGCCGACGCCACGTGACTGTGACGTATGCCATCAAAGTACCGCGAGAGCAATTCGAGAGTAGCCGGAGAACTCAGCCAGCGCAGCTTCTCAAGAGCGGCTGCACTGGGCTGCACGTGGGCTGATGACGACACAGCTGTTCCACGATTGGCCGGATTCACCGCATGAGAACGATCACGTGTGTTTCGTGTTTATTCGAAAACCTTTAGTTCCTCTAAAGCTCTCAAATCAGTTTATTATAACAGTGAACACTCTTTTCATGTCGTTGTCATGTTATATTGTGTCATGTTTATCAAATTAAAACTGCTTAAAAAACGTAGACTCCACTTCATTGATAGTAGCTTATGTTGAACTTTATTCTTGTTCAAACAGACACTGGATGAAGCAGTACATAAAGTATTGAATGAAAATGTCTCTGAAACATCTGTGCATTGTTTGGCAAATATTGCATTTATTTCACTGCAGCTGTGGTAAAGTATGCAAACACCACGTGAGCGGTCACCACGGGAACCAGAAAGTGTCCGACTTCACGTCTCAGTTTGCAGCTCCTCCCCGCCTGCACGCGGCTACTCTCGCCGATCGGTTGCATCCAGCCGCAGCCGATGTCGAACACACCTAATGTCCAGGCAGACACGGATTCAACGGGACCACCTGTCCGCCTCTCCGGTGTTAGAAGTCTCTTGCCATGGGCCTCCTGCAGTCAAAGTTTGTAAACTGCTTGTTTTTGATTTGATTCGATTTGATTTTATATATTAGTATTTTGTATGTGAACTAATTAACCTAAATTTAATAAAAACTACTTATTTTTTATATAAAAAGAACCAGCCTGCCATAGTCTCTGTTTTATGAAAAATTAGCTGAACTAACCACGGAGAAGTCTTCTGACTAAATTGTAAGTATGGAAATTTAAATACTTATTGCTTAGAACGGATTCGACTTACTTTACCTAACCTGAGAAAAATCAAAATAAGGTAGAAGGTGTCTTTAATTAAGAACGACGTAGGGGGTTAGATTAAGCACACTGTAAAAAATGATCGTAATTTTAACGGTAAAAGAATACTATACGGTGAATAACTGTGATAGATCTAATGGTACATTTAATGTAATTTTACTGTAAAATACCATTAAATTTACAGTTTTTGAAAGTGAAAAAGAACAACTCATTGTATAATTTACAGTGAAAAACCGTAAATTGACATTCCCACAATTCCCTGCGTGACACTTCACATTTGATCTATTTTTGTTAAAATAACTATGTTTCTTTATAGTTTTCTTAGTTTGTTCTAATCAGTTATGTACATTAGGGTTTTATGTTACATTTAATGTTGTTAAATTAATGTTTATTGCATTTTTAAAATTTCATGTGTGTTACCATGATGGTGTTTAATGTTTGTGTGAATGACACTGTGCAGCTTCTATTATATTAGTATTAAAATTTTTGAGGAAGAGCTGCTTGTGATGAGCTTTGATTGATCATGTGACTCTCATCAATGCTGTGATTGGTGGTTATCAGTGTATTACAATGATACAAAACAGATATTAATACTTCAATAGGACGTTAAATTCACATTATATCAGATAATGAATTACGGTTTATTACTGTAAATTTTAAGTTAAGTCTGTAAAACCAATAACGTTGCTACCGTATTTTTGACGGTAAAGTACTGGCAACCACAGCTGCCGTTTTTTTACCGTAAAAATAACGGTTTAATTTTTTACAGTGCACCATAAAACAAAACATACAGATTGGATTAGCAGTTCAAAAGTTAAAACGTTTAAGAACAATAGTTATTTGACACCACATGTGGCTGTTTCTTTCTATCTTTAAGGTTGTCAGATTAACTGTAAAATTTGCGGTCCAACTGTGCCTCATTTCAGTCCTCATAATTAGCAGTTGAATTAACGATGACCCAGCGCTGAGGGAGAAACTTTCTCAATTTTGTCATGATTCCTGTCTGTGTTCCCCTGTCTTTTTCCATGTTTGATAGTTCCCCGTCATGTTTAATGTTTAACTAGTCTCCTCAGGTGTTTTAGATTGGCCACGCCCCCTTGTTATATTGTTTAGCTTGTTTTCCTGTGTATTTAAGCCCTGTGTCTTGTTCAGTTTTTATGAGTTCATGATGTTGTATGTTGGTTGTCCTGTTCCCTATTCTGTGTCTGTCAAGTTGAGTTTATTTAATAAAAGATTTCTGCTGCACGTGGATCCTGTTTCTTCCTATGTTTCAACCGCATCGCTACACTGCCACTTTGTCTAAATATATATATTAAGAATATGATGGGAGTTACAGAGTTAACCAATAAGAGCCCTGCTGAAAAATCCAGCTAAAACCAGCCTAAGCTGGTTGGCTGGTCTTAGCTGGTTTAAGCTGGTTTTAGCTGGTCTCCCAGCCTGGGTTAGCTGGTTTAAGCTGGTTTTAGCTGGTCTGCCAGCCTGGCTTAGCTGGTCAAGCTGGTCTCCCAGCCTGGATTAGCTTGTCTCCCAGCCAGGGTTAGCTGGTCTCCCAGCCTGGGTTAGCTGGTCAAGCTGGTCTCCCAGCCTGGGTTAGCTGGTTTTAGCTGGTCTCCCAGCCTGGGTTAGCTGGTCAAGTTGGTCTCCCAGCCTGGCTTAGCTGGTTTTATCTGGTCTCCCAGCCTGGCTTAGCTGGTGTTCAGCTGGTCTCCCAGCCTGGGTTAGCTGGTCAAGCTGGTCTCCCAGCCTGGGTTAGCTGGTCAAGCTTGTCTCCCAGCCTGGCTTAGCTGGTGTTCAGCTGGTCTCCCAGCCTGGGTTAGCTGGTCAAGCTGGTCTCCCAGCCTGGGTTAACTGGTCAAGCTGGTCTCCCAGCCTGGCTTAGCTGGTGTTCAGCTGGTCTCCTAGCCTGACTTAGCTGGGTTTAGCTGGTCTCCCAGCCTGGACAATTTGGTCGTCAGGCCTAAAAACAAAAGTTTGGTTCCGGTTGGTTGTCAGTTGAGGTCATGGGTCGGTAGGGAATTTTTTTTTTTTTTTTCAGAGGCAGCAAGAGATAGGTAGGAAATTATTATAATATTTTTAATTTTACTTTACAGTAGCGATGGATACTCAATTTGTTCATAACATAGCCTACCTATACTACATGTAGGCTACATGTACCTACACCTTGTGTGTCCCAGCATGTTACACACACACACACACACACACACACACACACACACACACACACACACACACACACACACAAACACGCTGATTTTAAATGTGCATACTTTTTTCTACTCCAAAAAAAACCCAGACATCTCAAGCAATGTTTCATCTAATACCTTTAATAGTATTAACCTCAATACAAACGGGGGAAACACGGGATTAAAACAATCACATGCAAACGTAAAAAATATATGCATATTTTTAAGAACACATCTACAAAAATATGCCTGTATTTCAAGTTGATAAAATAATTTAAAATCCACATTAGTTTATTTGTGCCCACGCGCCACGCCCTCCCTGGATCTATAACGTATAGACTGTAACAAAAATAGAACGTTACCTAGGCTACTTTCACTTTTAAAAATTCATCATAACCGCGCGCGCGATCTGCTTGCAGTCGTTGAGAGGGATGCTGAGGAGTTGAAGAAAAGAATAGCTAGTGGAGATTGTAAAGTTGTCGACAATAATTAATAAAAAATCAAGTCCAGTGTGTGGGAGAAATTTGGAGTTATTTGAAGAAAATATTGTGAAAGGCTTTGCTGCATGCATTCTCGTGTTGGATAGCCGCAAATGTGGAACATCATCGCTGAGGAAGCACAGATAACTGGTAACAAACCAAGCTCTATCGAACAGTATTTTTCAAATTTAACATTAAGTATGTGTGGTGTGCAGGGCGTGTTTGAACCCAAAAATGGCAAATGCAGCTAGACGAAATTGCGTGGCAGATATAGTGTTGTAGCCGCGTCTGTTCGATTGGTAAGATGTTACAAGGCTACTCAGTTTTGCGTTAGTCATGTTCTTCATGTACCGGCCTTTTGACAGCTTCGGCTGAAGTTGTCCTTGTGTTAATTGTCCTGTAATAACTTCTGTATGACCTGCCGAGTGGCGATAAACATTTTTGTAAGTGTGTCTATAATGTGATTGGCTAAACTTTTAATTTAATTTAATGCCATGTAATCGCAAAACTAGATAAACTGTACAATATCTTAAGACACAAAACACAATACACAATCTGATACAGGTTTATTTTACTTTGAGTCCCATTCATAAATTACACAAACATACATTTTTGTATTCAATTTTTGCATTTTATATTAAAATATACCATTTTGTTTGTCTTCTCTGGTAGAACACTTTGTTCTATTAGGTTACATATATTTTAGTTATATCCAAGTACACATTCCCACTATAAACACAAGCGAAAGCTTCAAAATCAATTGTGTGGTGCTGAAGTTTGTATATCAATTAAACACTTATTATAAAGCACAAATCACATTTATTTTTATTTATTTAAGTTTACGATCAAAAATATTCACAAGTCAGCTACCTCCATTGTTTAAAGTTATAGAGGGCATAGAGATTGCTCTATATTTTATACATTTCAGCCTCAATAGTAAAGGACATGTTTAGTGATAGTAGTGAGGATCTGAAAGTTATACATTCCCCCTCTTACTCATCGACACCCCCACACCCAAACCTTCCACAACCATACACCCACCTACCCACCATCCCGCAAACCCATTCATGCCACCACACTTTCCTCACCCATCTCACACCCATACAGCCTTCATACCCCCCACAAACATCCACACCCCTACACACCCCTCCCATCAAGTACCCCTCAACCCAACCCATTCGTTCCACACATGTATACCCTGTATCTGTACACCACACTCTCTCCCTTCACCCACTAACAGTGTGACTCCAACCCATAACCCACTCACTAACATCCCCTACGTCTACCCATGCACTCACTAACATCCCCTACGCCCACCCATGCACTCAATAACACCCATGCACTCACTAACATCCCCTACGTCTACCCATGCACTCACTAACATCCCCTACGCCCACCCATGCACTCACTAACATCCCCTACGCCCACCCATGCACTCACTAACATCCCCTACGCCACCCATGCACTAACATCCCCTACGTCCACCCATGCACTCAATAACACCCATGCACTCACTAACATCCCCTACGTCTACCCATGCACTCACTAACATCCCCTACGCCCACCCATGCACTCACTAACATCCCCTACGCCACCCATGCACTCACTAACATCCCCTACGCCCACCCATGCACTCACTAACATCCCCTACGCCACCCATGCACTCACTAACATCCCCTACATCTACCCATGCACTCACTAACATCCCCTACGCCCACCCATGCACTCACTAACATCCCCTACGTCCACCCATGCACTAACATCCCCTACGTCCACCCATGCACTCACTAACATCCCCTACGCCCACCCATGCACTCACTAACATCCTCTACGCCCACCCATGCACTCACTAACATCCCCTACGCCCACCCATGCACTCACTAACATCCCCTACGCCCACCCATGCACTCACTAACATCCTCTACGCCCACCCATGCACTCACTAACATCCTCTACGCCCACCCATGCACTCACTAACATCCTCTACGCCCACCCATGCACTCACTAACATCCTCTACGCCCACCCATGCACTCACTAACATCCCCTACGCCCACCCATGCACTCACTAACATCCCCTACGCCCACCCATGCACTCACTAACATCCCCTACGCCCACCCATGCACTCACTAACATCCCCTACGCCCACCCATGCACTCACTAACATCCTCTACGCCCACCCATGCACTCACTAACATCCTCTACGCCCACCCATGCACTCACTAACATCCTCTACGCCCACCCATGCACTCACTAACATCCTCTACGCCCACCCATGCACTCACTAACATCCCCTACGCCCACCCATGCACTCACTAACATCCCCTACGCCCACCCATGCACTCACTAACATCCCCTACGCCCACCCATGCACTCACTAACATCCCCTACGCCCACCCATGCACCACCCATGCACTCACTAACATCCCCTACGTCCACCCATGCACCACCCATGCACTCACTAACATCCCCTACGCCCACCCATGCACTCACTAACATCCCCTACGCCCACCCATGCACTCACTAACATCCCCTACGCCCACCCATGCACTCACTAACATCCTCTACGCCCACCCATGCACTAACATCCCCTACGCCCACCCATGCACTCACTAACATCCCCTACGCCCACCCATGCACCACCCATGCACTCACTAACATCCCCTACGCCCACCTAGTGAGTGCATGGGTGGACGTAGGGGATGTTAGTGAGTGCATGGGTGGACGTAGGGGATGTTAGTGAGTGCATGGGTGGGCGTAGGGGATGTTAGTGAGTGCATGGGTGGTGCATGGGTGGACGTAGGGGATGTTAGTGAGTGCATGGGTGGTGCATGGGTGGGCGTAGGGGATGTTAGTGAGTGCATGGGTGGGCGTAGGGGATGTTAGTGAGTGCATGGGTGGGCGTAGGGGATGTTAGTGAGTGCATGGGTGGGCGTAGGGGATGTTAGTGAGTGCATGGGTGGGCGTAGGGGATGTTAGTGAGTGCATGGGTGGGCGTAGGGGATGTTAGTGAGTGCATGGGTGGGCGTAGGGGATGTTAGTGAGTGCATGGGTGGGCGTAGGGGATGTTAGTGAGTGCATGGGTGGGCGTAGGGGATGTTAGTGAGTGCATGGGTGGGCGTAGGGGATGTTAGTGAGTGCATGGGTGGGCGTAGGGGATGTTAGTGAGTGCATGGGTGGGCGTAGGGGATGTTAGTGAGTGCATGGGTGGGCGTAGAGGATGTTAGTGAGTGCATGGGTGGGCGTAGGGGATGTTAGTGAGTGCATGGGTGGGCGTAGGGGATGTTAGTGAGTGCATGGGTGGGCGTAGGGGATGTTAGTGAGTGCATGGGTGGGCGTAGGGGATGTTAGTGAGTGCATGGGTGGGCGTAGGGGATGTTAGTGAGTGCATGGGTGGGCGTAGAGGATGTTAGTGAGTGCATGGGTGGGCGTAGAGGATGTTAGTGAGTGCATGGGTGGGCGTAGAGGATGTTAGTGAGTGCATGGGTGTTATTGAGTGCATGGGTGGGCGTAGGGGATGTTAGTGAGTGCATGGGTGGGCGTAGAGGATGTTAGTGAGTGCATGGGTGGGCGTAGGGGATGTTAGTGAGTGCATGGGTGGGCGTAGGGGATGTTAGTGAGTGCATGGGTAGACGTAGGGGATGTTAGTGAGTGGGTTATGGGTTGGAGTCACACTGTTAGTGGGTGAAGGGAGAGAGTGTGGTGTACAGATACAGGGTATACATGTGTGGAACGAATGGGTTGGGTTGAGGGGTACTTGATGGGAGGGGTGTGTAGGGGTGTGGATGGTTGTGGGGGGTATGAAGGCTGTATGGGTGTGAGATGGGTGAGGAAAGTGTGGTGGCATGAATGGGTTTGGGGATGGTGGGTGGGTGGGTGTATGGTTGTGGAAGGTTTGGGTGTGGGGGTGTCGATGAGTAAGAGGGGGAATGTAAATGTAGGTGTGCCACAGTGCAGATGTTTTGGTGTAGTGCTGCTATGTTTCTGTCTAACTGTTAGTTGTTCTCCCCTCGCTGCCCCACACATACACACACAACCCACATTCGACACAGTTTAATCTCGCTCAATTGAGTTTGGAAAGGTACAAATAAAGATCTTGTCTGAAGATGCTATATTGAAACATTTATGTTTGATGCTGCTTGCTGAAACCAAATGTAGAGGGGACTGGCTGTCTGTAATGAGATTAATATGTGGCACAAAACCAGAGGTTTGAGTAAGTGAAAAGTGGGGCTGTGAATCAAATCTCTTGAAAAACAGAGCAATCTCTGTTCCCTCTTCCACTGGAAATGATATAATGCTCTTTATTTCACCCTGCCATCCATTTGTCAATCTAATGTAACACTCTCTTCTTCTCTTAGTACGGCTATAGTCCCTGCTGGTGTAAATCAGACCTTTGTGTACCATTCTATTGTGCATCAGTACAGTTTCCGGCACTTGTCTCTCTGCTGAGATGAAGGAATCTATCTCCTCGCCTATGAGTTGTTTAGTTGTGCCACTATCTAAGACTGTGGTTTCCTGCCACCTCAGACATTTCTGCACTCTTGGATACTCGCTACATTCTCGGCAGAAGTTTAAAACACTATCACTGATTGAATGTTTTGTTGCGAAACATGCCATGGCTTTATGCAACAGAAACTTGTTAACAATCTGAATCGCAACACTTTTGGTTCCATGGACCAACTTCAACAGGCTGCCGTTTGAGCTTTCAAACACAAAAGCAGAGTGTGCCCACAGTGGACCCCACAGTTTCACTGACTTTGCAAGGTGAGTGAGGAGATGCACATTGAAAGTCATAGCTGTCTCTCCATAAAGTAGCTGAAATTTAACAACAAATTCAAGCAGCAGGATGTCTGCTTTGTTGACTTCTTCATAGGAGATGGACTCCTGTAAAAGGATAAAGACAGCTGCGACCAGCAGACTGAGATGCTTCATGTACCGAGAATCAAGCAAGCCCTCAAGACACGGTAAACAATAAAAAAGCAACCAAGATCTCCATTCTGATGCCTTCCAGTATCTGTACTCCTCAATTGGTCTAGGCAAGCGGGTAATGACATGTGGAGGCCGGATGTTTTTGATGCGATTTTCTATTACCCTTAAAGTGTCTGGTCTACCAATGTAATAAGGCTGGTCACTACTGTGAAGCAAAAGCTCTGTGATCTGTCTGGTTACGCCAAGAAGGACAGCATGCATATAATCAGGTACGAAGCCCCATACAATGTCAAAGTATGGCATGTTCATAAGTTGTGAAGGACCTTTAACACCTCTGACAGGCTTACCTTCAACTAAAGCTACTTCCATATCTTTTAGCATAGACTTTGAATCTCTGTCATGTCCTGAGGCTATCACCGTGTACTTGACTTGTCTTTCAATTAAAACACCGGGATGAAGACAGAAACCACACCCATAATACCCATTAAACTGAGTAGTGTTCTGCATTGTAGGTCTTGCTTTGGAGTCTACACAGCAGCAGATGCCAACAACTTTGCTTTTCACTTGAGCACCATTTTTTCTCCACAACACACCTTTAGAACTGAGTGACTTTGCTTGTTCTGTAAATGGTTTAAGGTAGACTTGCATAGATGGTTCATGGGTTCCAAACCACAGACCAGCAAGGATTACATGCTTAAATCTCATTTTGGGGGGCAGTTCATTCAAGTGTAGCTGTATAGGCCATATAGAGAATTTTGAAGATTTGTATACAGGGGACCCATCAGAATTAAAATTGTATGAAAAGTTGTTAGGATCTGAAAGAATTTCACCAGGTTGTGACAATTTTTCATACATGACTCCATCATAGATATCTGAGATAACATTTTCAATCCTGTTTGGCCTGTCAAATCGATAACTGAGGTGCTCCTGGATTTCTGGATTTTCCAGAAGGTTCTGGATCTGCGGTGCAACTGGCACATTGATAAAGAAGCTACCATTATTTAAAGAAGTGATCTCAACTGCTTCATTACAGGATGGACACTGTGTAATGTTCTGGTCAGTAACTAGTTTCTGTGTTCCAATGTGAGATTTACAGTTTCTACAGTAAAGATGAAACTCAACTATCTCTGAGTTGTTCTTGAATACCTTATTGAACATATGCTTGGACCCTGGTACTACATCATTACCAAAAAGAAAATTAATGAGCTTCAGCAAGTCGTCCAGTTGACAGCCAGTAATATTATGTACAGCAGCATGACTCATTATCAGCAGCAGAGCCTCTGCCTTTGTGATGGAGCCTGTTGATTTGAGAACTTTGTCCATCCCTGTGTCTGTGCCAATTTTGTGAAGTGGATCATCTGTTGGGGTTTCAACCTCACTTTCACTATCCGTTCCATCTGTATCTTCAGAAGATGTGCTAAAAGTGTTCTCATCCAATTCATGCAAATCTGACAAAGCCTCACCCTATAGAGAATTTCAAAAATGTATTTTAGTAAGATACAGGACAAAGAACTATGTTTAAATATTTAATGATTGTTAAAGCTGAACCATGGAAGATTTTTTGGTTGAAAAAATAAATAATTGAGCAAGCTCATAAAAAAGTCTCCTAGCCTTACTACTGAGGTAGTTACTGTTACTTACTACTGAGGTGAATCTTAGCAGCAATTAATTGTCATATTGAGCAAGTCATTGAGTCATTTATTCAAATTATTCGTTTAAACCAGTGAATCATTTAGTAGCAAAACACCAAGCTGAGTGTTGCTTTCCTTTGGAATTTAGGTGGTAGGTGAAATAGAACAAAAACAGTCAATGTTGTGTCTAAAATGTAAGTAAATTAATATTAACTACTTGTTTATTGAACTATAAATTCAATGAAACATTTGCAGTCGTGATGATGTTCACCATAACAGCTCCCTTAGTCGTGTTATGTGTTACTTAAGTATAATAAAGTGTAATATTTTTATAAATAAAAAATGTTTTTGTTATTTTATTTATATATTTTTACACAAAAATATATATATTTTTATATATTCATGCTTATTTTTCACTCTGTGACCATACTGTTCGCAATTCTGATAAATTTGCAATATATATTTTTAGGTTTTTGCAATATAGATTTTATATGTTTTTATTTTTTGATTAGTGCGCACAATACTTTTGGTGGAAAATTTCTCTCAAACTAAACCTTCCATACTGCAGCTTTAATTGATTTATTTTTAAAATACTGTCATTAAGTAATAGTGGTAAACAATCTTACTTGGAAGCCCAAGAAAAGGTTACAAAGGCTACGTTTACATGCAACCAAATAATCCGTTAGTAATGTGATTTTAATGGCTCAATGAGATTGAAAAGCCTTCATGTAAACACCTTATTTACTGGTTTTCGTTGCTAGAGAATGACGTTCTTGCCCGCCAGCCAGTACAACTGACGTCACATGCAAAGTATCAATAATCCTCCATTCACTGAATCTGTGTAGTGGAGCAGGACAACGGCCCACCAGTGTTTGTTTCAGATTCTCATCTACAGACGACTGGTTTTGGGCATTTTTACTGCGTGATAAATATAGACAGCACGGCACAACGGTTCATATGCTCATTGTTTCCAAAGTTATGACCAGAGACGGATATTAAGTCTGCTGTTTAAAAAAAAAAAAAAAGAACCAATGTACGAGAATAGTCATTATGGGCAAACAGCAGGAAACTGTATATTCGTGCAGTGTGCGCATGTCTCAAAATCTATTCCGATTTGAAGATTCATCAATCGGAATGAATTCAGTCTGACTGAAACAAACGGTGTGCATGTAAACGTAGCCAATGTCATGTACAAAATGCACTTCCTAAATATTTTTGGAAAATATTTCACTCAAAATGTAGGATGACTATTATTTGGTTTAAATAGTTGCTTTTGCTTTATGTTAAAGTCATTCTAAACCCACACTTACAGCTGAAAACCCTCCACAGAAGTGTTTGTGTGGGCTCCCACTGGTGGGAAAACAATACCTCTGAGTCTGAGGTAGACATGTGAGAGGGGGCCACTCCTGTGTCTGCATGGGGCTGTCCTGTGTCCACTGAGGTCTGGTCAACAGTGGTGCTGTTTATCCTTAAAGGTTCTCTCACCTGTCAAACCACACACAAGACATTCATATACTGGATTCAATTCTAGACTAATAGGCCTATATCACACTTCCTGCTTCCGGAACACGGAGTAGGGATTCAGAACTTCTGGTCAACATTATTTCTCGATAAGGATTTAGATCAGCAGCCATTATGTCTAAACCATCCGAGATAGACTGACCACGAGCTATGAGGTTGTGAAACGAAGTTTTTTGCTCCTGTAGAAGCTATAAGTTCGTATGAAATCAACCTTGTTTTAAAGGTCCCGTATTATGCCCCTTTTCACAAGATGTAAAATAAGTCTCTGATGTCCCCAGAGTGTGTATGTGAAGTTTTAGCTGCTTGCTTAAACAGCTAGCTTGATATTAATCTCGGTGGAATTGAACCCAAATTATGATTTAACCGGTTTTATTGCGGATTATTTTCTGGAGGATGATTGTGATGATGAACAGGACACTTCTTTGACGAAACTGACGATGAATTTGACGGTAAGTTTTTGTTATTTTTTTTTATGCTAAATATAAATGTATACTGTCAGTGTCCAGCCAATGTAATGCTAACACATATCTGTGATGCAAAAATAGTGGATTTAAATGTGTATTACATTTGTTGATTGGGATTTAGTCAGTTTAAATGAATTACGTTTATGACATGATGTTTATTTGTTTCATTACACTGGATTGAAGTCTGCTTACCACCTATAGGCTGTTTCTTGTTCCTATGCCCTCCCCTCAATTAATCAGATCCAGTCTGACTAAACTGAAAAAATATTTTCTGCTATTTTCATATAAAATGCTTCACTATCCATTTTAAATGTGGAATTAAACCCACTTCCCATTCTTGCATGTTACACAATCATGTTTTTAGGTATCTTGCTTTGAATTAAAAAAAAAAGATCTTTGCTTTTTCAGGCAGTGACCAACATGATGAGGAGGACAAGCCAGTTTTGGTGATTGAACCCCAAGCTATTTGTCTGGCGAACATGAAGAGGGAACACCAGCAAGAAGAATTTGCTTCGAATGCTGGAAGTCCAGATGTGTAACTGAAAATCAGTTTCTCTTGCAACTGCAAGTATTTCAATGGGGAAAAGTGTTCTTTATTTTTCAAGGAGGGAGAGTTGCTGTCACTCAGGATTTTATTTTGCATCTAGACAATTTTAGAATGTGTACAAAGTTTGAGACTGACCTGTTAAAGGGATAGTTCACCCAAAAATGATTTACTCATACTCATACTCACCCTGATGTTGTTCCAAACCTGTATAAGTTTTTTGCTTCTGTTTAACAAAAAATAAGATATTTTAAAGAATGTTGGTAACCAGACAGCGGCACCTGTGGAAGTCAATGGGTGCTGTCCAATGTCTGGTTACAAACATTCTTTAACAACATCAGGGTGAGTAAATGATGACAGAATTGTAGTTTTTGGGTAAACTATCCCTTGAAATTGTATTTATTTTTTACTCCAGATTTATTCAATGTTAAACCGTGGGCCAGTAAGAGAATGATCATTTCAGAGAATGAGAAATGTTATGTTATTTAATTGATATATTATTGACATTTGACTGATATTTCATTTTACTAATAAAGTTATACAAATCATTCCACTGAATTGACATGGTAATTGTTGCTACGATCAAGCTCTTGTGGTACCCCCATTCGTTTCAATGTTTTTATGCTTTTAGCTTTTTGGACATGCACATCATAATAAATAGACCTGTTTTACAAAACTTTAATAATTTTTCCACTGATGTGTCATATATCACTAAAAAGGGGAGAATCTCAGCTTTAATGTGTTATAAGTCACATATGCAGGATAACTATGGATCAAATGTGTTGCACTTTTAAAAAATAACTTATCTTTAAATTGGAATTTCTCAAAAATATGATTTTCTGAGGCCGAATTTGAGCAAATCTTTGACATGGCCTTACTCAGTCAATATTAAAGATATCAAGGTTATATTTTCACAGAATGTTCTTTACATTGTGTAGGATGATTTTATGTAAAAAACACAATCACAAAAAAATGACTTTAGCTGGGTTTTCACAGGCAGGGTCACATATACTGATGAGTTTAATAAAGTTTATTGTACATCACACAAAAGATGAAGCGTCAGTTTTACTTCAGAAAATCACTGTAAGAGCTGAGTAAACACAGTAAGTTATAAGAAGTGCGCAAGTACATAAACAAATTTCGGTAGAGTTGAGGGAGCATTCCTGTGGGCGGAGGTTAGTCAAAAGAGGTTAGTTCTACTGACGTCATTAAAGAAGGAAGTAGAGGGATGTAGTGCAAACGGCAGTTCGATGTAGGCGACTTCTGTTAAATAAAATATCTCGCTTAGCATTGAACTTTGAGCTTTATAATTTTACAGATATTATTTATATTTTAAACAACAACATTACACACTAACTAAAGTTTGAAACATGGGATCACGAAGAACGGGACCTTTAAGAAAAACATGTTTTATCCGCGATCTTATGAAAAAAACCCTCAGCTTTCACGCTTTTCCACTTGAGAGTTTTCATTGACCATCCGAACCACATCGTATGTGTCTTCAGGCAGGTTGCGGAGAGATTTGGTCCAGCGGTATCTATCGGACTCTATCGGACATTGTAAAAAGCTAACCGGAAGAGCCGTATCCCTACTAAAAGACGTACTTCCGGTCTTCAATTTTTCCGTGACATGGGCCTATTCCGACTAAATCAACATGTGCTGTGCATAAAGTTATAATCCATGACCAGGTAAGGATTAATTTTTCTTATTTTTTCAAAAAGCTTTTTTCTCCTTTAAGGGGCGGCAATATTATAATAATGATTTCCTACAACAAAAGGGGAGTGAAATCTGATCGGCTCATTTTTTGACATGCTTGCAGAGAAAGGCTTACCAAAACAAAGTTACTGATTTTCCCTTTTCACGTTTTCTGGGTTAGTAGAAGCACCGGGGTCACAATTATAGCACTTAAACAATGAAAAAGATTTTTATGACGTGCCCTTTAATACAGCTGTCACAAGCAGCATTTCTATGTGACTTGAATGAAAAACTATTAGCTTTTTTCTGCTATAAAAATATTTTGAGTTGGGTAGTTACCAGGGTCTGAAGTGTGCAGTAGACACAACCATCTTAAAGATTTCTATATTTCACTTGATCATAAACATTATCCTAGAAACTACGGATGCAGCGAAATTTCAATATGGTCACTCAATCACTTTTGTGGTTTCACCACTGGCTGGCAATTTATAATTCCATGAGAAATCCAATCATAAAAGATCAGTGGGATATTTTAACTACCTCTGAATCTGAAGAGACCTCATTTATGTCCAAAAAGGACTCATCTGTATCTGAACAGGTCTGGTCTGTAAGCAAAAGGGCCTTATTTGTCTCCTTAACACTTTCCACCTTTAAAAAAAAGAAAAAAATTAATTGTTACAATGTGATTTTCTTTTTTTGCCACTTAAGTTATACACAATGAATGCAATATGCAAAAACAAAAAAAATATGAAACAAAAAGAAAACAAATATGCTGTTTACTACATTTTTATTAATTATTTGGGTTGTTACTCCATATAGCATAGCTACCACTGAACCTGAAAATAATTTACTTACCTTCAATGAGGACTCGTCTGAACAGGTCTGGTCTGCAAGCAAAACGGCATTGTTTCTGTCTTCTACCTAAAAAGAAAAAAACATGGACAATATGCAATAACTACATTCATAATGTTAACAATTCTTCTTAAAATTGTTTGATGACTGATCATTTGGCTAAATGTACATGGCTGACTGTAACAGGACCATTTTTTTCCCCTTAAGAAGCAATCTCTGAATTTAAAGTCAACTCATCTGGGAGCGAAGAAGGTTACCATACTATGTCAGAATGGTAGGTGATATAAGGTGATAATTAATAGCAACATATAGCTACCTCTAAAGCAGCCTTCTTCTCAAGCCTCTGACTGGTTGTGACTGGTATCATGGACACACTGCCAGGCTCCAGGTATGTTTTATATTTTCGTTTCGGCATCTACACAGAGAAATTCAAATATGTAACCTTATATGCAAACTAAAATATATATACTTAAAAAAAAGTATATATATATATATATATATATATATATATATACATTTTTGTTGAGTTTTTTTTGAAAATGTAAAAATGCAGAAAGGTGTGTGGGATGGTTGGTTTAGGGGTCAAGTGTGTGTGTGTGTGTGTGTGTGTGTGTGTGTGTTGGGACAGATGTTGGATAAAAAACATTAATTACGTCATGGAGTCCCCACAAAGCTAGTAACCAGACTGAGAGTCTGTGTGATATATATTCTGAAACGGGATTGGCTGATTTTTAATCGTGCGCGAGCTAACTTACTAACGTTACCCAAGCAAGGGCATTTAAGCGCTCTCACGCCAACGGTTTTTTTCAAAACAACGACATTTACACATACCTCAGACATGTTTGCCTATGTGCGGTATTCAGACGGACACAAACATATTGTTCCCATAGAAGACATAAAAAAATTTGACCCTAAAAATTATAAACAGGATTTTTTATATCTTGTTCGCTGGGAAAATACATATTATCAAGCTCAGGTACTTCTCATAAAAGGTAAGGTTAAATGAAGTAAATTTAGCGTAATTATGTCAATTGAAATGTCTGTTTGAGCTAATGCTAACTTAGCTAAAAATGTAACTGTTAACTTACTTACATTAATTGTGGTTTAATTGACCTCCTCCAGAGACCCGTAAAGAGATGGAGGACGAATTGGCCAAACCATCCAAACGGATCAGAACAGCAAAAATCCTAAACCAGGATGACGAAGAGGACGAGACGGCAACTACAAAAGAAAAAGGAGAACTGAAGAAGAAAAACGTATGTTTTTAAAAGCTTACTTTGATTTTTAAATCTGAGAACATGACTTACCTGGTGGATAGACAAACTTTTCCTCGCGTTTAATGTGTAGAAACTTCCGGTTCGCAAAAAAAAAAATCTTTCAGATTGAACTCGAAATGATTCATGAAGAGTCATGTCGCAAATCGGTTCTTTCGAACTCAATCGGGATCATATACAGTACGCACATCAGTTTGTTTTTAATTAATATATTTTTAATGCTAATTATATTTATAAATTATTCGTAAATTTATATTTTAAATAATTTTAATATATTCCTCATATTTTTTTAATATTATAATTGTAAAGATGCATTCTAAATCTTGTATTTGCTATTAAAAGTTATGTTATTAAACCCCATAAGTATTAAAACCCATTATCATCCAATAACTTCACCCAATTTGATGTCTTATGTTTTTGACTGCTCTAGTAGCTATACCATGTCTAGCATGTGGCAATACAAAGCATTATGGTAAAAGTATTTAATGAGAATATATAATCCACTACTGTGTATTATAAGACATTACAAATAACCTTCTAATTGATATTATAGTTTTTGAAGTTGTCAAAAAAGGTCTTAAAGGGTTAGCCCTAGCTCAAACTTCTGTGATCATTTACTCACTCTCATTGTTCCAAACCTGTATGACTATTTCTTTTAGCCTCAGTCACCATCTTTTTTAAATGAACTGAAAGCAAATGGTGACCATCAGTCCGTTACATCCAAATATTATATAGCAGTATTTTGGCTGAACCTTTAAATATTGACAGTATAACCTTTTGCAGAAAGCTGGTGATTTATTACCAATTTTGTACATTCATTGTTACATTTTATTGATGATATAATAATAACAATAATAATAATAATGCTTTACAGAAAACGCTTAAGACAGTTGAGGCTTCTGAAAAAAGAAAAAACCTTTTGAAAATTCTTGAAGAAAGAAAGGCAAAGAAGAGAGAGGCCCCACTTTTTGAGACAGACCCAAAGAAAAAGAGAGAGGAGTGTTCTTCTGACGATGAAGATGGAGGAGTTGTACCTCAAAAGATATATGAGGATTTGCAAAGACGATACCGCTACATAAAGAAACAAAAACATGATGTGGAAGAAGAGCTTGAAGAATGCAAACATAAGTAAGAGTTTATGAATAATATATGCTTTCTTATTTACAAACATAGTAATATAATAAGAGATTCTTAATAATGAAAGTTTAGTGATTAATTTCAGAATCTTAGAATATGAGAATCTGATGAGAAAAACTTAAATTTCTTCTCTGTTTCTTGTTCTAACATTAAAGATGTGCTGAATTAGGAAAGGAGAAGGAGGATCTTGTTGCAGAGCTGACTACATACAGAAGCCTCAACATTACACTGCAGCACAACATCAACAAAGTGCTACAAAGAGCCTTCTCAGAAACAAGTATTGCTCTAATCATCTAAAGCACATTCAGAATATTTAGATATGTATTCAGAGATTCATATTCATTTGTTCACATTTTAGTTGCAATTTATGCTAAAATGCTTTAAATCTATCTATCTATCTATCTATCTATCTATCTATCTATCTATCTATCTAATGTAAAGTTACAAAAACTTCATATAAATAAATAAATAACATGATTTATCAAAAAAAGGGCCATACCACTAATGTTGAACACATGACTGCTGCTTCAATGTTTATGTTGAAAGGATGAATTATTTTTTAGAGTGTATTATATTTAACTAGAATAGGACTTTACCTTTTATTTGAAGGCTATAATATACATGTCCCTATCATTGTTTGTTTGGTTGCAGGTCCATCTTTTCTTAATGGAACATCCACACCTGTTGAGAGCACACCTGACAGAAGACCAGATGAGCTGCCCAATAGTTCAGAGGGCATCAACACACCTCTGAATATAAACACCTCTGAATCACCTCTGAGCCTTCATGAAATAAAGGATGGAAAGGTACATTAGTGTCAAGGCTTTTCACACAACTTTGGTTTTCATTAAACGCACACGTCAAAAAGTTGAGCCGTGGGAGCAGAACGAGACTGGTGAAGCAATTTCTAATCAGAGACACCTGCACAATTCACCATTGCACATTACAGTGAGCTAGCCTAACTCATTATTAGAATATAATATTAATAAAAGCTGGATGACTAAATGCTATTTGACATACAATTAAATTGAAAACACATTTATGTGGTGGAAAAAATGCTGTATTACTTTTACTACAAATAAAGCTCTTTCTGATTATGCTATGTTAGCCACTTAGTGTAAAAATAGTGTTGTCTCGGAGGCATGGTAAAAATGTGATACTCCTTGTAATTCAAGAATTACAAGGAGTATCACAGAGAAATCCAGAGAAATCCAGAGCTGATTTCTCTGGATTTAAAAATTGTTGGAAACATTTGGGATAATGTACGCAAGTACACAAGTCAACAAAATATATAACAATAATTTGTTAACAGACAGGTATTCATTACTTCAATGAGCATATTATTTTAGCTTTAAATGATTACATTACTAACGGTGTGATTTGTATCGGTACATTTCTGAAATACATAACTTCTCTGATAAAAGATCACTCTAAATTGAAATCTAGACTCACGCATTTTCTGTAAAGCAGCTTTGAAACAATGTGTATTGTGAAAAGCGATATACAAATTTCAATTGAATTGAATATTACAGGTTTAGTGGTTTTTGGATATTTTAATACAAAAATCTTAAAATCATATTGTGCCTTTAATTCTAAATCAAAGCTACTGCATTTAAAAAAAACATGGGTGGTGTAAGGCCCGGGGAAGGTCTCACGTGTTCTGTCCTTACTCGTGCAAAGTATTGGTTGGTTAAATTTACAATACATTTAGTTATGTATTCTCTCATTAATTCATCTGACTCCATAAATGAAAGGTTTTAATAATATCTGTGCCTCACTAAAAGTGAGTGAATGTTTGACTATTCTGTTTAACTCTTCAATGAAAATAATATCAAAGTCAGTTAGAATAATCAAATGTAACAATTTATTACGTCAGGTAAATGTATCAGGCCAATTTCATAATCAATTCAAAGATAATCGATACAAAACATCAAATTCTCTGGAATAAAGAAAAGAGATGCATACCCAACATTTAAGAAATACGTTAGGCTGAGAGATCTATATCTCCCAGCCTAACGGACCCATCTGAGGTACAGGAAAGGCCTCGATCTCCCTGCTGCAATTCCTTAAATAGACAAGCCTTTTACCTGGAAACATGTAACAATAGAAATTTGCATGCAGTGGTCGCATCTTCATGGGGGTGTGGGACCATTTGCTTAGAGACCACCTTCCTTTGTAAGTCAGTTATCCATAAGCTCTTAAAAACCTTATTACCTTTTGTTTTATCTATCTGGATATGAGATATCTGTACCAGTCGCACTGTGACATTTTAAATGATACCAAACATGAAAATACTCTGTGATAATCATTCACATTAAACTATACATTTTCTTGGGTGATTTCAGGTGATCATCCTCTCATGAGAGAGAGGGGTGAGGGGAGAGGGAAAAAGATGTAGATTAGATGACTCGGAGGTGAGACTTTCGTCTCGATGGTGCATGAGAGCCAGTTCAAATGCTAATCTCCAGAGAGGTCCTTTTGTCCTCTCAGGGCCTGGTCACCCCCAAAACAGACTGTTTGGAATTTCCTAATTTATCAATTCTTACAGTGGTGATGATGTAAAAAAGATCCAGCACATTTAGATGGTACAACCTTTTGAACTGACTGTATGCATATCCCACACAGCCTCATTTCTGATTCACTTGGAATTAAATATGGCATCTACCCAGAATAAGGTTGCTTGACATGCTGAAAGGTTCCACACAAATTGTTAAGATCTCACTTGAATGACTAGATATCTTTGTAGGAAAAAATACAGCTTATTTTTAATATTGAGATCTTTAAAAAAAAAGCAGCTCTTATGTGGTAGCCAAAGTAGGAGTAACGTCACAACATTTACAGCTACCAACTGGAATATATTCTGTATATGTTTCTTTCTTCTGTAGAACATAAAAGAAGATATTTTGAAGAGTGTTTTTTTTCCATACAATTGAAGCTCATTTATGTTTTGTCTTGAAGATCCACATAGGAAACAAAATTTGGATCAGAGAAGAGGCATGGAGGAAGATTAATTCAGCTACGAAGGATTCTCTATATGTCAAAGAGATGGCTGTGGCACTGTGGGGGACAACCATTTTAAAGAGCAGAAGTGTGTCAGGAAAAGAGTGTCCCACAAATAAACATTCTGCAAAGCCTCCCCTGACACCCTCCAAGCTGCAAGTTTTGAGAGGTAATCTATTCATTCATTCATTCATTCATTCATTCATGTACTTTATGTAACCATAGTCAATTTAGTTCAAATGGTTTTTACATTTGTTGATATTTTTAATGTTTGTAAAACTGTCAATGTTTAGATATCCTTATTTATAGTAATCCATTTATACTCGCCTATTGGTCATTAAAATATCTAGGACATAATTAAACACCTTCAGATGTATATTTAATTTCATTGGCGTATAAAGAATAGATTACTTTACATAAACTTTCTCTTTATAATATAAAAAGAAAGTTTATGTAAAGTTATCTATATTTATAAGTAATCTATAAAATACTGAACACATTTATTCAAGAAAGGCAAACTATATTGTCACATATTTGTTCAATATTTCCCTTTTTTTAGAAGTAGTAGCCTACAGTTGACTCTGATAGTTGTTTCTTGTGTATATTGCTAATATACACAATAATATTGATTAGCAATATACACAAGGAACAACTATCAGAGACAACTGTAGGCTACTACTTCTAAAAAAAGGGAAAATATTGAACAAATATGTGACAATATAGTTTGCCTTTCTAAGTTTTACTAGTTGAAAAGTGACAAATTAATTTCTCTTCAACAAATTATTTCTCTTTCAAGTCTGCTTCAGTGACTGGCTCAAACAAAGAGAACCTGAAAAAGGAGAGAGAGAGAAGAGGGAGAAGCAAGTGGGATATTACATATCCCAGAAAATCCAAGACGTCATAAAAAAAGAAAAGAAAAATGAAAATGTATCTCAATAATTCTGTTATTGTTCACCTTTACAGTTACTTCTGTATATAGTTTTTAGCATTTTAATCATTTCAATTATTTTGCACATTACTGTTAGCATATCGATGGGTTGTTTTAAGGGGCTGCAATATCAAAATAAAAGGAATTTGTTTGAATGGTTGCCTGTGCTCCTGAAGATTATTTAAAGTATACTTGGAATTGTTTACATTATTTGTCACAATACCCAGTGGCAGGAAAAATAGACCAGTCTGACCAGCTAAAAACAGCCTGACCAGCTAAGACCAGCTAAAACCAGCTAAGACCAACAATGACCAGCTAAGACCAGCCTAACCAGCTAAGACCAGCCTAACCAGCTAAGACCAACAATGGCCAGCTAAAACCAGCTAAGACCAGCCTGACCAGCTAAGACCAACAATGGCCAGCTAAAACCAGCTAAGACCAACAATGACCAGCTAAGACCAGCCTGACCAGCTAAGACCAGCCTGACCAGCTAAAATCAGCTAAGACCAACAATGACCAGCTAAGACCAGCCTGACCAGCTAAGACCAGCCTGACCAGCTAAAATCAGCTAAGACCAACAATGACCAGCTAAGACCAGCCTGACCAGCTAAGACCAGCCTGACCACTAAGACCAGCCTGACCAGCTAAGACCAGCCAGGCTGACCAGCTAAGACCAGCCTGACCAGCTAAGACCAGCCTGACCAGCTAAGACCAGCCTGACCAGCTAAGACCAGCCTGACCAGCTAAGACCAGCCAGGCTGACCAGCTAAAACCAGCTAAGCCCAACAATGACCAGCTAAGACCAGCCTGACCAGCTAAGACCAGCCTGACCAGCTAAAAAATGTTCAAAACCCCTCTAAAACCAGCCTGATAAACCAGCTAAAGCCAGGCTGGGAGACCAGCCAAAACCAGCCTGACCATCTTAGGCTGGTTTAAGCTGGATTTTTCAGCAGGGAGTACCTACCTTCCATCATAGGAATACGACACATTGAATAACAAGTCCAAATATGGTCAGTTACTAGTACATTAGAGGACCTTAGTCTCGTCTTCAACGAACCCAAAAGGGCCCACATCACTCCTCTGTTCATCTCCCTGCATTGGTTACCTCTCACTGCTCGCATCAAGTTCAAGGCATTGAGGCTTGCTTAGATCTATCACAGGCTCAGCTCCCTCCTACTTCGAGTCGCTCCTACGAATCTACATACCCACCAGAAGCCTACGATCGGTCAACGAACGACGATTCGTGGTTCCATCACAGAGAGCCACAAAATCACTTTCCAGAACATTCTCATTCACAGTTCCATGCTGGTGGAATGCTCTCCCCACCCTCATCCGGAATGCCGAATCCCTGGCAACATTCAAAAGACAGCTAAGACTCATCTCTTCCGTGAGCACTTAACCTCATAATAAAAAAAATAAAAATAAAAAATAAAAAAAACTTTTTTCCTTTCCCTCTAAATCCTCGCTTATCAGCCTTATGCTACTCTGATCAATACATGAACTTCGTATTCTGAGCACTTCTTGC
Organism: Abramis brama; assembly: GCA_022829085.1. Taxonomy (NCBI): domain Eukaryota; kingdom Metazoa; phylum Chordata; class Actinopteri; order Cypriniformes; family Leuciscidae; genus Abramis; species Abramis brama. The sequence goes on along the minus strand of CM040773.1, from coordinate 27,644,568 downwards.
GTTGTTTTTGCCTCTTCACGAAAACTTGCTTAATGTAGTCCTAATTTGTAAGTCGCTTTGGACAAAAGCGTCTGCTAAATGACTAAATGTAAATGTAGTCTGTATTATAATAGGGAAAAATAGGAGACCATTACCCATCCTAACCTAGAGGTCCACATAATGAAGAACAGATGTGTCCCCCAAGCACAAAAGTGAAATGCCTATGCTAGTGTCTTCTGATCAAACTGGACTCGTGGCCTGCTGCATATTCACACCCAACAGGAACCTCTCCATTTATGTGTACAATTGCTGAATTATTCAATCGATTTCCTCTAGAATCTGAAATAAAAAGACATTAAAAAAGGAAGAGTTGTAGTCAGACTTCAAATCTAATGACAAGAATTTACCATAAAATGACAAAGGACCAAGTTTAGTCTTGTTTGAGCACTTGTTCTTTTCTAACAAATTAACACGATTTGTGAACTCAGTCTTCCGAACTTAAATGAATAATGATCTACATCTCACACCAAGTAACACATGACTTTAATAGACTTGGAATTTAGTGCATATGAACTTCTTGGTCCTTTTTGGAGACTGACACTAAACGGACGAATCTACTTTCATTATTTGGAGAAAAGCAGAAAGAAGATACTTCCACAGAAGAAATAAAGTTAAGTTTAGCACAACATAAGAGCAAGTAAACGATGACAAAATGTTTATTTTTCAAAGAAATGGCTGAAGTCACTTTAACTGATAAAAAAGTCATATTGGAAGAGTTGATTTACTCACCACTGACAGTAACACTGAATTCCCAGCAAATGTTCTTTCCACTGCAGATGTTTAGATGATAAACTCCAGTGTCGCTGGTTCTGGTGTCTTTGATGGTCAGAGATCCAGTTTGATGGTGCAGCTCCAGTTTGCCTCTGAATCTCACATCAGCACCGTATGAAGTCTTACTGATGTCTCCATTCATTCCGGTTGTGAAAATTTTCTCTTCAAATCTCCACTCCACCTTCTCATCACTTTCTACCTTAAAATCAGTGATTAAAACTAAACATTCTCCCGCCATCACTGACACTGTCTTGGGACCGGACTCACCTTGAGAACAAACGGAGAGTTAAGTGTACAGACACTGATACTGATATGTCACTTGATATGGCCTAAATTTACTGCATTTAATAAATATAGTATTATACACGTGAACAATATTAAATGAGATGTTATAAAGACATCATGGTGTTTCCAAAATTATATTGGCGTAATTGGTTCCTGGACCCCAATTTTGAAAACACATGTTCTGTACAATCCAAATTCAGAAAATTAACTTGATGTGCATATGCAAACTGCCGCTCGTTCACTGAAACTTTTTGCAAATGGAAATACGCGTGACATTCTCACATTTACAGATAATGATACAACCGTAAAATGTAAGTTATCTGCTGAGGAAATATGTATGAAACATTAAACAGATGCACACATCTGTCAAAGCAACTGACGGGAAAAGGCGAAGACGTGTTAAAGTATTGTCTAAAATGCTTGATATAAAGCATCCTTAGCTTGGCTTGTATCGTGTATTTTCATCTCACTCCATGTCCTCCTGTATTTTTCCTTTTGTCTATAGAAATACGTTACTATTATTTTACTACTGTAAAGTGATGTCTTTGGTGCAAAAGTACATGTTTACCACATGCCAATTATTGCTTAATCTTACAGAATAAATTGGAAGTTTATTCATCAGTGTCAGTGACCGGTTACTACTATAGAAGCTTGGATGTGACAGCTTCATCTTAAAGAGTTGTAATGCTAGATATATCTGTTTTTCATAGTCCTTTATGCTTTTTTTTGTCCAATATAAAATAAACATGCATTATTATATTCTTTGGCCTCATTCTTGACCTCTAGGAGGAAAAAAGTGGTTCCACTCAATTCAAATCAATTCCCTATTGATTTGATTCTGCATCTTTATTGAAGCATAAATCCATTTATGGTTTTTCATTGTCAAGTTTTCTGCATGAATAGAATCTAGTATAAAAACTTTTTTTTAGAATATGGTGTCTTTATGTAGCTTTCGCATGTGCATCAAAGAATGCTAATATAACCGCTGAGAATGAGAATAACATATCTATGAACAAAATCTTACTGACAATAACATCCACTTCTTTTCATTGGGTAACACAAAATAACTCTATATTTCTATTGGATTCTACATTTACTACAGATGGTTTTACCCCGAAAAATAATTCTAGACAATACCAGGCCATCTTTTAAAAGGTTAAAAAATGTTTCCAGGAAAAACACAATGTTCTGAGAAGTTGCTGAACACTAGATGAGTGTGAAATGAAAGGATGAAAAAAGAACTGAACGCGCTCACAAAAATAAATGTGTGAACTTCTCAGTTCTTCAGTATATATTCCACTCTGCTCTTAGTTTGTCTTTACCTCTCATTACGATTATTTTAGTACATTGTTGCATTCATGGCGGTTGAACCACATGAGTTTCCTGACACATATTGATCCACAGATGTTTGGCCTGATCAAGTATCTCCATTGACCTTCAGCTGTTAAAATCAGCTTACATTTAGTTGTTTTGTTCAGTTAGTGGCTTTCTTCTTCCAAATTACCACAAACCATAACGAAACTCAACAGAACATTTAAACCACCAACATCAGCTGCATCATTTACATTACATTTACATTTATTAATTTAGCAGACGCTTTTATCCAAAGCGACTTACAAATGAGAACAATAGAAGCAGTTCAACTAACAGTAGGACAACAATATGCAAGTGCATGACCCTTCTCATTTTAATCTAACACAGTAATTTTTTTTTTTTTTTGAATAGAATAGAATAGAATAGAATAGAATAGAATAGAATAGAATAGAATAGAATAGAATAGAAGAGAAAGTGTTTACTGGATCAAGTGCTGTCGAAAAAGCATCAGTCACTGAATCACTACATGAAAAGCTTTTCAGCAAGAGACTGTCAACTCTTACCTCTGTGTGTGTGCCAGTTGATCTCATCTCATGAAAGGCTGCCATTGTTCCAATTACAGACTGACAAAAACTGAGGGCGGAAGATTGCAGCCGAGAACGAGAAACAACAAGGTTCATTCAAAAGCCATTCAAAAACAAAGGCTTGACTGTTCCCTCTTGACTGTATATCATGCAAGGTAACATGTGATCTCCACTGACTGTACATTTGCAAAACAGTAGCTTTTGCAAAATTTTTATTCTATCACATCACCAAATGCTGCTGGCTGTCTGAAATCTCCCCCTATATCTATAAATATGTCACTATTTGAGGGGACATCCATTTGTGGTGTTGTCTGAAACATATTGGATATCAAGTGCACTCATTCAATCCCAATTGCACCGCAATAACGATTGTGTTCAACCGATGTACACTCAATGGTTAGAGAATTATACTCATGATACACTGTGAGGTCAGGCCGAATGAATTCCCGCGTCTCGCCAGAAAATGGCGCCCGCAGCTGAATCCTCCCATTTCATTTCCAGTGTGGCTGCAGCATAATATCATGCTGGCATAAATTACTTTTTATTTAATTATTAAATTGTTTAATTAAGGTTTACACATGTTAGTTTCCATGGCATAGTTCAAGATAAATCTTTTCATCTTACTACTGGAGATACCAGTTTGCTAGTTTCAAATGATTATTAAAAAGCAAGCACTAAAAGCATCTAGAGCAAAAGCGGCAGCCCTTCCGACGCTAGGTGTCTGAATTTACTCACTCGTTTTCATTCACTCCTTCAAGTGGACTATTAGTGGAGAAATGTAGGGAATAGTGGATGAGTGTATACACAGCCATTGTGACTAGCGTTGGCTGATATCACCAGCTTTTGTTGAAAAATAAACAACCTTTTTTATACTCAAATGTCTATTAGCGAGTGCATTTACACATACAGTGAAACCCTGATAACTACTAAAAATTGTCTCATTAAAAAAAAAAAAATGCAGCACAAATGTCAGCACCACCATACTTCTGGTCTGACTCTATTGACTGCTATGACGTGTGGTTCTGTAGCTCGATCTCATATGTTTAGGCCTTCAAAAGCTTTGTTAGTAATCACTTTGATTATTTGAAGGTTTGTACATTATTAATATTTGCTGCTCTTCACCATGAACGTGTTGAATCTGCCGATGCAATTACAACAGTTCAGAAAACTGTTGCTACGGCGATAGAGACGTTTGCCTCTGCTGGTTAAAAAAAAAGCCAATCACTGTAAAGTATTTTGCTTTCTCAATGGTTAGAAGCCAATCACAGTCGAGTATTTCACTTACAATCACCGTAGAGAGACGTAGGCCCTAATTTTGATCGGCTGGTTTAGCTAATTATGGAGGGAGGGATGTTGAACATTTGATCGACAATGCATTTAACACGCTTTAGAAATCAAGGAAGACGGATATATTGTATACAGCAATGATCTTCATTAACACTCTTTTAACACGGATGTTAACAAGGACAGGATAGATTTAATCAGGTGTGTGAAATTCTTCATTGTCATTCATACCTGTTTTCCCCCCTAATGATTGAACTTTAAATTAAATAGCCTATTCACACTTCAGCCACTGCTTTGAATTCAGCTAGAGAATATTTTAGTTTTTACTGTTTTTCTCGAAAAGATTTAGTCATTTGTCATTTTAGTCATAGATGTGATTAGATTATAACTGCTAGCCTATATCTTTTCAGATTCAGTCTCCTCTTAAGATTTGATTTTGTATCAAGTATGAACCATCAGATTTCGAACTGACATAATAAAACAAAGCTGTAGGCTATCAGTTAACAACGGAATCAGTGTTTGTATAGAATACAATAATGATCAGATAGATCAAATACACATATAGATTAATTGCTTTATTTGTACATTTAGCCTATTACAATGATTTACAAATTGGAATAATACTAATTCATAACAGTGAATAATCCAAGGGACAACACAATACATTTATTTTAAGTAACTACAAGAGTTGAGTAAGTGCAAACAAGCTTTTTTTTTAAAATGCAATAAAGCGGGTTTTATCAGGCAAATACTTAAGAATGAATACAAAGGCATTTCAGATCACATTTTCAATTTGACATTCAGATTTGATCACAAAAACATGAGCATAAATATGAACATGAGCATTAACCCAATACTGGTGTTAAAGGTATAGTTCACACAAGAATTAAATTCTGTCATCATTTACAACATAACAGGCTGCTGTCACTTTAACCCTGCTGGCCACCTGACTCGTCTGTACTTTTCTTTGTTTTTCTAACCCATTATAGCAGTCAGTATCAAGTGCCATATATCATTTTAAACAGGAGTACTTGAAGTTTCAATCTAGCACATTTAAATTGCCAATTTTAAATTTATTTTGTCTGAGAATGGATGAATTTACCAGATTTAAGAAAAACGGCAGCAAACGTTTGGTGTTTTTTAAACTCAAACAAAACCTCCTAAAGTTTGGATTTTTTCCTTTAGAAAGTTATACTTGGATATTTTAGATGTCCAGATAAAATTTTGTCCACATTTAACGATCCCTAAGCAAGGTTTACTTTTATTACAACATTATTATAGTTGTAGGCATATTATTATTATTTATTTTTTACTGACAAAAACTTTTGACTTTCATCTGTCAACTGCTTTTTGTTTCTGATTGTTGGTTCAAAATAACATTGTAAGCTTCCAGCCTTACACAAACAGACATAATCAAAAACGGATCTTAAATTCACAATTGTAAACAGACAGAGATTCAGTAATAGTTTATTAATGTAATTCAGCTCATTACTGGACAATCACACACTTCGTTAATTATTGCACCAAATCAATTACAAGGTAGAGCAGGTAAAAAGTAGAAATATTTTTTTTCTATTGCTGTATTTAATGTAATACTTACACATTTGATTTTGTTGTTTAGGGACCTTGTGGAGATAGTAAATCACAGCAGCACACACCAGCAGCAGAACAACAACTATTCCTGCTACAGCACCTGAAGACAGACCTGGTTCTGTAATGATAAAGACAGACATTAGTGTGAATGTGTCTGATCTATAACACACACTATAAACATCAGCACTATATAACCTGAGTGAAGATCTGACAAATAAATGTTAATGATTGCTAATTACATAAACATTAAACTCTGTAAGGACCTCTGTCAGGTGTCAATAATTTTAGACGTTTTCGTCAAGTTGTTTTAGCAAATAATACTTTTGGGAAAGGAGTTCTGTGCTTTGAAAGTTACAGTATGACATCATTGTAAAATGAATTTTATTTTAAAATGAAAGACACAGACAGAGATTGAACATATTGAACCCTGTTATTGAAGGAAAACAATCTATATTTGTATAGATATGTATGTTTGTATAAAAAATCAGCATCACACTCATGTGGTTGTGAATATCGGTCATGTGATCACCTGTGGCCCAATCACAGCCGTGATGATATTCAGAACAACAGCATGACTGTGATTGTGAATCTAAAACTCTGCTATATTATTGGATATGGTGTATCTAATATTGCTTGTTGCACTTTTAATCTAAATAAAAGACAACTTAAAATATCTTAATTATTCAAATAAAAAAAGTATATCCTCACCATAGACAGAAACACTGAATGTTATGCATGGGGTCCCAGAGTTGTGGATAATCTGTAGTTTATACAGTTCGGTGTCATTGATTCTCATGTTCTTGATGGTCAGAGATCCGGGGGGGGGGGCGTTCTTGAAAATGCTCTTCATAATGTTGCAGATTCCAGCCTGTTCATAAAAAAGAGTTTGCCTAGATATACCAGTAAAAGTTTTTACGTACTCTTTTAAAACTTTTCACAAAGCTGCTGAGACCAAATTTTACTAAGGACCAGAGAAAAGAACAGAGTGTCATTAGTACCTGTTTTATTCTCAAACCAGAGCTGGAAACGTCTCAAGAAATGGGCGTTTAAAAATGTGACCTTTAAAGCGAAAGACCTACAACACACTCTAAATATGGAATAATGAATAAGCTATTGTAATATGAGCGGAGGAAAAATGAGATTCTTCTTGCAGTCACTTCTCACAGCTAGATATCTCTAAAGGAGAGACATTTGAATATTTATGCAGGATTAATTAGCCATTTTATTGAACAAAGACAATTAGTTTTTACTGTTTTATCTTCTAAGCCTGAACATATTCAGCCAGATGGTTGTTTAAAGTGCATACAGTATGAACCAAGAGATTTTACATGACCAGATTGTTCCTTTTTTTGCGTTTACAAGAACACAACTAGAAATGTGGCACAAGTTATAGCAAACCAAATCATCCTGCACTGGGGTGCGCCATCTAAAACTGAATCTGATCATGCAGCATCATACAGAAATACCACAGTCTTTACAGGTCATAGAGATCTGCACTAATCCAACGCGTGAACGACAACATAAAACAGCAGCTAAGCGGACAAGACCAAAACAGGCGAACTCATTTCTGCCCACAGATCTGACTGTAGTGAGAGTAAATGGAAGTAAATCCATGGGAATTCCCATTGGAATTCATGACAGTATGACTGATAAAAAGCATGACTGGGGTCTCTTATGCTCACGACACAGCAGACAGTGAAGAACAGCTTTAGGTGTGACTGTAGGGTTGCAAAGGGGAAACTTTCCATTGGAAATGAATCTGGGGGAATTAGCCCAGACCTGCTATTAATATTCAACGTGTTTAAACTTTCTGATTGTTATTTGGGTGTTTTCACCTGGTTTCTCAACATATTACTTATATCAGAAACATTATCAAAGCAGTTAGATCTTAAGTGCATGCACTTCAGTCAATCCACTGACAAAACTTACAATTTGACCCTCCCATCGACTGACTTGCCTGCAAATGTTGAAGCTAGTTTGATACTGTTTAGTTGTTTATGTTCTGCAGTATAATTTAGATATGTAAGCTAAACTGCACACCTATTTATGTTATATAGGCCTATTTAAATTCTAAATACTTGAATGCAACTTGAATACACCGCAGTGTGCTCCTCAATCCCATCAGCAACCAGACCAGAAATCTCAACAACACTGAACTCTGTCAGCCATAGAGATAGGCTACAATGACATATATAAATATTTATATATATATATATATTAAAAAAAATTAAATTAAATGAAAAAACATTTCTGTTTTCTAACATTGCTAATTTTTTCTCTCATAAGACTGTATCCACTGTTGTGGTTTTACTGAAGCTGTGATCCGATTGGCTCTCTCTGCTCTGGTGGGCGTGGCTACTGTTACTGTGCTGGTTTATGAATTCAGATCCAGAAGTCTTCAACAGAAGAAGAGAGAGCAGAAATAACCATCAAACTCTGATTAATCAGATACTCAGGAAGGTGTTCTTGAACGACTGCTTTGAGTATATAAATGTAGTAATTATAATTTATTAATAAATGGCATTTAAGTGATTATAAAATAATTTTTACTCCATTATAAAAACTACTCTGTTAAAATAAAAATAAAAAACATTTATTTTTCATTTAAATTGTTTTTTTATGCTTTTTTACAATACAAAGTTTTAAAGCAGCTTTACAAAAAAATAGTGCTTTACAAACCTGTGATTAATCTGACAATCAATAAATACAATCTTTTTTTGTATTATTGTAAGATTTTGTTTTGCATTTTGTAAGTCTTGTTGCAGAAGAAAATGATCGGCATAACAAGATACAGCTGGCATTTTTAATGACATGTGTATTGCACAACTTCACATTGAGCTGAGGGTGAACGGGCGTCCTTGACTCGTATGCTGGAATATCTCATTCTTTCCAGCTGAGAGGAAAAACAGCTGAACACAGTCACAACAATTATTGTATGAACTTTAGTCAAGTTTATATTACACAATGCTCTTACTCAGCTACACATTTTTTATTATCTGTGATTTTTGTTCCCAGAAAGTTGTGCTAAAAATCATTCAACAAATGTTCGTGATAACATTGTTAGAACATTATCCCATATCATTCTTATAAAGTTTTTAGCGGGAAGCTTCCCATTTGGCATTGGATGTAAACTCAAATGTTGCTTGGATGTCAAATTTTGGTTGAAAGTGAAAACAAAACCTTTGTTTGACGTCAAGCTCCAACGTCATTAAATAACTCCAAAAACAGCATTACCAGCTTCACTTATTATAAACCAGATTGACTTTTTTTCTGTCATGTCTACAAAACTTCATATTGAAATTAAAAGAGGTTTAGATGTTGATGTTTTATTGAAAATAATAGTTTGGGTTCACCATTATGGTGTTCAGTGTTTGCTTAAGGTGGACAGTTTGACTTCTGATTTTTATTTAAAAAAATATTAATAAAATACTTTTATTAATATAAATGTTTTGCTTGTTGATGATAAAGATATTATCATGTAGTGATCTGATCAACTGATCTCATGTCTAATCTATGTTATTAATATCAATATGCAACATATGTTTTTTTTAAAAAACTGAATTTTAAAAACACATTGCACACAAATCATTTTGAACAGTTGAAGCTCTTAGACACTGTAGACGTCAAGAATCAGCGTATGAATCTCAACAACGGTGACATACATCCTGCAGCAATGCATTCTGGGAGCCATATATGAGTTTTGTATGATGCACCCAGAATGCATTGCAGCATGAAGCATGTCACCATTGTTGTTGATTCTTGACATCTATGTGTCTGTCTTAATGACAAAGGAGTTCATGACCCTAAAAAGGATGATGTGAGAATGTTTTTTTTTTCTGTGCCTTAACAAATTATTTCTTATTCGTTATCTGTCTATAACAACAACAAACATAATCCTTAGATTTTAGATACACTATATGGGATTTTCTTTCATTAATTTGTCAGGAAGACTGTCTGATCTTTATTTACAGCTGAATAATTCATTGTTTATAAGGCAAGAAACATTATCTCAGTTAGATCTGTTCAGTAACATTACCATCAGTGTTATATATGAGTATAATCTCTGAGAAACTGTCTCTGTTTGTTCTGCAGGAGTGTTTGGTGTTGAAACAGATGAAGTGAAGGAGATTCTGTCACTCTAAACCTTCATCCTTAAATGACCGTATTCATAGTAATAGATGAACATGTATTTTCAAACTGCGGCTGGCTTTACCGCAGTGTCTAACCGGCTAAAATCCAAGAATCCAGTCAAAATTTGATCTCACCATGAGCTCCCAGGATACTCATGATGTCATCACAAGTGAGGTCCCAGTGAACAAAGTGTAAAAGCACTGTGTGCTCATTCTGTGAGCTCAACACGCGAGTCCATTGTGATATCCATTGTGTTAAACTCTCATTCTGTTCGTTTAGTGCGAGTTCACAGTGATCTAAAATTTCTCTAATATTGGTCAGTTTTATCACAAACAACATTATTTTGTATTCTTTTCAGCCTGGTGTTGGCATTTGACAAATATCTTTTTGATGGGTGCATTCAGATTCAGTTGTTGTTTTGCTGACTCCTTTTCGCTTCTTAACCTTCATTTCCTTTTCCCTTTTACAAGACTAGACATATCCTTAAACACAGAGCAATATAATGCACTGTCAGGCCGAATTGATTCCTGCATCTCACCTGAAGATGGTGCCCACTGTCTAATCATCCATCCATCCATCCATCCAACTGCTGGTCTAATGTGGCTAACAGCATAATATCATGCAGGCATAAATTGCTTTTTAATTGATTATCGAATTGTTTAATTAAGGTTTATATATGCATTTCCATGACAGAGATCAATATATATCTTTTCATCTTACTAGAGCTGCCAGTTTGATAGTTTGCCAAGTTTCAGATATTATTATATTAAGCACTAACTTTGAAAAGTTCGGAAAACTGTTACTACGGCGATAGAGACGTTTGCCTCCGAATTAAAATTAAGGAAGACGGATAAGTTGTGTAGAGCAATAATCTTAATTAGCGCGCTCTTTTAACACAGATATTTCAAAGGACAGGATGGATTTCTTCAGGTGAGTGAAATCTTTAAGTCATTCATACACAAATTAATATCTTTATATGAACGTTTATTTAAATGACTTATGGGCATAATACTAATTCACAATAGTGAATAATCAAAGGCACAACACACATTTCACAAGTACAAGAGTTGAGTAAGTGCAAACAAGCTTTTTTTTTTTTTTTTAAGTGCAATCAGGCAAATACTTAAGAATGAATACAAAGGCATTTCAAATCACATTTATAAATTGACATTCAGATTTGATCACAAAAACATGAGCATAAATATGAGCCTGAGCATTAACCCAATACTGGTGTTAAAGGTATTGTAGGGCTGAACAAATATGGGCAGAACTCTTTACTGCCCTAGTACTTCAAAAAGCATTTTAAAGGTAAACATTTGAATTAAACGTGGCACAATGGCCTTCATCATCACAGTATGCTAATGCATATGTAGTGCAAGGGATTAATCAATATGCTGATTGAGGACTGTTGGGACACTCCAGGCACAGGATGGTTCTGTCGGGAGAGACAGAGTCATTTGCACCTCAATGACACGTCTGTACTATTCGCTTCACAGGACATACAGTACTGTAGATGCTTTCAACTACATACTGTTTATTTATTAGTGTGTTCTAATATGTAACTATGCCATGTTTGGTCTCATCTGACAGTCTATAAACTGAAATGAATGTTGGTGAACTTAATAGAGATATTAAAGTATCCTAATGTACAATCTAGGTACTATTGGTTAAACATGCATTGAGGAGAATATGTTAATGTTCTTCTCCCCCTCTTGATCACTACCCATTTGCCTCATCTTTTGGTTTCGGTATTCCACTCATGTTTAATAATGCTTTGCTCAGGGTATAAGAAGGAAAGGTAACTGTTGATCTAGGAGAAAGGCTTTAACCCTGCCACTCCCGCACACCGGTGCGTAACCTCATACTACAAGAAAGGCTTTTATGGCCTATTCTTCTTCTTTGTTTGTTACAACTGAGTTTCTATACAGTATGTTGTTCCATTCTACTGTCTGTATATTTAAACATGTAACTTAATATATAACTTTGCCTGCTTTAAAGGCTTTGAGAATCTTTCCTTTTATCACTGATTACTTTGAAAGCTAAAGTGATTATAACTTTCGTTATCTAAACGTTCAGGTTAAATCCTATGTTTTCCTATCAGTTCTAAAGACCTTTACCTTTAAAGAATAAGAGGTTAAAGAATAACAACAACTTTAATGGAGTCAGATTAATTATATTGGAGTCAGATAAATATTTGAATTATCCTTCAACTGCCTTTTGTTCCGATTATTGGTTCAAAATAGCAGCGTAAGCTTCCAGCCTTACAGTATAGTTCACACAAGAATTAAATTCTGTCATCATTTACAACATAACAGGCTGCTGTCACTTTAACCCTTAAAGCAACACCAAGGAACTTTTCCTCTTCGGTCGCCCTACAGGTTGGAAGTGGAATTGTCCATTACCGCTGTCGTAAATAATTTCGCCGCCCGCAGCAAACTGTCGCACGCACGCTCGCTGTTTATCCAGCACCGGCTTTAGAATGAACGATGTCCACAGACAAGGTAGAGTATGTTGCATGATTTTATGAAAGTATGATGTATTGCGACATCAGAAACGAAGAAAAACGAAATAATGACTATTGTAAAGCTTGACGTAAAGCAAGTCAAATTTGTAGTTTTCTTTTGTCCCATTAGAACTACAGAAACGCGACCCGGTCTGGCAATCTTACATAGCGTGGTTATAGCAGATAAAGGACCGCAAAGTGGAGGCATAAGTGCCTTTCACCCTGTTACGACTTGATGAACCACTGAAACGATTTTGGAAACATTATTTGAAGGTAAAAAATGTTACATAGTGTTGCTTTAAAGACCTAGAACATTTTTGGGCCACCTGACTCGTCTGTACTCTTCTTTGTTTTTCTAACCCATTATAGCAGTCAGCATCAAGTGCCATATATCATTTTAAACAGGAGAACTTGAACTTTCAATCTAGCTCATTCAAATTCCCAATTTTAAATTTATTTTGTGTAAATTTGTTTTACTTTTCTTAATTATTAAGAAAAACATAGAAAGTTACAACATATATAGAAAGTTATACTTGGATATTCTAGATGTCAAGATGAAATTATGTCGACATTTAACGATCCCTAAGCAAGGTTTGCTTTTATTACAATATTATTATAATTATAGGCACTTTTCAGTGAAATTTCAGTTATTTACTGACAATGTAGATGTGCCCAAAAAAAGCTCAGAAAGTAAAGTTAATGGAAACATTGTTATATAATAATAATAATAATAATAATATATATGTATAAGTAGTGTAAACACTTGTGAAAATTGTCTTGTGCAACAAAAATACAAACAAGTATAAACTATTTTCACAAACTATATAAGTATTATTTAAATTTAGAAACGGAACTCTTGGCTGCGCCAGTTATCTCCATTGGATGCAATTCAACTGGTTCATTGTGTAGCGACTCGTTTGAAAACACACATTTCAGTGCCTCATTCGATGTGTAAAGCAGTTGTATAATTGTTTTTGATTTGTGTTATGCTGTGTCAAAGAGTGCAGTTAAAACGTCCAAATAAAGATGCTAATTGGTGGTGCAAAAGACCAAAACCTATGTTTCTTGGGCGAGTAGATGATAGTTAAAACCAATCTGGGGACGGGGGTGAGACTAAGCATCAACAATTGTTCATATTTGGCTCAGAGAAACAAACCGCACGTGATTCTTCGACAATACAATGCTGATCAAAACTTGATGACGCAATCACGTTTACTACGGAGCCTTTTCAAAGAAATCTCCTTTACAATACTTTTATAAAACATACAGATTAGCAGTTCAAAAGTTAAAACATTTAAGAACAATAGTTATTTAACGCCACATTTGGCTGTTTATGTATTTAAGGGTGTCAGATTAACTGTAAAATTTCCGGTCCAACTGTGCCTCATTTCAGTCCTCATAATTAGCAGTTGAGTGAACAATGACCCAGCGCTGAGGGAGAACCTTTCTTAATTTTACTACCTGTCATGATTCCTGTCTGTGTTCCCCTGTCTTTTTCCATGTTTGGTAGTTCCCAGTCATGTTTAATGTTTAACTAGTCTCTCCAGGTGTTTTAGATTGGCCACGCCCCCTTGTTATCTTGTTTAGCTTGTTTTCCTGTGTATTTAAGCCCTGTGTCTTGTTCAGTCTTTATGAGTTCATGATGTTGTATGTAGGTTGTCCTGTTCCCTAGTCTGTGTCTGTCAAGTAATAAAAGATTTCTGCTGCACGTGGATCCTGTTTCCTCCTATGTCTCAACCGCATCGTTACACTGCCACTTTGTCCGAGTATATATAGTAAGAATACGATGGGGATTACAGTGTTAACCAATAAGAGTACATACCTTCCATCATATAGGAATATGATACATTGAATAAGTCCATATATGGTCAGTTTCTGGCTAGCTTCCCACTAGTACATCTGCAGCTAAGAGGACCTTATTCTGTATTATAATAGGGAACAATAGGAGACCATTACCCACCCTAACCTAGAGGTCCACATAATGAAGAACAGATGTGTCCCCCAAGCACAAAAGTGAAATGCCTATGCTAGTGTCTTCTCATCAAACTGGACTCGTGGCCTGCTGCATATTCACTCCAACAGGAACCTCTCCATTTATCTGTACAATTGCTGAATTATTCAATCGGTTTCCTCTAGAATCTGAAATACAAAGTATATCTGTAGTCAGATATCAAAACTTATGACATCTCATTCTCACACCAAGTAACATGACTTTAATAGACTTGGAATTTAGTGCATATGAACGTCTTGGTCCTTTTTGGAGACTGACACTAAACAGAAGAATATACTTTCATTATTTGGAGAAAAGCAGAAAGAAGATACTTCCACAGAAGAAATAAAGTTAAGTTTAGCACAACATAAGAGCAAGTAAACAATGACAAAATGTTTATTTTTCAAAGAAATGGCTGAAGTCACTTTAACTGATAAAAAAAGTCATATTGGAAGAGTTGATTTACTCACCACTGACAGTAACACTGAATTCCCAGCAAATGTTCTTTCCGCCTCTGCTGCAGATGTTTAGATGATAAACTCCAGTGTCGCTGGTTCTGGTGTCTTTAATGGTGAGAGATCCAGTTTGATGGTGCAGCTCCAGTCTGCCTCTGAATCTCACATCAGCACCGTATGAAGTCTTACTGATGTCTCCATTCATTCCGGCTGAGAGAATTTTATCTTCAAATCTCCACTCCACTTTCTCATCTCTTTCTATGTTCAAATCAGTGATTAAAACTAAACATTCTCCCGCCATCACTGACACTGTCTTGGGACCGGACTCACCTGGAGAACAAACTGAGTTACTTGTACAGACACTGGTATTAAATTGTCAGGTTCAACTGATACATCACTTTATATGGCCTTAATTTACTGCATTTAATAAATATAGTATTATACACGTGAACAATATTAAATGAGATGTTATAAAGACATCCTGGTGTTTCCAAAATTATAGTGGCGTAATTGGTTCCTGGACCCCAATTTGAAAACACATGTTCTGTACAATCCAAATTCAGAAAATTAACTTGATGTGCATATGCAAACTGCCGCTCGTTCACTGAAACTTTTTGCAAATGGAAATACACATGACGTTCTCACATTTACAGATAATGATACAACCGTAAAATGTAAGTTATGTGCTGAGGAAATATGTATGAAACATTAAACAGATGCACACATCTATCAAAGCAACTGACGGGAAAAAGGCGAAGACGTGTTAAAGTATTAGTTTGTTTAAAATGCTTGATATACAACATTCTTAGCTTGCCTTGTATCGTGTATTTTCATCTCACTCCATGTCCTCCTGTATTTTTCTGATACCTTTTGTCTATAGAAATATGTTAATTTACTACTGTAAAGTGATGTCTTTTGTGAATGATTTCTGTTCTGATAATCAAATTCGTTGTAGATTGGTTCGTTCAGTTGTTTTTGCAGAGCTTTTCATTTTTTAATTTAATTTGGTGCAAGGAGGGGACATACATTTAGCTAATTTATTTAGCAATTATTTATTGCAATAATAATAGTACTAATAAAACTTTCTTAAAAGGCAATCGAAAGACTCACAAGAATTGAAAACTCTGAAGTTCCTATACGACGTCCTCTTGCTGCTGATGATCTGTAGATTATAAGGTCCAGATGTGATGTTACTGATGGTCAGAGATCCAGTGTTCTTGTTCAGCCTCAGTTTGTCTCTGAATCTCTCGTCTGCATCAGCATATGCCGTCTCTCCGGTCTCTCCGATCAGTTGAGCGATGAGATTGTCCTGATCTCCAAACATCCACAGGATCAGATCATCTCTCTGTACTTCAGTATCAGGGTATAGAGTCACATTCTTTCCCCTCATCCCTATTGTCTTCAACACTGTCACATTTGTGACAGCAGCACAAAGAACAAGAGAAATATATATATCAGAGTTTGACAGTACTTCACAAAGATTATTCAGATAGGGATTTAAAATCAGCTTGAAAATTAACCTTACATATTTACTTTGCTGCCTCAAAGACCATTAATCCAGATGGGAAGACTGTACAGTTTTGCTTTATTTACAGAATTCTGCTCTAAATAATAACTGACTGAAATACTCATGGAGGTGAAGCAGCAACAGAACTGTTTATTTGACAATGCAGTTTAGTGGGAGATTTTGAAGCTTGAATCTTAGGGTGTGTGTTCACACTTGGCAGGGTTTGGTTCAAATTAACAAATCAAATTAAAAAGAAAGACTTGAGACTCACCTCTGACAGTAACATTGCATCTCTTGATTTTGGTCAATTTACTGCTGATGATCCTCAGAGTATAAACTCCTGCATGTTCAGTTGTGATGTTTCTGATGGTCAGTGATCCAGTCTTCTCAAGCTCCAGTCTGTCTCTGAATCTCCCATCAGCAACGTCAAATGTGGAGATCTTTACAATCCCTCCTTTGATTTCAGCAATGAGAGAGTTTTCATCTCCAAACAGCCACAGCAACTCATCTTTTTTCCCTATTGCAGCATTAGTCCTCAGAGTGACAGACTCTCCCTCCTTGGCTGACACTTTCTTCACTTTATATCATGGTAGCAAATAGAAACAAAGAAATTAGGAGATTATGTGACATGTGAGTCAGTAAAGCTTCATTGAGGCTGTGTGTGTGTGTACTGGTAGAACAAACTACAAAAAAATATATTTTTTAACAAATACAACATATACACTGATGAGCCAAAACATAAATGACAATTCACTCGTGAAGCAAATATCTTTGATAATCTCCTAACAAGGCCACATATTAAGGTCTGGGTAGATTAGATGTTATGCAAACTATCATTTCTCATAATCAACGTGTTTATGCATGAGAAACGGGCAGCAATAAAGATCTGAGCGACTTTGACAAGGGCCTTATTGTTACTGGGTCAGAGTATTTCTGAAACGGCCAGCAGTGGTGAGAATTTTCCAAGAGCGTCCAAGGAGGGACAAACCATAAACTGGCGACAGGATGTTGTGCGTCAGGGGATCATACCACTTGAGCCTCTGGTGAATAAAGAGCAGTAGCCTGACTGCTATGGTCAAAGCAAACTTGAGAAAAAGAAAGTATTAAGCCATGGTTTAACTGCACTATAGGCAGAGTCCTAGTTTACCTCACATGTGCACTTTGTAATTTTATTTTGTATCGCCTCTTTTGATCCCTTAGAAAGGGCTGTTGAAGGGGCCGTTTGTGTGACAAAGTTTTTCCTTTTATTAATGGACAGTGGTACATTGTGTGAGAAATGATTTGCTCCAAGTGAGAATGTTAGTGTGAAATTGAACACTACAGTATATGCCAAAGTTGTTTTCAATAAAAAAAACATTTGCACAAAGCAAGCCGATCCACTTTTCCATGTTGATAAGAGCATTAAAATGAGAAAAAATTAGACAAAAAGAAATCAAGGGACATTTAGAATAGATAACAATGTGTGATTAATTGCGAGCTAACTATGACATTAATGCGATTAATCGCGATTAAATATTTTAATCATTTAACAGCACTATAGTTATTAGTTAGAACTGTTATACATAGAAAGCTGACAGTAATGAAACATTATTAGTGTTTGCCGTGCAGCTGATGTCCAGTGTTGCTAGCTGAGCAGAAATACACAATCATGTTTCTCCTGGTACCCTCAAAGGCCATGTCCACACTAATACGTTTTAGTTTGAAAATGTATATTTTTCTCTCCGTTTTGGCCTTCCGTCCACACTCAGACGACGTTTTTATTAATAAAAATGAAGTTTTTTTTGAAAACGCACTTCAAAGGGGATACATTTGAAAACGCTGTTTTCACGTTGAAGTGTGAACTGTGAAACCGGTGGTTTTTAAAAACGATGACGTAAATTTAGTCATGTGACACATGTTGTACCAATAGATATTCATGTTTATACCAGTATTGTGCCTGTTATGTGCTATTCACTTTCACACTGTTGCACAAAATATTCTACATTGCACACTCTCTTCATATCACAGTCCTGCAAAGATGATAGAATTTAATCACATTTTCTGTCCTGTGGCAATACCAGTGACCAAACATACGGTGACTGTGTGCGACCTGGATCGCATCAGTGAATGGTGAGATATTTTACTAAATAAAATTATCCTGTCAGAAGAATTGCACGATAACTTTATTTATTTTTCCATCTGAATCATATCAGTGATCTTTTGTGGGGTGTTACGCATGCGCAGTTAAGGTGAATTTAGCGTTCTCAGGTGTTTTTCAAAAGTTTCTCATCCACACTGAAACGTCTGAAAGCGCCTGAAAACGCTAGTGGGGACGGAGAGCTTTTATAAACGAAAATGCTGTTTTCAAATGTATCCGGATTAATGTAGACGTAGCCAAAGTTGCATTGGATTTTCTCATCAGCATAAAGATTAAGTGGTCCATTTATCAGTTTTCCATGTTCGTAGAGTTAGTATTGTTGAAGATTTTATTATTTAGAAAATAAGTGATTTAACTGTTTTTTGTACACTATTATTTCCTTCCTGTCTGTGTATGACTTTGGCTGACTTTGGAACCTGAGAGCACGAGGTGTTGTTACAGCAGAAAATTCTATTTCAGTAAAGTCACATGGTACAAACTATTTCTCAAAATAATCTATAGAATGCATTACCATATTTGGGAGAAGGATGTATGTATATACGTTTGCTGGAGGGTCTTTCGGGAGGCGTTTTTCTGCAGAAGGGCACTCGGCTTTGTTTGTTAATAAAGTCTAATATTTCTGATATCAAATATCTCTGAAGTCATTTCCCTGAAAAGAATTAAACTACAACAGTATCTGGAGTAAGTATATAGGCTATAATCTGTGTGTTTACACAGCTTTTTTTTTTTTTTAAATGGTGGGTACTAGTGTTTCGTGTGCGTTCGGCTAATCAGCGTACACCAACGTCACTGATAGTTCCAATTGTGCTGGTTTAGACCCTACCCTGAAGTAGGAGCTAAATCTGTTCCTCCAGCTAAGTTCCTAAAATCGCTCCTATTTCCTGCGGTGCGAACACGCCAAAAACCAGGAACTCCCCCCAATAGAAAAGATTCCTCTGGTGCGAAAGCCCCTTATTATGACCCCTGTCCACCGTCAAAAGCACTTACAATGGGCATGTGAAAGTCGGAACTGGACCTTGTCAAACAGGTCAGAGCTGTTTTGGCAGCACATGGAGGGCCAGCATTTCAGGAAGATGATCATAATGTTTTGTCTCATTATTTATGATTAACTGGGCCAGTAATTTCCTGTACTGCATAAATTCATCATTCTGTACACCATAACTTTTAATAAATTGAGGAAAATACAAAAGGAATGACACATTACAGTAACTCTATGTGCACTTTAACTATTAAAATTCAGTTGTGTTCATTTCGATGAATCACACAAAGATAAATAAACTAAATAAACAACTACTCACAATTTATGGCAACTTTGAATCTCTTGTTTGTGGCTCCTCTTTTGCTGCTGATCTGTAGTTTGTAAAGTCCAGAGAGTTCCGTTATCGTGCGGTTGATGGTCAGAGATCCAGACCTCTTGTCCAGCTTCAGTCTGTCTCTGAATCTCCCATCAGTACCTTCATGTGTTTCTCTGGTCTTTCCAGTCATTTGAGCGATGAGATTGTCTTCATCTCCAAACATCCACACTATCAGATCGTCTTTCTGTATTTCAGTATCAGGGTACAAAGTGACCGGTTCTCCCTCCACCACTGATATATATGCGACTTAACATTTGTGACACATAGAAAGAGAAAAATACAAAGAAAATTTCTATTAGATCAAGTTTGCCAAGTTTAACCAGCTAGTCTATTTGAAGTCAAATATAGTACAGAAAAATATATGCTTGAAAACATTACCCCCCACATCTTGCCCAGTCCCTTCAATAAAGGTTTACATAAACTGACTCGTTCTTAAATCTAAATCGTAAATCTCCCTAACTGTCTGTAACCATTCTGCAAGTGTCGTGGCATTTTCTACTTATTAGCATCTAGGAGTATTCATAAAAGATACATATTCTTTTATCACTCCGTATTAAAACTGTCTTAACTCCCAAAAGTGATATTAAGGAGTCTCTGAACAAACTAACTCGAAAAATGTTATTCATGAGCAAAAATACAGTTTAATAAGGATCTAGAATGGGACCATGGAAAAAGATATGAGAATGTGTAGCCATTTGTTTTCTGAATTTTTTGTGAGAAGTTCAAATGTGCGTATAAATACGAATAGTGTACGCAATTACTCGTGAATAAGACCCGATGTTCCTTCGCAAGTACTGTAACTTGTAGTTAGTACAAGTTCTACTCCTTCAACCGCTAGAGAGACACAAGTTACATAAGACCTGTCCAAAATACACACATTTGCAGTCTTAGCCATTTGAGAGCGTGTGCATGTGACAGGAAGTAAGTGTGAAAGACTCTCCCATGTCTTAAAATTGCCAAAGCGCAGTGCCCTAAACGCACACTAAACCCACACACAGGCTAAGCGTATCCCATTATGCATCATGTTCGTGAACTCGCATGCCGAGGAAAACGTTCCACTGCAAGTTAAATTAATTAGATAATACATATAATTTGGTAGTAAAACAAAGTTTTTTCACATTGTATTGGTGCAAAGATGGTATGTCTATTTTTATACAATATCTGCAATTGCTTTTTATCAATTAATTAGAAGCACCACAATTACTAAACTGTGTCGTCTGTCACGTAAGTTTATTTTTATCATAAGTAAATATTTTTACAACACTATACTGTAAGTGTGTCCCATCGGGTAATCAAAAGTTGTATGCACACTTGCAGTCTTTACGCCTACTTGAACACTTGGGCCAAATCCATGAAATATGTCATGCAAGTAGACAAGTGGTCAAGTGCAAAGACTACAAGTTTGGTTATTTGGAAAGGCCCATAATGCGTCTCAAGACTGCCCTCCATTCATCAGAGCTGTGCCTCTCCTCATCCAAACAGATGTGAAGAAAACAGATGTGCTATACACAAATCAACAGGTTGAAAACTCAATCTGGCAATTTTACGGTAATTTATCAAGCTTAAGGCGAGACACGGAAGGCAAAAACATAGATTTTTCATGCAGTGGTCAGTTTTGAGATTTTGGGCTAGTTTACGCCTTCAATATGTGTTTTTTCAAGCTGCTATTAAGAAAAAGTTGAAAATATACATTAAAGAGATAGTTCACTTTGAAATTAAATTTTGGTATGTTTTAGCTTACCTCAAGGGCATCCAAGATGTAGGTGTCTTTTTTTCCGCAGTAGTTTCAATTTTGATATTTTTAGGTCAAACCGTTCTTGTCTGTCAGTCATATAATGCAGGTCTATGGTCACCACCTCAAAGATCATGCACAGAGAAGTCCGAAAGTCCGAAGACACGAAACGAGCGGTTTGTGTGAGAAAACGAACAGTATTTATATCGTTTTTACCTTGTACACAACTACGTCCAAGTGATCTGAGGGCGCACACGCTTCCTGGTGTGTGACGTGTGCGCGCGTTCTGGCTTAGTCTGCGTAAGCGCCATGGTTGTGTACAAGAGGTGTACAACGATATAAATACTGTTCGTTTTCTCACACAAACCGCTCGTTTCGTGTCTTAGGCCATCAATGTGTACTTACGATGGGGAATTGTTTAATTTGGACTTCTCTGTGCATGCTCTTTGAGGTAGTGACCATAGACCTGCATTATATGACTGACAAACAAGAACGGTTTGACCTAAAAATATCAAAATTGAAACTAGCTACTGCGGAAACAAAGACACCTACATCTTGGATGCCCTTGAGGTAAGCTAAAACATACCAAAATTTAATTTCAAAGTGAACTATCCCTTAAGATGTTTATTTTATTACATTTTGTTTGTAGTCAAGTTTCTCCCAAATTTACCACGAAGTTAGCATTCCAACGCGACATGCCGGTATCGTTGTAAAGCTCTGAGTTTCCTGCACAACGCTATGTAACCCAAATATGGGCATTTCCTTTCTATGTAAAGGAAATGCCCAATTCCTTTTCTATTTCCCTTCTAGTAACCAATTGTGTCCAAAGGGAGATTTAAAGCTAATGACGAAATCTCATTTAGAGCTATTTAAATCTTTAAATGCCATTTTCTCAAAACGCGTTTTTTGTCATTCTCCAGTACAAACATCTCAGCCTACGTAGCACCTATGTACACCAAACTTTCCAGTTATACACTTAGCAGTATTCTGAAGATATTTTCAGAGGGATTTGTTAACAAAACATTCCATTTTTTAAGGCTATGGACAGTATATTTTGATTTTCTAGGTAATGAAAGCATATATCCTGAAATCCAGGATAAGTATCATCTTGTGCTTTATCATATGTTCAGATCTATCTACCGTAAATATATACACACAACCGGCGTAGCGTCATAGAACATCTCTGAAAAGGTTCACGCCCACTTTTAGGGGAAAACAAACCGGCGAGCGCCATACACAGTATCGGATTGAGGACGTGTACTAACCCTTACAAACATGTAATTTGTATTTAAACTTTTTTTTTTCACACAGTAGGCTACCCCTATTATGTATTTGTATTTAAATACATTTTTCCACACAGTATTTTGTATTTTTATTTTATTTTAAATACATTTCCATGTATTTATGCCCATCTCTGCCTGCCATCATCATCAATATCTTGCTGTTATGGAAATATCATGAATTAGGGATGATGCTATCGAAAGCTAAATCAGGCTAGTTGTATAGCTGGACAGAAAAGTGCACTCAGTAGCTACTCTAAATATAAAGACATAATATATACATTTAAAGATGTTTACTTCTTAAAACCGAAGTAAAATCATTCACTGGCTACCTGGTGACTCGATGAGGTACGAGTAAATGTCCGGGTAAGACACTTCTGGCCACTGGGTGGGGTTGTTAGACCAATTTGACGCTGGTAGGGACATGTTTTTAAGTTGCCCAAATTAAGTTTATAAATGTATCGTTCACGCTCTATGGAAGGCAGGGTGGACATATAATTACTCAACATATTTCATCTAAGTGATTTCTGAAGTTATACACGTCTGCTGGCTGTGTACAGACGTTGTTTTGTGCCGCTATATTGTATTGAAGTCTATGTTTGTTTTGCCCTAAAAAGGGGCGGTTACGAAATTGACAGTTAAGTTCCCGGATGTGCCGGTTGTATGTATGCAAAATCTTGCATATTTAATGAGATAATGACTCATTTGCATAATTAAACATACAAATTTCAAAAACTTTTTTCAATATAAATATTAAAATATAAATATAATTTTTTTTTACCCTATTTACCTGTAGTGTCTCGCCTTAATGTGTGAAATAACGGCCGATAAAGACATGTGATCATTATTATACTGAAAACCTTGAGATACTCACTTTTGACAGTAACAATGCATCTTTGATTTAAGGTTCCTCTGTTGCTGATGGACTGTAGTTTATAGACTCCAATGTGTTCAGCTGTGATGTTTGTGATGGTCAGAGATCCAGTCTTCTTGTCCAGCTTCAGTCTGTCTCTGAATCTCCCATCAGCAACATCATATGTAGAGATTTCTCTGGTCTCTCCTTTGATTTCAGCTATGAGATTCTCTTGAGGTGCAAACATCCATTGTATCTGATCATCTTTTTGTATTTCAGCATCAGTATTCAGAGTGACAGACTCTCCCTCCTTTACTGATACGGTCTTATCTTCATCTGTCACAACAGCACATAGAAACAGAGAAATGAGGAGATTTTTAAAACTGGGGATTCTTGCCTTCTCTAAAATTGTGTTATTGCTTTAAAAGCTGTAATTCTCACTATTTTAAATAAGTATAACTCTTCTTTATTAAGTAGCATTGGTCCTATAACCAAAACTATATTTTGTATCTTTATTATATTTAATTTCTTAAAAATTTCTACCATTACCTGAATGACTTCAGTCCAAAACTGTTTTATTATTTAACAAGCATAAAATATATGAGAGTAATGGGCTTTAAGTTCACCGCAACTTCTCCAACATCCAAAAGATAAATGATCACCCAGAATAAATTTCTGGTGTCATAAAATATCACATATTAATTTTCCAAGCATATTCTTGCCAATCTGAAGAATGCGTGATTCTTAATTTTTCTTTAAAAATTTGTTTCCAATCTCCTTCTGTTATTTTATTCTCTAATACATTTTCCCATGTTATTTTAATATTATGTAAACCCATACACTTAATTATCTACTCTATTCATTTTACTAATTTTAATCAAAGCACAAAAGAGGGTGAATATCATCCAAAGTTTTTACTTTAATTTCATCCTTTAAATAACTTCTTATTTGAAGATATTTGTAAAATAGTATTCTAGACAATACATATTTTACCCCTATGTTCTCAAATGTCTCCATCTCATTGTCTTCATTCTTTAAAAAATTAAAATGAGTGTACTCCCGAGATTCTTAATAAGATTTTATCAAATGACTGTTTTTACTATATATCAATGATATATGCAACATTTCAAAAACATTAAAAATAGTATTATTTGCAGATGACACTAGTATTTTCTGTTCTGGGGGAGATTTGCATGAACTACTGGGGAGGATTACTTCTGAAATGTGCAAAATGAAATTGTGGTTTGATAGAAACAAATTATCAATAAACTTAAGTAAAACCAAATTCATATTATTCAGTAATTGTAATAAGAATACACAGGTACAGATACAAATAGATGGGGTGGGCATTGAAAGAGTAAATGAAAATAAGTTTCTTGGGGTAATAATTGATGATAAAATAAATTGGAAGTCACATATAAAATGTTCACAGCAAATTGTCAAGGAGTATTTCTGTTCTTAGTAAAGCAAGACACATTCTGGACCACAAATCATCAAAAAAAAAAAAAAAAAAAATAAAAATAAAAATAAACAGCTTGAATATAAAAATACATAAAAAATAAAATAAAATAAAAATACTTGCGGACTTGTGTTCCGTTTGCAGATGCTATTACTGGCTCTCGTAATAAAAGTAAAAAGAAAAAACGTATGTAATTACTATATATAATATTTTTTTCAAAATGCTGTGTAAATATGCACCCGATTACGGTGAATTAAAATGCAGCCTTATTAATGAGCAAAACGTTCAGATGTCCATCCATCCATCCATCCATCCATCCATCCATCCATCCATCCTCTACCGCTTATCCGGGGCCGGGTCGCGGGGGCAGCAGTCTAAGCAGGGATGCCCAGACTTCCCTCTCCCTCGACACTTCCTCCAGCTCTTCCGGGGGGACACCGAGGCGTTCCCAGGCCAGCCGGGAGACATAGTCCAGCGTGTCCTAGGTCTTCCCCGGGGTCTCCTCCCGGTGGGACATGCCCGGAACACCTTCCCAGGAAGGCGTCCAGGAGGCATCCGGAAAAGATGCCCGAGCCACCTCAACTGACCCCTCTCAATGTGGAGGAGCAGCGGCTCTACTCTGAGCTCCTCCCGAGTGACCGAGCTTCTCACCCTATCTCTAAGGGAGCGCCCAGCCACCCTGCGGAGAAAGCTCATTTCGGCCGCTTGTATCCGGGATCTTGTCCTTTCGGTCATGACCCAAAGCTCATGACCATAGGTGAGAGTAGGAACGTAGATTGACCGGTAAATCGAGAGCTTCGCCTTGCGGCTCAGCTCCTTCTTCACCACGACAGACCGGTACAGCGACCGCATTACTGCAGAAGCTGCACCGATCCGTCTGTCAATCTCCCGTTCCATCCTTCCCTCACTCGTGAACAAGACCCCGAGATACTTGAACTCCTCCACTTGAGGCAGGAACTCTCCACCAACCTGAAGCGGGCAAGCCACCCTTTTCCGACTGAGGACCATGGCCTCGGATTTGGAGGTGCTGATTCTCATCCCAGCCACTTCACACTCGGCTGCAAAGTGTCCCAGTGCATGCTGGAGGTCCTGGTTTGATGAGGCCAACATGACCACATCATCCGCAAAGAGCAGAGATGAAATCGTGTGGTCCCCAAACCTGACCCCCTCCGGCCCCTGGCTGCGCCTAGAAATTCTGTCCATAAAAATTATGAACAGAACCGGCGACAAAAGGCAGCCCTGCCGGAGTCCAACATGCACCGGGAACAAGTCTGACTTACTGCCGGCAATGCGAACCAAGCTCCTACTCTGGTCGTACAGGGACCGGATAGCCCTTAGCAAAGGGCCCCGGACCCCATACTCCCAGAGCACCCTCCACAAGATGCCACGAGGGACACAGTCGAATGCCTTCTCCAAATCCACAAAGCACATGTGGATTGGTTGGGCAAACTCCCATGAGCCCTCCAGCACCCTGTAGAGGGTATAGAGCTGGTCCAGTGTTCCACGACCGGGACGAAAACCACACTGTTCCTCCTGAATCCGAGGTTCTACTATCGGCCGGATTCTCCTCTCCAGTACCCTGGCATAGACTTTCCCAGGGAGGCTGAGAAGTGTGATCCCCCTATAGTTGGAGCACACCCTCCGGTCCCCCTTCTTGAAAAGAGGGACCACCACCCCGGTCTGCCAATCCAAAGGCACTGTCCCCGACCGCCACGCGATGCTGCAGAGGCGTGTCAGCCAAGACAGCCCCACAACATCCAGAGACTTGAGGTACTCAGGGCGGATCTCATCCACCCCCGGTGCCTTGCCACCGAGGAGTTTCTTGACTACCTCGGTGACTTCAGCTTGGGTGATGGACGGGTCCGCCTCCGAGCCCTCAGCCTCTGCTTCCTCAATGGAAGACGTGACGGCGGGATTGAGGAGATCCTCGAAGTATTCCTTCCACCGTCCGGTGATATCCCCAGTCGAGGTCAACAGCTGCCCTCCTCCACTGTAAACAGCGTTGGTAGGGCACTGCTTCCCTTTCCTGAGGCGCCGGACGGTTTGCCAGAATCTCTTCGAGGCCAACCGATAGTCCTTCTCCATGGCCTCACCGAACTCCTCCCAGGCCCGAGTTTTTGCCTCCACAACCACCCAAGCTGCAGTCCGCTTGGCCCGTCGGTACCCATCAGCTGCCTCAGGAGTCCCACAAGCCAGCCAGGCCCGACAGGACTCCTTCTTCAGCTTGACGGCATCCCTTACTTCCGGTGTCCACCACCGGGTTCGGGGATTGCCGCCTCGACAGGCACCGGAGACCTTACGGCCACAGCTCCGAGTGGCCGCGTTGACAATGGAGGTGGAGAACATGGTCCACTCGGACTCAATATCTCCAGACTCCCTCGGGATCTGGTCGAAGCTCTGCCGGAGGTGGGAGTTGAAGATCTCTCTGACAGGAGATTCGGCCAAACGTTCCCAACAGACCCTCACAGTACGTTTGGGTCTGCCGAGTCTGTCCAGCTTCCTCCCCCGCCATCGGATCCAACTCACCACCAGGTGAGATGTTCAGATGTTAAACGCACTATTTACGCGTTGCTGGGAGCAGGTGTAGATTTCTTTCGTACCAACTAACATTTGGCAAATACGAACATTTTAATGAATCCGAAAATTTACGCCAGAACCACTTTACACACGATTTACACAAAAATTCGTTCTGCTCGTGTTTCATGAATGAGACCCATTGTCAATGAACTACACTCGGGAAAAATGTGATCAATAACTCATTGCAAAATATTTTTACATTAACATAAGTTTATCAGTTTTCACTTTCACAAGTCAAAGCAATTCATCATTACTCAAGATTTAACAGTTGAAATGACTATACGGCCTTAATTTAATGCAGCAAAAATTATTTTACAGTGTAGGCTACTAAGATCTTTTCTATTTTTTTTCTCAGCCTTTTTCTTGGTTGCTTTTATAAACAGACAACCATTTATTTAACAGTGCCTTTTATAAAAGAGAATATAATATAACTAAAAATTATCATTATGTAGAATATTTTTGTACTTCACTTTTATTTGTTCCCATGTTCTAGTGTGGTGACTCTGACATTACAATGCACAAAGTAATTATGCAATTATTAAAATACAAAAATATAGGCTAATAAGTGATAAAAACATCTATAGCCACTTCTAACGGATTTAAATTGTCTGCTACTTTTTGCCAGCCCTCTCTCCTGGCTTTTGCAGACTTTGAGGTGTTCCCTGGCGTTTTGATTAAACATTAAAATTCCGAATAAACTTCGACTATCTTGCTCTGCTGAGGAGAAAAACTGAGCGCGCTCTTTGCCCACGCTGAGCAGCCAATAGCAGCGTTGCTGATCAATGATTCTACTATCGATACATATCCCCTTTTAACCAGCGCATGAACGCGCAATTATCTCAGATAACTCAATCCAGCGATACTAATCATATCCGGCAAGTGTGTTCGAAGAACCGAGTTAGCCAGATCATGATTCGCACGATGATATCATCTTGGATGTGTCATTTGATCTCGGATGTAATAAGCAACGTATGAAGAACGGGCCCCTGGTTCATTTTCAAACAGCACAAATCATGTACAAAGCAATACACAATAAACTTCCTGGAAATATTCAAAAATTGTTTTTTAACAGAGAGGGGGGTTATAACCTGAGAGGGGAGTTTAATTTAAAACATCAGCGGGCACGTACAACTATAAAAGGTTTTTGTGTTTCTGTTTGTGGAGTGAGGTTGTGGAACAGTTTGGGTGTGGAGCTTAAGCGATGTCCAAGCATGACCCAGTTTAAGAAGCAGTACAAACACATGGTTTTTACAACGTACATGGAGGAGGAAGTGATTTAGCAATCGGGTGTTTTTTTTGTTTTTTTGTAAATAATTTATGTATTTGTTTTCTTAATTTATTTATTTTTGCCCCTCCTTGAACTGCCACCTTACCGTGGTGGAGGGGTTTGAGTACCCGAATGAACCTAGGAGCTATGTTGTCTGGGGCTATATGCCCCTGGTAGGGTCTCCCAAGGCAAACAGGTCCTAGGCGACGGGTCAGACTAAGAGCGGTTCAAAACCCCTTATGATGCCCAAAAAAAGGAGGACCGTGACGTCGCCCGGTATGGCGCAGCCGGGGCCCCACCCTGGAGCCAGGCCCGGGGTTGGGGCTCGTATGCGAGCGCCTGGTGGTCGGGCCTCCCCCCATGGGGTCCGGCCGGGCTCAGCCCGAAGGAGTGACGTGGGGCCACCCTCCCGTGGACCCACCACCTGCAGGAGGGACCGTAAGGGGCCGGTGCTAAGTGGATCGGGCGGCAGTCGAAGGCGGGGGCCTAGACGACCCGATCCCTGGACGCGGAATCTAGCTCTAGGGACATGGAATGTCACCTCTCTGGCGGGGAAGGAGCCTGAGGTTGTGCGTGAGGTTCAGAGATTCCGACTAGAGATAGTTGGGATCACCTGTACGCACGGCTTGGGCTCTGGAACCACACTCCTCGAGAGAGGATGGACTCTTCACCACTCTGGAGTTGCCCATGGTGAGAGGCGGCGGGCTGGTGTGGGTTTGCTTATAGCCCCCCAGCTCAGCCGCCATGTGTTGGAGTTCACCCCGGTGAACGAGAGGGTCGCTTCCCTACGCCTTCGGGTCGGGGATAGGTCTCTCACTGTCGTTTGTGCTTACGGGCCGAACGGCAGTGCAGAGTACCCGGCCTTCTTGGAGTCTCTGGGAGGGGTGCTGGAAAGTGCTCCGACTGGGGACTCCATCGTTTTACTGGGGGACTTCAACGCCCACGTGGGCAGCGACAGTGACACCTGGAGGGGCGTGATTGGGAGGAACGGCCCCCCTGATCTGAACCCGAGTGGTGTTCTGTTATTGGACTTCTGTGCTAGTTACAGCTTGTCCATAACGAACACCATGTTCAAGCATAAGGGTGTCCATCAGTGCACATGGCACCAGGACACCCTAGGCCGGAGGTCGATGATCGACTTTGTGGTCGTTTCATCCGACCTCCGGCCGTATGTCTTGGACACTCGGGCGAAGAGAGGGGCGGAGCTGTCAACTGATCACCACCTGGTGGTGAGTTGGATCCGATGGCGGGGGAGGAAGCTGGACAGACTCGGCAGACCCAAACGTACTGTGAGGGTCTGTTGGGAACGTTTGGCCGAATCTCCTGTCAGAGAGATCTTCAACTCCCACCTCCGGCAGAGCTTCGACCAGATCCCGAGGGAGTCTGGAGATATTGAGTCCGAGTGGACCATGTTCTCCACCTCCATTGTCAACGCGGCCACTCGGAGCTGTGGCCGTAAGGTCTCCGGTGCCTGTCGAGGCGGCAATCCCCGAACCCGGTGGTGGACACCGGAAGTAAGGAATGCCGTCAAGCTGAAGAAGGAGTCCTATCGGGCCTGGCTGGCTTGTGGGACTCCTGAGGCAGCTGATGGGTACCGACGGGCCAAGCGGACTGCAGCCCGGGTGGTTGTGGAGGCAAAAACTCGGGCCTGGGAGGAGTTCGGTGAGGCCATGGAGAAGGACTATCGGTCGGCCTCGAAGAGATTCTGGCAAACCGTCCGGCGCCTCAGGAGGGGGAAGCAGTGCCCTACCAACGCTGTTTACAGTGGAGGTGGGCAGCTGTTGACCTCGACTGGGGATATCACCGGACGGTGGAAGGAATACTTCGAGGATCTCCTCAATCCCGCCGTCACGTCTTCCATTGAGGAAGCAGAGGCTGAGGGCTCGGAGGCGGACTCGTCCATCACCCAAGCTGAAGTCACCGAGGTAGTCAAGAAACTCCTCGGTGGCAAGGCACCGGGGGTGGATGAGATCCGCCCTGAGTACCTCAAGTCTCTGGATGTTGTGGGGCTGTCTTGGCTGACACGCCTCTGCAACATCGCGTGGCGGTTGGGGACAGTACCTTTGGACTGGCAGACCGGGGTGGTGGTCCCTCTTTTCAAGAAGGGGGATCGGAGGGTGTGCTCCAACTATAGGGGGATCACACTTCTCAGCCTCCCTGGGAAAGTCTATGCCAGGGTACTGGAGAGGAGAATCCGGCCGATAGTAGAACCTCGGATTCAGGAGGAACAGTGTGGTTTTCGTCCCGGTCGTGGAACACTGGACCAGCTCTATACCCTCTACAGGGTGCTGGAGGGCTCATGGGAGTTTGCCCAACCAATCTACATGTGCTTTGTGGATTTGGAGAAGGCATTCGACTGTGTCCCTCGCGGCGGCCTGTGGAGGGTGCTCCGGGAGTATGGGGTCCGGGGCCCTTTGCTAAGGGCTATCCGGTCCCTGTACGACCGGAGCAGGAGCTTGGTTCGTATTGCCAGCAGTAAGTCAGACTTGTTCCCGGTGCGTGTTGGACTCCGGCAGGGCTGCCCTTTGTCGCCGGTTCTGTTCATAATTTTTATGGACAGAATTTCTAGGCGCAGCCAGGGGCCGGAGGGGGTCGGGTTTGGGGACCACACGATTTCATCTCTGCTCTTTGCGGATGATGTTGTCGTGTTGGCCTCATCAGACCAGGACCTCCAGCATGCACTGGGACGGTTTGCAGCCGAGTGTGAAGCGGCTGGGATGAAAATCAGCACCTCCAAGTCCGAGGCCATGGTTCTCAGTCGGAAAAGGGTGGTTTGCCCGCTTCAGGTTGGTGGAGAGCTCCTGCCTCAAGTGGAGGAGTTCAAGTATCTTGGGGTCTTGTTCACGAGTGAGGGAAGGATGGAACGGGAGATTGACAGGCGGATCGGTGCAGCTTCTGCAGTAATGCGGTCCCTGTACCGGTCTGTCGTGGTGAAGAAGGAGCTGAGCCGCAAGGCGAAGCTCTCGATTTACCAGTCAATCTACGTTCCTACTCTCACCTATGGTCATGAGCTGTGGGTCATGACCGAAAGGACAAGATCCCGGATACAAGCGGCCGAAATGAGCTTTCTCCGCAGGGTGGCTGGGCGATCCCTTAGAGATAGGGTGAGAAGCTCGGTCACTCGGGAGGAGCTCAGAGTAGAGCCGCTGCTCCTCCACATCGAGAGGGGTCAGTTGAGGTGGCTCGGGCATCTTTTCCGGATGCCTCCTGGACGCCTTCCCGGGAAGGTGTTCCGGGCATGTCCCACCGGGAGGAGACCCCGGGGAAGACCTAGGACACGCTGGAGAGACTATGTCTCCCGGCTGGCCTGGGAACGCCTCGGTGTCCCCCCGGAAGAGCTGGAGGAAGTGTCTAGGGAGAGGGACGTCTGGGCATCCCTGCTTAGACTGCTGCCCCCGCGACCCGGCCCCGGATAAGCGGTAGAAGATGGATGGATGGATGGATGGATATTTATTTTTTATTTTTTGTAGATAGGTATTATGTAAATATGTTTATTAGGGAAAACTGATTGTTTATTGAATAGTGGAGAAGGGGTAGGTTTTAATAAGCTTATGCTTCATCCTACTCTTTTTCGGACATGTTGGTTTCATATTATTATCATTAATTGTTTGGTTTGTTTGTCTTTTTATTTTCAGTTTACTTTCTTTTGTTACTTGTTTTATGTTTGTTCGAAATAAAGCATTCATTCATTCATTCATTCATTCAAAGAGTTGAAATACTTACATGTTTTACTTGGCTGTTTAGGTATCATTTCTTCCTCGTTCACATCAGTGGCTAGAAACAGGGAAATTAGAAGATTTTTAAGTGAGTTTAAAGATGAAGATAATGTTTGGTTCACTACAAGTGCTTTTAATAATAAAGAATTTACATTTTATGTGTTAACATTAGCTTTCATTAATGTGAATTAACAATAAACAATACATGAAAACAATGTATATCTATATATTGTTAAATGGCCATGTATACATTTTTAATATTAACTAATGTTAGCAGTATAAGGATATGTCCACCATACTGTTAAGTGTCCAGGTTGCAGCACAAGGTGTATTCAAGTAAATATTTCTTCGTTAATTAAAAAATTAGTACCTAAAAATGTCAATTTTGTCATCATTTACTTGACCTAATGTCATTCCAAACCTGTTTGAATTTGTTCTGTGGGAAACAAAAGAAGATTAATCAATATCTTTCCTTTGGTGTTCCATAGAAAAAATAACAGCATACAGGATTGAAATGACATGAGGGCGAATAAATAATCTGCTATTCATTTAAAGGTGCAGTAAGCGATTTCTGAGAAATATCATTGATATTTGAAATCGACACCCAATCAAAACACTACTATTAAAGTGGGACATAGTTCTTTTTTTTTAAGTCGACATTTATGTGATGAAAGTAGTGTCAACTAGTCGCTGATGCCGTCTTTAATGTACTAATAAGCCTGAACCATAAATAAGCGCTGCCCACAAGGCTATTGCTCTAACAGCTTATTTTTATCAGTTCTTTAGGGTCGTTATATTTCTCACATTTCTTCTCATTCTAAATCAGATACAGATAAAGTAGCACAGAAAGATTACATTTATCTAAATGGATTAGTGAGAGCGCGATTGGGTGAATTAATTCTCCCTGGCAGCGTCTCTCTACTAATTGTGCAGCTGTGGGTTTTAGTTACTATCAAATATATGCTAGAACTTTTCAGTTTAAAAAAAATATATATTTTGTTTTTTATTGATAAATCACATAACAGTGTTGACAATACATTTCTTCACTACTGAATGATTCTGAGCGTGTGCAATCTGCGCGTGATGTGCAAACTATGTGTGTACGTTACAATGCAGCCTTCTGAAGCGAAGTGATGAGTTTATGTAAGAACAATATTCATATTTAACATGTTACAAAGTGTTACGTTCCAAGTGTGTTTGTGTATTTTCTCTTTCTTTTGTGTTTGTGTTTCTATTCGTTATTCCTAGGTGGTGTTCATTGGTTGCCCATAAGAGATGTGACGTCACAACGTTAAAATCAGAACTGACGTTCCACCAATCCACAGACGTTCTGCTGGTTTAAAAGGCCCAGTGACCAAGAGTGAGGAAGATCAGCGAAACCATGATCATGATCACGTTTATGACTGTTTATGGTTATGTTTTTGTTTTTGCTTATGCAAGGGTTCAGAGATTAACATTCCTTTGGGGGTTTGTTAGTATTGCTGCCGATGGAATGTAGCCTGGGAAAACCCAGACAACTTCCGCAAATTTAGATTTGCTCTGCAAGTAGTCTGGCAAAGAGCTCCTTCAAGCCCATTTCTAATCTGTCAAAATCGCGGCACCAATCAGAAACGTTGAGGCGGGCTCTACACGATGACGATCGCTCTGATTGGTTTTAGGTCTATCCAATTGCGCCCAGAGGCATTTGAGCAACGCCCACTCCGTTGGTGAAGCGCACCAACTTTTAAATGCATTATTATATTCAAATTGCAAACACAAGAGGGCAGTCTCCATGAAAGACCCACTGGCAGATGAACGTGCTACTACATTTCTCTCCGAAACGGTAGGAAATTAAATTAGATTTAATAGAGGATTTTAACTGTGACAAGATGATTGATAGAGATTTACGTGACCGGATGCACACGACAGATCTGTCCGGTAAAGATGACGAAGTAAGCTTGCCTACTTTTTTGCTACACATTCAAAAGTAAATACCTTTTCTTCACAAAAAGAGTACATACTTTTATGGCGTAACTTACGTGTAACTTAGGCGAATTGGGACGCAGCATATGGCTTTACACGATGACAATCGCTCTGATTGTTTTTTTTTAGGTCTATCCAATTGCGCCCAGAGCCATTTGAGCAACGTCCGTTGGTGACGCCCCTTTGGAAAGCAGTTATTAATGAAGCTTTGCCAGACCATAACTCAGTTACTACTGAGAATGGTCTGGTGTTAACCAGGCTAGATGGAATGCACTGTTTAGAGTTAGAACACTAGAAGTGTGTAGTGCGTGTGACCTATGCGTGCGTGTTCCATCTTTAAAGGAGCATTGCGTAGGTTTTTACTTAAAAAAATCTTTAAGATAGAGTTTTCATTTGTACATGTTTGAGCCAACCATGATGTAATAAAAAGAATGACACCTCGACTGTCCACCACGGTTGCCTCTATCAGCCTGTAGGCTCAATCGTGTGTGGAGGAGTCGGGCCCGAATCGGCGCGAAAATTCACAAAATGTGACGTCATGCGCGTTCTCGTCTACTTGGGCTTACAACCGTACGGCACGGCAGCCATTATAGTAAGCAGCGGCAATCGGTGTTTTCAAATGGACTCTGCGGATGGAAAGAAGCGAACAGCCCCCAGCACAACTCAGACACCCACCGACACTCCTCGGAAGTGTAAAAAAAAGAAAAGAAAACGAATTATTTACTATAACAAGTGTTTTTAGTGCAAAATTTCATGTGGTATTCTGAATGAAAATAAAGCATGACAAGCTCATACATCAAGGTTAGAGTTCCTTTACCTTTAATACCATAATGTTATTGCTATTCTACAAAATAGTATAGTAGTACAACTATAATAGTAATTGTACTGTATCTAAAAATAAGCATAACGTCTTCAACTCAGTTATATAATTTAGCGTTACTCTACAATAGTCAAAATAAGGGGTCTGTGAGTGCTGGGAGTGTGTGTTACAGTGTTGTGTTAAAATACTTTTAGAAGTAGACTTTAGTTGATAATATAAAGCAGCACTGCAACATTTTACTAAAATATGGTCTGTCAAACAATAACCTTACAGTACTGTAACTTTTCTTACCTCAAACATTATGCTGGTGAGTGGTGAATCTCGATGAGCCGTCAGTGGTTGCCGCGGCAACCCTGGTTGATGTGGTCGTGCTCGTACGAGCGTGCGCACCTAGAACGAGCATGAGACTGGCTGCAGTTCCTCTAACGGCCACTGGTGTCAGTAACGGTTAGAAATTTCAGAACTTACGGAATGCTCCTTTAAAGACCACAGTAGTTAGAATTGTTTTCTATTATTTAGTTGGAGAGTGATCGCCACGCATTGTATTTATTGTTTTTATTTAGTCAGCGTAGTTTATTTAAGGCGGCGTATGCGCTGAAGATTTCGGGTTTTGTTTCTGCATTTTTCTTTTGGTAGGTAGTTTTAGAGGTTTGGGTAAAATAGTTATGGGAATTATGTTTTGATTATTTCATTTGATTTGGCGACACTCTTGTTTTCTTACGTTACGTTTTCCTTTTAGATTTTATAATTTTTCATGTTTTGTAACGTCATTCATACCTTTTCAAATTAAATGTTTTCAACGTTAACTTTGGTATTCCTGGTTGTTTCTGCTACTTGCACACATGGCAACAGTATCTCATGTAAATGTTGCGCAATCATCCCGTTTACATCTTAAACTAGTAACACAAAGTAAAATTCTAGCTCCCGGCTAAACGCCTAAAGCGCAACTTATGCTTCAAGTCAGAAGCAGCAAAGTGCGTATTCGCATATGTTGCGCTTTAAAATTAAGTGTAATCCGTATGTTCGTTTGGCCGGAAGCTAGTCATTTTACTTTATAGAGTTTTAAAGGGATACTCCACTTTAAAATGAAAATTCTGTCATCATATACTCACCCTCATGTTGTTTCAAATCTGTATGAATTTTTTTCTTCTGCTGAAAAGAAAGGAAGATATTTAGAAGAATGTCAGTAA
Source organism: Abramis brama (assembly GCA_022829085.1). Taxonomy (NCBI): domain Eukaryota; kingdom Metazoa; phylum Chordata; class Actinopteri; order Cypriniformes; family Leuciscidae; genus Abramis; species Abramis brama. The sequence continues at coordinate 27,607,764 of CM040773.1, read as the reverse complement.
CCAGACAGTTTCTGGTCCCATTGACTTCCATAGTATATATTTTTTCCTACTATGGAAGTCAATGGGACCAGAAACTGTCTGGTTACTGATATTCTTCTAAATATCTTCCTTTCTGTTCAGCAGAAGAAAGAAATTCTTACAGGTTTGAAACAACATGAGGGTAAGTATATGATGACAGAATTTTCATTTTAAAGTGGAGTATCCCTTTAAATATGGATATTTTTCTTACACAAACTCATCGCTTTGCTTCAGAAGACCCTTTATTAAGCACTTTTATGATGGATAGATGCACTTTTATGGACTTCAAAACTGAAATGGCCATTCGCTGCCACCAGTATAAAGCTTGGAAGAGCCAGGACATTTTTTAATAAAACTCTGATTGTATTCGTCTGAAAGAAGAATGTCAAATACACCTAGGATGAATTGAGGGTGAGTAAATCATGGGCTAATTTTCTTTTTTGGGTGAACTATACATTTAACTGTTTGACTACCAATATTTATTATCCTGTTGTGCTTTATATAGGCCATGACCAGCGACTAGTCGAAGTCAAGCTTAAGCGTCATGGCTGTGCATTGGCACACACACACAGAACAGACATCTGGCAAAAATGCACTGTTTGTTTGGGCGTTGATTTCAATTTTCAACAGTATTTCTCAGAAACTGCTTGCTTAAAAAATGGCTTATTGCTTAAATATTGATAATTAATACTACTGACCAGATATGATGAGATAAACCAACTCACGTAGTATTAACCGGAAGTATCAAATCATAAATAACACAAGTGCAGCGCCATCTTCATGGTTTCTGTGTTAAAGTCTGAAAGAATAAGCCAAATGAAGCCACACACAATGAACAGCCACAGCAGTTTAGGGTTTCATGTTAAACGTTTCTCAAACTTAGATTTAGTTCTGTGAGCTTCATAAGCAGTAATGGATGTTAACATGCTCTGCCTCTAGAAACACAAACAGGCACAATCAAACAGTCTAAATGTATTTGTGTTTAATTTTGCATTCTATAACAGAAATTCAGTAATTAGTATATTAATATCATGCCACTCAATATTGGACAAGCACATGCTTCATTGATTATTGCACTAAACTCATCTCAAACAGAACATGTGGTAAAAAGATGTAGAAATGCTGAATATGAAAACTACATTAGAACTACTGTCAGACAATAATAATTTTTTCTCACTGTATCAGGTTTAATACTTACACAGTTCTGATTTAAGTTTAGATAACTCATCTTCTTGTCAGTCAGCACATAGAAACAGAGAAAATAGGAGATAATTTTGAGCAGATGTCAATAACACTGGAGAACTGAGAAGATATGGTGTGATTTTTCATCTTATTTCTTTCTTCATCATCACCACCATTTTTGAACTCATTTGATAGCTTTATGTGCAGTTTAAGAGGTTATTTGCTAAAAATATTCCACTTTGCTGCAACGATTAAATATTATTCTTCACACTCAAACTTTTGTTGTGATTCACTATAAAAACATGTGACAACCAATGCAATTTACCATGAAAATTACTTATTTTCCTTTTTGACAGAAATGGTTTATCAACTATCGTGTCACTAAAAAGAAAGAGCTCTGTAGGATGACATTTCTTTTTGGCTGATTTTTTTCTTGAACAATCCCATTAAGTATGCATGAACAACTCAAACTAATGACCAGATAAGAGGTGATAGATTCACTGACTCACAAGACATATATCAGTGTCATTTACACAACACTCTCAATATCATTCTCTTAGCTTTCAAATTCATCTGTGAGGCACTAGACAGTCCAGATAAAATTCTAAATGGCCCAGGATTATGATTTTAGGCCAACTTGTGCAATCACAATCACAAGCAGAACTTGTGGTAAAACAAATATATATAACTATTGACTTTGGAAAATCTCTAGTTGTATGAGTTGTTATACTTGCCCAATAAACGGTTTGGAGAACAAATCATGTGGCGATAGTAAAAAACACCAGCAGCTGCAACTGCAAACACCAGCAGCAGAACAACAACTATTCCTGCTTTAGCACCTGGAGACAGACCTGGATCTGTAATGATAAAGAGAGACCGTCAGTAACAAACACTAGAAACATCATCACTATATAACCTGAGAGAAAATGTGGTAAATAGATCTTTATGTTAATGATAGTTAATTAATTGCATGTAAACATTAAAATCAAATCAGTGATGGATATTAAAGTTCATGTGGTCAGTATTTATCACAGATTTATTTACAGGTGTCAGTAATTTAAAGGGGACATATCATGCTAAATCCACTTTTTTTAGCCCTTAAATGCATTTTGTTGTATATTTGGAGTGTTTAGAAGTACAGAAAAGTTGAAATTATTCTCTTCAGGTGCTTCGTTGATATTTTTATTTTCTGTTTTGGTCCTATTTTTCAACCTGTTCAGATTTTTCTGTTCTCTATGACGTTTTTTGAACTATTACGTCACAGTTTTTGCAGCGGAACTGCCAAATAAGGACATTGACTTCCGCCCCACAACTTTGAGCAATCCGCCATTTTTATTTCTCGCAGCAATTTTGTAGTCCAAGCTAAAGGATGCAGAAGTTACGAGAGGGTAAGTTAAAATGTTCGGTTGTTGGATGTAGTAACTCACACGCTTCATTACACCGTCTAATGTAGATGAACTGCCGCGCTTGTGAGCAGAGAGAGAGAGATACCCGGTCGCGCGAGCGCACTCTCTCTCTTCGGAGCCAGGCGAAAGTGTAAACAAGCCTTCACCGTCTCCAAACTAGACGCTGTCTTGCCCTCTCTCCCTCGCACATATTAATCAAATTAAATTGACACGATGGTAAAAGGTCGGAAGACCAAAGTTTCATGTGTAAATACCAGAGATGGGGGACTCGAGTCACATGACTTGACTCGAGTCAGACTCGAGTCGCAAATTTAAGGACTTGAGACTTGCTTGACTAAATTAAGAAAATGACTCGACTTGACTTTGACTTGAGATCCAATGACTCGAGACTTGACTTGACTTGAACTGTATGACTCGAGAATGACTTGATATACATTTTTATATAAATCATCGCAACATCAATTGATGAACAAAATGAAAGCAACGGAACCATTGACGCCAGTCATCAGATTCTGCGCGTTTGCGTGACGCTGCACAAGCACAGAAAAAAACACATCGCGGTGAGCGCGCTAAATATAAAAACACAAGGCATCGTTGTCCCATGGCATCTCCCAGCATCGTTTCTTTTTGGATATAAAGACTAAAATTGACCATATTCATACAAGAAGATTTGCTGTAGCCTACGCATAATAACTGGCAAGGGATATCGGACGACCATCACAACCTCGAACAGTCAAACTTCATTCACCACGTCTAAAAGTAAGCTATGGCTTGTTTAACCTGTTTGTTAATTTGACTTTCTTTAAAACTAAATCTTTAAATCTAGAGAGAATATTGGTCAAAACAGCATGCCTCTTTATACACAATTATGTTTTCAAATGTAGCTTAATGTTGTCAATATTCAAATGATAATTAATGATGGCATATGTTTTGTATAACATTTGCCACATTTCTTTCCAATCATGCTTTAAAGCCAAATATGTCGTTCTTTCCAATGACAAAAAACAACATAAAAAATGTTAATGTTTTGTCATGTTTTATGTTTCTCTTAAAGCAGGGTTAGATGTTATCAGGGGGTCGGGGGCAAAATGCCAGCAGAATTAATATATGCACCCAAAATTCAAAATGTGGTGGAAAAATTGCCCTAGTATGAGTTATTTTTATAATTAGCCTAGGCGGATTTAACTTCATATTTAAAATATATATAACTTATATAAAGGGGATGCCAGTTTGAAGAATACCATTTGGTGGCATAGGAACCATTATACTTTTTGTGAATTGTTTTAATACCTTTTAATAGTCTTCTGCAATGTTTGAGGCATATTTATTTTTTCATGATTTAATGTTGGCCTAATTTCAGTTACATTTACATTTTAGGCTATGTAGTTTGAAATTTTATTTATTTTTTAGATTTTTATTGTAGTAACCACTCAGCTGTATGTGGAAATGCATATAAAAAAAAAAAAAATTTTGCAAATAAAACCATAGTCCACAACTTCTGTAGTTTTAACTTATTTTAATATATAAATTCAGTGAAATCATCAAACGTTTGAATGACTTGCCAGTGACTTGTGACCCAAGCTACGACTTGACTTGACTTGCTTGACATAAAGCAGTGACTTGACTTGACTTGACTTGCTTTTCTCAAAATTGACTTGGACTTGCTTGAGACTTGAAGGTTGAAGACTTGAGACTTGCTTGTGACTTGCACATGTGTGACTTACTCCCACCTCTGGTAAATACAGTAACACACCATTGCGATACATCCATATGAAGACGTTGTTCTGCAGGTTCGTCTTCTTCATTTTCATCTCGCTCCTGCTCCGACTCTGGCTCGAACATGTAAGGCTGGCTGGACAAGTCTTCCGTTGTTGACATTTTGTTAATAACGTGTGAATAAAACGTTTCTGTGCCGCTAGATAATCGTATCTCTGCTATCAAACTACAAAAATGGCCGAACGGGGTGGAGTTGAACCGAAGCTGTGTCTGAAATCGCTCCCTATCCACTATATAGTGCACTATTTAGGGTGTCGGCCATTTTGTAGTGGTGTCCGAATTCTGAGTGAACGACATCATTCCCTACATTCGTTCACTACTTTTACCCACAATCCTCTCTGAATTTGAGTGTACATCCGATGTACACTTGCTGAGACACTATTTCCCACAATCCAACACGATAAGGCGATAGAGCGCGAATGAAAAATAAACAAAAATGTCACCATGGCAACGGCGCACGCGAGATAGAAAACAATCATTTATAAGACCAGATGCCTGGTTATTTATTTATATATATACCGTTATATCTATATTTGAATAAACAAATGTGCTGTGTAGTGTTTTGATCTCTTTTATTTTCACATATGAATGTAAAAAGTAAATAAATATGATAAGTGTTTTTATTATCTTTTTTTTTTATCAAATAACGCAATAAACGTGAAAAATACATACATACAATTGTTACATACAATTCATACAGCCAAAAAAGGAAATATTAAAGATGGGTAGGTAATGTTTATGACGAAATTGTCCGAGCTCTCTGGCGCGTGATAATTATGTCAGCGTCCGAATTCGCTCACTCATTTTCGTTCACTCTTTGCTGATGTAGTGCACTCAACTGCCATTCACTATGCAGGGATTAGTGAATGAGTGAACGAGTGAGCGGTTTCAGACACAGCTCGAGTGTCACCTCTGCAACCTGGAGAGGGGGCGGGGTATGAAGTGTCTCAATTGTATTTAAAGAGACCGCACCAAAACAAGTTGCTCTCAGACGCACATCAGAAAAGGGGTAGAAAAGGGGCCTGTGGAGCTATAATAATGAGGAATTCAGACCCAAGCATTGCAGTTCCGCTTTATATAGACTACAAATGTATGATTTATATGTAAAAAGGAACAATTTAAAAGCATGATATGTCTCCTTTAAGACCATTCACATCAAGCTGTTTTAGCTAATAAAAAGGTCTGGGGAAGAAGTTTTGTGCTCTGAAAGATGTTGTTGTTGTTGAATATAAATTCCTCATGATCTGAGTCCTTTATCATCTGAATTATTCGCAGACAGCTGATAAACAATCATAACTTCAAAGTCTTGAGTTACTCACCACTGACAGTAACACTAATTCTCTTGTATAACGTCTGTTTGTTGCTGCTGATCTTCACTGTATAAAGCCCAGTGTCTGTGGTTCTGCTGTTTGTGATGGTCAGAGATCCAGTCTGATGATCCAGCTGCAGTCTGCCTCTGAATATCTCATCAGTATCATATATTGGTGAGCTCTTTGCCTCTATATCACATTTAGCTATGAGTTTTCCTTCATCTCCAAACCTCCACACTATCAGCTCATCTCCGTGTGTTTCAGTAACATCAGTCTGAAGAGTGACAGAATCTCCCTCCATCACTGACACACTCTTCATTTCAGCTTCCCCAGCATCAACAGCATCAGTTGGAGGCTCTACAAGAAACAGATTCACAATGAGATATCAATATATCAAAGATATCAATTGATATAAAAAACATATTGAACACTGTTACTGGCAAAAGAAATCTTTCTAGTCCTGGCCTGTAGTATAAAATCAACATCACAAATCTGTCATGTGATCATATGTGGCCCAAGCTCAGCTGTGATAATATTCAGAACAGCATGAGAGTAATATTGTGAACCTAAAATTCTGTAACAATGTCGAGCACATTATATGTAATATTCGTTGTCTGCACTTGCAGTTTAATTCCGTTTCATCTGTGAAACAAAAACGTGGAAAAAAAATTCCTTCCTTTTTAACACTATGCAAGCTGCTGTGGCTATGATCATGGTGAATATATTTTATAAGTATTGATAAATGAAGTAAAGTTTTAGTTTTATAAAAATGTAACTAAATATTTTAAAAAAAAAAATTCTAAAAACCTTAAGAAATGCATCCACAGAATAAAACAAGTTCATCAGAGCAATAGAAGCATTACAGTCCAGTAAAATATGTTTAATGACAGTTGATTCTTTCTGACAAGATGAACACTGGAATTGTCTACTGATTTTTTGATTGATGTGCAAGTCTGTAATTGTGTGTAAAGGACTTGATCCCAGTGATTATTAAAATGAAATGCATGTCTTGTCCCAACATCAAGATTTATTTCAAGTAATTTGTTGTTTAAGCACTGATCCCATTCTGACTGCCATTTATTTTGGCATATGCATTTATTGTTGGCTTTAGTTATGTGAAATGTAAAGAGCATTTTACTGGTTCTTTAGATAATGCTTTTGAAAACAATTAATAAAAAAATAAAATAAAAGTATCCTCACCAGAGACAGTAACACTGAATGTCAAAGGTGTGGTCCCAGAGTTGCGGATGATATGTAGTTTATATGGTCCAGAGTGTTTGATTCTCATGTTCTTGATGGTCAGAGATCCAGTCTGTTGATTCAGCTGCAGTTTGCCTCCGAATATCTCAGTGTGATGGGGATATGAGATCTTCCCTCCAACAATCTGAGCGATAGTGGAACCTCCAAACCACCACAGAATCTGATTTATTCCCTGTATGTCTTTAAGATCAGGGTTTAGAGTGACAGAATCTCCCTCCATCACTGACACTGACTTCACTTCATCTGTTTCAACACCAAACACTCCTGCAGAACAAACAGAAACAGTCTATCAGAGATTAAACCCATATAACACTGCTGCTGATATTAGTGAACAGATTTAACAGATCATTTAGTCTTGTCTTATAAACAATGAATTATTCAGCTGTAACTGAAGAACAGACAGTCTTCCTGACAAACTAATGAGAGAAAACTCATGTTGGTTCATCTACAATCTACAGATGTTGTACATTTACATTTATTCATTCCACAGATGCTTTTATACAAAGCTAATTAAAATAAATTAAATACATTTAGCTGAGTGACTATGTGCAACTCTTTACTGCGCAAATACAACAGCAATACCTTTAATATTAGTTAGCTAGAGTGTAGCATATCTGCAAAAAAAGTAATCATATTCTGAATGGAGAAACTAGTTAGGCTAGTGCAAAACAAATTCACATGACAATATTTTATATTGGGTTACACTGTACAAAGGACATTAAATAATCTTATAATATTAATAAAAGCATGTTTGAGGATAAACGGATATTTTCTCATTTTAAAATTTCTCATGTACAAGTTTCTTTTTCAATAGTGAAACAGACATGAATATTTGACATACAAAACTCGTGACACTCTACAAATTAAAAAATATATTTATAAAAAAAGGTATTACAAAATAGACCAACAACACATACTGCTAAAAGATAACCAAAAAATAAGTTCAGCAGCGCAGATAAAACCAACCAGTAAAAAACTACTCCACAGCACAACTATTCATGCTGCATTGCATGCTGGGTACCTTCACATATGCACTGTAGAAATAAGAGTACGATACTGTTTACAGTAATTTGTGTTACCCACAGAAAAACTAAGCTTTTTATAGAACAAATGTGAAAATTATTTGTAAACGTTATATATGATTACTTTGCAGTAATGCAATTGTTAACATAATTGTGAAAACTAATGTATATCCTGGGACCCAGGAATAGACTTTTGTCCACTGTAGTGGACATTATATTTTAGTGAATTTCTCTGACACAACACATGTCACATGTCACAAGCTGGGTGTCCTGTAAAGAGCACATTCAGGACTTTTCAGAGATACCAAATGTTTGGAGGTTTCACCCTGAAAACAACTTCTCCTTGGTCTTTAAAAATGTCTGACATTAATTTAGTGATCAAATCTAGCACTCTTATGGAAATATGATAATATATTGTACTTATAATTTAAATCGGACTAATTTTCAAATTGTATTTAAACAAACATCTCAGGAAAATGTTATGGGCTTTCAAATAAAAAAATGTAACAGGACATTGATTTCATACGTGTCCACTGTAGAGGACATCAGGACTTAAATCATCTTTATCAGGCATTTTGGGAGACACAAAAAGTAAATATGGAAATAAATTATACCACTGAATATTCCTATGTAATATTATATATTATTATTAAAAGGTTGCTAATTATTACTCCAATTATTATTTATTACACTTCTTTTTTCATTAAATGTTGCTCCAAGAACACATTAATGTGCAAATTAGATACAGTGTATAGATGCATTGCATTGAATGAGAATATTAATTTATGGCCATTTTACACACATATTGCTTATAGTAAAATGGTATTTTTTAAACAACTGAGTCCAGGGGCTTATACCATGAAGCCGGTTTAGGCGGCTACCCAGCTATGTTTCAGTTTAGTTTCCGCCAACCCTGGGTTTTAGGTACTATGAAAGTAGCTTGGCTTTAATCGGAGTTCGTCGCCATGGTATCTTACGCTGCACGGCTAACCTGCTCCGGGGCAGGTTATGTTCTGGATTCGAGATCTCAGACTGAAGTTTGACCAATCAGCTGTGAGCAAAGTGACACGTCTGATGCGATAAAGTCACTCCACCTGTTTCTGCTCCAAATTAAAGGTCACTACACAGCAAATGATTTTTAAAGACAAAATCGTCTGGCTTATAGTAATGCTAATTTAGAATAATACATTTGTATGATTTAAATATTATTTATGTAATTATTATACCCTAAATCAATCACAGGTACAATTTTAGTTCATCTATTATTCCGCAGAGTTTAAATGAATACATATATAAAGGTCATATAAATACGCTTTAGAATCAATAGATGAAGCTATAAAATTACTACATGTTCAGTTCAGTTCTCTCTATACCTTTTATCAACTGTATTTTTGGACATTAAGTTTATAAACTAACTTCACAAATTTTACTTGCACTGATATACAGTAGCGAGACTTTTACTTTTAGTTGTCCTCTTATAGACAGCTATTTTCTTCTTGCTGTGTAATTTTGATTAAATTCTTAATATTTTAATTATTTTATTTAATATGTGAATCGCGCTGCTTCTCTCGCGAGAAATGAATCGCAGTTTCACTATTTCTCAGGCTGTGATTGGTTGTTCGCTACTGACGTCACATCTAAACTCAGGATCAAAGCCTGAGTTGACGATCAGCATCATGGTACCAACAAAGCCTGGTTGGATTGGTTTGGTTTTGTCAACTCGAAACTAATCCTGCAACCCTGAGTTTGTTCAACTACCATCATGGTACAGGCCCCTGGTGTCCACTACAGAGGATATAGCATAACATGAATATTTTTTTTTTTTATGTATATATATATACACACCATTTGTTTCTTATGCTCTAAACAATGTGATGAGATGAAAAAAAAAAAAAAAAAAATTCAAATAATATTTTTTTTCCTGAGTCTCAATAGGGTATGACAGGTCAGAAATCCACAAAAACTATGCATGAATGCTTGATTTGTTGTTGCCACCAGGGCTAGACTGGCATTTTGGCCAAGACTGGCCCACTACATATGATAAAAAAAAAAAATTCGCGCTATTTCTCTGCACAATCCTTGCGTGACAAACACTTATTTGGCCACAATTGTTATTATTATGATAAAAGAAACGTTAAAGTATCACACAGACATAAAGTTACCTTTGCTATTAGGGGAGAGTGGGGTAAAGTGAGACATTTTTTACATTTGTTCCCCTCTAAGCGAGCTAAAATGATATATCAGTCAAATTTACACATTTCCCATTAATTCAGGATGTTTCCTAGAAATGGAAATGATTAGAATGTATTCAGGATAAAGGGCAGTGAAAATATGATTGTTTTTTAAAAAGTGGTCTTGTGTCTCACTTTACCCCAGCTTAGGGGTAAACTGAGACAGACCAGAGAAATCAAGGGGGTAAAGTGAACCAGCTGGGGGTAAACTGATCCACTTACTTTTTCCACTCTGAAACTTCCATAACAACACATGTTGTAACAGTAAGAATCCTGACAGCTAGCTTGACAACCACACATTCCAGAACTAATGTCGGACTAGTAACAGAATCATGGGGATTGGTCAATTAAGCACATTTTTTTTGATGACCCATCGGTGCGCATCCAAGTGAAGGTGAATGGCACACTGGAGGATATTGAAACAAATAAAAGAACTATGTCCAAAATATTGTGATACGTTTGGAAGCTCAATGCAGTCAGACGTCCCCTGGCCAGCCCAAGGAGGGTGGCCCATCCTGGGCCAGATTCGGATTTGTCCGCCACTGCTGGAGCTCCGTCTGGAGCAAAGTCGGTTCTAAAACGGACCTTTGGGTCTTTGTGGAGGAGGGACAATGCTCCGCTTGGACAAGGAACACGGACCAGAGAACCGTGATGGTCAGACCTGGTGTGGAAACCGCCTGACCCAGCTCAGAGAAAGTGCACTTTGTGTGGGCGAGACTTCCAGTAAATAGGGTCTGGTTTGGACACCCAGTCCCTCGGTGCCAGGGCGTGCATACCGGTGAACGTGCACCGTCCTGGGTGAGCTAGGGGTGAAAGACACACTGGAGGATATTCCTCCTCGTAAAAATGTCCAAAAATATCTTGTATTTGAAGAAGAGCTCCATGCTCGCAGACCTCCTGGGCCAGCCCCAGGGAGGGTGGGTCATCTCCGGTCAAAGTCAGATCTGTACACCTGCTGGCGCTCCTGCTGAAGCAACGACGGTCCAAACACGGACGCTCGGGGTGTTGTAGAGGAGGGAGACGACACTTATCGGACAAGGTAATGGAAAACAGGCGCCTCAGGGTTGCCTGGGGCCCAGAGGAGCGCACCCTCTCCTTCGGGCCGTCAAGTCGGGGTGCCCGATCGATTGGTGCATCGGACGTGCCTGGGGACGGCCCCTGCCCGGTCGAGGGTCAGCTTGCTCCTCCCTGATTTGCACGTTGACACGAGACCTCGGGAGACTCAGATGGCCCGCCTGAAACGGATGTCCGCAAAGGTGGCGGTGACCGCGGGCGGGCGGGGAATGGGGGGGGCTAGCTGGGGCCCCCCTGGCACGCCTTAAGAGCCGAACTTCGCCCTGCGAGAGCCTCCCACGGCCTCGATCCAGATGCCTCCCGCCCCTGCCCCCAGTGGATGGTTCCTCACACACCCTATGAGTGGCCGTGTCGTCTCGATCCCAGGCCCGAGTGGAGCGAGACCCATGTGTAGGGAGCCTGCGCATCGCGGTTTACCGTCCGGAGCTTCTCGGTTGATCCCAAAGTAAAACATATGCTTGTTGAATGGTCGGTCTGGGTAAACGGCGAAGCGACTCCAGGGGCTTGAGACACCCCTACAGAAAAAGCGGTGGAGGAAGGTCCTCCTCCGAAAACAAAAATGGACAGTGTCCGTGTGGTTGCAAATGGACGAGATTCCCATGCTGACTTTACTCCCAAGCAGGCTCCCAGGGAGAGTGTCAGTGACCTCGGTCCTAAAACGGACCTTGGGGGTTTTGTCGAGGAGGGGACAAACGCTCCATTAGGACAAGGTGAGAGGGAGAAGGTGCTCCACCTCTTTGCCTCAGCTACTGCACACTAGGCTACTGATTTTACTTCCCCCTTCTCTTTTTGATGGCTTTTCTACAATGTTTATGACATTAAAAATAAAACATGTCATGTAATATTACGTTAAAATATGTTTAAGATTAAACTTAACTTGTGCCTCATGTCTCACTTTACCCCACAGCATTTGTCTCACTTTACACCACCGCCACATTTTAGAAAAAAACTATCTCTCTTAGCAATTCAGGGTAATCTTCAGCTAGCATCATCACATGGTTTTATATGTTGGTAGTTCATCAACATGTATGATATAAGTTTTTCTACCTGAATCAATTTGCTTTGGCACAACAGTTGATTAAGTTGACAGCAAGAAAATTTACTTTTACATGCAAAAAAAATATTTTTGTGAAAAAAACATGCTTACTACAGCACCATGAGGTCATCTCCTTCATGGCCAAGGGGAAATGAGAGGGGCTTGAAAACATAATGGTCAAATGGCCAAAATTGTGTTCCGTTGCCTAGATACAGGGGGTGTCTCACATTACCCGATGTCTCACATTACCCCGTTCTCCCCTACCAGAAAAAAAACTAACACTGACTTGTTTTGACCAATGCATTACACTGGCACTAACCCAGCGTCACCAATTAGCCTAGCCTAAGCAATACAAAACGAATGGGCCGCCGATGTACGAGTTTTATGGGCCGTTAAGCCAAAAAAAAAAAAAAATTATGAGATGTATCGGCCCAAAAAGCACGTCGACCCACCGGGCATTTGCCCAGTATGCCAGATTACCAGTCCGACTGTCCAGGCATGGTTGCCACCCCTTATAGTCCACATGCCAAACTATAAATAACGTTATAATTCCGCCACTGAAACACTCAAATACGTCTACGTCAAAGTAAAAACTGAAATTAAGTCATACACTTACCGCACAGTAGTAATAAAAACAAAACGGGATTTAAAGTGCTCTTCATACTGTTGTAGATTCCAGATCCAAAATCTGATTTCGATGGAAATTAATAAATAATCCACGTTTTGTGTTATCACCCACCAGACTGAAAGCGGCGACTGTTAACAAAACCCACTAAACCGAGAGATTTTAAAACCGAATGTGACTTTCTATTGAATTGATGATTTGCAACGAAAGAAAAAGTTATCACATTCACAGACACTGGAGTCTTCCTCTTCTTCTTCTTCTTCTTCTTCTAATGGAGTTTTATGGCCGTTGCAAACCAACTTTTTGTGCATTACCGCCACCAACTGGACTGGAGTGTGAAGCACTAATAATCGTGTAGATAATGTTCTTTGGGGTATCTCTCTCATTCTTGATTTCCATTTGAATTTCATTTGAATAAGTCAATTATTGGCATTGGAAATATCCACGGTGGTATACTGGATATTATAACAGTTGGGCTAGCATCACAATCTGCAATACTTCTTGTGCTTCCCTGTGAACACTCCATCCCAAGATTTTAATATTTTTGTTCCCATGTTCCCAGCATTCTTCTATCACTCCCTTTACTGGATGACTCTCTTTATGACCTTTTATATTAACCCAATAATTCAGTCTTATTTTATGCCTACGAAGCTTTAAAGGAGCTTCACCAACTTCTACCTGTAAAGATACAATGGGAGACGTTCTGAACGCACCACAGCATATTCTTAAAGCTTGATTTTGTATTGCTTCAATCTTTTTAGGTTTAGGGGAGAGCGGGGCACAAAGTAACGCTTTTTGACTTTCTCAGTTTGTGTAAATCTACTTATGGTTCAGAGTATTTATTTTTTCCCACATTAATTTCCCACATGTCTAGTACAATTATGTGGTTTTGTTTTATTAATACAGTATATACTTTTTTCTTGATATCCCCCGAAAGAATGGAAGTGAAATGTGACAACATGCCCCTTAGGTGGGGTACATTGTAACATGTGTGGGGCACATTGAAACATAACATATGACAGCTTAAAATGTTATCTGATCTAATAAAAAAATATACAAGACAAACTAAAATATTTTCTAAATAAAATACAATTAAAAAACTTTTTCATATAAAATAATGGCAATTTTTCATAATTAAATATAAACTCATTTTTGAGTTTTGACTACGATCACATGAAAACACAGCTATACAACTGTAATTTCTGAACATTTACTCTCAGTCTTTATTCACCTTTTTCTCACGTTTTCTCAATAAAATGAATAAAAGTATAGAATATAATAGCATATTTCTAATAGGGGCACATTGTAACGCAGTGTGACAACATGCCCCGCCTGCACAACTGGGATTTAAACCAAGCTAGTGTCTTCTGCTAGTTAGCGAAGCATTAAAGAACTATCTCAACTGTTAAAAAACATCTTGGAGATTAAAATAATATCACATTTGTCTAATTTTAAATAAACACAAAAAATAGAGATGAAAAATTAACTTAAGAAATTTACTTTTGCTATGGTTTAATAAATGTCTATATCTCCCAAAAACAAATTAATTTTGGCGCAATTTTTTCTCTATATAGTGTTGATATGGCAACTAATAAATACACCAAGTTTCGTCATGCTAGCATGTGTGGAAGTATTTAAAACAAGTGTGTTAGAACTAGCCCCGCGTTAGGTTGTGCCCCGCGCTCCCCTAGTTTCGGTTGCAAATCCGTTATAGGCTACTGCCATAATCCAAACTTGATCTGATAAATATACTATATTCTTTTCAACGATAATCTACAAGCTCCCCGTTCAACCACTGATAAACATCTTAAAATATTTACTCTTATTTTACATTTCTTGATACATTTTTTAGTATAGCAATTGTCTGCCGAGGTTCCATCCATACACTGAGATATTTGACTAGATCCACGCAGGAGTTTTCTTCTTCTTCTTTGTAACGGTGGATCGCAAAGTTACTTACCGCCCTCTGCTGTTTCTTCTTCTTCTTCTTCTTCTTCTTCTTCTTCTTCTTCTTCTTCTTCTTCTTCTTCTTCTTCTTCTTCTTCTTCTTCTTCTTCTGTTGTTTATATGGCGGTTGGCAAACCAACTGTAAGATGCATTTTCTGCAACCTACTGAAATGAGTATGGAGCAGTACACACACACGCACACGCACGCACGCACGCACACACACACATCCCTTTTCTTTAGTGCCATCACCCCTTTCCTTTAGTGACTGAACTAACTTTAATCGTTCTCTATTATATGCTGTACATTCCAGCAATGTATCCACATGTATCACAATTACCAGTTTCATGTTTCCCTATTTTATATAAACTTTGATTTAGTTTTGTATAATCTTGTCATTATCACATCCTTTTTAGTGTTATCAACAGTTCTTCTTTCCATCCCCCATATTTCTGTGTATAGGCCTACTATACTGATGCCTTCCTCATACTTCATAGTGCCATATCCTCTGCAGCCTCTTTTTCACTTCAGTTCCCATCAACCCCTTCATTTCCTGTTTACTCATCTGCACTCTGATGTTGATCTCAGGATCCTTAACAACTCCTTTACCAGTTTATCATTCGCCTTTACTCCGACATGAACTGGAAGGGCTAGAACCCCCAAACAACTCACCCTTACGACTAAGTGCTTTATGCCATACCATTTCTGTAATGTTTCACATAAAATATCTTGTCTTGCTGAGGATTTTCCACTTGCTAAACCTTCCAGAGCTGATTGTGATTCTGTACGTCTGCTGTTTGCATAGACCTAATACTTAAATTTCTCTGTTTTTCAAAGGTATTAAATACAGAATATAAAAACATAGGTAAAAAGAAAAGAAATAATGAGACAGCACAGAGTTTGCATTTTTAGGTGAACTATGTCTTTAATGAAAATATTTTGCATCCACACTATAGATTTTATGAAGCTGCTTTGTGTGTATGAGATGAGACGTGAAGTGTGTATAACTTGCACAAGAGAATGTGGGTACACTTTATTTTACAGTGTCCTTGTTACATATTACATGTATTTACCATAGTAATAATCGTAAAGTATGCATAGTTACACGCAAATACCCCTCAACCAAATACTAATCCTACCCGAACAGTAAATGCCTTTTTAATTAATATTACTCAGTAGGCCTACTTAAATATAAAATTACGCTGTAACAATGACACCTTATAATAAAGTGTAGCCAGAATGTGCCAGGTCTGAGGTCAAATTTGCTAGGTTAACATCACATCTTACTAATATACTAATAGATACACATATTAATAAGCCCATAGCATAAAGAGGAAGTCAAACCAATCTTAAAATATCTCATGGGAGGAAGTCTGCAGTATCTAAGAGTCCATGTGAGAGGATGTACAGACTCTGAAAGGAGAAGCAGAGGTATTTATTCACACTGAGCACTTCAACTCAGACTGACATCTCTCATCTTTAGCTCTTCTGACGGTAGAATTGAAGTCTTTCGTTATTTGAAACGGTTCTGACGTTCAAACTGCGGAAGAAAATGATTCACCCGATTTTCCTCCATTTGTGCCTGTGGTGTTTAGTTGGTAAGTTATACTTGTTTTATGATGCACAGTGTACTATTCAAATCAGTCAGAATAGATTTTGCATTTGCTGTTAATGTCATAAATTATGATGACTGCAAATCAATCAATCTGATTCACAACAAAATAAATCTTTACCTTCATCTTACTTGTAAGAAAATGTGAACTTATTTCAATTATGCATTCAATAGTGTCAAATGTTTGTGTTGCACTATTTAAAAATATACTGTATATATCAAATTAGTTTGAAGCAATCATTTCTGTTTGTTCGGCAGGTGTGTTTGGCGTTGCAGATGAAGTGAAGACAGTGTCAAAGATGGAGGGAGAATCTGTCACCATACAGCCTAATGTTTCTAAAATACAGAAAGATGATCAGATAAGATGGAATTTTGGACATAAAGACATTCTCATTGCTCAAATAAATAGACAGGACAATAAAACGACATTTTATAATGATAGTGCTGATGGGAGATTCAGAGGCAGACTGGAACTGGATCAGACTGGATCTCTGACCATCACAAACATCAGAACCACAGACTCTGGACTTTATCAAGTCAAAACCACCAGATCAGAGACGCCGCTCAACATATTCAATCTTATTGTCTGTGGTGAGTATACCAGCTGGATTATTAAATACATAGGATATGCCCAGACAGCTACATAGTGTCGGCTCAGTCACGGCCCAGATCCGGCCCACATCTGGTACGTGTTGAGTCCACAAGTACCAGATGTGGGCCGGATCTGGGCCGACACTATTTTTCTGTCTGGGTATTAACTTTTTAACACGTAAAACAAGGTCATAATTAGTCTGATAATGAAGTAAGTAGTTTTGTGGTGACAGAATTTTTTGCATGATTTTACAACATTTCTTTCTTTAAGAATTTGATTCAAATTAAATTCAAAGAAACGTAATCTGCTCTTTGCGTCGTACAGCTGAACAATACCCAGGCAGCAACACAGTTTTGGCCCAGATCCGGCCCACATCTGGTACGTGTCGAATTCACATGCAGATGTGGGTCGGATATGTTGCTGCCTGGGTAAATATAGCTATCTGAATCAAACTCACTAAGACTGTTGACATATTATTTTTGGGCCTAAACATGTGTGTGGCTGAATTTAAGTCTCTCCTTAAATTCACTGTCATGTTTTGACAAACTCAGTTGTCACTGGATTGCGATAGGAGCTTCATTTCCATAAAGTTAAACTTTTCACGACTTTCTCTCTGTCCTGTTTATATTGTGCCGAACAGTTTTTTTTAAGAAAAAGTGTAGTTACACCAAGCTTACACTGATAGCATCCAGCAACTTTCTGCAAATAATTTGCAGAAAATAAATAGGCCTACAGCTGTGAGGCTCAGGTGACGTTTGTCATGAGCATTGAAAAATGCAGATGATGATCGAGCTTCCTCTGGTTTTAGTGCGTAAATCATATTCTATACAAAATGGATGAATTGCAGTTGTTAGATATATGCTAAATATTGCTGTTTGGTTGTAATTTATGGAGCCCCTAAACTTGGAACATGGTGATGGAAAAAAATATTAGATGGGAGGAAAAATTATGTCATAACTTTTCACAAATTTTCTTGGAGGTATGTAAAAGTTTTGTGAGGGAGCACAACGAATGCAAAAGCAATGACATTTTTTGAATTTTTTTTATTTTTATTATTGAAACTTTTTCTTCCAATGTCATATTTTTTCCATCACAATGTCCATTTAGGGATTCCATAGTAACTAGACTGTCTGTGTTCACATGTTGTTGTTTTTTTCACACTGTCTTTACATTGGTCATTCAAAAAAACAAGACTTTCCTTTCCACTTAATTGTGTGTATATATGACGATGTTGGACCCGTACTGAAAAAATCCCAATCAATCTGTTCAGGTACACAGAGATCTTCTGAGCTGATCTATGGTCATTTATATAACCAGGCTCAGTCAGGGGCCAGCTCTCCTCTAGCCAAGGAACAAACACGTGTCATTATGATTCAGGCTGCATCACAAGTCAAAATTAAGATCTGGATCGGTAGCATTCAAATATTCATCCAGTTCCTTTTGCTTGAAGATCGATTCATCACACCAGTGGAGCCGAAGCTGGCCCTATAGGGTCTGTTGTAGGGGATTATACAGTAGACCCAAGGACCAGATATGATGAGTGAAGAACTGGAGTCAGAAGTGCAGTTAACTGAAGACATTTTTTTTACTGAAGATAGTTTGTAGTTTCATCAGGCAGAAGTCAGCTTCAAGACTCACAAGGAGCTTGTAGGCCGCTCTACATATATTCACATTTCTACAACAGTTATACCTTACACCTACATCGTTACTTCAGGTTGAAGGATTCTGATTGGCTAAGAAATAGATAAACATAGAAATTGTACACACATGGATTTATATGCAGGTGCATATCCACATTGATTATCAGGCTGACCCTGAGTTAGATATATGTTTTAACACATGTTAGGTGCCTTTCTCAAAAACATGGAGAGCACATTCCATTAAACTGACATGTAATTCTACAAATCTCATATGCTTAAAGAAGTCATTCAAATTGTTTAATATGTAGAAGGAAAAATATTGATTAATACCTTGATTATATTCACTTAATAGATATACATTGAAGCAGCAGTGGATGTCAGAATCCAGCCCTTATCTGTACAGAGGACTTGTCTGATTATGTCGATGAGGCCCTCACAGGGAATTCTCTAGTAGACAGGATCTCTTGTTTTGGTCGTGTCTAGGTGTAGGTCCAGCATCTGATCTAGATAGGGATCTGACTACGGTAACCTCAGGATAGACAGAGAGACTAATATCCATGTGGATGCCATTCTTCTTAAGATGTAACAAGTACATTGGGTGTTATGGGAAGTGTTCACGGTTCTGATTGATCTAATTTATGCAACCTAACAATCTTTTAACAAATGGGCATTACAGAAATCTGATAATGTGTTATGTGTATGCCAGTGTTGACAGAACCGGGCTAATACTGTGTTTCAAACATGAATCATATTTATGTTTTCTAATGTTGCTCTTTTCTTCTCTCTTAAGAATGTCGCTGTTGTAACAGTAAAGCTGTGACCCGATTGGCTCTCTCATCTCTGGTGGGCGTGGTTGCGGTGGTCGTTCTGATTTATTAATACAGAACCAGAAATCTTCCACGGCTGAAGACTGTGAAGAACGCAGCAACAAACACTGATCGACCAGATGAAGATGACCGTGAATGTCTGATGCCATTATATGACAAGAACTCCTTTGAGTAACTATCATTTCAAAGATTCTTTATTTTTTTCAAAAGCAAACAAAACTTTTTATGCTGTTTGTTTCACACTCTTAAATCTCTCCATATGTGGTGATGTTCTAGTATAAACAGACAGACATTAAAGAGTGCAAATCACATAAACGCAACGGCATTAATTTCACTTCTACCTATTTGCAGGTGCTTATGTCGTGTCTCAGCAAGCAGATTAATTCCACATTTAGCTTAATGTTAACTATCAATTAAAAGGACAGTTCACCCAAAAATAAAATTTCTTTCATTAATTACTCACCCTCCTGTCGTTCCAAGAAAGGTAGTAAAGACATCGTTAAAATAGTCCATGTGACTCCATTGGTTGAACATTAATGATTGTAGCGACCCCAAAAATAACGACTTTATTCAACAATCTCTTCTCTTCTGTGTCATTCTCCAACACTGCTGACGTAGTGTAAATGTGTCGCATGTGTCGTGGTGCTCACGTGACTAGCGTCGGCCAATAGTGAGCCGGCGGTTGAACCCAGAGATTCTACGTCAACAGCGTTGGAGAATGACGTGGAAGAGAAGAGATTGTTGAATAAAGTCGTTATTTTTAGGGTCGCTTCATAATATTAAGGTTGAACCACTGGAGTCACATGGACTATTTTAAGAATGTCTTTACTACCTTTCAAGGCCTTGAAAGTTGTAATGACGTTGCTGCAATGACTGGTTAAGAAACTTCACGGATTTCATCAAAAATATCTTAATTTGTGTTCTGAAGATGAACGAAGGTCTTACAGGTTTGGAACGTCATAAGGGTGAGTAATTAATGACAGAATTTTAATTTTTGAGTGAACTAACCCTTTGATATACAGTATGTCTCTGTTAATATACAGTAGTTGCTGAAGCTCCACCTAGTGGTCTTTTTTTCACTGACATCTCTAATCTATCTCTCGCTGTGATATTTTAGTGTAATACATCTTAAAAATTGATAAACAAGATATTCAAAAATTGATTTTTTTTTTACCATACCAAATAAACATATAATCTTTAAATGATTTGGCCTCATTCTTGACCTGGAAAAAAGAACAACACAACACCATCATTCAGCTGTGATCATACTTTAGTCTGTTAGTCTCAATAATTTCAAGATCAAATATACCCATGAACAGTTTTCCTTTGTAAAGTTTTCTGCATGAAATCATGAAATCTAATATAAAAAGTGATAAAAAACCTCTTTAGCATGTGGTGTATTCAGGTTTCTTTCACACCCAATAATAACAGATCTATTCACTGGCAATTAAATTATTATTATTATTATTTTAGTAAAACAAAATCACTTCATATTGCTTCTTGATTACAATTTAGCAGACACTTTTATCGAGAATATACAAGAGGCACTACCAGGTTATTTACAAGAAAATGGCGGCATACCGTTATGGACGTGGGTGTTGCCATTAAAAACACTGTTCTGAGAAGGTTCGGAATACAACACTGAGTGTGAAATGAGAAGACGAGAAAAAGACATGAGCAGTGCTGTCACACAAATAAATATGTGAACATTAGATCTTGTTTGATTTAGTTCGGTTTTGGTCCAGTGGTTTTCTGCTCCTTACAATCATAATGAAACTCCACAGAGCAACTAACCCAGCAACATCAGCTGCATTAGTCACTGAATCACTACATAAAACACTTTTCAGCAAGAGATGAGTTTAATATGACAATCTGAATGCCTTACATGTATTAAAACATATTTTTGTGCATATATTTATCAACTGAGAGCAGACTGAGATTTTTTGTAGTTTATAGATCAGGCTACTCTATTTAATATTATATCATATGAGGAGACAAATGAATTCTGAATTAATGTGATTCTTTTCTGCAGTATTACTATTTTAAATATGACTTAACTTTTGTGCTGTGTATGTGTTTATTGTGAATGTTACTGTGTGATTAATTTAGACAAAAGGTACAAATGTGTAAAAACATGTACTTATTAGGGGTTTATGATCCATCAACATGTTTTCTTGTAATCTATCAGCGATAATACATTTTGAGCTTCAGATTTAGTAATTTTTACTCAGATTAATGGGCCTATCTCTCCTAAAGACCCCGCTGGAGCGCCTACTAGTGACTAAACTTAAAAACAACAGTGTAGAATCCTTTTGACTAATCTGTAGGCCCCATTTATGTCCCGTTCACCCCTGCTGGTGGATGTTGTAACTTCAGTATCTGGAAGCAAGTTCTCCTTCAAAAAGTCCTCAAAAGTCCTCAATCATATCCATAATCCGTCTGTTTTTAATAAATAAAATGATTTGCAAGCTACATACACCTTTTAAGAAAATATTACTTTATATTATAGGCTTGTCTTCATTTAAAATCTTTTAGCAGTTATAGTGACAGATATTTTTTTCTAATTAAACATCCTCTGTGGGCAGTTGTGGTGTAGCCTAATTGTTAGATAGACAGACATGTAACCTACATTTCCGGCAGGGGAAGAGAATGAGCATCGCTCTCTTACACTTTCATTACTCAAACATGAGGTGCCCTTGATCAACAGACACCGAACCCCCAATCGCTTCCTGGGTGCTGCAGCAAAAATGGCTGCCCACTGCTCCGGGTGTGTGTGTGTGTGTGTGTGTGCACTTGGATGGGTGAAATTCAGAGCATGGGACATCATACTTGGCTACACATCACTTTCACTTTCTTCCAACCACTAGATGGAGCTAGATATCTCTAGATCATGGGGGCAACGGGGCAACCCTGCTCCTGTAGGGCCGCCTTCCTGCAGACTCCAGTACAACCTGCTCCAACACACTCACTGTTGCTGTTACACCTTTAACACCTTGATTTGCTGATTCAATTGTGTTTGATTAGGGTTGAAGCTGAACTCTGGATGGTTGCACTCGAGGAGCAGGAGTTACAGATCCAGATGGAGAGACGTCTGAATAATTATGGTGGAGTAATCAGATATTTTATTGAACTAAGTCAGTGAATGATTAAGTTTTTACTGTTTTATCTCTGAACATATTTAGTCAGATGGTTATTTATAGTGGAAACTGTCTATGATTTTGTGCATCAGTTATTGAATATATCAGTGGTTCTCAAACTCTTTCAGTCTGTAGGATGCTTGATGCATCTCCTTATACTCTTGTCTGCAGCAGCCACAAAACACTTACAATTTTAATTCAACTAAACACATATTAAATTATACAACGCTGGAACATCAATTCTGCTGGTTGGTAGAAAGTTAGCACTTTCATCTGAAACAACCAGTCCTTTTATTGTAGAAGTTAGTGCAGCACCTGGACACGTAATGAAATGTGTAGTAATGACCCTAAAATGGATGATGTGCGAATGTTTTAATTTTCAGTGCATTAACAAACTCTTTTCAAACTTTTTTTTATCAAACTTTTTATTTTTTATTTATCTATGTGATATAAGCAGGTAGCCTATACGCCATAGCCTACCCACTAGGAAAGGCCAAGGATTTCCGTATAACCACTTAAAAAAAGTGTGAGGATACGTTACAATTTTGTTTTGTCAGAACTTCCACACTTTCATTCATAAATTCACGCCGTCCGTGTTTGCGAAGCGACACATATCGAATCGCGGAATCCAGTCACAAATGGAACTTGCTGTATAAAGCAGTAGGCTACGCTACGTCACAGAATTTGGCCATTTTTGAATGGCTGTACAATGAATCAAATCTCGATATGGACTAGTGTCTAGTGAATATTAAAGTTCAAAGAGACTGCAATTGTTTTACGCGTCACAGGGAACGAGCACTCAATGTGCACCCCACTACACACACACTGAAGCACGCATGTAGGCCACACATGTGACCTTCATGGCAGAGCTGCTATAAGAGTCACTTCACGAGAATTTCACCATTTAATTTGATAAAAATATCGTCATTCATTCGTATCAAATACAGACAGAAACTGTAATGTCTTTACAACAACCTGTCAAAATAAAAGTTCGGTATAACTTGAAGAAATTATAACAGAAATATTACTATTGCACAGTAAAGTACATCAAGTAGGCCTAATAAACTCAAATGTCTACAACCCACCAAAATAAAAGTTCGGTCTAACTCAAAGAAATTATGAAAGAAATTGCACAGTAAAATGTAGCCTACTTTAAAATAATAATAATAATAATAATAATGAAATCTATTAAAATTATATTTTAAAGGAATATCACACATGTTTTCTTACATTTTTTTATTTAAACAGCGAACTTGCCAAAACAATAACACCTTTTTTCCCACAAAAGCAAATTTGTATTTGTGCCTATAATGTTTTAATATGTCATAATATTTGAATCATATCACGTTCTCTGCTCTTCTTTCTCATTTTGAGAAGACATAAAGGCCTGTATAGTCTGTTGTGGGCGGTGCTACTGCAGGAGTTTATTTAAACCACTTCACTACAGACCGGCAGCACATTTAACATCTCAAGAGCGCCAGAACTGGTTATTATAAGATTTATATTGTGAAACTCTTTTGCACACTTCTGAAAAAAAATGTCCAAGGTGTTTTTTTTCTTTTGTTTGTGCTCATGGAGTCTGTCTGGTAAGTATTTTTATGGCTTTACTTCAGTTTATATTATTTGTCCACACATTCTTCTGCTCATTATTTTCATCATCAATGTTTCCCATAAAATGTATGTTTTATTAGACTAAAATACTTTTGTGTTCATATTGCTGTTCTGAATGGTGCTGATTTTCCCTTCCAGTATGAAAGGTTTTATTTATTGTGAATTATAGAATTATAGATTGAAATGAGTGCAGTGAAAATTTGTTTTTCCTTGACAAAAATGAGTTCAAATAGTTTCAAAATTGCTAAAACCCTCTTTCCGAGTAACTGTTTCTGTTTGTTTCTCAGGAGTGTTTGGTGTTGATGCAGTGAAGTCAGTGTCAGTGACTGAGGGAGAATATGTCACTCTAAACTCTAATACTGAAATACAGAGAGCTGATCTGATAATGTGGAGTTTTGGACACAACAACAGTCTCATAGCTAAAATCAACAGATGGAAGAAAAGGGCAGAGTTTCCTGATGAGAGATTCAGAGACAGACTGAAGATGGATCATCAAACTGGATCTCTGATGATCACAAACACCAGAACCACAGACTCTGGAGTTTATAGAGTAACCAGCGCCAGATCAGAGACACCGCTCAACACATTCAATCTTACTGTCTATGGTGAGTTAAAACACTTTTCACAATTTCAGTAATTTAACAATGTCTGTA
The DNA here is from genome assembly GCA_022829085.1 of Abramis brama. Taxonomy (NCBI): domain Eukaryota; kingdom Metazoa; phylum Chordata; class Actinopteri; order Cypriniformes; family Leuciscidae; genus Abramis; species Abramis brama. The sequence continues at coordinate 27,582,807 of CM040773.1, read as the reverse complement.
CATCATCATTGTCATTCTTATCTTTTGTCAAAATGTCATGACCATTTCAACTGAGTGTAATATTTTCAGGTGTCAATGACACCAGGTGCAACCTAAGTCAGGTCCGTAGGGGAAAAATCTACCACAGATGTCTGACTTAATTTTGACTTCTTAGACAAGCAGTGGCTTCATGTTATTTCCTTTATTTCATGGGGATTTACTGACTGTACATCTGTATGTCTATAACTGACACACTCAGTTCAATTCATGGTCCTCTCTTTAGTACCACTGGCCTAGAGATTCATGTTGGTTTTAATAATAGAAAATGTGAACATTTGAATCATATCACGTTCTCTGCTCTTCTTTCTCATTTTGAGAAGACATAAAGGCCTGTACAGTCTGTTGTGGGCGGTGCTACTGCTGGAGTTTATTGACACTGAGTGTAGAGTTTCACTACAGACCGGCAGCACATTTAACATTTGCGCCAGAACTGGTTAAGATTTCTATTGTGAAACTCTTTTGCACACTTCTGAAAAAAATGTCTGAGGTGTTATTTTCTTTTGTTTGTGCTCATGGAGTCTGTCTGGTAAGTATTTTTATGGCTTTACTTCAGTTATATTATTTGTCCACACATTCTTCTGCTCCTTATTATTTTCATCATTAATGTTTCACATAAAATGTATGTTTTATAAGACAAAAGTACTTTTGTGTTCATATTGCTGTTCTGAACGGTGCCGATTTCCCTTCCAGTAAGAAAGGTTTTATTTATTGTGAATTATAGAATTGTACATTGAAATGAGTGCAGTGAAAATTAGTTTTTCCCTGACAAATATTTAGTTCAAATAGTTTCAAAATTGCTAAAACCCTCTTTCCGAGAAACTGTTTCTGTTTGTTTCTCAGGAGTGTTTGGTGTTGATGAAGTGAAGTCAGTGTCAGTGACTGAGGGAGAATCTGTCACTCTAAACACTGATACTGAAATACAGACAGATGATCTGATAATGTGGAGAACTCTACACAACAACAATCTTATAGCTATAATCAAAGAAAATAACTATAAGACAGATTTTCCTGATGAGAGATTCAGAGACAGACTGAAGATGGATGAGAAGACTGGATCTCTGACCATCACAAACACCAGAACCACAGACTCTGGATTTTATAAAGTCAAAAGCACCAGATCAGAGACACCGCTCAACATATTCAGTCTTACTGTCTATGGTGAGTTAAAACACTTTTCACAATTTCAGTCATTTAACAATGTCTGTACATCATCATTGTCATTTTTGTCTTTTGTCAAAATGTCATGACCATTTCCAGCATGGTTAATATGATGTATTGTGTTTGATAATGTTCTGTGTCAGTGACTGTTATAGAATTTGAGACATTTTAGAAATGTATTTGCAGTACATTTCTATGTAATGAATTGTGTGACACTTAAACTTTAATGTCAGTGTAGCATGAATCCTTTATGTTGAGAGAGACTCTCACATCAAATAAAGACCAATAAAATGAAAATGTTCTTACTGTAAATTAGAGCTCTCATGTTTTTGTTCTCAGCTCGTCTGCCTGTTCCTGTCATATTTAGTCACACTTGTTCATCATCATCATCATCATCATCATCATCATCATCATGTTCATTGGTGTGTTCATCAGTGTCGAATGTGAGTGATGCGACTCTCTCCTGGTACAAAGGAATCAGTATATTGTCCAGCATCAGTGTGTGTGATCACAGCATCAGTCTCTCTCTACCTCTGGAGGTGGAATATCAGGATAAAAACACCTACAGCTGTGTGATCTACAACACCATCAGCAACCAGACCACACATCTGGACATCAACACACACTGCCACACATGTGCAGGTACATCTATGAAGAAGAAGAGCGAGCAAACATCATCATCAAACTCTGATTAATCAGATACACAGGAAGGTGAAAATGTTCTTGAACTGCTTTGACTATATCATTTTCTTGAGTAAATATCATTTATTATAAATATCATTTAAGTGATATTTTATTCCATTCAAATAAAATACAAATATTTTGAATTACAGTTGTGTTTCTTTATTACTTTTAACAATACAAATATTCTAAAACAAAAATAGTGCCTTACCCGCTGTGTTTAATGACAATCAATATATAATGATCGTATTGTTTTGTATTATTATAAGCCTTGGAATTGAATAACACGATAAGGAAAAGGATTTGGATTGGGATAACAGATACAGCTGAGAGTTTTAGCAGTGTTGTGCAGTAAACCAATCCATGTTTCATTTGTATTGTGCTTTATACAACTTCACTTTGATCAAAGGTAAAAAACAAACAAAAGCCTTCTACTCTCTCGCATGTAACACTGGAAAATACCATTCATTCTAGTAAATCGGTTTGGTTTGTTTGGATGTTTCTTTTAAATAAACAGATTCCAAAAGATTCAGTGACTTTGTTTTTTCAGTACTTGTCACTGTGCATCTTCGAATCAGTCCCTCCCTATAAATGAGTATTCATGTTTTTAGTTATTTAGTGTAACATTATCTGTCATTACCTTAATTTGAGTTGTTCATTCAAACCCTTATTGATAGGCCTATAGTTATAAATTATATAATTAAATAGATTAGTTATAATATATATATATATATATATATATATATATATATATATATATATATATATATATATATATATATATAAAGGCCATTCATTGGCTTCAGTGCAGTAACTCACCATGAGTCTTGCACTGTCAAGTTTTCTGCATGACTGATCAAATATTTTGCTTTCCAAAATACAATATCCAACTAACCTTCAGAAGAGACATCCCTCATTTCTTTGTTCTGGTCTCATTTATCTTTTGAATGTATTTTTACTTACACTTATTTAGCAGACATTTTTATTTAGAAAATACCAGAGATACAATATGCCACTCTCTGCGATAAAAAATATATAAAAATACATATGACTTGGATATACCTATTACATGAAAAGAACGGAAATGCACATTCAAACCTATAAAAATGTCTTTTAAAAGTTGGCAAACATTAATCTCATCATGGCTGCTGGTGTTTCTGTTGAAAACACACTGTTACACAGTTCTAGGAAGATGTTGACTACTAGAATAGGAACTTGAGAAGCTGAGAAGTAAAACAAATGACCCCAGTCACGAACACAAAAATAAATGTGTGAACTTTAGTCAGTTCTTTAGTTTATGTTTCTCCCTTCCCTTAAATTGATCTTTATCTCACAACTATATTTGACCATATACACATTTTGACACTCCTGTCTGTTGTGAATCCCATGATTCACAGATGTTTGACCTGATCAAATATATTCTCCATTGTTAAATTCATTACCAAATTTAGTCTGTGTTTTTCTGCTCTTCACAAACCAACATCAGCTGCATCTGTCACTGAATCAAATGCCTTTCAGCAAGAGATGAGTTTAATACAACAATCTGAATGATTTACATCAACTAAAGACGTATTTTGTCCAAGTGATCAATTGAGATCAGATGAGAGAGAAGAACTGTGCAGACACTTTAACCTCTAAACACACTGCGGTTTAATGCACTTCTGCTAAAATACAAAATGCTGATAAGCAGTTCTTCATAGAAATGTCAAGAGCTTAAAGTGTCAAAATATATGCAGTTACTAATGTATATATATATATATATATATATATATATATATATATATATATATATATATATTTTTTTTTTTTTTTTTTTTTTTTACATGTGAATGTGTGTTCATGTCATTCAAATTTTCGTCTGAAATAATCTAAACCATGTTAACTGCCAACACAGTCTCACTCCCTACTCGTCAAATGTCTGACGCATGGTCAAGGACCCCTGGCGTCAAGTTTCAACGAAAGAGGTCCCAGCAAACACAGAACGTTGGCACGACGTAGCCAACCTTCTAACAACGTTTTATCAACATTAGAAAAGGTTTAAGAAACAACAAATGATTGATAAAATGTTTGATTTAGGGTTAAAACCAACACACACATACCATTGCGAATATTTGCCTTGGCAGCTATCCGTCTCCTCCGGGTACTTGTCCTCAAACAATAATGGGCTGACTGAGTCCGAAAGGTCCTTTTGGTCTTTTCAGCTGAAAAAAGAGAAAAGAAAATATCATTATGTAAAATATTTTTAATAATAGTAAAAGAAAAATGACTGATTTACCTTACAAATATTGGATGTTACATTATTAAGCATTAAAAGCATGTTAAGTGTTGTGGTTAATATGCATTTACAACAAATATCACTTTAAAACTACCAATACTGATGTAAAAGCATGGTAAGTTTTGTTATTACTGTGGTAAAACTAATGTTACTGAGGTTTAAAGCATGGTAAGTTTTGTGGTGGTTACTGTCCTTTTACCACACCTATCACAGTAAAACTAGGGTTTCTGTGGTAAAAGCATGGTACGTGTTGTGGTTACTGTGCTTCTACTACAAATACAACTTTGGAACTAATAGTACTACTTTAAACCTGATATGAATAAGATGAACTGATTGAAGGTCTGGGTCTTAGGCCTATAGCACGTCACGTGACAGACAGTAGGCTATCACCCTGTTTTGAATTAGAAAACGTAAAGCCTCCGTGGAGATGACAGATATAATGCAGTGACTATCGACAAACAGAAAAAGACATTGGCGCTGTCCCATTTCTCCCCCCTTAAAACTTCCACTTGGTTTTGAGTGCCCTCGAAAGTAAAGTCCCCTCTGCGAGGGAAGTGGAGTTGAAGATCTTTCCCTATGAAAGCTGTCAAAAGAAAGTCAAACCCTTGTTGCCTGTTGTCGCCACAGAAAGAGTCGGTGCACAGAAGGGGGTAGAGTGACCTCTGCTGGTTGAGCTTCCACATAGCAAGAAGGGCTATAAATATGTTACAAAACTAAAATGTAAATTAAATAATAGAAACTTATAAATAAATAGGCTACCTGCTATCCTAAGCTACATATAAAATGAGTTCACTTGTCTTAATCTGAAGTTACAGGTCACCAATGGTCTTACAAATGTTTAATTCTCCCTAACAGCCAGAGTTATTATTTTATTAGTTTTAATTTTTATTTCAGTTAGCTAAAGTGTTTTTTTTTTCACACCCAGTGCTACTTTAGTTGTACTAAAAAACGTTATATTAGTTCAGTTTTATTTTGAAAGTGTTACCGGTTACTTTCTCTTCCAAAAAAGGAATAGACCACGTGACTTCCGTTTTTGGTTTATAAACGAAAAACGAATTGACTGCAGTTCAAAGACTCTCTTCATTCTTTGTTCAAAAAGGAATAACGATAGAATGATCGCCAAAAACGAAAAACGGGCCGTTTTTGTTTTTTTTGTTTTTTTGTTTTTTGATTCTGACACCAAAAACGGTTATTTGGTTTTTCGTTTTGAAACAAAAAACAGAAAAACGGTATTTTCGTTTTATAATTACAAACGAATTATGGATTATCCAGAGATCTGGGCCCGGTTTCCCGATAACGCTCACTCTTAGCGCTCTAAGAAAGCTCAAAAGATATATCTTACCAAAGTTGTTTATGTTCCTAAGTGTGTTCCCCGAACCATACCTTAGGAAGCTGCTTAAGATATACCTTCTTACGTGCGACGTTACCCAGCGCTGTCCGTGGCGATGGTGCTGAATTGTTTGATATCGATGGCTCGAGAATCAATTATTCTCTCGTGCAGGGGCTGTTTATGTGAGAAAGCACTGATCTTTATAAATGAAGCACTTCAGAAATAGTTGAAATTGCAATTTATTATGATTATTGGATATTATAAAAAATAATCCAAACTATAATAGCCTATAATAGCCTAGCCTACATATTTTAAAATTGTAACATATATTGCTGGCACAATAACCTTTTAAAAAATTTACGTGCCTTCTTCTCTTTCCCATTTTTGTTCGCTGAGGTGGAGCTACGATGAAATATTGTTCTTGTAAATACTTTACAGCATTTCAGTAATAAAAGTTTACATCTTGCGTACGGTGCTCGGCAGTGATCAAAAAGGATTTAAACCGTGAATTTTGAATCTCTTCTTGTAAACTCAGAGATGTGGATTCAGACGGCAATTAAATTACCACACGACCTGTTTGTCAAAAAACAGAAGGTACTAATTTGGCCAGGGATTTTTACGCGGGTTGGGTGAGAAAAACACTGATATTATGGATTCGGACGGCACTAAAATCACCTTACCCCTGTAAATGTTTAAAATACCGGACGAGCCCATGAGAAACAATATTAGCGTCCGAATAGCACTTAACTGTTCGTAGTTGCATAGTGAGATCACCGGCGCCACCAGTCCGCCCTAACTCGAGCCAGTCCGGGCTCCTCGTCCGCGGCAGGCAGGTCTTCTGCCTCGGCTGCTCTTCGCTATAATGCGGCTTGTAAAGGTAGCCACAAACACCTGATTCAAGCATCAGACTTCCGAAATCCTCTTCTTCTATATCATATTGAGCACTCTCCTCCGTTATTGTCATAACTGTACATCTGTCTCCACAGCGCCTGTTAGCTTAGCTTCAAACAAGATGGAGGATATTGCTTTCAGTTTCAGAGAGTAAAGTCCCACCCACTGATCTGTAATAGGTCTGTAGCGTGAGCGGGTCCCGCCCCCTGGGAAAGATGAGGAACTACTTGTAGTCTCAACAGAAATCCCCCCCTCTTACATTTCCTCCGACAATGACGCAAAATGACGATTTTTGCGTAATTGTGGGAGGAAGTGTAAGAGGTAAATAACGGATTTCTCCCATCTCAGGGGAAAATGAGAGAGTGTTGCACGACCATTCAATAGTATGACTGGGTTTCTAACAATGCAAAGCTTAATGCAAATGGGTGGAGTGTCCCTTTAAGCAGCTTCCTAAGGTATGGTTCGGAGAACACACTTAGGAACATAAACAACTTTGGTAAGATATATCTTAGAGTGAGCGTTATCGGGAAACCGGGCCCAGTCCTTTTATTGTAGAAGTTAGTGCAGCACCTGGACACATGATGAAATGTGTAGTAATGACCTTAAAATAAAATGGATGATGTGTGAACGGTTTATTTTTCATTGCATTAACAAACTCTTTTCAAACTTTTTCTTTATCCGTCAAAAATAGTGGCAATTGTAATGAAGTGAAAAAAAAATTATTACTGCCTTTGTGAGGAAATGTTGTTTTTCTCATTTGTCCTCTGGATTTGTCATGTTCAGCGTCATCATAAAGATTTAGACCTACAAGTCTTTGTTGTTTAATGAAATTCTTCTTACAGCCACTAGATGGAGATATAGATATCTCTAGATGGAGAGACAGCTGAATAATTATGCTGGACTAATTAGCCATTTTGTTGAACTAAGCTAGCAAATAATTAGATTGTATCTGTCTTGGTTTGTAAGTTTATAGAGCAGCACCTTCACTCCTCCTGCGATGTGTAATATACATTTAACCATGTTTCTAACATCTAACCTTATCTAACATTCTAACACTTTGAAACACAATGTACTAATATGTTCTGTCATGTGTTTTTGTACCTTGCCTTCCCCCATTTGACTTTGGTTGTGTGTGTGAGTGTGTGTGTAAAAATAACATATATGGTAAATTAAACCTTGTGATTAACAATGAAGTATCGTTAAAACAAAGTTTGCTTCACCTAGTAACAGAAGGGTTTGCAAATGAAGAACCAATCAAATTCATGTCATTTTGACATACCTCTCAATTCTATAAAAACAGTTGTAACTGTGTGTTTGGTGTGATTCTCAATGGAATTTGTCTGAGATCCTCCTTGCTTCTTCTTGGGAGAGATTCCCTGAGAACTGCTCTGGGAACTTCCCTGAGAAAAAGCATTTAAAGGACATTTGCTGAAGTCTGTTTGTCGATTATTGCTGCGCAGCAAGAAAGCTAGTTAGGGGGGGAAACAAGTTATTTAGGGAAACACTAGAGTCCTTACTACCAAGTGATAGTGTGGATTGCATTAAGAACACTAGAGACCTTATTCCCAAGTGATAGTGTTCGATAGGGGGCGAGACGTCGTTCGACTCTTTGTGAGACTCTTAGGCAGGGTTAGATTGCAGCTTAGGCATCAACTCGCGCGTTCAGAGGTAACTCAACTGAGTGTAATATTTTCAGGTGTCAAGGACTCCAGGTGCAACCTAAGTCAGGTCCGTAGGGGAAAAATCTACCCAGATGTCTGACTCAATTTTGACTTCTTAGACAAGCAGTGGCTTCATGTTATTTCCTTTATTTCATGGGGATTTACTGACTGTACATCTGTATGTCTATATCTGACACACTCAGTTCAATTCATGGTCCTCTCTTTAGAACCACTGGCCTAGAGATTTAAGTTGGTTTTAATAATAGAAAATGTGAACATTTGAATCATATCACGTTCTCTGTTCTTCTTTCTCATTTTGAGAAGTCATGTGGCTTGTACAGTCTGTTGTGGGCGGTGCTACTGCTGGAGTTTATTGACATTGAGTGTAGAGTTTCACTAAACCACTTCACTTCAGACCGGCAGCACATTTAACATTTCATGAGCGCCAGAACTGGTTATTATAAGATTTCTATTGTGAAACTCTTTTGCACACTTCTGAAAAAAATGTCCAGGGTGTTTTTTTTCTTTTGTTTGTGCTCATGGAGTCTGTCTGGTAAGTATTTTTATGGCTTTACTTCAGTTATATTATTTGTCCACACATTCAATGTTTCCCATAAAATGTATGTTTTATTAGACAAAAATACTTTTGTGTTCATATGAACGGTGTTCTGAATGGTGCCGATTTTCCCTTCCAGTATGAAAGGTTTTATTTAATTATAGAATTATAGATTGAAATGAGTGCAGTGAAAATTAGTTTTGCCCTGACAAATATTTAGTTCAAATAGTTTCAAAATTGCTAAAACCCTCTTTCCGAGTAACTGTTTCTGTTTGTTTCTCAGGAGTGTTTGGTGTTGATGCAGTTGATGCAGTGTCATTGACTGAGGGAGAATCTGTCACTCTAAACTCTGATACTGAAATACAGACAGATGATCTGATAATGTGGAGAACTGTACACAACAATAATCTCATAGCTATAATCAACTATAAGACAGATTATCCTGATGAGAGATTCAGAGACAGACTGAAACTGGATGAGAAGACTGGATCTCTGACCATCACAAACACCAGAACCACAGACTCTGGACTTTATAGAGTAACCAGCAGCAGATCAGAGACACCGCTCAACACATTCAATCTTACTGTCTATGGTGAGTTAAAACACTTTTCACAATTTCAGTAATTTAACAATGTCTGTACATCATCATTGTCATTCTTGTCTTTTGTCAAAATGTCATGACCATTTCCAGCATGGTTAATATGATGTATTGTGTTTGATAATGTTCTGTGTCAGTCACTTTTAGAAATGACATTTTAGAAATGTATTTGCAGTACATTTCTATGTAATGAATTGTGTGACACTTAAACTCTAATTTCAGTGTAGCATGAATCCTTTATGTTGAGAGAGACTCTCACATAAAATAAAGACCAATAAAATGAAAATGTTCTTACTGTAAATTAGAGCTCTCATGTTTTTTTTCTCAGCTCGTCTGCCTGTTCCTGTCATATTTAGTCACACTTGTTCATCATCATCATCATCATCATCGTCAAATTGTTCATTGGTGTGTTCATCAGTGTCGAATGTGAGTGATGTGACTCTCTCCTGGTACAAAGGCATCAGTGTATTGTCCAGCATCAGTGTGTGTGATCTCAGCATCAGTCTCTCTCTACCTCTGGAGGTGGAATATCAGGATAAAAACACCTACAGCTGTGTGCTGAACAATCCCATCAGAAACCAGACCACACATCTGGACATCAACACACTCTGTCACACATGTGCAGGTACATCTATGAAGAAGAAGAGAGCGCAAACATCATCATCAAACTCTGATGTGATTAATGACAATCAATATATAATGATCATATTATTTTGTATTATTATAAGCCTTGGAATTGAATAACAAGATAAGGAAAATGATTTGGATTGGGATAACAGATACAGCTGAGAGTTTTAGCAGTGTTGTGTTGTGCAGTAAACCAATCCATGTTTGGAAAATACCATTCATTCTAGTAAATCGGTTTGGTTTGTTTGGATGTTTCTTTTAAATAAACAGATTCCAAAAGATTCAGTGACTTTGTTTTTTCAGTACTTGTCACTGTGCATCTTCGAATCAGTCCCTCCCTATCAATGAGTATTCATGTTTTTAGTTAGTTAGTTATTTAACATTATCTGTCATCACCTTAATTGGAGTTGTTCATTCAAACCTTTATTGATAGGCCTGTAATTATAAATAATACAATTAAATAGATTAGTTATTGCTATATAAAAAAATAATAATAATTGGCCACACTGTCAAGTTTTCTGCATGACTAATCAATTATTTTGCTTTCCAAAATACAATATCCAACCAACCTCCAGAAAAGACATCTGTCATTTATTTTGTAAGTTTAGAGTATTTAAGTTAATCCATAAAAAATAATTAATTTATGAGGTAAAATAACAAAAAAAGTTGGCACTATAGTAAAAATGAATCAACACAATAATTAAACAACCCACTTTGCTGTGTAAAATTAACCCAACATGTGTTCTGTCCTATATTTACCCAGCCCTTGAGTTGAAAACATCCCAAATTGGCTCTCTCAAAAAAACATTCCTGAACACAAAGACCATTGCTTGAATATAATGAAAAAAAGTGTTTGCATATTCAGTCACAATGTGGCGCTAAAGCAGTGTCATCTGCATTGGGGAAGTATGATGTACACAATTATTTTCCTAAGACATTTTCCTGGCCAGGATTTCTAAATTGCATGAAATATCTGGGATTTGGCTGTGGTTCCCTATTGATGTGCTCTCTATAGCCCTCATACTTGCTTTGTTTGACTGTTTTCTGTAGATCCCAGGGCATTGGTCGATTATGTACTATGCCTGGAAGAAACTTCAGTCATTACCTTGAGCAAGTATTAAAACAATAGGGAAAAAAAAAGAAAAGCCCAAGGAAAAATTTGGAAAAATCTTAGCCAGGACATGTCAGGAAAATCTGTCTGTTAGTCATAGTCACTGGTAAAACTTCTAATATTTAAATAAATATTTTTTTTGAAAATATGTATATGCCGCTTACAAATAATCAGTCCATTTTATGATTCAGCTTGTTTTGGGGGGAAACGGACATAACATTTTTAGTGGCAGAGACAAAAGACATTCATCAGTGACAAATGCAAAAGCAAACGTTTTAGCGCCGATAAAACAGATACTTTAGTGCCACCTTGTGACTGAATATGAAAATATATATTTTTTAACTTTCCTGTAGCTCGAACAATAGAGCGCTGGCACTTGTAACGCCAAGGTCATGGATTTTGATTCCCAGGGAAAGCAAGAATAAATAAGAATGTAAATGTGTACCTTGAAGTGCAATGTAGTCACTTTGGATAAAAGCGTCTGTCAAATGCATAAATGTCGAATGCAAAAGCAAACGTCTGTCATGGTATGTTCATGCATCAGTCTAATCCTGCATGTGCTACAAAAGAGTGGCTTTAGACACTCTACGTCTGCAGTCCAGATCTGTCTCTTTTTGAAAATGTACAGCCAACATGAAAAGAAGAAACAGACAACGACAACACACTGTGTAGCAGATGTATCTGGTGAGATTTAAAAAATAAATCACTTGAAAAATGCCAATGGTAACAATTGGTATCCTTCATTCCCAAATGATTAAAAAGCGTAATTAAAAGGAGGTGATGTGACACAGTGATAAACATTCCTCTGTCCCAACATTTTTGGAGTATGTTGTAGCCATCAAATTCTAAATGTGCTTATATTTATAAAATATATTTAAGGTGGTCAGTGAAAAGACCACATTGGAGATCTTTTCTTCTTTTGTTAATTAAATAAAGTATCAAGAGAATTGACAAATCTCATATTCTTGATTTCATTGCATTTTCCAAATTGTTACAACTTTTCTGGAAATGGGGATGTATGTAAAACAGAAAATAAAAATAAACAAAGAAGAGTTCCCTTTCGAGAGGTCTCTCCTATTGCACAAGTAGCTTACGCTAAGGGAAAACTCATCTTAGGGAACCGAGGTTACATTAGTAATCGAGACGTTTTTTCTGCAAGCTGCTGCTATGGAATCGCAAAAGCCTGTCTGGACTTTGCCCTTTTGAAACACTTACAGTAGGATTTCCCTTTTGTGACATAATCATGAGTGCTGAAGTGACAGTGGGGGTTCAATCTTCAGCTGGCTGGCAGGAGCCGCCACTGGCATGTCACGTGACCTGTCAGTGGCTGGCTGGCAGCTGCCAGTCGTGATCACGGTCATATTTGACTGGTTTAATTGGGATAACCATCTCCAATCATACTAAAGAACACATGCATGAAATTATATTCGTTACAAGAAAACAATTTATTTCCTTATAGCGAGAGTGTCAGGCAACGCGTTATACTCGCAGTTCAGCCGGGGCTTACTGGATTAAGCGTCCAGCAAAGTGTCAGTCAGCTGCCAGATCACAGCCATTTGACTGGTTTAAAATTCTCTAAAACGCCAAACATGCAAAAGAACATAATCATATCAACAGATGCATAAAACATTACAAAACATAAAAACTGACTAGCCAGCCAATGACAGTTCACGTGACATGCCAGTGGCGGCTCCTGCCAGCCAGCTGAAGATTGAACCCCTACAGGGAAGTGACAACGCGCCACTCACATTTCACTTCTCGGAACAGTGAGGAATTCTCACAATTGGGAGGGGTGCTTCTTAACAGAGGGTGGTAGTGGGTGGCTGGAACTGAAACCGGGAGGGTTTAGGGTTTTTGGATGTGTATGAGGTTGAGGTTTTAAATGAGTTTGAAGTGCCACTATCTGTAATTGATTCTGGGGTTTGTCACCAATGGAGTGAGTAAATTCACGTAGTGCACTGTGTAGTATGGCTTTCCAGGTTGTGTTTAGTCTGTCCCTGTAGTCCCCTCTAATAATAAAACAACATATTTTGATTGAAGTTGTGGTGGTGTGTTGTGTGTATACTGGCTTAAAGGGCCTATATGCGTTTTTCTGAAATTTAAACTCGCGACTGACACCTGTGGTCAAAAAACGGAACTGCTCTTCCTTTCTGCTCGCTCTCGTACGTGCACACTTCACAAGTCATCCGCTGCAAAGAAGTCAACATTATGTTTACAGAGGTAAGAACAGTCAAATACATATATTGTTTGAGAAACTAAGGCTACTTGCTGACTAGCGGTGGTGGCAGAGTGATCTGAAACGTTTAACATGAATGCGCTTGACGTCACATCCGCAGACAGCGCGCGAAAAATCCGACCCGACAGAAAATAGGAAAAATAGGATACAGGCTTATAGGTGCACCCACTGTAAGCTGACAAGGTGTCAGTATGCTCATCAGGAGATGTTTGAGTCATAAATGGTCAAATAAAAAGGCTATTGTTACGTTTATTTTGGGGAAAAAGTTGCATATAGGCCCTTTAAATAATTAAAGGTGGTGGCAGCAACCGAGTAAGCAAAAGTTATTCCAATATTGTACTACATTAATCTGTGTTATTTATTTGAGAGTTTAATCATGTAGACTATGTCTTAACTGAAATCTAGCTGATTTTTGAATATTGTAATAATAATAAAAAAAAACCCCTCAAATGTTTCTATATTGCATTTAATAGGGACTTCCCTTAATTTCCCCACTAAGATTTCTATTTATGGTTCCAAAACGCAGCTAAATTTGTCTCATTCATCTATCATCATTTGATTGTTACATATAGTATGTTAATTTATATTGTTTATTTACAGTAGTAGTTATGCCAAACTCCTCTACAATGATCGACTCTTGTTTCGTCTGGAATAAAAATCTTTAAAGAGCATGCAATTTCTAGTTCATGTTTGATATTAAGCGTTTATGGACTTATTTCATTTATATACGATATTCCCCTTTCAAAATGTTCATTTTTAGCGGTGAGAAAACGTAATCAATGTCAACAACATTGACAGCCACTTCTGTCACTCATAAACGTTACTAGGCAACCAGCATTGGGAATTGGGAACGCCTACTAGCGACGATCTCCGGGATCTGACGACATGATGCAGCTACAAAAATCGGGATCATTTCAGTTTCAGACATTTACATCGTGGTTAACAAACGGACAGGGAAGATGGTTAACGCTTTTGTTTTGTTCTGTTTGAGCTTGTGTCGTCTGGTTGGTAAGTTATGAATGTGTTTTTATGACTTAACTTCATTTATTCTTGTTAGCATGTTACTTTACTGCTTTCGAAAATTAACCATGTTTTTATTATAGTAAAACCATGTTTATTTGGTGTACTGATTGCCCTTTGTATAATCACAAAAATATCATAGTTAATATATTTTTTTTTTGTAACGAAACCATGGTTAATTTGTGGTTACCATGGAATAACCATGCTTTTTTTTCGTAAAGGAAGTTTTGTCAGATAGCCTACATGTTTACAAGAGTAGGCAATTTTTTTTTAATTAGTTTTGGAGTGTGGTTAGTAATTTTGGAATTCAACTAGAAACATACCAAAACAAAGTTTATCTTGTAAAACACTGAAAATGGACAAATTCGAAATAAATTGATGGACATTTTAGTGAATTTCTCTGACACGATACATGTCACATGTCACAGCCTGGGTGTCCTGTAAAGAACACATTCAGGGCTTTTCAGAGATACCAAATGTTTGGAGGTTTCACCATGAAAACAACTTCTCCTTAAAAATGCTTGACATTAATTTAGTGATCAAATGTAGGAAAAATGATAATATATTGTAATTATAATTTAAATCGGACTAATTTTCAAAGTGTATTTCATACACAAACATCTCAGGAAAACGTTATGGGGTTTCAAATCAAAAAATGACTTTCTGTTACAGAACAGGGCATTGATTTCATACTCCACAGTAGAGGACATCAGGACTTAAATCATTTTTATCAGGCATTTTGGGAGACACAACAAGTGGAAATAAATTATACATCAATATTTCTATGAAATATTAGATATTATTTTTAAAATGTTGGCAATTATTAATAATATTATTATTATTATTCCAATTATTGCACTTCTTTTTTTATTAAATGTTGCTCCAAGAACACATTAATGTGCAAATTAGATAGTGTATAGATGCATTGCATTGAATGGGAATATTCATTTATGGCCATTTTACCCACATATTGCTTAAAGTAAAATGGTGAATCAATTCATTCTGTTATATCTTTCATAACATAGTTGAGAATCATCTTTATACAAATTTTGGGTTAAAAGAAATCCTGAAACCCCAAAATGTATTGGTGATTGAAAAAAAAAAATCCTATTGTTTTTGCCTATACATATAACTTCATGTCATTTTATTTTTTAAACAACTTAGTCCTGGTTAGTCACTACAAAGGACATAGCATAACATATGAATAAAATATTTTTCAAAAAAAATATTTTTTTTTTTCACCATTTGTTTCTTATGCTATAAACAATGTGATGACATGAACAAAAAAAAAACGAAATTCAAAAACCTTTTTTTTCTGGGTCTTTTTACAATATTATTAACATGTTTTCAAAAGGCATTTAGCTAATTTAAGGTGGTTTATAACATTTAATTTCCTCAGTATGAAAACTAAATTAGTCCATGACCTATCAGTGAACTGAATTAGATTGAATCAGCTGAGTGAGTGTTTTATGTTTCACTTCTGTTAGCACGCAAAAACGAGTGCTGAAGAAATATCACGTGCCACTCAAAAAGAAGAATTGATTGTGTCCATTAATGAGGAACAAATAATTTCAGAACCACCAAAACAGCTTGACCTGTGTTGACCTGCAGTTCTGCAGTCTTGCAAATACTCTTCAAAAGCACAGACCTTGTGTAAATGATATTTATTGTACATAGGGATGTATTTTAGAGTGGGGCCAGAGCCCAGGGGCCCTGGAATATGGGCTTTGTTGTCCTTTGTGTGCCTCAGAGCATCATTTTGTGTCTTTATTTTATTAAAGTTGTCGATAAAAGGTTTTCCTCAATTATACTGAACAGCCTTGTGTAATTTTGTGTAATTTTATGTATTTGTAATGTAGTTATTGTTAAATCTTTGTTGATATCATCAACAGACCTTTAGTATGTGACAAAATATATTTCTTTCTTTTTTTTTCCAGATGTGACAGATGCAGTGAAGTCAGTGTCAGTGATGGAGGGAGAGTCTGTCACTCTAAACTCTGATGTTACTGAAACACAGAAATATTTGACGATACAGTGGACGTTTGGAAGCACAAGAATAGCTGAATTTAGCAGACTCACGCAAACCAACACAACCTATAATAGAGACACACTGAAACTGGATCAAACCGGATCTCTGACCATCACAAACATCAGAACCACAGACTCTGGACTTTATCAACTAACACTTAGTGGCGATGAGACCAAATACTTGAGTTTCAATGTTACTGTCAATGGTGAGTTTACCATTATGGCTTAATTTACACTAACCTTCATTTGAATTATATATTGGTCATTGCATAATTCTTAAATGTTTCTTCTCTATTATTTTCAATATTCTTAACATCCACATTTTATGCTATTGGCTGAATAAAAGTGTGTGTGTGATGAGACTAACGTCACAGTATCATCTGTCTTTACCAGAATCTCCACGAAGTACTTCATCACCGGAAAGATTGCCAAGCTCAAATTATGTGACGTCCAGCTTTGTGATGAACAATTCAACAGACAATCAAATGGAAAATAACAACTATACTGAACTTCATAAGCCAAGTTCAGGTACTATACATCACTGATGATTAGCTTTTATTTACAAAGCAGAACTCTGTTAGATGTGTTCAGGTAAATCAGTGTGATATTAGGTTTTCACTCTGAAATCCACTGTTAGTTCATAGTGGCCTGATTGAAGTCAAAACCCAACACATTTTAATTGGCGTAGTACATAATATTTATATTTCTGCTGGTGATTGGCCTATAATCGACTGCATAAACCAATTAAAACTTGCCTTTATGCATTTGGAAAATGCTTTTACCCAAAGTGAATTTACATTGCATTCAAGGTTTTCGTTTGATCAGCTCATGTATTCCCTGGGATTTACAGTTAATGGATATTGGGGGTTTGAAGCATTTGCTTGCTTTCTTTTTCGGAGTTTATAAGAATGGAGAACAGACAGCAGACAAGCGTTAGGGAAGTGTTGCGTGTATTGCAAAACAAATTTGCACACATTGTCAACCTACTGGATATTGGAACTCCTAAAAATAACCAACAAAACTGTCACCTGTAATTCGGTTTAAAAGAGACTTAATTCACGATTCTGATTCTGTGTTTTTACGTTTTTCAGATCACATCCACTGTTGTAGTTTTACTGAAGCTGTGATTCGATTGGCTCTCTCTTTTCTGCTGGCCGTGGCTACCGTTGCTGTGCTGCTTTATGACATCAGATCTACGAGAAGACAGCTGATCAGACTAGGAGAGACTAAACGTTACCACCAGGCTGATGAGGAATCAGACCATCATTATGAATTGTGCAGAACATTAAGTAATAATGTTGAGAATTAAAGCAAACCACACATCAATGCGTTGCACATTTCCTATTCCTTTCACAGCTATTTATTAACAGATGTTATACATTTTTCACATTTTTGGTGACTTTATTTAATAAAGATTTGGTTTTACAATACCGTGGAGCTTGTTTTTTGTTAGATCTGTTCTACTGTATTTTTATGATGTCATAAAATGATAGAGCATTGATCATATTTTACAACTGCTAAATGATTCAGATAGCAGTTGTGTGGATATGTGATTCACTGATTTCACGTGATTTACTTGAAGGTAAGTTTGCGAGTGGAAGTGAAACTTGCTGTGGTCTCAGTTGTTTACATCTTTACAGAAGGGCATTCGTGGGCTGCGAATTCGAAAGCTAAATGCATCCCGCCTGCAACCCTAACACAATTTCTGCAGATTTCCCCCCTAGAGAGACTGTCTGTGTTTATACATCATGACACAGCGTCTTGTTCTCTACTCCGTGAACAGGAGTTACATACGTAATCCTAATACTTTTTGCTACCACACTCCTTTACACTGCTACCATGCAGATTATTGGATAATGATCGCTACCAATGGTTGACTGATCTAGTATTTCCCTTCCCATTGACATTTTACAGCTGTTATTGCTGAAACTATTGTTAAATCTATACAACTTCATTCCACTCCTATCGTTTAAGCATACTAAAGAAATTTTCCTCCATATGTTCTTCCAGTTCAGTGCCATTTTTATCAGTTTGAGCTTCCCCATGTTATTATGTGCATTGAAATCCTCGTGCCATATCACCATACCTTCTTCTTTACTCTAAGTTTAGTTTGACTGAAATGCTACGGAAAAAGAGGCAGAAAGGCTTCCAGCAAATAGATCACAATTTTCAACATAAAACTTAACAATACAGAAACATAATTGCTATTTTATAAATGTTGAATTGGAAAAACAGCTCTTTTTGTGATTATCACTAATATTTCAGATCAAACGCCACACAGAAAGTTAATAATTGTTGGATATCAGAGTTATTTCTATCAGGGGTTATTATGCAAAAATACATGCAATGAAAAATGACTTCTTAACAATAAACCTAGACATTCTTTTACATTCTCTTATCTTAAAGTCAACACGGCACACGACAAAATACATAAAACAGTAACAGTGTGTAAAAACATGTTATTTCCCCCCTCAATATCATATGTGAAAAGATTTGAATAAATACAATGATTAAAATGAAGACAAACCTTTATAATATTATTTTAATTGTTGTTGTTTTTTTCTGTTTTTTTCATAGAACCTTTCCATTCCAAAAAGGATCTTTATAGTGGAAAAACATTCTAAGATTTTTACACCAAGAAGTAAATGGCTTGTGAGATAGGTGTCTGTACGAGTATCTCGGTTTAACACATCTCTGTCTTCATTGTCAAACTATGTGCCGCATCACAACCCTGGGTGGTTTCTGCCGAGACCACTTAACACTATTTTGGTCATGAGCCACTACCGCTATTTATATTACTCAACTCCTGTAAAAGGTCTACCTTTATAGATTCAGGAGGAGTCAGGTAGTTGTAATATTCTTTTCTTTTATTATAATATCTCAGGGTCTACTCTGATCTCTACCAATTGGGGATGATTTCAACCCAAGGGCTGGGTAAATATAGGACAGATCATGTTAGGTTCATTTTAATTAACTTTTAATTTATTTAATTTTTACTTCATACATTATTTATTGTTTATGGATTAACTTAAATCTTCTAATCTCCTCTTTTTAAAAAAAAATAGGCTACTCCACACAACCACTGGTTTGCATGATAATTCCTTTATTTTCGATAGTAGCATATTTTATATAGTTTTGAATACATATTGCATACATTTAAGCTCATTTAACAAATATTTGAAGTACAAATTAAAACATTTACAAGTAACTCAAGTGTAATTGACCAGTTTGTTGTCTCGTTTGCACCGTAAACCTGCTGGATCTCGTGCGGGGCT
Source organism: Abramis brama (assembly GCA_022829085.1). NCBI lineage: Eukaryota > Metazoa > Chordata > Actinopteri > Cypriniformes > Leuciscidae > Abramis > Abramis brama. Next base: position 27,563,321 of record CM040773.1, on the reverse strand, counting down.
TGTATCATGTTCAGCGGGGGAACTTCTAACTTCAGACCGCCGCCCTGCTTTTCACTTGTGGCCGAAAAATAACCTGTCCATTAACAATCAGTGTACAATTCTGAGATAATTTTTTAACTTTCTAAGTTTCCATTGTTAGGGGTTAACAGTTTAGGACCCAAGGACCAGATGTTTGAAAGAAGACCCGGAGTCAGAATTATAAAAAAATTTAAGAAAAGTTTTACTGAAGATAGTTTGCAGTTTCATCAGCAGAAGTCAGCTTCAAGACTCACACAGGAGTTCGTAGGCCGCCCCGCTTACAGTTACAAAGATCATAGCAGTTATGGCACGTCGTGACCTTCCAGGTCGCAGATTTGGGTTGCTGGGTGCCAGCATGTCTCGAACAACAACTCAGTCAATCTCCAATAATGCCAGTGGTTCCTTAACCTGTAAGCAAGAAGACTAACACACACACACCGACACACATCTTTTCCAAGGTTGGATTCGGCCAGACTGTAACTATAAACAGGAGTCTCATCTCAAAACATCAAGATAACAAGTTCTATCTCACAGGATAGGACACTTTAGTCTAAATGGAAAATATAGGCTTTAACAAAGAAATGGTCCCTTAAACTATTAGCTTCAATGACCCCTATATGTTTTAACATGTTGAAGACCTTTCTCAAACACAAAACCAGTCCCTATTTCATTTCTGGAAGCCAGGCTAAATAAGCAAGCACTGTTACTGCATTCAGATATCAAATACAGACATTAAAGAATACATGAAAAGAACATTTCAGTAATCACACTGGTAACTTCTATAACAAAATAAAATCTTCAGAGAAGTAATTCAACCCATGTGATATTCAGAAGGAAAAGTATTGATTAATACCTTGATTATAATCACCCATTACATATACATTGAAGCAGCAGTGGATTCCAATCCACACCCTTCACCATCAAGTGAAAAGACAGACACCACACACGTTTAGGTGACCCACATCGCGCCCCTGTATGTTACTTTGCATAAAATTAAACGATATAGGCTACACAACAATAAAAAAAGTATAGATTAAATAAAATGTACACAAACCTGTATTTTACCAAAGACCAAACCAATTTGACGGAATGCACTCCTCTCTCCTGAAGAGGTCACAAAAAGCATGCGATAAATGACTCAATCCCTGGTTTGTTACGTCTGCCTCAGGATCTGGGTATACCACAAAAACTACCCAAACATTGGGTTGTTATGTCAGAATCAGGAGCTGGGTAAAACAAAAACAACCGAAACACTGCAAAAATAACCCAAGATTTGGGTAGAAAAATAACCCAAGATTTTTTAGAGTGCACAAATGTATTATTACACTACAACTATAAACAGACTGGGACAACAACGCTACAGTACATACTGTACACCACTCTATGCCGGCTAAGCTGAAAGTTCCATGGGCCACAAGGATACACATACATTTTAAGGCTTAACCCTGTCTCTGTTCAGTAAATGTGACCCTGGACCACAAAACCAGTCATATGGGCCATTTTCTATTTAAATGTATATTTATACATCATCTGAAAGCTAAATAAATAAGCTTTCCATTGATATATGTGTAACCGGATGAATGAGGTGATGGACATTAGTGAGCACCTATCAGCAGGTAATCCACCCTATTTAAGAGCTGGTTGGCTGTAGCCCGGGATGCGTCACGTTCGACTCCGCCTCCTTCCAGTGTTTACAGTGGCTGTAGCTTGTCTGTCTTCTCCGGTTTTCCTTCGGTTTGTCGCAGTGGTTGCATATGCTGGCTGCTCGCCTTTCAGGTATGTGTGAACTAGTGATGGCAAAATGAGGCTTCCTGAACCACCGAGACCTCGCAGCCCATTGCTTCAGCCAAAGGTTCATTACTCGAAGCTTCATTCAGCATTGCTCACTAGTGACACCTAGCTACTGTGCAAAGAAATAGCAGACAAATTAATTAATTCTGAACCAGTGTCGCGCCCCACCCTCCCAATGCATATTTTATAAAAATACTTTTATAAATAAAAATATTTATTTGTAATGTAAATATACAAATAAATATTTATATTTATTTGTATATTTATATTTAAATTTATATTTTATACAAATATTTTTATAAATAAAAATATTTATTTATTTATTTTGTACTCACTGTTGATGTCTGTAACCTTTCATTTGCAATAATAAAAAGACATGATCAGACATTTGTCCATTACTGTGTATAATATAAAATATGTATCTTTCTCTGTCTGAATTTACTTGTGCCGAGTCACACACATAGTTAATTAATTATTCATAAATTGTTTGGATAGTGACAGAATGAACAACAACAGTGACACTGTGTTGAGTGCAGTGCTTATGTTAGAGGGAGTGTAATAAAGTACATTTATTCATTTAGCAGATTATAGATAACAGATTAAAGTAAACTGCATCAGAATAGTCCGGAAGGAAGGATTAAAATAGATTTTTTATTGAGAAACAGAATTATTTCAAGTGTGTTGGGGTTTAGACGATTCCTCTTCTTGGACAAAATCGCTCTAGCCTTGGAAAAGATCCTTTCACAAGGAACAGAGGAACGTAAAAATGGCAGTGGTACAAATGAGGACACTGATGTTTCTGTTGAGCCCAGACAGGGGAGGATTCCCTCTTTCTTGCTGGCTCCATTACCAGGAAAAAGGAAAAGTCACAAAAAGCAAACAATTCCAAAAGGCCAATCCAAATCAAAAAGCAGTCCAGTCCAGATGCAAAAATCCAGAGCAATCCAAATAATCTTATCTAATTAATATAACAAGACTATAATATAGCGAGGCCTACTATAATAATAATATACTACAACTATTCTAACCTGATAATGTAATAATATACAGCCCTCACATATGACACAATAACGACACAGACAATGATAGTTTTCTAACTCTCTGACTCTCTGACACTACTACAACTGCTTCTACTCCTGACAACACCCACAAGGTGGCGCGAGTTTCGAACCGCATTTTATCCGGAAGCGACACTCAGACCGAACCGATGACGTATCCACACAAACCGAGGCCTCGTTTGTCATTAGTCACGTGATTTTCACGTTAACAACACAAGCCTCGAATCGCGGCTTCATCTGGCACGCCCACTTTTTCTCGACACACGCTCCGACGCCTCGCTTCAAATGTCACATCACTAGTGTGAACTGTTGATGGAAAGCGTATTGTTTGTCTTTATTTGGGGGTTTAGGATCGGCTGATTGTGTTGAGTTATGTGCAGTGTCCCTGTAGTCTATCTGAACAGCGGATTGCATGATTTGAGTACCCGTGCCTGTGAAAGGACAAGCACATTGTGCGAATGCATCGTCTACTTCCGGTAAGTGTTATTGCGCATGTAGTTACGAGCTGAAAGTTTAGCCATTGAGGCATAAATCTATTGTTTCTTTGTATTTGGCTTAGGATTTTCCCTCTCGTCCGGCGATCTTGTTCTTCCTGCTGGTGCTATAAAAAGCTATTACAGCCCCGTCGATTCCTTGCTGCCAGATTAAGAGCGCATCGTATTTTCCTGCTCCACTGTCGCTACCGTGTGCAATACAAACTTTTTGCCATCTGTGAGAAGATCGTCACCCCACTGATGAGGGGGACCGTTGCTGTCTGGTTTTATTTATTATTTGTTGATTTAATGTTTCTTTTATTGAACTTTTGAGGTTAACACTTGGTGTCAAAAATGGAACACCAAACTATCTGCTTGTGAGCTCATTGCGTGAATTGAGTTATTTATTTATGGTCTGTGTTTACACCTTTGTATGTTATTCGTGATTGTCTATTAATGGTGATATTATCTGCTCATGACCGTACCCTAAACATCATCCAACTGGGCTTTAGTGCAGTTGGTATGTTGAAATTTGGTTATTAATTATTTTTTGTGATTTTCGTTTCAGGTGCTGAGGTTCCACGGGTGGAGGATCTCTTGTGGTGGTGGTGTTTTCTTCGAATGTTTGCCGTGACACTTTTGAAGTCTTTGCTGTGTGTGTGAGTGTGCTTTTGGTAAATTAAGTTTAGTGATCCCTCCTCCCGTGGTTTGCCTCAGCCCTGTTAGTCTGTGTCTTTTTTTCTATGGTGTCTGTGTAACCAGTGTATTGAAAGAGTGTGTGTTTATTCAAATGTGTTTTTGTTTACTTGAATGTGTTTGTAACTCAAAACCTTGTCAGTATAGCTCCAGGTTGCCTTTTTAACGTGACTACCCTGCTGCTTTAAATTAAATTTTGTATAAATAAATTTTTTGTATATTTTCATATCCACGTCTCTGCCTACCTTTATTAGAGAATCGAACCTGAGTGACCTAGTAATAGTAACTTGAGTGTTGTCCATATTTCCCGGGGCGAAATTCCCCGGGTGGCGTAGTCGAAATTCTTTCTACCTGTAATACCGCTCTTGTGCCACATATGGTTTGCTAGGATAGGACAATATTTGGTCGAGATACAACAGATTTTAAAATCTGGAATCTGAGGGTGCAAAAAATGTAAAGATTGAGAAAATTGCCTTTAAAGTTGTCCATTTATGTTCACAATTGTGCATGCATTCAAAATAAATAGCAGACAAAATAAATGTTTTATATATTTACGGTAGTCAATTTACAAAATGTCTTCATGGAAAATGATCTTTACTTAATATACTAATGATTTTTGGCATAAAAGAAAAATATTTTTTTTGACCCATACAATGTATTGTTGGCTATTGCCACAAATATACCCGTGCGACTTGTTACTGGTTTTGTGATCCAGGGTCACATGTGTTCTTCTCTAAGAATGTCAGATGCCTTGTTTGATCTTCTGATGTTTTGGTTTTGTAGCTGGCTTTCGCTTGCTGCTGCTTGTACAGCTGCTCTCTCTCTCTCTCTCTCTCTCTCTCTCTCTCTCTCTCTCTCTCTCTCTCTCTCTCTCTCTCTCTCTCTCTCTCTCTCATATATTAAGGGCATTTAGCAATACACTTTTTTTTTTTCCACATTTTATCAGATTTCTATCTTTCTAGACTTTTCATTCCTAACTGTCTTAATATTTGGCAGTTATACACAACAATGTTCTTGTCTGCCAGAAACCGTGTTCGCCCACACACATAATGAAACAATACTGTTTGTCATCATTACAGGATGTGGTATATGTGTGTGCACAGTGTTTTTGTCACCTTATGAAAACTTCATAAGTTTTCGGCGTGTTCGGTTGGTGAATGCATCGAAAAATACTTGACAAATGCATTCACAACCTTGCAACTATGTTACTTTAATAAATAAAGTAAGACATCCTTTCCATCAATGTTTGGCCCGCAACAATGGAATACTATATATATTAAAAAAAAGTTTAGCTTTTAACACCTTTTACATGCCAATATTTCTTTTTATGGCCATAGGTTAAAAATCTACTACACTATTTCAGTAAAAAAAAAAAAAAAATTAAATCCTCCTGATGTTCTCTTGTAGCCTATACTTTCTTTATGTGGGCTTCTAGATCACTAGCACTTTTATTTGACACTGACACTGACACGTACGTGCCAGCTTTGCAGTTCATGCTTTACACGGATCCCGACCGAAACGAAAACACTGGAATTTTGTGAATTTACATTTGGGCTTTTTTTTACGCTGTTAGCTAGGCTACTTACATCTTATCTCGCACTTGACCGCATAATGAAGCGTCGAGTCACGCTGCTACTCTGTACTCAGTCCGCCTACTTTGATTTGATGGTCATTCCAAAATATCTGACATTGACGAGAAGTGACAGACCAACATTCACCTCCATCCTCCCCACCACTACCAGGATGGTCCCAGCCCATACCTCCCACAGGGTCGGCTGCGCCCCTGCCTTTGTCTTCAGGCAGGAAATGCAGATTCCGTTACCCTCGGATTGCGAGCTACGGACGGGGCCTACGCCAAACAACTTTCTAACTCAATATTTGCTTGCTGGGCTTTTAATAAAAAATATGTTATTTTGCCTCCCCGAGACTTTCTGGTAGAACTGAATTAATTGGGAAATTGGGCCAAGTGAATCAGTTATAGAAAAACTGTAAAGTAAGTGGGATGCGAATACAGTTGCTATTTAATTATGAAAGAGTTTCATACACGTTTCCCTGGTCATCTAAAATGTTTTACATGTTGGTGAGTTTACCAGCTCAACAACACACATTTTTCCCTTTCGTAAAACCTAGAAAATGTTGTTGAGCTCAAATGCTGATGATGTCACAGTGATTGACATTGGTGGGCGTGGCTTATCACTCATAGATTTCTTACACTTTGTTCATCAGCGGCATCTTTACAGTCATTGAATCATTCAGATGTTCTCCTGTGGGACCTGAATGAAAATACAGAGAGAATTACAGAAACTGAAGAGAAAGAAACAATTGTCTTTACACTGTAAAAATGTTTTTTTTTTCATGTTTTGTTATTACAACTGTTTTTCTTGTCATAATGACTAAAGAAAATTAATGTTGTTCAGATAACACAACAACGTTTCTATTGCTGAAACTAAACTTTTTGATGTATAAATTTTTAGTTTCAGTGAACTCAAAATTTTAAGACACCCATGTTAAATCAAAATTTTTTACAATGAGTTTGTATTATGTAACATCTACACAATAAGAGCTCATAATTATTCTGATTCATATTCAAAATATAAAATATTAGTCTATTATTTACAAAAAAATATTGGGACTTTCATTTTCTAGTTCGCATCAGATGTTGTTGATGGAGGAGAAGATTTAGAAGGGAAGATTCTGTTCCTCACAAAAAGCATTTTAAGACTTAAGGACAACTGAATTATAATACTTCTATGGTGTTTTGTCTTCTTATTGATTGGCAAACTTGGTTACTGAACATGAACTGTTCCTGTTGGGATTAACTTATAATGCTCTAATGTGACATTTCATGGAACCTTTTTACCCTATACAGAACCTTTTGTCCAATGGAAAGAATCCATTTATGTTAAAAGTTCTGCACCATCAGTGCCAATAAAGGACCTTTATTTTTAACAGTGGATTGTGTAAATAAATACATAGTTGTTAGAATTCTACTCACCAGTGACAGTCACATTGAATCTCCTGAATGTGGAATGTTTGCTGTTGATGACCTGTAGTTTAAAATGTCCAGAGTCTGTGATTTGGATGTTTTTGATGGTCAGAGATCCAGTCTGATGATCCAGCTTCAGTCTGTCTCCGAATCTCTCACCAAAAGAAGTCGCTGAATCAGCTTTAGCAACGAGACAGTTTTCAGGTCCAAATGTCCACAGTATTAGATCACCTGGCTGTTTCTCGGTTTTAATTTCCAGAGTGACATATTCTTGTCCCTCTTTCACTGGCACTTTCCTCACTTCATGTCAAACAGCACACAGAAATACAACAGAGAAAAATGTGACTTATTTAAGTTTGCATTTTCAATAGCACTTACATTTTGTTTACAAATTGACAAATAGATGTGTTAGATAACCTAATTAGACAAAGGCACATAGTCAACTAATGTTTAGTCAGCCTAAAAAAAATCTAAAAGTAATTCAAATTTCACTGTACTTTGACTTATATTGAGAGTATCTAATATGTGCACACAGTGCAGGATCATTGATCTACTCACTTTCGACAGTAAGAATAAATCTCTTGATGGATCTTCTGGTTTTGCTACTGATTTCTAGTATATAGAGTCCAGAGTGAATAGGCATGGTGTTATTGATGGTGAGAGATCCAGTCTTATCCAGCACCAGTTTGCTTCTGAATCTTTCATCAGAACCATTATATGTTTTGGGGGTCTTTCCTTTGATTTCAGCAATGAGATCGTTGTCATGTAGATACCACCACTTTATCTTATCATCCTCCTGTAGGCCAGTTCCAGTCTCTAGAGTGACACAATCTCCATCTTCCACCGACACTATCTTCTCTTCAATTTGTTCTGCACAGTAAAACATGTTCATGAGATCAAGCTAAACTTTACAAAGAGACGATACATTTTCACTTTTATACCGTTTAATACTCTAAATCATGACATGTAATATTCAGAGATATACATTTTTTGGAGATTTTTTTTTTTTTTTTTTAAATAAAAAAAGTGGGCAAGTATATTTCTTTAATTTGTTTCACTGCTGGCCGATATGTTTTTTTGAAGTATCTAATTCATAGTAGAGGATATGTTAGGACATCCCCCAATGAAGATGGCATACCAATTTTCAACCTCATGAATCATACAGATGTGGAGTTATAAAGGTTTTTAGTTGTAGTGTTTTGGCTTGGACGCCAACTAATCTGTTCACACAGTGCAGGATCATTGATCTACTCACTTTCGACAGTAAGATTAAATCTCTTGATGGATCTTCTGGTTTTGCTGATGATTTCTAGTATATAGAGTCCAGAGTGAATAGGCATGGTTTTTTTGATGGTGAGAGATCCAGTCTTATCATCCAGCACCAGTCTGCTTCTGAATCTTTCATCAGAACCATTATATGTTTTTGGGGTCATTTCATTGATTTCAGCAATGAGATCGTTGTCATGTAGATACCACCACTTTATCTTATCATCCTTCTGTAGGACAGCATCAGTCTCTAGAGTGACACAATCTCCGTCTTTCACAGGCACTTTCTTCACTATAAAAAGAGATTATGCATTTTCACTTTGTGACAAAAGATGCATTTATACTGTGTACATACATGTGTATACTTGTTGTGAGTCATTGTGGGGAATCTGTCATTATTTGTATTGCAAATGAATTTATTCACTCAGAATCAGGATGGTATGATAAAACAAATATTTGTGCATAAATTCAAAAAGTGTGAAAATTTTCATGCAGACATTTTGATTTACCAATAAAATTTACTAACAAATTTAGAACCAACTGAAAACACATATGCAAAAATCATACACTCTTTTTATTTTGCTGCATCAGCTGTACTACTCACCCACTTCTAGCCCAGAGATCTTGCGGCGATAGTAAATCACAACAGAGGATAAAACTGCAGCCACAAGCAGAGTAGCAACAACAATCCCTGCTATAGCACCTGGAGACAGACCCGGATCCGGAACAGCTAAAGACAGACAGTGAATGTGATCTAAAAACACTGTTCATAAAAGTTAATTTGGTCACTACAGTGAAATGGACCAATACGATTTTTAGTATTTGTACTATTATTCACTAATATAAATAGTAGTATTTATTAATATTTTGAATTCGCTTTTATTTTTAAATTTTCTGATAATTTTTATTATTATTATTTATAAGTAATTTTGTTATGTGCTATTGTAAGTTTTATTAGTTTTTGTATATGTACAGTAGCTATTAATTATTTTAATTTCAGATTAGTCATTTTAAGACATAAGCTTAAACTTATTTCAGATACACTATTGTAAAAGTTGTAAATAAAACAAAGATTAATGGAGTACTCTTTAAGTTTTTCCAAATTTCATGTATGATTAGATGTGATACTTGCCGTATTTTGTAAGTTTGTGAAATTTACTGAGTGAATATTGTTTGTACACCAATTTTGTGTTTTTTATTTATTTTCCATTATATATACAAATATACAATTTATTTTATTTCAGCTTTATTTCAACCACTAAAACACCATCTATTCCTAATTGGTCCAAGAATCTAAGTGCTGACCAAACTAAAGTCTGTGAATACTTTGAAAGACTTTTTTTATAGACTCACCATTGACAGAAAGAAGGAATCGCTGTGAGCTCTCACGGCCTATGACCTGTAGTTCATAAAGTCCAGAGTCTGTGGTTCTGGTGTTTGTGATGGTCAGAGATCCAGTTTGTTGATCCAGCTTCAGTCGGTCTCTGAATCTCTCATCAGCTTTGTTTAGTGAGGTCTTGTTAGTTTCTACATCAATTTTAGCCAGGAGAATTCCTTTATCTCCAAACCTCCACACGATCAGATCCTCTCTCTGTACTTCAGAAACATCAGTGTTTAGAGTGACAGACTCTTCCTCCATCACTGACACTGACTTCACTCCATCCGTTTCACCAACCACATCTGGGAAAAATCAGATCAGAGCTGGAATATTATAATACTGCTTTTACAGTTTGCAGTGTTGCATTACATAGAAAAGATACTCGCGAGATACTCACCAAAAACAGTAACATTAAATATCTTTATCGTAGTCTTTTCTCTAGAGATAGAGAGTTTATATTGTCCTGAATGTCTGATTCTGGTGTTTCTGATGGTGAGAGATCCAGTGTTTTGGTCCACCTGTAATCTGCCTCTGAATCTCACATCATCTGTGAAATAAATGGAGTTCAAGTCACCCTTTCTCGTTATTTGAGATATGACGGATTGTTTAGGTCCAAATAGCCACAGTATGGTATCATCGTTCAGTATTTCAGTAAGATTTGTGTGTAGAGTAACGGAATCTCCCTCCATCACCGTCATTGTCTCATCTGTTTCTGCACCAACCACTCCTGCAGAACATAAATGATCAGTTATAGGTATAGCTTAATCTGAAAACACACTAGTAACCTCAGTTTCAATTGAACACTGTCTGAGACAGATACGGCATTACTGTTCAGAATGTAAATGAAAAAATGTGAAAATTAAATAGTTTTAATTAATGTAACCATGAGTTCTTCAATGTGGCAGAAATTGTGGTCCAAAACAGTTACTTCACGTTAGCTGAAGATTACTGTAACCTTCGACATGACTGTACTGTTTTTATTAACAGCACAGATGTAAACATTGTGTAAATTATTTGCAAATCTCTTATTTCACTTCTCTCATCAACTGTCTGGAAAAAAAAACAAAAAAAAACCCCTGCAAATACACAGACTACTTCCTGCCCGAAGAACACTAGTGAAATCAATTCACACCACTGTAACAAAAATACCTCTTATTGGGATTCAAGAATAATTTGGCTGCTCAGTGTCAATTACAGTACAGACAGAGTAAAATGCTACAATGAGCTTTATGAAAAATTATTTTCATTTCACTACAGTAATGTGATCTTACAGTAGATGAAAGTACTTGATCTTACAAGAGAAGAAAAGTTCACAAACCAAAGAATAGTGTATGCAACACAGTACATTATACTGTAAATCACAGTAATACAAAAAATACAGGGTTTTGCTGTAAGAACAGTGCAAACGAAAATAAAATGTTATCTATAAAGATAACCTAATTATTTATTAATTATATATGATATACATAAGATATCTTATTATGTACTTACTGTAATTCAGTCCGCAGAAAGCCAAATATATCTCAAAAGTAGGTCATAATGCAAATAAAAAACAGCACCTCTACACTGTATAATCAAAAGTCTTATTACAGGCACATTCTGCATGAGTCTTGGTACATTAAACCACGTTAAACACTTTCACCTTAAATGTTTTCTACTGAGTCCTGCTGCAGTGAACATTGGTTAAAGATGAACACATATATTACAAACATTTTCAGCAGATGTTGACGCGACTGATTGAAGTGGGGATTTGAATGCGCATAACGGCAATGCATTTATTGCACAGCTGATGTCTAAAATGAAACCAAAAAAATCATTTCAACAGCCAAGACAGAAATCCACTTACCACCCAAAAGCAACAAGGAAAGAGACAGCAGTAACATCCTCTCTATGTTTTTGTAGAGCTGTGTAGATTCTGGATGTTGCTAATACAGATGATCAATGGAAATTATTTAGGCTAGATATAATTCGGTTTCTCTTAATCTCCACTGCGCTCATCATACATGAGCTGCACCCAAGTGGCTACAGCTTCAAATATACACACACTAACCCTACCCTCAACTCTATCTCTCCACCCCACTGGACCTCCAGAGAGGAGGAGCTGGAAGTTATATTGAGTCTGTTGAATTCAGCTATTCTTTTGCTCCCAAACATTCACTGTATCAATATTTCTGTACATTTTCTGTACTTTTGTGTTTCTGTACTTTATTTCTGTATATTATGAAACATAATATCTAATGTACAGAAATATTTGTTTGTTTATTAAGTTGTAAGGTCTGTTTTGCATTTAACACAAATCATGTATAGGCCTCTACAAATGTTTCATTAAAATGTCTAAACTTTTTTCACTGTGAATGTTCTGGAAAAAGATAGAAACCTATATTAATAAAAAAAGATAGAAATGTGTTTTTATGTGCTTTTTTTATACTTAGAATGACTATTTGGAATTATGCATTTGTTTTTATAAATGACTTAAGTCAATCTTTTGAAACAAACTAAAAACAAAAAAGTACCTGTGACAAATGTGGACACCCAATATAAAGCTTTTAAAATGCATAAAGAGAAAGACTTCTGCTATACCAAAAATGAGGTCTAATGGAATTAAAAGACAACCAGGAGTAAATAAAAGCATTTGATCTGTTTTCTCATTTTCTCTCTCTCACTTTTTCTCTCTTCATTATCCCCTCATTAAAGGGGACATATCATGCTAAATGCACTTTTTTAGCCCTTAAATGCATTTTGTTGTATATTTGGAGTGTTTAGAAGTACAGAAAAGATGAAATTATTCTCTTCAGGTGCTTCGTTGATATCTTTATATTCTGTTTTGGTCATATTTTTCAACCGGTTCAGATTTTTCTGTTATCTATGACGTTTTTTGAACTAATACGTCACAGTATTTGCAGTGGAACTGCCAAATAAGGACATTGACTTCCGGCCCAACACTTCGAGCAATCCGCCATTATTATTTCTCGCTGCAATTTTGTAGTCCAAGCTGGATGCAGAAGTTACGAGAGGGTAAGTTAAAATGTTCGGTTGTTGGATGTAGTAACCCACACGCTTCATTACACCGTCTAATGTAGATGAACTGCCGCGCTTGTGGCGCATGTTTGACTGAAAGAACGAGCAAAGAGAGAGAGAGAGAGAGAGAGAGAGAGAGATAGATAGATACCCGGTCGCGCGGGCGCTCGCACTCTCTCTCGGAGCCAGGCGAAAGTGTAAACATGACTTCACCGTCTCCAAAAGACGCTGTCTTGCTCGCTCTCCCTCGCACATATGTGTAAATACACTAATGGCGCTTTTCCACTACACAGTACCAGCTCGCCTCGGCTCGGCTCGACTCGACTCGACTCGGCTCTGTTTTGGCGCTTTTCCACTACACAGTACCAGCTCGCCTCGACTCAGCTCGGCTCGGCTCGCTTTTCGCTCCGTTTTCCATTGCAGATAGTACCTCCACAATAGTACCGGGTCGTCATAGCGACGCCGCAGGAAACTGCCGTGACTTAATCTTTTACGCGAGACGCGCGAGACACACCCGCTACCCACACACACAGGACAATGGAGGAAATCGAGTGTATGCTGTTTTTGGATGTTTTTGTTTTTGTTTTTGCGGTTTTTTATTCAGGATACTGTGTCTGGCGCGTGCAATGATGACGCAGTGAATAGTGACGATTCTCTCTGACCAATCAGCAGTCTGCCGTGATTTCACGTCACATTTTAGTATCGCCTCAGCTCGCCTCAGCTCGCTTAGAACCTCGCCGGAGGTGGTACGAAAAAAAGTACCTGGAAGCAGGTACAGGTACAACTTTTACACAGTGGAAAACCAAACAGAGCCGAGTCGAGTCGAGCCGAGGCGAGCTGGTACTGTGTAGTGGAAAAGCGCCATAGGTTTTCCACTGTGTAAAAGTTGTACCTGTACCGGCTTCCCGGTACTTTTTTTCGTACCACCTCCGGCGAGGTTCTAAGCGGGCTGAGGCGGGCTGAGGCGATACTAAAAGGTGACGTGAAAACAAGACAGACTGCTGATTGGTCAGAGAGAATCGTCACTATTCACTGCGTCATCATTGCACGCGCCAGACGGAGTATCCTGAATAAAAAACAGCAAAAACAAAAGCAAAAACATCCAAAAACAGCATACACTCGATTTCCTCCATTGTCCTGTGTGTGTGGGTAGCGGGTGTGTCTCACGCGTCTCGCGTAAAAGATTAAGTCACGGCAGTTTCCTGCCGCGTCGCTATGACGACCAGGTACTATTGTGGAGGTACTATCTGCAATGGAAAACGGAGCGAAAAGCGAGCCGAGCCGAGCTGAGGCGAGGCGAGGCGAGTCGAGCCGAGCCGGTACTGGTAATGGAAAAGCGCCATAACATACCATCAGGGCCGGCGCTAGCCATTTGGGTGCCCTAAGCACAAATGCTTGGCGGTGCCCCCCCTCCCTCTCTCCCTCTCTCCCTCCCTCCCTCCCTCCCTCTCTCCCTCCCTCCCTCCCTCCCTCTCTCCCTCTCTCCCTCCCTCCCTCCCTCCCTCTCTCCCTCCCTCTCTCCCTCCCTCCCTCCCTCCCTCTCTCCCTCCCTCCCTCTCTCCCTCCCTCCCTCCCTCTCTCCCTCCCTCCCTCCCTCTCTCCCTCCCTCCCTCTCTCCCTCCCTCCCTCTCTCCCTCCCTCTCTCCCTCTCTCCCTCTCTCCCTCCCTCCCTCCCTCCCTCTCTCTCTCCCTCCCTCTCTCTCTCCCTCCCTCCCTCCCTCCCTCCCTCTCTCCCTCCCTCCCTCCCTCTCTCCCTCCCTCTCTCCCTCCCTCTCTCCCTCCCTCCCTCTCTCCCTCCCTCCCTCCCTCTCTCCCTCCCTCCCTCTCCCTCCCTCCCTCTCCCTCCCTCCCTCTCCCTCCCTCCCTCTCCCTCCCTCCCTCTCCCTCCCTCTCTCCCTCTCTCTCTCTCTCCCTCCCTCTCTCTCTCCCTCCCTCCCTCCCTCTCTCCCTCCCTCCCTCTCTCCCTCCCTCCCTCTCTCCCTCCCTCTCTCCCTCTTTACTTCCAAAATAACTGCTGCAAATAAATAATTTTGCATTAACAATGGCACCAAACATGAAAAGAAATAAATAATATAAAGGTTAAAATTATAAATACCAAATACCACCACAAGTACTAAAAACACAGATTTGGAACTGAACAATGTAAACACAGAAAGTTCAAAATGGAGTATGTTTTTATGTTTCCACTGTTCGATCGCGATCGCGCCCGTGCCTCACTCTCTCTGACACACACACACATTCCAGCATTGCAATCTTGACATCGCAGCCTGTTCATTATGCTGCGTTGACACCAAACGCGTATAGAGCGTCAAATTTGCGCGTATCGCGTTTACTTCGACGCTTGAACATTTTGAATCCATTTGCGCGTCCAAAGCGAATAGGACGCGCGTTTGAAGCGAAATAGCACCAAACTATAACGTTTACACACTGACCTGTAACGTTAAATCTTTGTCTGGAGCTGAAGCTTTTCATCGACCTTCTCAAAATAAAATTATTAATATAACCCTCCAATGCATAGTTAAGGCCCTTTTGGTGACTTTGAGATGATATATAATCTTTCTGTCTCCAAAAATCATCAATTGCCTCCTGTGAAATGTCTCCAACTGTGACAGCTACCACAGCGCCTGTTACCGAATGTTGACTGTTTGTCCAGTGAGTGGAGGGGGCGTGGCTTAGCCATAGACATTGATTGAGGCATAATCGAACAGACCACTGGGAGGTGGGGAAGGGGGGGCACCAGAGGGAGACTGGAGAGAGGGTCGCACAGGAGATTAACCTTTTTCTCGACTAATTTGGTCTAGGCCTATATTACTTTTGTATTGCTTTTGTATATTAACATGCTTTAGACATATTTTATTTGTTATTTATACTAGTAGCCTATTGTGATGATTTTTCACGACCCAGATTTTTTGGTGCCCCCCCAAGCACTTGGTGCCCTACGCGCAGTGCGTGATGTGCGTGTGCGGAGCGCCGGCCCTGCATACCATTGCGATACATCCATATGAAGACGTTGTTCTGCAGGTTCGTCGTCTTCATTTTCATCTCGCTCCGGCTCCGACTCTGGCTCGAACATGTAAGGCTGGCTGGACAAGTCTTCCGTTGTTGACATTTTGTTAATAACGTGTGAATAAAACGTTTCTGTGCCGCTAGATAATCCTATCTCTGCTATCAGACTACAAAAATGGCCGAACGGGGTGGAGTTGAACCTCTGCAACCTGGAGAGGGGGCGGGGTATGAAGTGTCTCAATATTATTTAAAGAGACCGCACTAAAACGAGTTGCTCTCAGAAGCACATCAGAAAAGGGGTAAAAAGGGGGCTTGTGGAGCTATAATAATGAGGAATTCAGACCCAAGCATTGCAGTTCCGCTTTATATAGACTACAAATGTATGATTTATATGTAAAAAGGAACAATTTAAAAGCATGATATGTCTCCTTTAAGTTGTATGTGCTCTTCACACTTCAGACCAGTTGGTGGCGGAATGGCACTCTTTAAGTTGATTTCACAAACCGGCAAAAACTGAAGAAGAGGAGACGAGCTCTGAACAACAGCTGATTCAAAACAAAAGATTTGCAAAGTATTTGAACCTTCACGAATCAGTTTTTTAAACGTTCTCTATTTACAAGTGAAGAGATGGATTCAGACCAGCAGGAAGAACAGAAACCTGTAAAAATTGAGTTTATTGAAGATTACAGTGAGAACAGGAGTGATCCTGATCAAGAAACCCTCAGAGTGAAGCTTGAAGAGACTGAAGAACAGATAGGTTGGTGTTTATTTTTGATTCTTCATTAATGATGCTGTGAAACATTAAAGTTACATAACTTTAGCAGTCTTTTAATGGTCAGCCAGTCAACATATCCATTCATCAAACAGGTATAAATTCTGATATAATTTACTCGCTCTTAACTTTAAAAATCTGGATGAATTTCTTCTTCTGCAGAACACTAAAGATTTTTTTGTGTGTTTGAAAAATCCCTAAATATAACATTGAGATGTTAAAAAAGAATACATAAATGCTTTAAACAACATGAGGTTAGTACCATGTCTAACCACACTTTTTTAAACTTTTTAACTTTCATTTTAGACCTGACGGTAGACATTAAGGAGAGTGAAGAACTGGATGAAGCAGAGGAGGAACATCGTGTCAAAACTGAAGAAAAATCTTTGAGTTGCTCACAGACCGGAAGTAAACTTGAAGTGAGAAGAGCCATCAAAAATTTCACTTGCTCTCAAGTGTGGAAAAATATTCCCACACAAGCAAAGTCTTAAAGATCACATGACAGTTCATGGTGAAGAGAAGCCACACACATGTGATCAGTGTGGGAAGAGTTTTTCACAAGGATACCTTAAGTTTCACATGAAAATCCACACCGGAGAGAAGCCGCACACATGTGATCAGTGTGGGAAGAGTTTCACATTAAAAGGAACCCTTAATAATCACATGAAAATCCACACAGGAGAGAAGCCGCACACATGTGATCTGTGTGGGAAGAGTTTTTCACATGGATACCTTAAGTTTCACATGAAAATCCACTCTGGAGAGAAGCCGCACACATGTGATCAATGCGGGAAGAGTTTTACACAAAAAGAACAGCTTAAGAGACACATTGAAATCCACATGGGAGAGAAGCCATACAAATGTGATCAATGCGGGAAGAGTTTCACAATTATATCAAAGCTTATGTATCATATGAAAATCCACACTGGAGAGAAGCCGCACACATGTGAGCAATGTGGGAAGAGTTTCACACTAAAAGGAAACCTTAATATTCACATGAAAATCCACACTGGAGAGAAGCCTTTTAAATGTGATCAGTGTGGGAAGAGTTTCATATATAAGCAAAGTCTTCAAGACCACATGAAAGTTCATAGTGGGGAGAAGCCGCACAGATGTGATGAATGCGGGAAAAGTTTTGCCCTAACATATCTCCTAAACAGACACAAGAAAATCCACACTGGAGAGAAGCCACACAAATGTGAACAATGCGGGAAGAGTTTCACAATTATATCAAAGCTTATGTATCACATGAAAATCCACACCGGAGAGAAGCCGCACAAATGTGATCAGTGTGGGAAGAGTTTCACACTAAAAGGAGTCCTTAAGGATCACATGAAAATCCGCACTGGAGAGAAGCCGCACACATGTGATCAATGTGGGAAGAGTTTCACACGAAAGGGACACCTTAAGGATCACATGAAAGTCCACACAGGAGAGAAGCCGCACGCATGTGATCAGTGTGGGAAGAGTTTCAGATTTGCTGATCCTATTTCCCTACATAACATCACATAAAAAAACTAAGGTGAACTATACTGTATTGGGCATTCAAGGTGAACATGAGGGCATCCATTTACTGATTAGATTTAACAGTTTCCTTTGAAGGGGTTTTGTTAGTCTTTGATCTTCCAACTAAGTGTTGAACTGTGTGTGAAGGTTACATAGTCTTAGCTCTCGTGACCATTTGTTGTTTATACAATTTGGGGGGTACCATTATCTCAGTTGGGGGTAATTGCCTCTATTGTCTTTAGATGATTAGATTCAGTAGTCATCTCTAAGGCTGTGTGTAAGTTCAGCACCTTTAAGGACAAGCCCACTGAATGGCCTATAAGATACCATGTAAAGTTCCCTCAGACAGATCATGTTGGAAGTTTCTACAGCCGCGTACAGCAGAGTTCTCAATAAAGAATAACTTCTGTTGAACGCGATCCCGACTGTCTCACTGGTCTCTGCTTCGAACAAAGAAAACTTTACAACAGTTATCATTCTGGAGAAAAACCATTTAACTGTAATCAGTGCAGTAAAAAATGTCAGATAAATTAGTGCAAATAAAACTATTCAATTACTCTCATAAGTAACCATAATTGCATTAAACTATGTTTTTTGTTGTTGTTGCAATAAACAGGCATGTAAAAACACCTTAATCACTCTGACCAAAGTGCGCATGTTCGATTCTATACGGATGAGTTGTACACACATGAACTTCATGAATGATCTCTGTGACATTATTCCAAAGTTTCCTCTTGTCTCAATCACTAAAAATAATATCTATATTGATATAATATAGTAACCTAATTATTTATAAATTATATATACATAAGATGTGACATATATACTGTATGAAAAGTATCTATACACACTCTTCCAGCCTGTAAATCATAATGCAAATAAACAACAACACCTCTCCACTGTATAATCAAAAGTCTTATTACAGGCGCACTCTACATGAGTCTTGGTACAGTAAACCACGTTAAACACTTTCACCTTAAACGAGTCCTGCTGCAGTGAACACTGGATAAAGATGAACACATATATTACAAACATTTTCAGCATAAATTGACGGCAGGGTGGGATTTGAATTCATATAATGGCAATGCATTTATTGCACAGCTGATGTCTAAAATTAAACCAAAAAAATCATTTCAACAGCCAAGACAAAAATCCACTTACCGCCCAAAAGCAACAAGGAAAGAGACAGCAGTAACATCCTCTGTATGTTTTTCCAGAGCTGTGTAGATTCTGAATGTTGCTAATACAGATGATCAATGGAGATTATTTAGGCTAGATATAATTCGGTTCCTCTTAATCTCCACTGCGCTCATCACACATGAGCTGCACCATAGTGGCTACAGCTTCAAATATACACACACTAACCCTACCCTCAACTCTATCCCTCCACCCCATTGGACCTCCAGAGAGGAGGAGCTGGATGTCATTTGACTCTGCAGTGAGTATGCTCCACTCGGAGAAACTGAGACTGTGTACAAACGCGTAAAAATGGCAGCGCCCCTTATTGACAATGGTAGAAGGGGTGAAAGTGATGTGACATGTGGCCAAGTGTAGGAATTGGTGCTCTGCATTTATCCCATCTAAAATCAGCGAGCAATCAAAGGTGTTTTATTTAGTCTAACAATAACTGGTCCACTGTATAGTTAAAGCAGCCTAATCCACAGATATTATGTTTCACTTCTGTTTCCGCATGAAACCGAAGAAACATCACCTGACACTGAACTCTTGAACTTCCATTGTTATTCATCTCTTTTAAAGGTCCCATTGCATGAAAATTTCTTTTTATGAGGTTTTTTAACCTTAATATGAGTTTCCCTAGCCTTCCTATGTTCCCCCAGTGGCTAGACATTTTGATGGGTGTAAACCAAGCCCTGGGTATTTTTGAGAAAATGAAAGCTCAGACTGCCGAATCTAGAATATTCCCCTTATGTCGTCATAAGGGGAAAGGTTACCTCCCCTTTCTCTTCTATGCCCGCAAAAAGAATTTGGCCTACCCATGAGAAAATGAGTTGCGCGAGCGCGATATTGTTTTTTCCTCGAGAGACATCATGGCTTGCAAACAAACGAAAAATTGGCAGTTGCTCAGTGTTTGGATGTACAAATGAACACAAAAGCATTTTTTTTAAGTTCCTTTATCCGAGCCTCTGAAGAACCAGTGGGTTATGTGAATTTCTGATGTGTAATTGTTCAAGTTCAGACAGATAATCTTTCTCTCAAAGTTGTTCAATACTGTTTATGCATCAGTAAATCAAGCCAGTGACTAAACAATCAACTTCACTTCGTTTCTCTTAGTAGGATGAACATAATCTTACTGTCACGGTTCATGGATTCATTGACTCTCTCTCGCTATGTGTGTGCGTGTTGAGTGAATGGGCGCGGCTCATCAGCTGGTTCGTTATCCACTGATGAGCCGATCAGCGCCAGCTGTTCTGAATGAGGATGTCCTATATATTGTTTGCTCACTCGTCTTGTCTTTGTCAGATGGTTGTGGAGGTTCTCCTGGGTCTGTGCTATTGTTCTCCTGTTCCAGTCCGGTTTCTACGACGCTTCACAGAGGATCTTCGTTCCGCGTGGATCTGCAGTCCGCCCACTGAGTCCCTGCGTTGCCAAGTCTGCCCGAGTTTGCCTGAGGATTATCTGCCACTCCGACTCTGAGTTTGCCTGAGGATCTTCACTGAGTTCACATGAGAATTATCTGCTATTTCTACACTGAGTGATTCCTGTGAATGCTGCCTGTCAAATTGAGCCTCTTGTCTTCTCTTTTTGACTATAATAAATACTTATTCACTCGCATCTGAATCCTTGACTATTTTCCAGCGCACCATGACACTTACTTAAACTGTGGTTAAAATACAGAAAGCAATCAAAGAACAATCCCTTTCCAGTCGCCCAAGCTGTCAATCACACAGCGCGAGTTTATCTGGACACTTGCCAAAACTTGTTATGAAATCAATGACGCTGTTACGCTGCACAACAAAGCTCTTACTGTACTTACCTCATGTTTGCATTGGTGAAATCATTAGTGAGTGCAGAAACTGCGTTGCAATGATAAGATCTTCATTCACGCAAGCAACAGGCTGTCATCTGCTCAATGCTCATCACTGCAACCTTTTATGTGATGGGAATAGATCTATATACTTAAACTTCTCACAATCCGTTAATCCCGATAGCTGTAATAGTAAAAGTATTCAAAAGAGAGTTCCACATGTAATGCTAAATATTTAATATGCAAGCATGTCAGCCAATCACAGCAGTGGGCATTTACACTGAAGTCTCACAGCAGCCAATCACAGCAGTGGGCGTTTAGACTGAGGTCTCACAGCAGCCAGTCACAGCAGTGGGTGTTTACACTGAAGTCTTACAGGAGACACGCCCTTTCAAACAGAGCGTTCAAATCAGAGGCTAAAATCAAGCTAGGAAATATGCCTTTTATTTCTAAATTATAACAACTTTTGATCTACAAAACATACTAACATTATAAGGGCACCCCAGGAAACATTCTAAAATAATAAAATAACCCAAGCAATGGGACCTTTAAGATCTTAATTTAAAGTTTTGATTTTACGTACTGAAAATCATTCGGCATTCACACTATATAGAAAAACGTCTGCATAATACATATTTAAATTGTATTTTGGTCATTACTAATCAACATAATGATCTTAGTTCAAAATATGTATTTGTTTTATAGATGTGACAAGGAAATATTGTTGCGCTCAGATGAAGGCTAGTTGTAAGTCCAGGTGCGTGAAAACCAATGAAATGTAGAAGAGACTGTAGATGGTTCGCACTCTGAAAAAACTAGACAAAGTCTTTGACAAAAAGAATCATTTATTTTAATAGAGCAAGAGCAGACGTTTCAGCCATCCAGCTATTCTCAATGCTCATAATGATGCAATAATGCAACTTCGTCTGTTTCTCAACATTTCCAACTAGCTAAGCATGCAATTTCTGATCTGAAATTTCTGGGCATTGAAAGAGTTTTGTCTAAAAGGAGAGGTGGTGATGTAGATAAAAAACTGCTACAGAGAGAATCTTTTTGGATTTTTGAACTCAACAGCCTTTTCCCGAAAGGGATGAATGAAGAGATAAACTATTCATGTTTTCTGTAAATGCTTTTATTCTTTTTTAGAGATAAATTTTGTTAACTTTTCTACTAAAAGAATTGTGTTTCTATTTGTTCTCTGGGTCTGGGCTGAAGCCCCTCCCTTTGCACCTGCTAATTGTCTCCTGATTAACTATTGGGTATTAATTGACTGCATGTCTGGTGTTGATTCATTATGAGTATTGAGAATAGCTGGATGGCTGGAACGTCTGCTCTTGCTCTATTAAAATAAATGATTATTTTTGTTAAAGACTTTGTCTAATTTTTTCAGAGTGCGAACCATCTACACAGTCTCTTCTACATTTCATTGGTTTTCACGCACCTGGACTTACAACTAGCCTTCATCTGAGCGCAACAATATTTCCTTGTCTTCTGAGTTCCTTTCTATTGTTTGCTGCTCCACCTGTACTATTTTTGGTGAAGATGTCATC
Source organism: Abramis brama (assembly GCA_022829085.1). Lineage (NCBI taxonomy): Eukaryota > Metazoa > Chordata > Actinopteri > Cypriniformes > Leuciscidae > Abramis > Abramis brama. Next base: position 27,540,817 of record CM040773.1, on the reverse strand, counting down.
CTTTAAAGAGATCAACCAACTGACTGACTGCAAAGCTACTACTTTTACCTTCAGTCTTGAAGATTCTCAGAACATTTTGTTCCCAAGAGATGAAACTAATGCTCTACAACCAGAGGACATTGAATTCTCTATGAAACGCTACAAACATCTTATGGAAAAAGAGATTCGTTATAACCTTCACGGTTCTACATTGAGTGAATACTGGAGAGCTAGCCGCATAACTAGAGGCCTTCGTATCCAGAAGGCTCCAACTATTGGTCGTGAAGACCCAGCCTTTTGCAAAAGATGGTGTGAGATCATGAACAAGGCATCTCTAGATCTTACTCTCTTGGTTATAGAGTTTACACAAAAAGAGTTACTTAAAGGGGGGGGGGTGAAAAGCTATTTCATGCATACTGAGTTTTTACACTGTTAAAAAGTTGGATTCCCATGCTAAACATGGACAAAGTTTAAAAAATTAAATTGTACGTTTGAAGGAGTATTTCTCTGCCAAAAATTGTCCTTCCGGTTTTTCACAAGTTTCGGAAAGTTTTTTTCGAGTATGGGTCCGTGTCACGTAAGATGGGGTGGAATTTCCTTATATGGGTCCTAAGGGCACTTCTCCGCGTGCGCGCGCGCACTCGTAGACCAGAGAGAGAGAGCGAAACAGAAGCAGTTCGCCATCAAACCCATAGACGATCAAAGCGCTCTGCTCGGGTTTTGGAAGTCACTGTCACCAAAGAAGTGTGTTTTTGGTTGCCAGGGCAAGAAAACCCTGCACATATTCTCAAAGAACCCAGCGTTAAGGGACCAGGCGTTTTTTTTTTCTGAGCATCATCAACGGAGCTGTGTAAGACTTTGTTCCCTGGATTTCGATGATGATTGTTTTATAAACAAAGCCCAGATCGACGGATTTGCAGATCGTCTAATGCTTAAGGATCGAGCAGTCGCAATAATAAAGGTGAGTAAAACTGATAAAACTGCTTCAAATGTCTCTGTGTTGTTGTGGCGCGTTAGCACATAGCTTTAGCTTCTCCCACACACGGCCATAGACAGTATAGCACACGGCACGCCTCCAGACGCCCGTTTTTTTCCGGAAAAACTCGGTACAGCCTATCTGTCTTTTATAAATATAATAAAACTAAATACTTTTTGGAGGTATGAAGGATGCAATACTACTCTATAGGTACTCAAGATTAACAGGAGATTGAGTGAAAATGAGTATTTCATATTCCTCTTTGACCTCAGCGTCTAGTGTCGAGAGTGATTTTTTTAGGAGGACCAGGGCTGGACTGGGACAAAAAATCGGCCCGGGCATTTTGGCCCAGACCGGCCCACTATATGATCATAAACAGCACCCATCTTTGCACGCCCTTAATTATATGCATACCAACTCCTATTCATTAAAACCACTAATGCCATGTAATGAGTGAGTATAGGAACAAGTGAGAGTTAACAGATGAAATAAGTAAAAATGTGACATTTATTAATACGGTCCAACTATACTTCACAGTGTTGAATACTAAAACAAGCTGTAATCTGCATTGGCATAGCAATACAAGTGTTTCTTACAGGATTTTTGGTAAAACTGTGATGGGTGGACCTCGGTCCTTCTAGGGGGGTTCGGGGGCATGCCCCCCCGTGAGAAAATTTTGTGCATTTTAATGTTAAATTCATCAATCTGGTGCACTTTGAAAGTTCAAAATTAAAAGCTCCAAACCATATCCAGTGTGCAAATTAAACAAAGAAAAATTCAAACCTCTTTTAGTTACAGTGTCTATTTACATTACACCTACTACATAATAATAGTTATAATATTAATCCAATGACAGTAATTTTTTCTTTTTCCATTCGTATTTTTTCGGCCCCACCCATTTCTTTCTCTTCTTTCCTTCTTTTCGCCATTCTTACCGTCTGTCTCTCTGTTGTATTCACAAAAACCCAAACCTAACCAAAAGTAAAATCCTTTGATCGGCGCCCGCGCCTTTGAGCCAATCGGATGTCAGGAAAAACGAGGATCAGTCCAAGTTGGGAGGGGCCGCTCATATCCCCCCTCAAGATTGGAAGTATTGGTTTGGCCCGGTCTGAAACACACACAGACACACAGCGTTCCGCTGCCGCTGAGCGGCCGGCCAGGCCGGTATGGTAGCTAATCATTTAAAAAAAAGGTTTTGCCCACCGGCCGGTTCGGCCTGAAATGGACCGGCCGTTCGGGATTGTTCCCGGTATTCCCGATTGCCAATCCGCCCCTGAGGAGGACAGTCCGGCGACACCGACAGCCTCCAAAGTGTCACACGTCCACGCCTAAGAAGACGCGCCGAGGTCGACGAGGCGGTAAGACCAGACAGCAAATCCACATCAATGGTGAGGAAGCAGAGCCGGAAAAAGATAACTTAACTCTTTCCCCGCCAAACACGGAATTTTCCGGGTTTTAAGAAAAAACGCTTCCCCGCCAAACACGGAATTTTCCGGGTATCCGTGTTTTAGGTGGTATACGGTAAGGAAGACACGTGTGCATGCACTGAAAGAGTACGGAACTTTTTGATCAAAGAAACCAACTGCGATCGGGTCAAACAGTTCAGACTGTGATACTTCGTATGTTAGAAAATATTCTATTTTAAATAAATGCTGTTCTTTTGAACGTTCTCTTCATCAAAGAATTTTGAAAAAAAGGCTACACAACTGTTTTCAACATTGGTAATAATAATGAATGTTTCTTGAGGATCAAATCATCATATTAGAATGATTTCTGAAGGATCATGTGACACTGAAGAGTGGAGTAATGATGCTGAAAATTAAGCTTTGATCACAGAAATAAATTACAGTTTAAAATATATTAAAATAGAAAACAGCTGTTTTAAATTGGAATAACATTTAACAATATTACTGTTTTTGTTTGTATTTTTAATCAAATAAATGCAGCCTTGGTGAGCAGGAGATACTTCTTTTAAAAACATTAAAAATCTTACTGATCCCAAACTTTTGAATGGTAGTGTGTGTGTGTATATATATCCAATATATATATATATAAAATCCAACATTGTGCATTATATGTGCATAAAGATGGAACACTTTCTCATATATTTTCTTATCTTGTCTTACCTCTACGTGTTCTGCCACCTGGGAACGGCGAATGAAATCGTGGCAAAAGCAAATTACAGTGTCTAAATTTAATATATTTTAAATTTATTTATAATTGTAATTAATTTTGGAAGGTTTTATATATGATGGAAACGACATCAGAATGTATTTTTCTTGAAAATGCACTTGTTTAATAAAAATGCCTTTTTCTCAGCTTTTTGTCCAGAATGTTGTGTTTTTGACAAAACCTATCTATGTTCAAGTGGCAATAAAAAAAGAAAAAATTAAGATAAAATAAAATCGTTTTTTTTGTTTAAAAGCAGACGCTCAGGTCTTTATTTTGATATGTAGCATGTTCATATATTCATAGAAGAAAATATTCTGTGGGCCATTAAAGTTTAGCGAAAATTGTCAAAAACCCTGGCGGTGGCTGGAAACTTTTTTAAAAAATGCTGGCGGGGAAAGAGTTAATCTTCAACCTTACAGGCAACACCCTACACCCAGACGAAGCCAGCCTTTTAAACAAGGGTTTGAGTTTTGTCCCTAGTAAACCTGCTGATTCCTTTGTTACCAAAATAGAACTGTTTAAATTTTTTCGCAATCTGAGACTGAAAACCTATTACAAGGACACTACAACTACCTCTTCTCAGATTTACAACAAACAGGAGCAAGGTAAATTTAAACCTACAAGTACTTTTTGCCCTCCCATCTTTAACCCCTCACTGGATACTTTCTGTAGACTTGTTGAACGTGATGTTGAGCAGCTTTTTAGCAATCCTCATCCTCACAATGGCATGAATAATTTGACATTTTCTGAAAGACAGGCCCTTGACAAACTTTGCAAAGATAAAAACATTGTGGTAAAGCCAGCTGATAAGGGAGGTGGTCTAGTAGTTATGCCTAAAACCCTGTACGATCAGGAGGTTCTAAGACAACTACAAGACCTGACCTATTATAGAGCTTTGCCCACTGATCCTACCAGTAGATTTCAAAAGGAAATAGAACTATTCCTTCAGCAAGCTCACTCTTCTTCTCTTATCTCTGAACGAGAATTTCAATATTTGTTTAATCGTACCCCAACTAGACCAGCTTTCTATATTTTGCCTAAGGTTCATAAAAATCTATCTAATCCACCAGGTCGCCCAATTGTTGCAGGTAATAATAGTCTTACTGAACCTCTTTCTAATTTTGTAGACTTTATTCTCAGACCTTTGGCTACTTTGCTCCCAAGCTATCTCAAGGACACATCTGACTTTCTTAAATGTCTGTCTCAGATTGGTCAGGGTGTCAGGGTGTTTTGCTTGCTCCTATGGATGTAACCTCTTTATATACAAACATTCCCCATACTGATGGTTTGACTGCCTTGAAGTATTTTCTTGATCTTCGGTCTAATGATGATGGTCTACCTACTAAATTCATTATAGATATGTCTGAATTAGTGCTCACTAAAAACTATTTCTTGTTTGAACATCAATATTACCTTCAGATCAGTGGCACAGCTATGGGTGCCACTATGGCCCCTGACTATGCCAATCTATATCTTGTTTTTTTGGAAGAACAGTATGTGTTCAATAACAATCCTTTTTTTGGATAAGATAATATTGTTCAAGAGATACATTGACGACTGTTTTGTGATTTTTCATGGCTCATTATCTGAATTTGAACTGTTTGTCTTATACATGAATTGCTTAAGATCTTCTATTAAGTACACCTATACAGCGAGTGCCACTAGTGTGAACTTTTTAGACACCTGTATTTCTGTTGTTGATGGACATATTGTTTCTTCTTTATATAGGAAAGAAAAATAGCTTACTTCATGCCACAAGTGCTCACCCAACATCCCTGAAACGTGGTCTGCCTTTCAGTCAGTTCACCAGATTGCATTGTATCTGCTCTGACAAAAATGACTTTGAGGTAAAAGCAAGACTTCTATACAGAGATTTTAACTCTAGGGGATATCCCAACAGCTGGCTTGATACAGCACTAAACAAAGTACGTGCCTCTGGTACACATTCGTCTAATTTGGTCTCCAAACAAAATGAGAATCGCTGCATTCTAAAACTGACTCATAGTCCTTTGAGCAGAGAAATTGGAAACATTGTTAATTCTCATTGGCATATAATTAAAAGTGATTATCAACTGAATGGACTTTTTCAAAATTTGCCTCTCTGTGTCTTTTCTAGAAGCTCAAACCTTAGAGATAGGCTGGTCCATGCTGATATTGCCACGCCTCCTTCTGGTACTCTTTCTAATGCCCAGGGTAATTTTCCATGCAAAAGTTGCACTTCCTGTTCACATTACCTTAAACTCCAGTCTTTCACACATCCACACACACGTAAGATATATAAAATCAAGCAATTGTTTACATGTAAATCTACCCACATGGTGTACATTTTGATCTGCCCTTTTAGAGTTTTGTCTAAAAGGAGAGGTGGTGATGTAGATAAAAAACTGCTACAGAGAGAATCTTTTTGGATTTTTGAACTCAACAGCCTTTTCTCGAAAGGGATGAATGAAGAGATAAACTATTCATGTTTTCTGTAAATGTTTTTATTCTTTTTTAGAGATAAATATTGTTAACTTTTCTACTAAAATAATTGTTTCTATTTGTTCTCTGGGTCTGGGCTGAAGCCCCTCCCTTTGCACCTGCTAATTGTCTCCTGATTAACTATTGGGTATTAATTGACTGCATGTCTGGTGTTGATTGATTCATTATGAGCATTGAGAATAGCTGGATGGCTGAAACGTCTGCTCTTGCTCTATTAAAATAAATGATTCTTTTTGTTAAAGACTTTGTCTAGTTTTTTCAGAGTGCGAACCATCTACAGTCTCTTAGATGTGACACATGAAGTGAAGTCAGTGTCAGTGATGGAGGGAGATTCTGTCACTCTGATGTTACTGAAGTACAGAAATATCTGTTGATACAGTGAATGTTTGGGAGCACAAGAATAGCTGAATTCAACAGACTCACACAAACCATCTCAACCTATGATAGTGCTGATGGGAGATTCAGAGACAGACTAAAACTGGATCAAACCGCATCTCTGACACATCACGAACACCAGAACCACAGATTCTAAGACTTTATAACAATTGTCAGCTGAGAGACCAAATACAAGAGTTTAAATGTTACAGTCTATGGTGAGTTAACTATTATGGCATAATTTACACTAACCAATTTTTATTTCATTGTAATATTTTAAAATGTTTATTTTTTCAATATTCATTACATCCACAGGCAATTAAGACACTGGCAATTAAGACAACAATAACCAAAAACAAAGCAAGCAAAAAATGTAACATTTTCAGTATAAGAAACATTTTTAAAATTATATCAAACTGATATGGTTTTATAGATGCTTAAATAATATAAAAATACATCATATATCCTATGAAAACAAGTAATTGTTAACTAGGCTATATTCCAGTTATGCTATTGTTGAAAACTTTTTCTTCGTCGAAGCAGAAACCAGGAGACGTTGGGGATCACGTTCAAACAAAGTTATTCTTTATTGAGGACTTCGCGTTGACGCGGCTGCAGTTCTTCCCAAATCAGTCTGGCTAACATACTTCACATGGTTTCTTTATAGGCCTTTCAGTGGGCTGTCCTTAAAGGTGCTAAACATACACACAGCCTTAGAGGTAACCACTAAATCTAATCATCTAAAGACAATAGAGGCAATTGCCCCCAACTGAGATAATGGTATACACAACAAATGGTCACGAGACCTTAGACTAGGTAACATTCACACACAGTCCAACTCTTAGTTGGAAGATCAAAGACTAACAAAACTCCTGACAATTACAATGTTTAGACAGCTGACTTAAAGCTGACTTCTGATCAGTAAATTGATGCCATCATGTTCACCTTGAATGCCCAATACAGTGTAATTCACCTTAGTTTTTCATGTGATGTTATGTAAGGAAGTAAGATCAGCAGATCTTAAACATATTCTTAAATTTGGATCCTTCACTATCAACCAACTTTGCATCAACACTGAACGTGACTTCAGAACAACAGCCGAAATTCATACTTTTCCTTTTATCAATGTAAATTTGCTTGAAACAATCTGTATTGGCGCTGATTTATGTTTCTGGTGGGAGCCCACACTCCATAATTAAATTAGCCCACACTTAATATTTGTATAATTTATAGTTTATTAAGTTGTATGGTCTGTTTTGTATTTAACACAAAAGACAAATACTATTGATGGCCAATGAAAGACAAATACTATTCCTTAAGTATATGTCTACATTTTTTTCACTGTATTATTTAGCATACTCAAGAATGATTTGGAAAGATTTAGAAACCTATATTAATAAAAATCTGAAGTCTAAGATAGAAATGTGTGTATTTGATGTGCTTTTTCATACTTAGAATGGCAATTTGGATTATTTTTCCTAATGATTTATATAAATCTTTTAAAACAAATTAAAAACAAAAAAGTACATGTGACAAATGGACACCAATAAAGCTTCTAAAATGCATGTGAAAGAGAAAGATTTCAGCTATACCAACAATGAGGTCTAATGGAAAGACAACCAGGAGTAAATAAAAGCGTTCGATCTGTTTTCTCATTTTCTATCTCTCACTTTTTCTCTCTTCATTATCCCCTCATTAAGCTGTATGTGCTCTTCACACTCCAGACCAGTGGGTGGCGGAACGGCACTCTAAGTTGATTTCACAAACCGGCAAAAACTGAAGAAGAGGAGACGAGCTCTGAACAACAGCTGATTCAGAACAAAAGATTTGCTAAGTATTTGAACCTTCACGAATCGTTTTTTTAAACGATCACTATTTACAAGTGAAGAGATGCATCCAGACCAGCAGGAAGAACAGAAACCTGTAAAAACTGAGTTTATTGAAGATTACAGTGAGAACAGGAGTGATCCTGATCAAGAACCCCTCAGAGTGAAGCTTGAAGAGACTGAAGAACAGATAGGTTGGTGTTTATTTTTGATTCTTCATTAATGATGCTGTGAAACATTAAAGTTATAAAACTTTAGCAGTTTATTAATGGTTAGCCAGTCAACATATCCATTCGTCATACAGGCATAAATTCTGATTTACACGCCCTTAAAATCTGGATGAATTTCTTTTTTGTGTGTGTGTGAAACATCCCTAAACAAAACAATGATAGGTTAAAGAAATAATGCATAAATGCTTTAAACAACATGAGGTTGTATAAGTAATAGATTTGTTTGTGTGAAAAGGTTTGAACTATTCAATGAATGTCTTACTGCAAATGCAATGGTTCCATTTCTGTTAAAAGTATGATTTTTTTTTCCAGTCATTGTTTGAACTCAAACTTTTACTTGTATGGTGTTAATATGTTTAGGCCCGTTCACAACAAGAATGCTAACTAATATAACTATTGTAACGACTGAGACAATCAGACAATCATAACTGTTTGTTGCATCCTACAAATAAGCTTTAAAGCTCACTTTTAGTAATTAAAAACATCCCCACAAAAGAGACAAGAGAGCAGAAAAGGCCTCAGTCACCAAGGAGACCATCAGATAAGATGAAAAATGTTGCCATGTGGTAAAAGCAGAGCCCATAGGAAAGAAAAACAGACCTTAACACTAGAAGTGCCATCGCGGTCATTTTGACCGTTTATAACTTTGTTGAAAAAATAAATAAAATCCTGCTGGTAGCCTAGCTGAATTTTTCTAAAAGTGTCTGTATTTTCATTTGAAATGTTTTTTATATAAATTAGCCTACACACAAGGCAAAAAAAACCATATTGACCGCACTGGATTTCGCGGTATTATTATACATATACCAATATACACAACAATAAAATGTGGTAAAAGAAATACACAAAACATATTCCACAACAAATCATTTAAATGTAATGATATTCAGAACAGAACAAGAATGAAAAATAACTATAAACAAGCCAAAATTAAATACTTTTTAAGCGAAAGTGAAAGTAAGCGGCGTTGGGCTCACGTAACTCTCTAATTAGAATCAAAATGAAGATTAGAATGTAATGCTTTGTACTTCTCTAACATTCCAATATCGACGGAAAAAATCACCCTCTTCACATGCGCAAAATGGTACGAATTGTACTAGGCTACTGACTATAAACAGAGCAGTGGAATTTTAATATGTTAGGTTGACTTTTATTATGGCTATAATGAACAGGCTGCAATGTCAAGATTGCAATGCTGGAATATGGTGTGTGTGTAAGGCGCGGGCACGATCGAACAGTGGAAACATGAAAACATAGGCTACTCTGTAATTTTGTTCAGGACATCTACGGATATTTTTTATTTATAAATGTATAATTAAACTTGTTTAAATGTACAGGTTGGTGTTGTTTTGTTTGTAAAAGATATCCTAATACAATACATGCATTAATATCTTTTGTTTGTGTATTTATCATTAAAGATATAGAGTTTGAAATCTAGCAGTCAAAATGACCGCTTGCGGCAGTTCTAGTAGTTATGGAATTTTTGGCACTTCTAGTGTTAAAACAGACTTTGCTGTTTTAATTTGTAGATGAACTTATCTATAAATGAACATGCATTCTAGGACATTGTGTGTGATATTGTTAGCCTATGTCTTGTATAATGTATCTTGAATTTGTATTTATTTCATGCATGCTTTATGAGATACCTACTAGTTAATGTAACCCCACCTAAGAAATGGGCAACATGGCAAAAATATCATATTATGATTAGGGTTGCACCGATCTGACTTTTTCAGTCCCGATACCGATGCCTGGGCTATGTGTTTCTGTCGATACTTGATACCATTGTTGAATTAATAAACTGTTTAGGCCTACCTTCCACCTTATACCTTCCTTCCACCATGTGGAAGAGACTAAAGGCACCAGACTTTCCTTTCTAAGACAAAATAACATAGATGTAATGTATGAATTCTTATTTATTTGTTATTTGAAAAATAATTGTGCATTCAAATAGAAAATGAAATGTAATCAAACTAAATAAATAAAATGTTGCAGTAGAAACAAAATATTGTATTGGTCAAACATACAATAGTAATCAAACAGTTACCAAACATTATAAACGTAAAAAAAATAATAATAATTGAATTCTTATTTATTTGTTATAAAAAATAATGCATTCAAATCTAAAACAGAATGTAATCAAACTTCTTAAATTAAAATAAATAAAATGTAGCCGCAGAAACAAAAGTGTATTGGTTTAACATAAAATAGTAATCAAACAGTAACCAAACATTGTAACCATGTAAAAAACATATTAAGTGCAAAGTCCTGCAAACAGGAATTCAAAATAAAACATAGCAGCTGAACCCGAGAATAAACTAATAAAAAGTTGGTCAAACAACAACTTATTAATTAATTATTTGGTTATTAATACAAATAATGATTGGTTGGTTGGGGGGGGGGGTTGGTTGGTTGGTTGGTTGGGGGGGGGGGGGGGGGGGGGGTTGGTTGGTTGGTTGGGGAAAATTGACACTATCTATCTATCTATCTATCTATCTATCTATCTATGTGTCACATTAATTGGTTGTCTGGGAGGGTAATGCTTTGTAAAAGTTAACATAAAACAAATGTTTAAAAAAAAATGTTAACATAAGATATCTCTTTAAAAAAATAAAAAAACATATTTAAATCTTTTTAAAAATGACTTTTGCAAATAACCTTTGTTAAATTTATAGAAGTATTTGTTAATATTAATGGACCAGAGCTTAAATAGTTTTATTTTTAACAACTAAAAAAAGATTTATAAATACTAACAAATATATTGCTCATTCATTGTTCGTTAATGTTAGTTAATACATTTATATGACAAACAAATTTTAAATGGGCTTTTTTTGTGAGAAGTTTTTATTTCTATGATGCATTTATTGGAGAGAATAATCCTGTCAGACGCAGCACTGCTGTGAACGCGCGTTCACGTTTAAACACAATTTAAACAATGTATTATTCAATGCATTACTTCTATATAATTATATATTAAGTTGCTCAAGCAAGTGGTAAAATATTTAACCATGTATTTATATTAAAATCTTTTGCATTTAAATTTTAATACAATAAATCTTGCATGTCACAAAGAACCTCCACGAATGTCATTATGTCGCCTTGTTGAGGTAAATTGTAGTTAGAGAGAGGTTAAAGGGCTACATATGTCACTTTGAGTGATTTATGGCCCTTAAGCCCCGCCCCCTTTTTGACCGTGGGAATATTCCCACGCTTGCCCCTCCCTTATGGGCGTGATCAGAACCAGGGAGATATTATAAATTAAATTATATATTAAATTATATATTTAATAATATAAAATGTTGTATAAAAGTTAAAATACACATGTGTTTAGTGTTCTCACACATTTGTTAAAATGTCAATGAAAGAGATTAAATTGCATTTTCTTCAGTTATCAAAATGTGTTAGTATTAAAATATTAAAACATATCAACCGTTATGTTAAAAATCACAATATTAAAAAAACAAGTATTAAAAACTGACTTACGTTTTTACAATTCCGTTTGTTGAAAGGAGAACAAAATTCTTATTATCTCCAAAAGGTATATCCGAATGTATATCCAGATCCAAAGGTTTAGAGCTTCAAAAATCCTCATGTTGCATTAGCAGTGCTAAATGTGTCCATTCAGTTCTATATCACAAGAAGAAATGAAAGTCTGCAAGTGAGACCGGAACCCCAACGCTGGTACCGCCCACAACACACACACACAGCCATTGGAGGCCTCCGGATGACACAGACGTGAGGTGACGTGACATCATTTCGGGGTTACCCCAAAACAGCCAGTCAAGCCGATCCTCACAAACAGCGGAACTTCTGAATGTAAACTCATCAGGGAGCCAAACAAACTGCCACGAATCGCTCTTACAACATATCCATTGGAACACGATTAAGTTATCCAGGGGTTACGGTGAGTTACGATACTAAACATTTAACTTACCTAACGTTAACTATTTATCCGTCGAATATTTCAAATAAATTTTATCTCTCCAGAGCAAAAATACACAGTGGATTGTACTCTATCACGAGAGATACCAAGACCCATCAGGTGTGGAGCGACATGTGAAACATCTCTACACTCAAAAAGAAAAAAGTGAACAAAATGATTTCCTCGCGCAGCTTCAAGAAAAGACGACCGACGGTTGTCCATTCAGTTTTGGAATGGCAAAATTCCATCTGTGTTGAGAGGCACGGAGGCCCCGCCTCCTCACCAAACACACAGGATTTCATTGGATGCATTGGGTGACGCTGACGATGACATCACCGGGGATTCCCGTATGCTGAGGTTGACAGGATAACGCGGTCTGTTTAAAACCCTCTAAATTGACTAAGCTTACTGCGGATCGCCTGACAGAAAGACATAAGAAATACCTCCGAAACCTGCACGAGACCGCAGCTCGGACTTCAGCTCCTGTTTAAGTGCAGAGGAACGACACTCATCAGCGAACGGAATATTGGATTAATCATGACACATTGCATCTTTGTGGAGTATACCAAACTCGCGAGAGGAATGTTTTACTGGATTATTTTAAATACTGGAATATTTTTCCATGCTTCGTTGGATCTTTGTGGAGTATCAAGCACAGCGAATGGAATATAATATTGGGGGAATCTCGCCACGTTTCATTGGATCTTTGTGGAGTATCAAACACAGCGAGAGGAACATTTTATTTGGATTAACCCTGTTTCATTGGATCTTTTAAGGAAACTCGCGTGAGGAATATTTACTGGATTAACCAATGTTTCACGGGATCTTTTAAGGCCTTTAAGCACAAATGCATAAAAAGACATTAAGTTTTATTTGGCAACCATTTAACCACTGACATCATACATGGAAAAGACCATTTCCAGCCAATTTAACATAGGAAATATATGGTTTTCAAAGCTTTTTAACAGTTATAGCGCCACCTATGGTCTGATCTCCATAAAATTGTACATGCTTGTTTACAATGTTATTTCACATATGCTCACCAATTTTTGTGAAGTTCTGAGTTTTCATTTAGGATTTAAAGGCTTTTGAGTTCATTTTCTAAATGACCCTGTTATAGCCATCCAAATGCAACGCCCGTAAGGAGACGGAATGTTGTAGGACCCTGAAATTCTAGGTTTGAGTGGTTTTGGAGGGGTCTGGTCCTGGTTTTGGGTGGTTTGGGTTAGGTTTTATTGGTTTTGGAGGGGTCTGGTCCTGGTTTTGGGTGGTTTGGGTTAGGTTTTATTGGTTTTGGAGGGGTCTGGTCCTGGTTTTGAGTGGTTTGGGTTAGGTTTTAGTGGTTTCGGAGGGGTCTGGTCCTGGTTTTGAGTGGTTTTGGGTGGTTTGAAGATATTGATATCTGGCCGAATTAGAATTATAGAATATAGAGTTAGAGTGTCAATATCTCATGACCCACACATAACAGAGACATCAGAGTAGACTCCTTGGAAACCTCCTTGGTTCTCACCTTTCCAGCGAGTCTACTCTGATGTCTCTGTTATATGTGGGTCATGAGATATTGACACTCTAATTCTTAACCGGAAGTGGCCGTATCTCCTAATTAGAAGTTCTCATTGAATCATGGGAGGTGTTATAAGTTCTGAGAAGCTTTGGCATGGCATGATAAATATCTAAACGTTGTTGCGATCAACGAGTGACAACGTAGAAGCAGCAAAGTCAAAATGAATTAAATGTTTTAGTTGTGGTAGGATCGGAAGTAAAATCCCATTGATTTCTGTTGGAGGACTCATTGCTCGTTGATATTACTGCGCTACCGGAAACGGAAAAGACGCTTCAGACTCAAATATCGAGCGGAAGCTTATACGTGGTTGTGAGGTATCTGAAAAAATAGTTCCACTATAGCAAATAACACGGATTGAAATCATACATTTCGCTGATATATTTGTTTTTAATCATCAACGAACACCACTAACCACTCGGTGAGTTGCACAGTTTTGAAAACAAGCGTTAAGGGTTGTTTTAAGGACATGTTTGTGCATGCCCGTAGCCAGCCGCTCTTAAGCGGTCAAAGTTGCACTACAAGATTTTTACGTGTGGACTCATTATAATGTTTGAGACTAAGGGCCCGTCCACACGGAGACGCGTTTCGCTGTATACGTATACATTTTTTATCGTATTGGCTTTTCGTCCACACGGATCCGGCGTTTTGGGAGACTGAAACCGCTATTTTTTGAAACCGGGTCCCAAAGTGGATAAATCTGAAAACGACACCCTTGCGGTTTCGTGTGTACAGCCAATCCGTATATTTTGTGAAACGATGATGTCATCACATCACGTGTCGGCTGCGTCACACGTAACAGCAACAACAATAATGGCGGACTACATGATTGTGTTTGTGCTGCAGAAGCTACTAAGCCTACTAGCTTTATTACAGCAAAATCTATTGCTTCTATGCAATTGTGGTGAGCAACAAGCGATAATGGACAACACCATACGCCACATGCTCTTAGATCCACCGCGGAAGACAACCAGGAGAGCAACCAGGAGAAAATTTTGGATAAGACCAGGTAGAACTAGCAGTTGGTGGGACAACTTTGTCAATGGCGTTGTTGTGGAAGATGAATGGAGGGAGAATTTCCGCATGTCCAAAGCATCTCTCGTCGCCCTGAGCGAGGAACTCAGTCCGTATATTGAAGGGCAAACAACAAACATGAGGGCACCAATTACTACACTCAAAAGGGTTGCGTTAACTCTGTATTATTTGAGCGACGAGGGACGGCTAAGGAAGACTGCTAACGCCTTCGGCGTGTCGCGACAGGCTGTGTCTGTTGTTGTCAGGCAAACGTGCAAAGCGATCGCTGTCCACCTGGGTCCAAAGTACATCAAGTTGCCTTTTACGGAGTCCGAGGCCGAGGATCTGGTTTTGCGTTTCCATCGTGCTCATGGCATGCCACAGTGTTTGGGAGCGGTCGACGGCACACACATAGAAATCAAGCAGCCGTCTGCAAACTCGATGGACTACATCAACAGGAAAGGCAAACATTCTCTCAATGTACAGGCGGTCTGTGATTATAAGTACAGATTTATGGATGTTGTGATAAAGTGGCCCGGGAGTGTACACGATGCACGGGTTTTTGCTAATTCAAAGCTCAACCTGTACTTTAAGACTGGCCAGATCCCTCCTCTGAAAAAACAGATTGTGGACAACGAGGAGGACATACCAATTTATCTTCTTGGTGACCCAGCCTACCCTCTACTGCCTTACTTGATGAAGGAATATGCAAACGGTGGCTCCACACCTCAAGAACAGTACTTTGGGTTAAGTTTGTGTAGGGCACGGATGGTCATTGAGTGTGCTTTTGGTCGTCTCAAAGCCAGATTTGCTGCACTGAAAAGGCCTATGGACATCAACTTGCAGGACCTGCCCTTTGTCATTTACGCCTGCTTTGTTCTCCACAATTTTTGTGAAAACTGTAAGGAGACTGTGGCTGAACACACAGTGTTGGGAACGATGCAAGGTGATAAAGACTTACAGCCTCCTACACAATGCAACAACTACCTCACAGACTGTAATGAGGGAGAGGGAAAGAGAGTGAGGAGAGTACTCACAAAGTACCTTGACCCTTAAAAATACTGGCCATCAAGTTTTTTTTTCTATTTTGTTCAAATTTTAAGTATTTACCTTTGGAAAATGTACTAATGATTATTTTGAAAGTGTTGTGTTGAATATGTCTTGTGAAAATAAATGACTGCAAAAATTCTAGAATTTTTTTTTTATTGGAAAATAAATATTTAGGTCAAAGAACCATTTTTAAAAAACAGGTATAAAGTGCAACAGTACACAAAACAAAATAACTATATACAACATGTCAAATATAACAGGTAAAATTACACAAAACAGGTCAAACTATAAAGTGCAACCGTGCACAAACCTGAAGTGCAGTGCAAACAATATAAAAACAAGAATTATATAGTGCAATCGGGCACAAAACACAATAACTATATACAACATGTCAAATATAACAGGTAAAATTACACAAAACAGGTCAAACTGTATAAAGTGCAACTGTGCACAGAACTGAAGTGCAGTGCAAACAATGTAAAATCAAGAATTATATAGTGCAACAGGGCAGTCACTCTGTGTCATCTTGCAGCAGTGCACGTCTGTACGAAAATGATGTTTGCTGATGTGGGGTGACATGTGGTGTAGGTGTGTAACATTCAGGGCGGTACTGTCGAGGTTGGTTTGCTGGTTCATCGGGCCGAGGTGTGTGCAGGAAGGCTGGTGTAGTAGGGTGTGGTGTTGTGTTCATGAATGATGGTGGGTGCCCTTGGAATTGACCACTGCTGCTGTGGGGGGGTGTAAATTGCCGTTGGAATAACAATTCCCTCATAAAGGAAAAACCCTCCTGAATGGTGCTAGTAATGTTAGCAATGTTTGTATTTATCTGCAGCATGTTGTCGGAGTTGCGTCTAGAAGAGTCCTCCATCAACTCCAACATCCTTTTCTTTATTTTAAGGTCCTCCTCTGCCGGATCGGTGGGAACCTTCCTCTTCAGCCTGTCTCCTCTATGGCTGTTCAACTTTGCCTTAAATATAGCAGAGAAATTTTGCATTATTACTACGCAAAATAAGTTCAGAAAAGCTATGTGAATAATGCACTAAACCAACACACCACCAACACACATTATTTTGCTTAGTGGGCACCTACACAAAGAACATGCATCCATCCTAACTACACTGAAAAAAAAATAATTAATTGAATTTACTAAATGTTATGGTAAGTGGTTCCACACAATTGATTTTAGCTACATTTAAACAAATGCATTAAATTGAACTAAAATTAAAGGAATAGTTCACCTCAAAGTTGAAAATTGTATCATCATTTACTCACCCTCATGTTGTTTCAAACCTGTATGAATTTCTTACTTCTGCTGAACACAAAGAAAGTTATTTTGAAGAATGTCGGTAACCAGACAGTTGTTGGTGTTGGTACCCAATGACTTCCATAACTGTCTGGTTACCGACATTCTTCAAAATAACTTTCTTTGTGTTCAGCAGAAGTAAGAAATTCATACAGGTTTGAAACAACATGAGGGTGAGTAAATGATGATACAATTTTCAACTTTGAGGTGAACTATTCCTTTAAGTTCCACTCGCTAAGCTTGAAATCATAAACCTGGAGCAATTTTTACCTGGAGCAAATCCCGGCGCTGCTTTACAACCGCAGATGGAAGACAGTCGAGGGATTCAGTGGAGTTTGGAGAATCGGAAGGCAGCTCCACTGTCGATGTCGATGTAGACGACTCTTCCAGGTCACCTGTCTCGATGCCGGTGTCGATGGAGCGTGTAGCTGGCGACCCACCCCAGATCTCCTCGCAAAGCTCATAAAATATGAGTACAACCCGTCCTTGACCACTTCGACGCCCTGTGTCAACCGCATGCCTGTATTTGCTGCGTATATTTTTCAACTTTGCGGTGACTTGGGCTTTTGAGACCATGCTAGCATCGTGAGGGAAATCCTTCTCGGTTCGCTCCCTCGGATACTGTGCCTGAAACGCGTCCGTTATATCACAATATTTAGAGTGACACGACTCCCAGTCAACGTTTTCTTGGAGCTTAGTGGACTTGTAGTCGAGTGTGACTCTAAGTAGTAGTTCGACTTCGTCGTCAGTCCATACGAAAGACTCCACTCTTGCTCTTGCTCTTGAAGTTGTTGCGTTCGCCATCTTCGTCTTCTTCTTCTTGGTTCGTTTACAGCGCGCAAGGTTATGCGCATGCTCAAAGTCTTCTTCTCCGTGTATAGTGTATATCTGTGGCAGAATTACAGCGCCCCATACTGGTCTGGCATATATATTACACCGTTTTAAGTCCGTTTCAGTGTTTTCGTGTGTACGCAGATATTTCTTGAGACGACGCCGTGTTTACGGAATTTTTTTTTAGAACGAGGAAAAAAAATGATCGGATAGGGAACGCACCGGCTTCGTGTGGACAAGGCCTAAGAGGAGCGCCTGACCCCTTTACGACATTCCTTCATCGCTCTCTTATCTTGCCATGAAGGCCTCATTCCCATCCTGTCCATTACTGTTATTGTGACACAGCTAGATGAATAGTTGAATTGTGAGACAGGTAGTTGAATTGCGAGTTTGCACAATTTCTCTGCATTTTCTGCATTTTAAGATGACTTTTATGACTAGAAAGTTGAATTTCTTGAACTCTTGAAGTTCTTGGCATCTGCTGTACATTGAAAAATATGTATTTGTTAATAAATATGCCATTGGGCTAACATTGACTTTACCTCAGAGTTGTTTGTTGGGGGGGAGGGGGTTAATTGTACAATGATTGTAAATTCACAGTAAATTATTGTCAACTTGTACATTACTTTCACAGTACACACTGTAAAATACAGGGCCTTGTTGTAACGATGTACAGCAAAAGATTGTAATTCCCCAGTAATGTACTGTAATATCACAGTAATTGCTTTGTCATTGAAGCTGTGAAGTTACAGTATACAGTTGTGCTTTTACAACAATGCATTGTAATATCACAGATATAAAATTACAGTAAATTGCTGTGAGTATATTTCACAGTATATTGCTGTAATCCTTACTGTGAAAGTCATGCAAAATTTATCCAATTATTTACTGTAAATTCACAACGAAAAATTTTGCAGTGTAATCTGTGTGTGCATTTTACTTGAGAACCAAGCAAGTTGACTCATGAAACCATTTGTTTATTATATCGCAATTGCATATCGCAATCGCAATATTGACCTCAATAATCGCAATATGACATTTTCCCCAAATCGTGCAGCCCTACTTTTCAGAAAAAAAAAATTGTATCATTGTCTTGTGAATTTGTCATTCAGCTTTTGACCAAAAGTGATTGGCATGTCAAATCCCACACCTGGTGGGCCTTAGTAGAGTGTGTGTGTGTGAGTGAGTGTGTGTGTGTGTGTGTGTGTGTGTGTGTCACGATGGGTCCTGTCTCGACTCTTTGACTCGTTCAGAATCGCCTTTGACCGCTTAAGAGCGGCTGGCTACGGGCATGCACAAACATGTCCTTAAAACAACCCTTAACGCTTGTTTTCAAAACTGTGCAACTCACCGAGTGGTTAGTGGTGTTCGTTGATGATTAAAAACAAATATATCAGCGAAATGTATGATTTCAATCCGTGTTATTTGCTATAGTGGAACTATTTTTTCAGATACCTCACAACCACGTATAAGCTTCCGCTCGATATTTGAGTCTGAAGCGTCTTTTCCGTTTCCGGTAGCGCAGTAATATCAACGAGCAATGAGTCCTCCAACAGAAATCAATGGGATTTTACTTCCGATCCTACCACAACTAAAACATTTAATTCATTTTGACTTTGCTGCTTCTACGTTGTCACTCGTTGATCGCAACAACGTTTAGATATTTATCATGCCATGCCAAAGCTTCTCAGAACTTATAACACCTCCCATGATTCAATGAGAACTTCTAATTAGGAGATACGGCCACTTCCGGTTAAGAATTAGAGTGTCAATATCTCATGACCCACATATAACAGAGACATCAGAGTAGACTCGCTGGAAAGGTGAGAACCAAGGAGGTTTCCAAGGAGTCTACTCTGATGTCTCTGTTATGTGTGGGTCATGAGATATTGACACTCTAACTCTATATTCTATAATTCTAATTCGGCCAGATATCAATATCTTCAAACCACCCAAAACCACTCAAAACCAGGACCAGACCCCTCCGAAACCACTAAAACCTAACCCA
Source organism: Abramis brama (assembly GCA_022829085.1). Taxonomy (NCBI): domain Eukaryota; kingdom Metazoa; phylum Chordata; class Actinopteri; order Cypriniformes; family Leuciscidae; genus Abramis; species Abramis brama. The sequence goes on along the minus strand of CM040773.1, from coordinate 27,521,089 downwards.
AACCACTCAAAACCAGGACCAGACCCCTCCAAAACCAATAAAACCTAACCCAAACCACCCAAAACCAGGACCAGACCCCTCCAAAACCAATAAAACCTAACCCAAACCACCCAAAACCAGGACCAGACCCCTCCAAAACCAATAAAACCTAACCCAAACCACCCAAAACCAGGACCAGACCCCTCCAAAACCACTCAAACCTAGAATTTCAGGGTCCTACAACATTCCGTCTCCTTACGGGCGTTGCATTTGGATGGCTATAACAGGGTCATTTAGAAAATGAACTCAAAAGCCTTTAAATCCTAAATGAAAACTCAGAACTTCACAAAAATTGGTGAGCATATGTGAAATAACATTGTAAACAAGCATGTACAATTTTATGGAGATCAGACCATAGGTGGCGCTATAACTGTTAAAAAGCTTTGAAAACCATATATTTCCTATGTTAAATTGGCTGGAAATGGTCTTTTCCATGTATGATGTCAGTGGTTAAATGGTTGCCAAATAAAACTTAATGTCTTTTTATGCATTTGTGCTTAAAGGCCTTAAAAGATCCCGTGAAACATTGGTTAATCCAGTAAATATTCCTCACGCGAGTTTCCTTAAAAGATCCAATGAAACAGGGTTAATCCAAATAAAATGTTCCTCTCGCTGTGTTTGATACTCCACAAAGATCCAATGAAACGTGGCGAGATTCCCCCAATATTATATTCCATTCGCTGTGCTTGATACTCCACAAAGATCCAACGAAGCATGGAAAAATATTCCAGTATTTAAAATAATCCAGTAAAACATTCCTCTCGCGAGTTTGGTATACTCCACAAAGATGCAATGTGTCATGATTAATCCAATATTCCGTTCGCTGATGAGTGTCGTTCCTCTGCACTTAAACAGGAGCTGAAGTCCGAGCTGCGGTCTCGTGCAGGTTTCGGAGGTATTTCTTATGTCTTTCTGTCAGGCGATCCGCAGTAAGCTTAGTCAATTTAGAGGGTTTTAAACAGACCGCGTTATCCTGTCAACCTCAGCATACGGGAATCCCCGGTGATGTCATCGTCAGCGTCACCCAATGCATCCAATGAAATCCTGTGTGTTTGGTGAGGAGGCGGGGCCTCCGTGCCTCTCAACACAGATGGAATTTTGCCATTCCAAAACTGAATGGACAACCGTCGGTCGTCTTTTCTTGAAGCTGCGCGAGGAAATCATTTTGTTCACTTTTTTCTTTTTGAGTGTAGAGATGTTTCACATGTCGCTCCACACCTGATGGGTCTTGGTATCTCTCGTGATAGAGTACAATCCACTGTGTATTTTTGCTCTGGAGAGATAAAATTTATTTGAAATATTCGACGGATAAATAGTTAACGTTAGGTAAGTTAAATGTTTAGTATCGTAACTCACCGTAACCCCTGGATAACTTAATCGTGTTCCAATGGATATGTTGTAAGAGCGATTCGTGGCAGTTTGTTTGGCTCCCTGATGAGTTTACATTCAGAAGTTCCGCTGTTTGTGAGGATCGGCTTGACTGGCTGTTTTGGGGTAACCCCGAAATGATGTCACGTCACCTCACGTCTGTGTCATCCGGAGGCCTCCAATGGCTGTGTGTGTGTGTTGTGGGCGGTACCAGCGTTGGGGTTCCGGTCTCACTTGCAGACTTTCATTTCTTCTTGTGATATAGAACTGAATGGACACATTTAGCACTGCTAATGCAACATGAGGATTTTTGAAGCTCTAAACCTTTGGATCTGGATATACATTCGGATATACCTTTTGGAGATAATAAGAATTTTGTTCTCCTTTCAACAAACGGAATTGTAAAAACGTAAGTCAGTTTTTAATACTTGTTTTTTTAATATTGTGATTTTTAACATAACGGTTGATATGTTTTAATATTTTAATACTAACACATTTTGATAACTGAAGAAAATGCAATTTAATCTCTTTCATTGACATTTTAACAAATGTGTGAGAACACTAAACACATGTGTATTTTAACTTTTATACAACATTTTATATTATTAAATATATAATTTAATATATAATTTAATTTATAATATCTCCCTGGTTCTGATCACGCCCATAAGGGAGGAGCAAGCGTGGGAAAAATCCCACGGTCACGTGGTCTGTCCGGAGGTGGGTGGGAGGTAGAAGGGGGCGGGGCAAGCGTGGGAATATTCCCACGGTCAAAAAGGGGGCGGGGCTTAAGGGCCATAAATCACTCAAAGTGACATATGTAGCCCTTTAACCTCTCTCTGTAGTTTTCCTTGCTTTACCCCGGTCTTAAAGTGAAAAATTAAATAAATGTATGGTGAGATTACTACATTTTATTTAATTCATCGCACTTATGGTGAAATTACTACATTTTCAGGTCAATCTGTGTTCATTTTGACCACGAAACATGCGCTGTCACTTTAATTCAGCGTTTGCAGCACAGCAGAAATCATAGACCGTATATAAACGGCAAAAGTAGACTCGGTGCGGAAACGATCGCTGCACTGCTGTATACGCACCGCAACTGGAACGGATCGATCATCGACGGACTGCATCCGCGTGCAGTGTGAAAGCTCTGTAAACATGGGTACGGAAAAAAATACTCACCGCACACGCACTGCAAACGAAATATGTGTGAAACGGGCGTAGACTTGGAGCAGGAGAGCTACTCCGGCTGCTACTCGCAGTAGAGCGAGTGCTGCCATCTTCAGTTCAGCGACATATTTCCCGCCGCGCGCTCTCTGTCCGCTAGTGCTCATCTGTATTTGACGCAAGTGTTTGTTTGTGTGTGAGTGTGCGCGCTTGCGCACTCATTGGGATAATTGTAAACGCGCAAACACAGACAGAAAATACATGCCATCGTGGAAATAAGATAAATAACTTATTACTTAAGGGCTATTTAGTTTTTTTTAATAAAATAACAAATTGTAATCTGGCGCTAAAAAGAAAATCAAATCAAATTTACTTGACTTCAAGGGGGGCGGGGGGAGCCGTTAGGAGGGCGGGGCGCCCCCCTTATATAATGGTAGGGGAAACACTGATATCCATGCAGTTGGACTGCAGGGCTCGAGCTTTTGCTGCACCAGGATCTTCACACTCCTCCACAATTTGGTCAAACTCTTGCATAAAGCTGCCCGCTGCTGCTTCCACTCGAGGGACCTTTTCTTGTGGCTCTGTAGCCTCTGATGCTCCAGCTGTGCTGCTCCTCAAGTCTTCCTCTAGTTCCCCTGTCAGTGCATCTTTTGCATGCTTTGCGGATTGTGCACTTGTAAAGTATCTGAAACAGAAATAAAACATAGGCTACACTGCTTCTTCCCTAAATAGTTCTTGCATAGTCTGGAGCTGTGCTTTGGGTCATTGTCCTGTTGTAGGAGGAAATTGGCTCCAATCAAGCGCCGTCCACAGGGTATGGCATGGCGTTGCAAAATGGAGTGATAGCCTTCCTTCTTCAAGATCCCTTTTACCCTGTACAAATCTCCCACTTTACCACCACCAAAGCACCCCCAGACCTTCACATTGCCTCCACCATGCCTGACAGATGGCGTCAAGCACTCCTCCAGCATCTTTTCATTTGGTCTGCACCTCACAAATGTTCTTCTTTGTGATCCGAACACCTCAAACTTAGATTTGTCTGTCCATAACACTTTTTTCCAGTCTTCCTCTGTCCAGTGTCTGTGTTCTTTTGCCCATCTTAATCTTTTCTTTTTATTGGCCAGTCGGAGATATGGCTTTTTCTTTGCAACTCTGCCTTGAAGGCCAGCATCCCGGAGTCGCCTCTTCACTGTTGACGTTGAGACTGGTGTTTTGCGGGTACTATTTATTGAAGCTGCCAGTTGAGGACCTAGGCAAAAATAGATCAATTGTATATCAATAATTAATCACAACGAATTATAATTAACCATTAATATACCAATAGTCTAGAATAGATCAATAATTTATCTAATAATCTGTTTGTTCAGCGAACTGATCGCACAATCTTTTATCAACTCTCAAGAAGTTATCCTTTTATACACTCTCACGAAAAGGCTGATTTTCTGGCCATGAAAAATAACTTTTCTGTTCTATAAAAATACTAATTAAAGTATCAACAAATGTAAAGCTTGTAGCTTAGATCGAACATTTAAGGGTTTATCAGATTGGCAATGTGAGCAACAGGTAGAGACAATCAAGAATATAATGGGTTTTAATAAATGAAACTACGAATACATGTGACTACAGTTAAACACGGAATACATATATATATATATATATATATATATATATATATATATTAGTGGTGGGCCGTTATCGGCGTTAACGTGCTGCGTTAACGCGAGACTCTTATCGCGCGATAAAAAAAATATTGCCGTTAATCTATTCTCCAAGTTGCGTTGGGAGCTGGCTAATACTACACAAGCTATGATGACGCAATCTACCCGCGGCCGCGAGGAACACCCGGCTGCAACGGATCATATTCGTCGTCATCTTAAAGGAACACTCCACCGTTTTTTGAAATAAAGCTTATTCACATTCTTTCATACATTTAGATAGGTGGGTAAATGCATTTTTGTCTCAGTGCATGCATTGTTTTAGTTTGACAGGGTCAGCGCTAGCTTAGCTTAGCACAATGAATGGAATCCTTTGTTGCCAGCTAGCATGGCCTGAGTAAAAGTGATAAAAAAACAACAAAAAAAAACACGTAATTACTTCTTGTGGCCTGCTTATTCACAACGAGTACAAATAGCGATGCAGATTAACACTAGGTGATTTCCTAGGCAGATATTGACTTGGGACTATATTAGGGGGAAGCACAGGCGAAGCATGGCTTCTTAGGCGAAGCACTGCTACTTGGGCGCAGAGATATCACGCAACATATGAAATCCCACGAAGAATGTGAATAAGCCCTATTTCAAAAAACAGTGGAGTGTTCCTTTAAGTAAACACAGCTGAAAGTGAAAACTGGTGAAAAAGATCGGTGCAACGAGCAGCAGCAAACTATATAGACAGAGTGTGTGAGGTAACAGTTCGGTAAGTTAAAACGTGACTACTCCGTTCTACCACCTCAAATTCAAAACGAAACATATCACTGAATACCAGCGCGCGCGTATTATTCCCAATATATCTTAGTGATGTAGCACATAAACTCTGTATGCGCCCGATTTTAAGAATCATTGTTGTGTTTCTTTTTAACTGAAAAGACATCAGTTAGACAATATTCTAATTTTAAATTTGGGGTTTCATAAGCTCCAAGCCATAATAAACATTAGACCTACTTAAGTCTCTGCAGCTAGTGTACTTACATTTTATTTATCTGCAAAATTATGTTGTATACTTACAGTTTTGCACAATATATGTTCTCAAAACTACATACACCCTTTAAAAAAAAAATACATTTAGCAGTTGTTTAGCAGGGTCTAACCTGTTCTGAAATGGTTTTATTATAATCGTTATTGCAAGAGGCTGCAATGTATATCACAATATAGATTTTAGGCCATATCGCCCATCCCTAATTGATAGCCTATAGTAGTTGATAATAACATAGGCCTACCTAACGTTGCCTACGGACGGTAACAGTACAGTAGTAACCTTTACAGTCTATGAGTAGAACAGCTTTCTCAAGCAGTTTGTGATGCATTTTGGAAACAGGAGATGAGCCCCTGGTCTAATGCGCCACCTGGCTCGAGAAACCCGTTCTCAAAGACTTACTTTTATAGTCATTTTCATATATATATATCCAACAGAATAATAGCAGTAAACAATGAAAGAGAATGAGAGAGTGAGAGGAATAGAGAGAGATCACAGAATGATCACAGTATGGCAAAATCACAGACAAAGTAACCTTTGAGAGACAACAAGAAATCGAATCACCCTTGTGAGGTAAGAAGGCACGTGTGTCTGTCTTTCCGAGCTGGGCGTGCTCTCTCGTTTCTTCCGGGGCGAGCAGAGTTTAAAGTGTTTGGGAGTTTAAAGCCAAGGTCCATTGAAAGTGAAGTTACCAAAGAAATCATTTCAGGCCAAGTTCATTTCACTCGTAGGTGGAAATGAACAAAGGAGAATATGAAAGACAAAAGACTAAAAAAAAGCTAAAAAGAAAACCGAAGTGAAGAAAACTGAAGAGGATAGCTGAGGTGAATAACTGAAGTGGGGAGAAACTAAATGTCCCGTCCTCTTAAGGAAATCCTCGTTCACGCCTCCTTTTGGGTGAATGACAAATCACCTTCAAAGATTCTCGAGTGGGAAGAGTTTCTTTGTCCTGTCGGGACGTTTCATCTGCATAGTTTATGACGATGTCAGAATTCGTCATTTCTACTCCAGAAAAATGGTACACACAGAATAATACATTTTACTGTAGTCTCCTATATATGTTTAGCTCAGTCAGACAGAGAAAGTTAACGAGATACCAAGAACTGTATGTAAAGAAGGTGGAAATACAAAGTTACATTCGTATGCATGACTATGAGCACTTAGAGTTCACTCCTATAACTAGAAAATCATAAACTAAGCTAATATGAACTGGGAGTATATCGTACACATTTGACAGGCTTATATTCTAAGTTTAATGTTTAAAGTTTGTGTATGTGTGTGCGTGAATGTGCAGAGAGTTTGCAATCTCTCTCCCTGGGTCAGAGGAGTGATTACGATCTCTTTGAAGCTGGTCAACTTGACTCGTGAGGAATGTCTGTTGTTCTGGGGACACTCCGCGGGCCCATGAAAAAAGTCAGAGGGGCAATTTGGCCTATACTCTCAGGCGTTAGGCCATGATTTGCATCTGACGAGTCAGGAGGTTAAAAGCTTTAGGAATCTTAGCAAAGAATGTGTTCAGAAGAAAAGAATGAAAGAATCATGATTCTTGTCCATCTGCTACAAAGCCTTACAAATTCAAAAAATATAAAATAAAAAAAGGATGGTAGACATTTAGGCCAAACATTTAGGCCTTTTTTGTTGTTGTTTTCAAAAAAGCACTAAAGTACGAAGTGAGAGGAAGCAATATATCAGTAAGGTTGTCAAAAATTGTCATTCAACAAGAAATTGTTGCTACTATTCTGTTCTTCTCATTAAATAGAATATTGATAAAGAATATTACACTATAGCATTATTTTCAGGGCTCGCCAATAAGGACTGCCCGACGACCCCGGGTCAGCAAGAACAAACGGCAAGACCCATGTCTAACCACACTTGAGACAGTCATAAATCCTCCCAGCTATTAATTAATTATCATGATTGATCATTAATATTTCTTTTGAGCTAATTGGTTACACTACCTTAAAGCAAATATTTACTTTTTTTTTTTGATGATTTACTGAAAATTGTAACTTTTTAACTTTCATTCTAGACCTGACGGTAGACATTAAGGAGAGTGAAGAACTGGATGAAGCGGAGGAGGAACATCATGTCAAAACTGAAGAAAACTCTTTGAGTTGCTCCCAGACTGGAAGTAAACTTTTAGTGGGAAAAAGCTTCCCATACAAACAAAGTCTTAAAGATCACATGACAGTTCATGGTGAAGAGAAGCCGCACACATGTGATCAGTGTGGGAAGAGTTTTTCACAAGGATACCTTAAGTTTCACATGAAAATCCACACCGGAGAGAAGCCGCACACATGTGATCAGTGTGGGAAGAGTTTCACATTAAAAGGAACCCTTAATAATCACATGAAAATCCACACCGGAGAGAAGCCACACACATGTGACCAGTGTGGCAAGAGTTTTACACAAAAAGGAAACCTTAAAGAACACCTTAAAATCCACACTGTAAAAAAGCCGCACACATGTGATCTGTGTGGGAAGAGTTTCACACTAAAAGAACAGCTTATGAGACACATTGAAATCCATACTGAAGAGAGGCCTTATAAATGTGATCAGTGTGGAAGGACTTTCATATATAAGGAAAGACTTCAAGACCACATGCAAGTTCATAATGGAGAGAAGCTGCACACATGTGATCAATGCGGGAAAAGTTTTTCCTTAAAAGCCACCCTAAACAGACACAAGAAAATCCACACTGGAGAGAAGTCACACAAATGTGATCAATGTGGGAAGAGTTTCGCAATTTTATCAAAGCTTATGTATCATGTGAAAATCCACACTGGAGAGAAGCCACACAAATGTAAACAATGCGGGAAGAGTTTCACAATTTTATCAAAGCTTATGTATCACATGAAAATCCACACAGAAGCGAAGCCTACATGTGATCAGTGTGGGAAGAGTTTCGCACAAAAAGGAGGCCTTAAGGATCACATGAAAATCCACACTGGAGAGTGGCCTTATAAATGTGATAAATGTGAGAAGAGTTTCATATATAAGCAAAGTTTTCAAGACCACATGAAAGTTCATAGTGGGGAGAAGCCGCACAGATGTGATCAATGCGGGAAAAGTTTTGCTCTAAAAAATCTCCTAAACGGACACAAGAAAATCCACACTGGAGAGAAACCACACAAATGTGATAAATGTGGGAAGAGTTTCACAGTTATATCAAAGCTTATGTATCACATGAAAATCCACACCGGAGAGAAGCCACACACATGTGATCAGTGTGGGAAGAGTTTCACACTAAAAGGAGTCCTTAAGGATCATATGAAAATCCACACTGGAGTGAAGCCATACACATGTGATCAGTGTGGGAAGAGTTTCACACGAAAAGGAGGCCTTAAGGAACACATGAAAATACATACAGGAGTGAAGCCGTACACATGTAATCAGTGTGGGAAGAGTTTCAGATTCGTATGTTCATTTCAAGTACATCTACGTTCTCATTCTGGAGAAAAACCATTTAACTGTAATAAGTGCAGTAAAAAATTTCCTTCGGCAGGTTCCCTGAAGAAGCACATGAACGTTCATTCAAAGGGGAAGTCTTACGTGTGTTGGTGTGGAAAGGGATTTTCATGGCCGAATGGTTTAAAAGTACACCAGAAAAAACACAGTGGTGAGAAGAATCATGTGTTCTTTGTTTGTGGAAAAAACTATTTTACAGAGGGTGAACTGAATCAGCACCAGAAGAGAAGCTGCACACAAAAAAGACTCCTTAAGGATCACATGAAAATCCACACCGGAAAGAAGCCGCACACATGCTATCAGTGCAGGAAGAGTTTCAGAAGTGTTCGAGCTTTGAAATTACATCTGTGTTCTCATTCTGGAGACAGAAAGAAGCACAAGAAAGTTGATACAAAGGGGAAGCTTTACACGTGTTCTGCTTGTAAGAAAGGTTTTACACGACTGAGCGCTTTTAAAGTACACCAGAAAACACATACCAGTGTGAAAGCAGTGTGAAAGACATGAAAAACTGAAACCTGAAACAGAGAATTCACCTTGGAGAAAAACCTTTCAAGTGTTCACACTGTGACAAGAGATTTAGTCCACCAGGACAACTGAAAATACATAGAAGCATCAAGCATCCACATCGAAGAGAAGCTATTTCACTGTACTTCATGTGAGAAAAAAAAAAAAATTAAATACCCTACTCAACTTCTGGATCTGGGGCCGTATTCACAAAGAATTTTAAGGCTAAAAGTAGCTTCTAACTGGCGAATTAAGGAGCAACTCCTAAAAATAATGGGCGTGTCACTCCTAACTTTAGGACTCCTAATTTTTTTGCCTAAGAGTAATTCACGAAGCATTTTAGCCCTAAAAGTAGCACCTAAGTCTGGGACGGCTTAAAAGAAGTCGAGAGGACTCCTAACTCACTAAGACCTATTCACAAACCGCTTTTAGTTACATTTCACGTTGCAATGTTTTGAAATGCGTATGCGGCGGCTACAGGAGCTTCCAATCGCGAGGGAACGATTTTGCATTGTAGGCATAATACAATACGCCATGAAGGATTACAATTTAAGAATATGTTTTTAGATCTGCTGTTCCTATTTCCCTACATAACATCACATAAAAAACTAAGGTGAACTATACTGTATTGGGCATTCAAGGTGAACATGAGGGCATCCATTTACTGATTAGATTTAACAGTTGCCTTTGCAGGGGTTTTGTTAGTCTTTGATCTTTCTTCTAAGAGTTGAACTATGTGAGAATGTTTACCTAGTCTTGGTTCTCGTGACCATGTGTTGTTTATACAATTTGGGGATACCATTATCTCAGTTGGGGGTAATTGCCTCTATTGTCTTTTGATGATTAGATTCAGTAGTCATCTAAGGCTGTGTGTAATTTCAGCACCTTTAAGGACAGCCCACTGAATGGCCTATAAGATACCATGTAAAGTTCCCTCAGTCAGATCATGTTGGAAGTTTCTACAGCCACGTACAGCAGAGTTCTCAATAAAGAATAACTTCTGTTGAACGCGATCCCGACTGTCTCCTGGTCTCTGCTTTGAACAAAGAAAAACTTTACAACAGCCACCAACAACAACCAAAACTATGTTACTCATTCATTGCATGTAAACTAATTGTAACGTTTGATTGTGAATCAGATTAAAATGTTCTTCTCTTTGCAAACGTAGGCAGAGGCATATAGTGACAGATTAATTCAATAATGTTGCAAAGATATTGCATCAATCCATATGTTTCATTAGGCTACTAGGCTATTTGTTTAGCCTTACTCTTTATTCATTTAGGCTATTTATTCAGTTATTCATCATCTTCCGTCCTTCGCACTACTTGTGTAGCGCACGCATTCTCAGACCTGTCACCTGTCACTCATCATCGTAGGGGAGGTGTTTGGAATCATTCCCGCGTTACAATCATCAGCCAATCAAGGTGGTCACTTCAGTCAAGCTCGTGCATGAGTAATGACGTCATCCATAGCAACGAAGACTCACTCTTAGTTTAGGAGTTGTCATTTTTCTTTACTAAGAGTAGGTCTGAAAGGCGTTGTGAATAACTTTTAAGAGAAAACTCCTAGCTAAATTCTTTTAGTGCGATTTAGGAGTACTTCTAGTGGTGAGATAAAATGCTTTGTGAATACGGCCCCTGAACAGGAACTATGATTTCAGACCTTATTAGTTCAAATGTAACACAATGTAATGGCGATCTGAGCCATTTTCTGTTCTTTGCCATTTCCACAAGGGTGTGATGCAAAGGATTTAACACATGAATCCATAACATGCCTTGTAAATCTTTACTTTTACTTTGTCTTGTTACATTTCAGAATTCAAAATCAAATCTATTTTGCACCTTTTTACATTCCAAAAACAAGAATCTTTTTCTACGGTCAAAAGTATGTCTAGCACCAACCCTTCCTTCTTCCTTCTTCTTCTTCAGAATTGTTACGCATACGTAACACTATAACATTTTTCCACTCTCTTTGTTTGGGGTTTGTTATATGCTGGGGTGCCAGACAGGATTTCTGTCATTGATTAAAGTTCAATTTAAGAAAAACGTATAAAGGTCTTGTGTAGTCTGATTTAACTTTAACAAAACCAGGTCACTTAATGATAAGAATTTTACACCAGTAATCAATATAATAATACACATAATAATCATTCTTAAATAGACCATAACCAAATAGACCAACATCCGAGGCGTTTAAAGACCCCATTTGTCCATTATTTATTTCTAAAGAAATACGAAAATGTATAAAAGGCTCCATACCTTGTATCTTACGTTATGGCCCCGTAGAAGCAATTTTTGTAAAAATAGGCTAACAATTGCATCATAACCACACGACTCTCTGTCGCACAGTAGAGAATTACCGTATGGACGGGAGGAGAAGCTCGTGGGCAATCAGGGAGACGTGGAGGCAAAATGACAAAATAATTAATCAGAATACTTAGCAAAAGTTTCTCCTGCTAATAGCTCATGGACAGCTCCTACTCACGATCTCCGTCTCTGCAAGTTTCGGAAGGGAATGATTCAGATTTCTCTTGGCACAGCTACTAGAAGTCAGATGGGATGCTCACGTCACATCTACGTCATCAAGCTCAGTTTGAGTCTGCGCAGTGCGCTTTACCATCAGGAAGTGAGTGCTTATAATTGACTTCACTTGTCTCTGTTGAATCCAATGGGGTCACTGTGTCCAGTTTATATACTGTCTATGGGACTAACATAGACACTTTAGGTGTGATGCTAACTCATTGGCGCACACGTCAGAGGCGCCCGCGCCATTGGATGTGCAGTTGCCGCAGCACAGCCAATGAGTGAGCCAGATATTATTTTTATCAAATCTATTTATTATTTTTAATATTCAGACAAATATTTTTATTTTGCGGTTAAATTAGGAATTATGCAGGATCGCAAAAAAAATGCGACATTTTGTAGATTTTGCATTGTATTGTAGTGATCGTGGAATCGCGAAAAACTGGAGGGACTGATAATATTCATAACAGAACAAGAATAAAAAAACTATAAACAAGCCAAAATAAAATAAAGCAAAAGTGAAAGTAAGCGGCGTTGGGCTCACATATCTCTCAATAGATCAATAGAATCAAAATGTTTCATCATTCGTGATTTATTTGGATGGTAAACTATTCTTTACTATAGGCTTTATTTAATGTTTTGTGACAGTTTGTTTTCAGAAGTTTTTAAGAGTTAGTAAAAGAGTAAAGATTTTTTTTTTTATTAAAGGGGGGGTGAAATGCTATTTCATGCATACTGAGTTTTTTACACTTTTAAAGAGTTGGATTCCCATGCTAAACATGGACAAAGTTTCAAAAATTAAATTGTACGTTTGAAGGAGTATTTCTGTGCCAAAAATTGTCACACAATTGAAACACAAGTTTCAGAACGTTTTTTTTTTAGTATGGGCCTGTGTGACGTCAGCTGGGGTGGAGTTTCCTTATATGGGTCCTAAGGGCACTTCTCCCGGAATAGCGCGGGCGCGCGCGCGCGCACTCGTAGACCAGAGAGAGAAGAGAGCGAAAGCAGTACCTCATCTAAGCGCTCTGCTCGGCTTTAGGGAAGTCAATGTCACCAAATAAGTGTGTTTTTGGTTGCCAGGGCAAGACAACCCTGCACAGATTCCCAAAGAACCCAGCGTTAAGGGACCAGTGGATGGAGTTGGTTTTTTCAGAGCATCATCAACGGAGCTGTGTAAGACTCTTTGTTCCCTGCATTTCGACGATGATTGTTTTATAAACAAAGCCCAGATCGATGGATTTTCAGATTGTCTAATGCTTAAGGATCGAGCAGTCACAATGATAAAGGTTCGCGGTCGCAGGCGGTGAGTAAAACTGCTTCAAATGTCTCTGTGTGTTGTTGTTAGCTCGGTGGGTTAGCACAGCTTTAGCTTCGCCCACACGGCCCGCCCCCAGCCGCTCGTTTTTTTCCGGAAAGACTCGTACAACCTATCTTTCTTTTATAAATATAATAAAACTAAAGACTTTTTGGAGATATGAAGGATACAATACTACTCTATAGGTACTCAAGATTAACAGGAGATTGAGTGAAAATGAGCATTTCACCCCCCCCTTTAAGTGTTTATATTGTTATATAGGGGAGCGCGGGGCACAACCTAACGCGGGGTTAGTTGTAACACGCTTGTTTTAAATACTTCCGCACATGCTTGGATGACGAAACTTTGTGTATTTACTAGTTGCCATATCAACACTATATAGAAAAAAAAAGTCTGCCAAAATTATTTATTTTTTGGAAGATATCCATAAACATTTATTAAACCATAGCAAAAGTAATTTTCTTACTTAAGTTAATTTTTCATCTCTATTTTTTGTGTTTATTTAAAATATGACAAATCTGATATTATTTGAATCTCCAAGATGTTATTTAACAGTTGAGATAGTTATTTAATGCTTCGCTAACTAGCAGAAGACACTAGCAGGGTTTAAATCCCAGTTGTGCAGGCGAGGGCATGTTGTAACACTGCGTTACAATGTGCCCCTATTAGAAATATGCTATTATATTCTATACTTTTATTAATTTTATTGAGAAAACATGAGAAAAAGGTGAATAAAGACTGAGAGTCAATGTTCAGAAATAACTAATTATTTATTTGTTTTAAACTATGTTGTATAGCTGTGTTTTCATGTGTTCGTAGTCAAAACTCAAAAATGAGTTTATATTTAATTATTAAAAATTGCCTTTATTATATATGAAAAAGTTTTTTAATTGTATTTTATTTAGAAAATATTTTAGTTTGTTTTGTATTTTTTTTTTATTAGATCAGATAACATTTTAAGCTGTCATATGGTCATGTTACAATGTACCCCACCTATGGGGCATGTTGTCACATTTCACTTCCATTCTTTCGGGGTATATCAAGAAAAAAGTATATACTGTATTGATAAAACAAAAACACATAATTGTACTAGACATGTAAGCGTACTAGAAAGTCAAAAAGCGTTACTTTGTGCCCGCTCTCCCCTAATATCAAGAAAATGCAATTACCTGCCTCCTTGCTTATTGTAGATGCCTTTTTGTCACATATTTAGCCAATGTATTGGATATAATGCATTGCATTCAATGTTGTTATTTATTTTGGTTGTAAAAGATGGCTTATATTGTTTTGGCTTAGATGTACAGTAATTATGTATGTGACTGTGTTGAGAGGAGCAGAAAAGTGCGATTATTATGTGTGTGCGCTAGAGGACTCCTAGAACTTTAAATGAACTCAGCCATCTTAGTTGAGTTTACTGGAGTTCAAGGACATGAAGAGGTGGACCAGGTGGACTGCTTGCACCTGCCTGGAGAAGGATCTGGGAAACTTTGGAGGAGTGACATCCTAATGCCTGTTGTAAACAACCGGAGTATAAAAGACTGATGAACTGACTGCCTCGTGGGCCTACCTTTGATTCAAAACATGATTATTGTATTTTATACTTAAACGATTAAGTTATATTTGCCTCTATATTTTTGTTTATTATAAAAAGAAAAGTAACCAATTAAAATAAATTTAATTGATTACAAAATCTGCCTACTGAGATTTATGATGCTGGAAGACTTATAATGAGAACATAGGCTTACCACAGGGGAGTCTTCTGACCAAATTGTAAGTACCTTTTGAATGCTTATGGTTTAGGTAAGATTTGACTTTCTTCTCACTTTTCTCGTCTTATTACCGGTAAACTGTGCTCTTCACACTCCAGACCAGTGGGTGGCGGAACGGCACTCTTTAAGGTGATTTCACAAACCGGCAAACACTAAAGAAGAGGAGACGAGCTCTGAACAACAGCTGATTCAAAACAAAAGATTTGCAAAGTATTTGAACCTTCACGAATCAGTTTTTTAAACGATCACTATTTACAAGTGAAGAGATGGATTCAGACGAGCAGGAAGAACAGAAACCTGTAAAAATGGAGTTTATTGAAGATTACAGTGAGAACAGGAGTGATCCTGATCAAGAACCCCTCAGAGTGAAGCTTGAAGAGACTGAAGAACAGATAGGTTGGTGTTTATTTTTGATTCTTCATTAATGATGCTGTGAAACATTAAAGTTATAAAACTGTAGCAG
This sequence comes from Abramis brama, assembly GCA_022829085.1. Classification (NCBI taxonomy): domain Eukaryota; kingdom Metazoa; phylum Chordata; class Actinopteri; order Cypriniformes; family Leuciscidae; genus Abramis; species Abramis brama. Next base: position 27,505,780 of record CM040773.1, on the reverse strand, counting down.
TTATTTAATTGTTAGCCAGTCAATGTATCCATTCAATCAAACAGGTATAAATTCTGATATAATTTACACGTTCTTAATTTAAAAAATCTCGATGAATTTCTTCTTCTGCAGAACACTAAAGAGTGTGTGAGTGTGAGTGTGTGTGTGTGTGTGTGTGTGTGTGTGAAAAATCCCGAAAGGTGTGAAAGAGGTTAAATAAATAATGCATAAATGCTTTACAACATGAGTATAAATAACACATTTTTTTTGTGCGTACAGCTTACTATTGAATAATTACTATTGACTAATGTCTTACTGCAAATGCAATATGGTGCACTGCACAATACTACAAAATGACAAAGCAAACCATTTCTGTTAAAAGTTTTTTTTTTTCAGTCTTTCTTTGAACTCAAACTTTTACTTGTATGGTGTTAATAGCCTAAGTGTTTAGGCACGTTCACAACAAGAATGTTAAAGGTGGTATCAGCAATTTCAGGCCCAAACATAAATGATCACATTCATCTAATCTTTCCTAACGATCCGCTGCCCGCCCCATAAGCAGGCTGTCAAAAAACGCGTCTCTGTAGGCAGCCTGCTCTGAGATCTGCACACAAAAACAAATGGTTTCACCACCACTCAACCAAAAAAAATAGTGTTCCAACCAATCATCGACAGGGGTGGGTGTTGTGAGGTTTTGCGCTCGTGCACGGCTGCCTATGACGGCTGCACGCGAAAACCTCACAACACCCACTCCTGTTGGTGATTGGTTGGAACACTCTTTATTTTGGTTTTGAGTGATGGTGATACCAACTGTTTTTGTGTGCAGATCTCAGAGCCTAGGCTGCCTACAGAGACGCGTTTTTTTGACGGCCTGCTTATGGGGCGGGCAGCTAGCGGATCGTTAGGAAAGATAAGATGAATATGATCATTTATGTTTGGGCCTGAAATCGCTGATACAACCTTTAACTAATAACTATTGTAACGACTGAGACAATCAGATAACTATTTGCTACATTTAACAAATAAGCTTTAAAGCTCACTTTTAGTAATTAAAAACATCCCCACAAAAGAGACAAGAGAGCAGAAAAGGCCTCAGTCACCAAGGAGACTTGCTTACGCTACGGGTAAAGTCATCTTTTCTCGAGATCTGAAGCCAAAAAATTATCCTTAATTTTGTACTTATTGTCAACGCAGTGTGGCAGCCAGCAGACTATGGCAGGCTGTATAAGCGTGCTCATTGGCTGACTTGCGGCAACTGCTGCAGCCAATCGGTGAGCCCTGCGTGTGATGTCACGCCCTCTACGCGTCACAGCCCGTCAGAATGGGTGTGGCTTATAAGGAAGGGCTCGACAGGCTGAACTCTGCTTTTTCATCTCATCAGCGAAGCTCTCCGCATCGCTGGATCTTGAGAAGCCGCCGCCGTTGAATCGAGCGACCAGCAAGCTTAGGAAGCGTTTGAGGAAGTCGGCCGCCTTTGCCGCCTTCAGCCATCCGTGCCTGCTGAGCTATCCGACGACAGTATCCTTTATTTGCTTTGTGTGTTCGCCGCTGCGACACACATTTTCTATCTAAAAGAGCGTGAGGCGTTTTTGTAAAAATGCCTTGCTCTTTCTGTGCCTCGAGCCACGCCCCACTCAGCACCGGAGACCGCCATCTCATCTGCGCTCTCTGCCTGGGCTGCGAGCATGCCGCTACCGCGCTCTCTACGGACGGCTGCCCTGAGTGCGAGGAGCTTTCAATGTCGACCCTGCGGGCTCGACTTGAAGCCTTCCCTGATGAAGCTGTCACTCCGCCTGTCTCTGCTGGGCCGTGCAGAAAGAAGCGCCACTCCCAGAGGCCACCGGAGTCTTATGTGGCGCTTAAAAGCTCGCCGGAACCCTTCCCTGCCTCTCTCTCTCCTTCTCCGCCGGACCGGACCACCGGCAAACTCATGGGAAGCTATTCCATTCTTATCTAGCCTAGACTATAGACTATATCACAGGCCATTTAAACATTTAAAATGTCATCACAAAACACGAAACGGTCCCATATTACGAACAGCAAAATATTCACAATAGTAGGCTAACAGTAACCAAAAACAAAAATATAAAATCTATTCTATTAGGTAATATTATTATCTATCTAAGTATATTAGATAATGTTCTGGTCACATAGGCTAGCCATGAACATTTGTAAAACATTGAGACTAAAAAACTATTTGGGCTTTGAGCCTCAGTGCAGATGTTAAACTGAAAATAGCCTGGGCCTACTTTTTAATATTAATAATAATAATAATAATATTAATAATAATAATAATTAAAAAAAAAAATTGCGTGAGTGCAGTGTATCATCCCTCCTGCCCGTACCCGCAAGTGCACCTCCATCATCCCGCCCGCTCCCGCAATGACCTTTCAAAATTTGACCCGCGGGTGCAGACCTTTACCAGGAACCTCTGCAAACTGACAGAACACCGCCTTGTGTGGGCCCATCACTCGCTGTGCTCGCTGAGAGCCTCGCATGTTCCGGGCCTCAGGAATGTCGGCCCAGACAGGCTGTCCAGGGACAACATTCCCCCGGGAGAATGGTCCCTGCACCCTCAAACAGTCCAGTTACTGTGGCGCCTCTTCGGCATAGCGGAAGTAGACCTTATTGTGTTGAAAGACAATGCTCATTGCCCGAGATTTCTCTCGAAAAGCGAGGACGCGCTGGCCCAAACCTGGCCCAGCCGCAAGTCAGCCAATGAGCACGCTTATACAGCCTGCCATAGTCTGCTGGCTGCCGCACTGCGTTGACAATAAACACAAAATTAAGGATCATTTTTTGGCTTCAGATCTCGAGAAAAGATGACTTTACCCGTAGCGTAAGCAACTTATGCAATACTCGTTCCCTCTTCTAGAGAGAATCGAGGTTACGTTAGGTAACCGAGTACGTTAATGTATCCCCACCTTAGTGGTGGGTGATATGGCAAAAATATCTTATTTGTTTAAAGAAAATTACTATTTAATCACAATTTAATGCATATTGTTTTGACTATTTTGCAAGTGATTGAGCATTAAAGCATAACTAATGTCCTTATTTAAAGATAAATTTAGTGAGGTTGTCAAAAATAGTCATTCAACAATAAATTATTGGTACTATTATTGTTATTTTCATTAAATAAAATATTGATACAGAATATTACACTATAGCATTATATTCAGGGCTTGCCAATAAGAACTGCCCGTCGTCCCCATGCCAGCAAGAACAAATTTGCAAGGCCCATGTCTAACCACACTTGAGACAGAGTCGTAAATCCTACCAGCTATTAATTAATTATAACAAGTTTTGATTAATGATTAATATTTCTTTTGAGCTAATTGGTTACACTGCCTTAGAGAAAATGTTAAAATTTTTTTGATGATTTACTGAAAATTGTTACTTTTTATCTTTCATTTTAGACCCGATGGAAGAGATTAAGGACAGTGAAGAACTGGATGAAGCGGAGGAGGAACATCGTGTCAAAACTGAAGACAAATCTTTGAGTTGCTCACAGACCGGAAGTAAACTTGTAGTGAGAAGAGCCATCACGCATTTCACTTGTTCTCAGTGTGGAAAAATATTCCCACACAAGCAAAGTCTTAAAGATCACATGACCGTTCATAGCGGAGAGAAGCCTTTCACATGTGATCAGTGTGGGAAGAGTTTCCCTTACAAACAAATTCTTAAATATCACATGATAGTTCATAGTGAAGAGAAGCCACACACATGTGATCAATGTGGGAAGAGTTTTACACAAAAAGAAACCCTTAAGAGACACATGAAAATCCACACCGGAGAGAAGCCGCACACATGTGATCAGTGTGGGAAGAGTTTCGCACTTAAAGGAGGCCTTAATCGTCACGTGAAAATCCACACTAGAGAGAAGCCATTCACATGTGATCAGTGTGGGAAGTGTTACACAGTTAAAGGTGCCCTAGATGATCACCTAAAAATCCACACTGGAGAGAAGCCGCACACATGTGATCAGTGTGGGAAGAGTTTCACACAAAAAGAAATCCTTAAGAGACACATGAAAATCCACACTGGAGAGAAGCCGCACACATGTGATCAGTGTGGGAAGAGTTTCGCACTTAAAGGAGCCCTTAAGAGACACGTGAAAATCCACACTACAGAGAAGCCATTCACATGTGATCAGTGTAGGAAGAGTTTCGCACTTAAAAGAGCCCTTAATGATCACCTAAAAATCCACACTGGAGAGAAGCCGCACACATGTGATCAGTGTGGGAGGAGTTTTACACAAAAAGAAACCCTTAAGAGACACATGAAAATCCACACCGGAGAGAAGTCGCACACATGTGATCAATGCGGGACAAGTTTTGCCCTAAAATATCTCCTAAAGAAACACATGAATATCCACACTGGAGAGAAGCCGCACACATGTGATCTGTGTGGGAGGAGTTTTTCACAAAAAGGAACCCTTAAAGATCACCTGAAAATCCACAATGGAGAAAAGACGCACATATGTGATCTGTGTGGGAAGAGTTTTTCACAAAGATACCTTAAGATTCACATGAAAATCCACACCGGAGAGAAGCCGCACACATGTGAGCAATGCGGGAAAAGTTTTGCCCTAAAATATCTCCTAAAGAGACACAAGAAAATCCACACTGGAGTGAAGCCTCACGTGTGTTCTTTGTGTGGAAAGGGATTTTTATGGGTGAGTGGTTTAAAATTCCACCAGAAAAGACATAGTGGTGGGAAGAATTATGTGTGCTATGTTTGTGGAAAAAACTATTTTACGGAGGGTGAACTGAAGCAGCACCAGAAGGGAAGCTGCACACAAAAAAAACTCCTTAAGGATCACATGAAAATCCACACCGGAGAGAAGCCGCACACATGCTATCAGTGCAGGAAGAGTTTCAGAAGTGTTCGAGCTTTGAAATTACATCTGTGTTCTCATTCTGGAGACAGAAAGAAGCACAAGAAAGTTGATACAAAGGGGAAGCTTACACATGTTCTGCTTGTGAGAAATGTTTTACACGACTGAGTGCTTTTAAAGTACACCAGAAAACACATACCAGTTCTAAATCAAATAAAAAGACATTTTTTCAATAATAAAGACATTTGTGAAACAAATGTGAAAAAAATAAATTGGCTTCCCTACTCAAAAGTTGTGGATCTGGACAGGAACTATGATGTTATGTTATGTTGTTATGGCGATCTGAACCATTTTCCGTTCTTCACCATTTACACAAGGGAGATGTGGCGCAAAGGTTTTGACGCATGAATCCATAACATGTCTTGTAAAACTTTACTTTTTCTTTGTCTTGTGACATTTCAGAAATAAAACTCAAAAACTGTTTTGCATCTTTTCACATTTCAAAAACATGAATTCTTTTTCCACGGTCAAAAGACTGTCTAGCACCAACCCTTCCTTCTTCCTTATTATTCTTCAGAATTATTACGCATACGAAACCCATTTAAAACTAGTCAAAATACACATTTATCAGAAAACATAATCACTCTTGATATAAGGCAAAATATTACAAAATGATGAATGTTATGGCTCTAACACGATTTCAGGCAGTAAGAGTTGTTGAAAATAGAAAATCCAAGACACTCTTCTTCAAAATTATTTATAAAAATCATCCTTTATTTTACTGACTATTTCATAATAGAACATTTAAAAGACATTGGGGAGAAGCAACCCACGCGTAGTGGCGCAAACAGCCTTCTTCAGGGTGTGGTTTCCAAACAAAGAATTTCCCCTTTTCAGTGTGCTAATTAGAAACACCTGAGTGACACGAGTTACCACATGAAGCATGCGGTGGCTATTGCAAATTGAATCCAAAAACAAATGTATATACAGAAAAATGATCACAAAGAAGGACTGAAATCTATTTCTTCATTCAACCCAGGGTACACTGTTGCCTGTAAATCATATATATAAAATGTTTCTCTATGTAAAAGTAATTTTAATCGGTCACCTTCCCTGAATATGCTTTTTAATCGTTTCTAAACCGTCAACCATTAGGACTTCTGGATTACTATTGTGCACATTTTGGAAGTGTTTTGCCATAGGATAATCCAAATTAGCTTTTCTAATTCTTATGCTCCGATACTCTGTCTTTGAGACATCTCTTGGTCCGGCCTACATGAAAGCATCGACATTTACATGATAACCTGTATACCACAAAAGTAGTATTGCAATTAATGAATGCTTTTATGTTGTACATCTTATTTGTCTTGTGACAGTGATTGGATATTCACTGGGATTCTAGGATGTTGACATATGCTCCTTTTTTGAAACCCACCCAGTATCCTTAGCTGTGAGCAACAGTTCTTTTAATTTCTCTCTTGTGTTTTCTATTGGATTGGACGGCAGCCGTTGATAGCAGTCTTGATGTTCAGTTGTCGTGAGGCTTCTTCAACATATTTGTCTTTGTCCATTACCACAACCGCTTCCCCTTTGTCTGCAGGTTTTATGATTATACTCATTCTTGGCCAAATGATCTATTGCCAGTTTTTGGGATTTAGTCAAGTTCTCCCTACTTCTTTGATTTAATGATAGGAACATTTTCAATTTCTTTCAATTTCAAAGTCCACCTCTTTTGTAAAAGCAGTCCCATTCGAAATTGGAGGCATAAAGTATGATTTTGGTCTAAAGGGAGATCTTTGAGCTGTGCTATCAGTTGTCTGATTATTTTGATGATACCATACTTTGAGATGGAGGCTATCTAAATAGATTCACCTTGGTATTAAACTCATTAGTGTGATAAGTGGGAGAAAAAGAAAGTCCTTTAGACAACACACTAACACAGTTACACTGTAAAAAATGATTTGTTGACACAACTTGACTTGGTCAAGTCATCTTATTGCATTGACTTAGTTAAGTTTAGCCAACATTAGGAGTTAAGTTAACTCAACTTATATGTATTTGTTGAAATAACTTGCAGTAAATTGGGCCAAAGAACCGTATCAATTAATAAGCATTTAGATTTTTTTGTTAAGTAAACTTAAAAACATATTGGTTGAACTTAATTTTTCATGTTTTCACAACCATTAACCGAGTCTAATTGACATAAAATAGTAATTTTTCCTCAACATCACAACTTAACTTTTTGAGTTTACTAGACTTCATTGCTTGCTTTGACAAGAAGTTCTAGATATCTACCTGGAACCAGATTTTTTTATGAAATCAACACAACTGCAAAATTGAAACTCTCTGCATTTATTTTTTAAACAGATGCACTGCACCTAAAAACAGACTTAGCTTGCAAAGATATGAAAACATCACAAGAAAAACCCTCACATACATTCAGCTCACACAAGCACGTGCAAACTTTATGCACAGACCCATTCTTAGAGAATAGTACAAATAACTGTCCTTGTCACTATCAGATATTTTCATTGCAGGAACAGGTGTACATGAAGAATTCACTATAAGCTGTGTTTAACAACTTCAAATAAAACAGTGTCTTCAATTCCCAATCAAACATCAGACATGACAAGGAAAGAGAAGCAGGACAAGGTAACAAGAAAACAGTCTGTTTGAAAAAAATTCAAGAATACCAATGTTACAATATAGCCTACAGCTCACAGAAACATGTGCAAACTTCTCTATGCACAGACCCATTTTAGAGCCAAAATAGTACAAATAACTCTCCTTGTCATTATCAGATATTTTCCTTACAGGAACAAGTGTACATGAAGAATTCACTATAAAAGCTGTGTTGAAAAAATTCACATTAAACTGTCTAAAAACAGTGTCTTCAATTGTAATTTGTAGAAACATGACAAGGAAGGAGAAGCAGGACAAGGTAACAAGAAAACAGTCTGTTTGAAAAAAAAAATTCTAGAAAACCAATGTTAAAATACACAGCTCAGAGAAACGCGTGCGAACTTCTCTATGCACAGATCCATTTTAGAGCCAAAATAGTACAATTAACTCTCCTTGTCATTATCAGATATTTTCCTTACAGGAACAAGTGTACATGAAGAATTCACTATAAGCTGTGTTTAACAACTTCAAATAAAACAGTGTCTTCAATTCCCAATCAAACGTCAAACATGACAAGGAAAGAGAAGATAACAAGGACAAGATAACAAGAAAACAGTCTGTTTGAAAAAAATTCAAGAATACCAATGTTACACTTAAAACAATGAGATCTAAAATAACAATGGTCTTAAACTTTAAAACAGTGTAACAGTGTAAGTGCTAATAGTAGCAAGAAGGAGAAAATAGTTTATCTTATCTCAGCAACTTGCTCTTCAAAGAGTGAACTCTTGCGGTGCAAGAGTCTGATCCAACTCCAATGAACAGGCGCTGTATCACTTCAAAAGTGAATTTTAATTCCTTTGGGTAGTCAAGGTTTAATGCGTACACCAGGCCCATCAGGTTCAGAAAAGCATTAGGTATGTCACTCAGGTGACGCATCACCGCTTCTTCCTCAATCACCAGGGCAACGTCATTGTAGAATTCTGGGAGAGGCTCCATCACATTTTCCACAACCACTAGGATTCCGATCACCACTCCCTTGATCACATCCTCTTCACGGTCACTGGGCTTTGTAGAATGAAAACCAAATTAAGGTACTATTACTTAAAACCAATTTCACAAACAATTTAAAGTCCCCAGACCCCTGCAAATTAAGAGATCTAATGTTCAATTTTCAATTGTTTTGCCTTAAAGGTTTCAGCTTACCTCGCATATCTTCATGAATTTAGAAGGAGTCTCTCGCATGTACCACGGCAGGCCAAGCAATGCTGCGGTCCTCATCCTTTGGTTTGTTGTCTGTAAAATATAGGACATAAGTACCTGCTTTATTGGTTCAAACCTTTGTTTTTCTTTTCATTTATCCTTTCACCCCCTCCCTCTGTCTTGAAAAATAAAAACATTAATTTCAAATATGTACACTTTTTGTATACTTTTGTTGTAAATAAATCACCAGTGATGTGGTACAACAACAGTTGTTTGTTACCTTTTTGTTCAGCACCAAAATAAGATTTAATAGTAGATGTAACCAGCTCATGTCACTTAAACCAGGAGTGTCTAAGGGTGGTTTCACACTGGGCTCGTTTGCTGCAGTCTGTACTCCGAGCCCGAGCGTGATTGTTCCCGGCGACCCCCGCAGCATTAGTCTGGTTTCACACTCAACTGGATTCTATCGAACCCTGGTGCGTTATTACATCATCACAAACGTGCATGACACATGATAGAAAACAGAATGCGGGTCAATATATAGTTTTTTTTTATTAATTCGGTGCTATTATGCGCAGCTGAGTGAACAACACAGGTTTACGGTGTGTGTGTGTCGTATAATGTGGGCTTCTGCTGCTTGCAAACTAACTCTTTTGAGGAGACAGTGGATTTCCAAATTTGTTGTCCTGATTCCACACGCTATGCGCAAACACACTGAAAGCTCACTCTCGCTCGTATCCAAGGTAAATCATCAACACTATCATCCCTTACATGTATTATATTTAACTAAGTACATCATAATAAGCTAAAACGCATGCGCAGGTCACATTACTTCCTGAACAAGTGCGAACCCGAGTCCGTGTTGCTTTCACATTCACCCGAACCGTGGCACGGTTCGAGTGCAACCGAACAAAGACCACTTCCTCCAGGTAGTCTTGGCTTCGGTACCCCATTGCACACCCGAGTCCACATGACAAAATCATAATGTGAACGCTGTCATGTGGACTTGGGTGTGCACTTGTTCAGGAAGTAATGTGACCTGCGCATGCGTTTTAGCTTATTATGACGTACTTAGTTAAATATAATACATGTAAGGGATGATAGTGTTGATGATTTACCTTGGATACGAGCGAGAGTGAGCTTTCAGTGTGTTTGCGCATAGCGTGTGGAATCAGGACAACAAATTTGGAAATCCACTGTCTCCTCAAAAGAGTTAGTTTGCAAGCAGCAGAAGCCCACATTATACGACACACACACACCGTAAACCTGTGTTGTTCACTCAGCTGCGCATAATAGCACCGAATTAATAAAAAAAACCTATATATTGACCCGCATTCTGTTTTCTATCATGTGTCATGCACGTTTGTGATGATGTAATAACGCACCAGGGTTCGATAGAATCCAGTTGAGTGTGATACCAGACTAACGCTGCGGGGGTCGCCGGGAACAATCACGCTCGGGCTCGGACCGCAGCAAACAAGCCCAGTGTGAAAGCAGCCTAATTCTGCTCCTGGAGGATCAATAAGGTATTGCAGAGTTTAACTCCAACCTGATTCAACACACCTGCCTGGAGGTTTGTAGTGATCCTGAGCAACTCGATTAGCTGGTTCAGGTGTGTTTAATTTGGGTTGAAGCTAAATTCTGCAGAATGTTAACTCCCCAGGAGCAGGATTGGACACCCCTGCCTTAAATTCATTGGGGTTGTAACAACACTTTAAATTATTTAAAAGGATAGGTTACCAAAGATAATAATTGTCATTTACTCACCAACATGCCAGTCCAAACACATGCAAACATATTCATAACAATGAAAATGAACAATGGCTAGGCTGTTAAGATCGATAAGGACAACTCATGTTGCCTATTTTAAAAGTTTTAAAAGTTTGTGTAATGAACTGATCATATCTGTTTTGATGTTACTACAGCATACTACAACAAAATCAAACCTCATTAGTTCTTGTGTCATGACATTTGATCAAAAGACTTGCAAGAACCAATGAGACTTGATATTTATGTAGTAGCTAATACAATAAAACATCATTGTAAACAAAGACTGACATTTTTATGTTTTCATCATACAAAAACTTCAGAAGACTTTGAATATGACATGCAAATTGAATAGGTTACTTTTTAGATGCTTACTCTGAAGTCATTGTATGAAAAGATGTCACTATCAATAGGTTTATGATGTGAGTAGTGAGTAAGTGAGTAAAAGATCACAGAGTTGTCATTTTGGGGAGAGAAAGACTGCTTTAAAATAAATTGACTCACATTCTTATCAAGGCTCTCCAGTATTGAAGTCATTTCTGGAATGTCCTCATAACGCTTTGACCGGAATAACTGTATCAGCTTTGAGAGATGACCATCTAGGCCTTCCAAAAAGGACTTGCTCAGGTCCTTTGACACAAGCCTGGTGAATTCTTTGCTGATCTATAAAAACATAAATACATTTACAAATTGAACAAAGATGCCAGGGTCTCAGTGACAGTCTTAAAACATTAACAAGTTAAAAAAAATAAAAATTTCACTCAACATGAAAGAACTGGTCATATAATCTTAGGATATTGAGTTTGCCCATATCTTCTAATAGAACAGCACAACTTTCACAAGATTTTCTGATTAATTCAAAGCACACAGAAACAAATAAACACAATTTACCTGTCTCTCTGTGAAAATAGCTGGCCATCGGATTTTCATTTGTGACACTGGTGGCTCCTCATCAACGACTTCTTGTCTTCTCAAAGAATACGTGCTGCTCATAGCAGCATCAACAAATGTGATGTCTGGAGTCCTCTTCATCATCTCCACAGCCATTTGCTCTCTTTCCTTTTCTAGACTTTCCCGGTCTTTGCCCTGAGGTAGATCTGGTAGAAAATTAGTTTCACATCGTCTTGGTTTCTTGACTTTGTTTCTCTTTCCTCTGGTCTCCCCGAGACCTCTCCTTTCAGAATTCACTTTCAGTTCCTGACAACCAGCATCTCTCAGCTTTTGTCTGTAGTTGCCCATTTTAAATTTCAAACTAATTTTCCACCCGTACCACCCAGATGTGGAGCTTGGCTCTTTGAGACAGGGGTGTTTTTCAATTAATGCAGCTGCTACACTCTCAATCTCTTCATTCCCTGGATAGGCTTTGTATGAGTATATATTTTCTGCAAGTTTCTCAAGAATTTCAATCTTAATGTCTCTGGGAATTGACAGAAGTGTTCCATCCTTTCGAAATGCCTCATTACCTTGTCTTAGCCTCAGCTCCACATCATAAGTAAAAACAGGGATGGGAAAGGTGGTTGGCCATGGCTGCGAACGGGCGGCAGATAACTCTGAATGGATGCTGGGTGAAGAAGTTGATGGAGATGACGATTCACCTAAATTTATAGTGTCTAAACTGGAGTCTGACAATGTATCTGGACAGGTGAAAAGGACCTTCAGTGTCACCTTGTCTTTGGGCAGATCAGATACGCAGGTAAGGTTACAGAAATCATGGAAGTCTTCATCTTCATATTGAAGGTCAAAAGAATCTTTCAGCTGGAGCTTGCTTTTGAGTTCAAGCTTGAGGCCATCAACAGAATCTGGAACAGGATCAAGTCTAACTTTTTGAATGTTCTGTGGGGAGACGATCACGCGGAACAGCATTTTGAAATAGGAATAGAAAATTCCAGGGTTTCTCTCCAACTGGGGAAAAGGTAAAAGGATGTTATTAATTTGATTGATGATTACATATTTTAATGTGAACACCTAAAAAATCAAATGTACCTTAGTGAAGCAAGAAGGTTTTTGGTGTGATATTTAACTTGCCAGCTCTGACATAAGGATAAAGTGGATGGTATCCATTAAGCTCCTGGTGTTCCACAACCTGCAGTTCAGAAGTGCAATAACTCGTTAGCTCATAACTTCGCAAATGCTCTATGTACCAGGCTTTGAAGGGTTTGAGGATGAATGACACTTTGTTGTTCACAATTATCATTTTAACAATCTCGCCAAAGTCGGGCAGTCCACTGGTGTGCCCTACAGACAAAAACATTCCCTCCGAGTACTTGGTACCATAGATGCATGCATGGGTTGAAAGAAGTACAGTGTTTATGTTTCCATATTTATGCTCAATGGCCTGCCTCACTGAACGTTCAAGTGTGTCAGGTGAAACGACAGAAACGCGTCCTACTTCTAGATCTGGTTTGAAAACACTTGGCAAATCCAAGAAGTAAGCCAAAGCAAGCTGATGCTTTTTGGCCTGAGTGAGCAAGACATTCTTGAAGTTTTTACTATCATGTACAACTCTCTTAAAGAATTTGTGCTTCGCCTCAAAGCGAATAGTCCAAAAATCTGTCAGAGGCCCAAATCGACGAATCATCTCAGGATAGTGTTCCAAGAAGTGATGTTTGGGGAGAATATGGAAATCTGGGAAACACTCTTTGAGCAAGCACCTGTGTTCAGAGATTTTGGACTCCAAGTAGCACAATGTCTCATCAGAAAATTGTCCAGTAGCTAGGAGCTCAACAATATCTTTCAGATCTAGTAAGATTTGCCAAGTTTTGTCTCCTTCTGGTACTCTGTGACCCATCATCAATGGCAGTAGCCTTAACAGAGTCCAGTTTTCATGGCAGTTTCCACCAATTGAATGTTTTGACACAAAAGTCTTTGAAATTTGTTGTGGTTTGTTAGTTTTATCAGTAAACTTGAAAGGAAAAGACTTGATGACAGCATTAAGGTCATCTAATGTGAAGTACCTTTTGGAAATAAAGGACTTTATGCAAAGACTTAACTCTGTTGGTACTATACCTTCAAAGAGGTCGTGCATAAAATCGGGAGGAAACCCTTGAACTGTCTGAAAATAATTCAGTTTCTCAAGAACACAGTCTCTCTTTACTCCATTCAGGGAAACCAGTGAATTCGTCTTCAATTCATCAAGGGTGTGTTTGTGTGTTTCAATCGTCCTGAGTGGAAACACCCCCTCTCTGACTTCATGCAAGTCAATATCCTTGCGACTAGCTAGGCAAAATCTGCAGAATTTATCTACATTGAAATTTTCTTGGAAGCCAGCTAGCGAGTGGGCCCCCAAGTTGTCCGCTGACACATACAACACAGAACCCTTGACACTTGTTCCCAATTTTTGAACATATAATCCTTCCTCTTCAAGGACTTGAATGTCCTTAATGAGTGGTTGAAAAATGGCATCATAGCCATAAATCTTTACATCACTGCTATTGCACAGACAAGCCAGATAAATTGATTGTACCGAAGACCTATACTGTGCTGGCAAGTTTGATATTAACCAATACACTGCACAGACCTTATGCTTTTTTTTGGATGTGCCCAGTGGGTTACATACCTCATAGTCATCTATATACATCCCAAGTGCAATGTTTAAACTCTCTGAGGAGAGCAAAGGATTCCCTTTGCAGCACAGTCCATCTCTGTATGTTTTAATCTTACCGGACTGGTCAGCAGTTTCCTGCAGGATTTTATCCAAAATGTCATCACGGTTCAACAACTCAGTCAAAACTTCCAAAATTGGAATATAAACAAACTTTCTTTGGGAGGACGAATCTAAAAAATATTCAACTGGCTCAATTACTTTGAAGTTGTCCTTGTAATAAGTGGTTCTTTTGTATTCGGTTGCAAAAGGGCCACTCTTTGAAAGGGAAGTTAGGGGATTTGTTTTTTCAACTATCTCAGCTAAGGCAGCAGTCAATTCATTGGTTAATAAACAATTGTGCTTAACCAATACACTTTCAATTATTCTTGGACTGAACTCTTGCACAATTGAATAAACACTGCAAAGCTCATTTACAATTTCCTGTGTGGTGGCCTTTGAGACGTGTAAAGTTGTTTGCATGCGAAGTAACAGTGATGCTACTTTGTGTTTAATCAAATCCTGTAGGTCTTCAACATCTATGTCACTATCTACTGTTGAGCAATCCGGGCTGAATGAATGGGTTTCAGAGTCTGCAATTTCAGGGTTTGAATCATCAGGAATGCAAGTTTGATACAAGTCTGTTCGAAAATCTTGAAAAGTGCTGTGGCGATGATTCCTACTTTTGTGAGCACGGAAAGTGCTGCACACACTGGTCTGGAAACTACAGTTTTGAAAGGGGCACCTCACTGACTCTTTATTTTTAATGTGTGTTGTAAGATGAGCAAAATACTGTGAAATACTGCAAGCCTCTGAAAAATTACACAGGTCACAGTTCACATTTGATGTTACTTTAAGCAATTTTGAGGAGGCTTGAAGACATTGACTATGTTCGCAGGTTAAATGCTTCTTCAGAGACAGTTCACTCCTAAATGTGCATACACAATCTTTATAGATGCATGGGAGTGGACAGTGACTTGCCTGATGACAGTGTTTGAACTTGTAGTGTGTGATTAGGGCACGCTGGTTGGGTGAGGAAAATCTGCAAATCTTGCAACACCACCTCATCGATTACTGCTTCCACTCTGCTTGCACTATACTGATACTGCAAAAAAAAAAAAAAAAAAGTTAAACTCCATCCAAGTACACATACATGTTACATACAGAAATATTCACTGAACATAGGGCTGCACAACTATTCAAATATCTAATTGCGATTACGGATGCCACGATAATGTAATTGTTCAAACAAGAACGCAGCACAATAGGAACTACCAGTGACGTAAGTGTACACTGAAATAAAAAGTCTCTCACCTGTCAGCCGTTATACTGCGCTAGTAGCGCACACTCTTTAATTGCACCCTGTGTAATTTATGTTTATGTTAAGTAAAAGGGGACAGTACTTGTTTGAGTCTACAATTTTTGTGTAAACAAATTTATTATAATAGGCATAAAAAATTAACATGGGAAAATGTGGATGCCATGGGCAAACGAGTTGAGAACCACTGTGATAAAGCTAGGCTATTCAAAACATCATTCAATAATTTGTAATTAATAATTACCCATTACAATTTTAAGGGAATAATAGACAATTATGATTTTTTTCATAATCGTGCAGCCCTAAAACATCTTACTTCCCAAATACAATTATGAGGAAAAAAAATATTAAAACTTTTTATTTCTATTTCTGGTGTCTATTTAATGTTATACTAATGATGTTGCTGTCAATATAAAAATTGAGCAGTGCTGTATAGCTTTTATTATGTGAAAATATTTTATATAAATAACGTAATCCAGAAATTAATGATTCTTCAGGGCTTCACAGGTAACACAATTGACATAAAAGTTTAATTATGTGATTATGAACTACAAAAAGTTGACATTATATTAATACAAAATCATGGCAAGTTACCTATATAGGCCTACAGAAGACGCACCATTTGCACGTGCTCAAAAACATTATGCTATGTCATTTGAAAAAAATAACAACTATGTATAACAAGTAAATCAAGCATTTTTATTCGTAATGGTAAACACAAATATGGACTGGCGGCGGAACTTCAGATATTAACGTTACTGGTCATTCTGTGTTTATAACGATAATGAGATCCGATCAAGTACATGCTAAAAAGTAACTTATATGTACACTTTTTTATCTATTTACCAACATTAACTTATACTAGTCAAAGACAACTTCTCTTTCTGCTCACGTCTCGACAGCAGCTCGGTGTCTAACACACTGTATAACGTTAGCTAGCAAAAATGTGCGTGCCAGTGCGTGTGGCTCCTGATTAACGTTAACTTACTAATCAAGTTGTCTTAGTTTGTCAATGCGATAGCCTGAAATTAATACGCGTTCGGTGAGCGCAAACGAAACAAGCCTAATTTTTACATGAAAGAAAGAACAAATCAGGGTATACTTACTATAAAAATCCATCTGCAGTTGTTCAAATAAGAGCTCCTTCGTCTTCTTTTTTCTCGCATCAGCAACTCGTGTCGTGATCTCGTCCTCTTGTGCAGAAAATGGCGATGGCGCGTCTGGCTCAAATTCGTTAAAATAGTACGTCATCATGACGTAGAGATTCTGGCACATGCGCATGAGGCAGAAAATTGAAAGAACCTATGTTTTGTTGTTATATGAACACGTTATTTTAAGTTTTAAATTTCCCTTCAAGTTGAGGTTGTTATAACTCATCCTATTGTGTAGTGAGACACTGCAAGTTGACAGGACATGATTTTACTTGTCCACCTGACTAAAACTCAGAATCACTTTTTACAGTGTAGGTGCTAGAGTGTTTTAGATAGGTTGATACCGTCTGCTCTTGTTCTGGTCTCTGAGAATCCATGGTTGTTGTCTCAGTTGTTGTCTTTGTCCTTGACTGTTTTCTGCCTCTCCTTGTTTTCTTCTTTTTATATTGGATTTTATGTGTTTGGGTCTTTCGTCCAAAAAAAATTAGACATGGTAGAAGCAGCTGGTGAAGACATATTGGAAGTTATTGGTAGTAAAATTGAAGGACACAGATCTCCACTTGTAGACTCTGTCATCTTTGTAAATATCTAAGAAGTTATATTGTAATATATCATCAGCTTTAGGATATAAATTTAATTATTATACGTTTTTTTATGAATTTTGTATTGTCCTTTTTTGTTCTTTAAAGTTTTTTTAACTACTATGTACGATGTGCAAAATGTTTGTGTGCTCAAGTGCACTCTGGGAAGCTGACATGTCTGTTAGATCTTTTATTAAATTGTTCTTCATCGTTGTGTTAAGAAAATCTAGTTTCTCTACTTTTGATACATTCACAAAGTACCTATGCAAGAGAAACAATTGTGTAGCTTTCTAACTGGATGCTTCTATGATTGTCTCCTTTTTGTCTTGCTTTTGCCACCTTTCAATAAAGTCAATAAAGATAAATATCTCATTCGGTTTCACTTTTATTTAGTTTTTATATTTTTTCACAAAGTAATAATCGACTACACTTGTTACTCATTTTATAAACAGCTTTTTTAGCATGAGACAAGAAAAAATATTAGAATTGAGGAAAGACAATATTTTGCTCTGCTTGCAAAGTTTTGCATTCCTCCAAGAAATTTGCACTTTTGGTCCCCTCTCTAAACTTTGCATTCCCTAATCCCCTTCAAATCTCTTTTAAGTGAATGTACAATTCCTCAAGGTAACGCAAATCTTTTGTAAGCAAACTCAAATGCTGTCTGTGTGTGTACATGGATTTGTGCCATCTTTGTAGTTTTTTCATGTTGACTGGTGGTCCCAGAGGGCTTTCCTTTGTCCTCTGTGCTCCCAGGGATGGAGTCAACGTCATTTCATGTGTCTCATCTACAAAAGGCATCTTTGAACTCTCTTACCCATTTTCCACCAACATGGTCCCGGTGCATGCATCCAGTCTGTGTCTGTTCATGAACTGTTCCATGCATTTCCCCTGCAGAAAAAGTGGAAAACGTATAAAAGAAATAATGTCAAACTGGTTTGTAAGTGTAACTGGTTATGCTGCTAGATACTTAACGTGTTCTTTTATTTGCAGTCGATTTCATCTAAGGCCGTGGGTGGAAGTCTTTTGTACCGCCAATAAACAGAACAGAAAGATTTTTTTAGTTGCTTTACCAATTCATTGATTAAATCATTTTTTATTTATCAATGATTTTGATTGTTTTTATTGTTTGCTGATTCTACTTGCATCAAAACAAGCTCATAATCGTTTTCTGAGCTTCCATGTTAATTTCTAAAGATGTTGCGTGCTTAATAAATTATACGCCATTCTAATTCACTGTCTTTTCCCCCACACACTACTGAGGTTGAATGAGGAGTCTGTTTACTATATCATTGTTTATTTGAATTTTGAGATATTCTATCATATGTGTATTTTAACAGTCTGTGAGTGGATCTGTCAGTCAGGCCTCACAATTTACCTCACGGATTACCTCAAATTATGACATAGGCAAAAGAACATTTTGCGCCCCCCAACCCCAATGTCTCGCTGTCGGTCGGAATACTCGTATGACCAAAACAGCTGTTTTTCAGGAAATGTAAACACTGTAGGCCTAATTTTTTAATAATAAAACATTGAGTTGTCAAAATTAATATTGTTGATTTATATATGATAATATACATGCATGTGTCATTATATTATTAAAATGAATTTACAAAGTTTTTGACCAGCATATATATATATATATATATATATGTGTGTGTGTGTCACTGGCTTTGAAATTTTAAGCAATACAAAAAAAGTATAAACGAACCTGAAATTGATGAAGATGAACTCACCCACCACTAGCCTATCTTAGCACAAAGACTGGAGGTAAACAGCTCCAGCTAGCATACTGCTCCCAATAAGTGACAAATTAACGCCAACATTTTCCTATTTACATGTTGTGATTTGTATAGTCACAGCATGTACAAATAACAAGGTCACATGAGACACAGCCATCTTCTATTTACACAACATGTAAATTGGAAAATGTTAGCGTTGTCACTTATTGGGAGCAGTATGCTAGATGGAGCAGTTTGCCTCCAGTCTTTGTGCTAAGCTAGACTAGCGGTGGGTGTGTCAGACAGTGTTAAGCCACGCACGGAGATGAATAGGGTATGCATGCACTTATCTAACTCTGGGGGATAGTCGGTGTGCAAAAGGTAAGGTTTGTTCGTTTAACAAAGGTAACTTCACACCAGAGAGGAAAACATTCTGGATCACTGTTATACTACAGTAAGTAGAGCTTATCACGCCGTCCCACAAGCTACATTGGGACGGTCTGATCACGTCATGGTCCATTTAATTCCTGTATACAGACAGATATTAAAACTCTCCAAACTGACTGTGAAGACATCAAAGCAGTGGACCAGAGAGGCAGTAGAGGAACTGCAGGCATGTGTGGTCTGAACTGACTGGGATGTATTCAGAACTGCTACCAACAGTCTGAATGAATACACAGAGGCTGTGACTTAATGAATAAGCTTCTGTGAGACACAATAATGACATTTAAAAGTGGCATTTAAGGCATTTAAAAGTGGGGACAGAACCATGTCAGTTCAGTCAAAGTACAAGTTTAACAAACCAGTGAGAGAAGCTAAACAGCTGTACTCTGAGAAACTACCACAACAGTTCTCAGCCAATAACCCTTCTGTCTGGAAAGGGCTTAGATAGATCACAAACTGCAAACCTAAAGCCCCCCACTCTGCTAATAACTTGCATCTGGCCAACAGCATGAATAACTTCTACTGTAGCTTTGAAAAAACATTGGATACCATCCCCTGCGACACCAGCCATCAGCTTCAGCCCCAGCCCATCAGCTTCACCTCCTCCACCACAATAGCAGCTGAGGTCACTTCACAGATGCCCAATTCAACGGCACCCTCCCTCTCCTTTCCCACTAGAAGAACGACTCTCTATATCCCAGAGAGACGTTAATAAAGTCTTCAAGAGACAGAAACTGATCAGCTGTCTCCAGTGTTTACAGACATTTTTAACACCTCACTGGAATCTGCCATGTTCCAGCCTTCTTTAAGACCTCCACCATCATCCCTTAATGACTACAGACTGGTCGCTCAAGGCATCTGTGGTAATGAAGGCTTTGAGCACCTGGTGATGTCCTATCTTAAATCCATCACTTAAATTTCACATCTGCTTTTAACACAATCATCCCTGCTCTGCTACAGGACAAACTCTCTCAACTGAGTGTGCCTGATTCCATCTGCAGGTGTATTACAGACTTTCTGACAGACAGAAGGCAGCATGTGAGACTAGGACAACATGTCTCTGACTCCAGGACCATCATGTTCCCCCAAGACTGTGTTCTGTCTCCTCTACTCTTCTCACCTCCAGTCACCAGTCCTTCAAAATATTTAAGTTTGCAGATGACACCACCCTCATCGAGCTCATCTCTGAAGGGGATGAGTTTGCCTACAGGTGTGATATTGACCATCTGGTGTCCTGGTGCAGTCAGAACAATCTGGAGCTCAATGCGTTAAAAACAATGGAAATGGTAGTAGACTTAACGAAGAACCCACCTCCATACACCCCCATCATACTGCGTGACTCCCCTGTCAATACTGTGGACTCTTTCCACTTCCTGGGAACTATCATCACCCAGGACCTCAAGTGGGCACTGAACATTAACTCTCTGATCAACAAAGCTCATCAGCGGATGTACTTCTTGCGGCAGTTGAAGAAGTTTCACCTGCTGAAGACAACAATGGTGCACTTCTACACTTCCATCATCAAATCCATACTCACCTCCTCCCTCACCATCTGATACGCTGCCAAAGATAAAAGTAGACTGAACCATGTCATTCGCTCTGCTGAGAAGGTCAAGCCTGAGAAGGCTGCAATTTGCCATCTCTTTAGGACCCGTACAATTCCTGGATTCTAAAGCGGGCAGTGAAGATTTTGGCTGATCTCTCTCACCCTGACACAAACTTGTTGAGGCACTCCCTTCAGACAGGAGACTGCGGTCCATCAAGACTAAAACCTCACGCCACAAAAACAGTTTCTTTCCATAGCCAAATGGCCTCATCAGCACTGTTTCACACACATTACATTGATTGCAGACTACTCAGTCTGCTATGTTGTATATTTTTCAAAGTTAAAACTGTTTTAATGTTAATTATTTATGTATTTTTTATTTATTGATTTTTATATGAATTTATTAATATTGTTGTGCACCTGTGCACCAGGACAAATTCCTTGTACGTGTTGTTGTACTTTACAATAAAAGCTGATTCTGAAGAAGAAGTCCACTAGCTCTCAACGCTCACTTCGCCTGCAGCGTCGAGTCTTCTGAGGTATTATAGTTCAATCCCTTTCGTGTATATATTTTCATGCACCCTCATAATGCGATTATAATTTAATTTTGGCAATATTGCGAATAAGCTTTTCCTCATGTAAATGCAAAACTTTTATATTCCATTACACTCCTAAGCAATCATAAAGGCTGTTTTTTTTTGTGTGTGTGTGTGTTTGTAATTAACATGCATGTAAACACTTGAAGAGAGAAAACCTGATAAAATGCTTCAGTTTTCTTCCTGTTATATTTTTTTTTAAATGTATACCAAAAGTATAACAGAAAGAAAATAAAAGCGTTTGATCTGTCTTCTCATTTTCTCTCTCACTTTTTCTCTCTTCATTATCCCCTCATTAAGCTGTATGTGCTCTTCACACTCCAGACCAGTGGGTGGCGGAACGGCACTCTTTAAGTTGATTTCACAAACCGGCAAAAACAGAAGAAGAGGAGACGCGCTCTGAACAACAGCTGATTCAAAACAAAAGATTTGAACCTTCACGAAACAGTTTTTAAACGATCACTATTTACAAGTGTAGAGATGCATTCAGACCAGCAGGAAGAACAGAAACCTGTAAAAACTGAGTTTATTGAAGATTACTGTGAGAAACCTGTAAAAATGGAGCTTATTGAAGATTACAGTGAGAACAGGAGTGATCCTGATCAAGAACCCCTCAGAGTGAAGCTTGAAGAGACTGAAGAACAGACAGGTTGGTGATTGTTCTTGATTCTTCATTAATGATGCTGTGAAACAAAAAGTTATACATCTTAAGCAGTTCTTTAATGGTTAGCCAGTCAACATCCATTCGTCATACAGGTATACATTCTGACATAAATGTGTGTGAAAAATCCCTAAACAAAAAAATGTGACGTTGAACATTATTTTTTACAACAACATAAGGTTGTTTAAATAGCCTAACAGATTTTGTGAGAACAGCTTTGAACTATTCAATGAATGTCTTTCTACAAATGCAATATGGTACACATAACAAAACAACATAGCAAACCATTTCTGTTAAAAGCATGATTTTTTCAGTCTTTGAACTCAAACTTTTACTTGTATGGCGTTAATAAGTGTTTAGGCCCGTTCACAACAAGAATGCTAACTAATATTGTAACGACTGAGACAATCAGATACATAACTTTGTTACATTTAACAAATAAGCTTTAAAGCCCACTGTGATGATGGGCTAGGTCAATTACATCATCACTAGAGTACCAGTCTAATGCTATTCTGAATTTACTTGGTGTGTTGAGTCCAGAAATAAGTTATTGCATATTGTGTTGACAAATATGAGGAGGGACAGTACCAACATCAAGTGTGCAATGTGTTAGTGTTGAAAGATAATAGAGAGGCATTGTTTGCTTTAAATTATTTCTTTATTGTGTGAGTTTACATTTTATAGCACATGTTAGATCTTACCTGTTTGATCCAATGTTTTAGAGGTGGGTTCGGGTAGTCCCTTACAAAAAATAACTGCAGTACAATGAAGTACAACTGCAGTAAAACTGCAGTTCAAAGCAGTATAATTGCAGTACAATGAAGTACACCTGTAGATTTGCAGTATAACGAAGTATAGATACAATATAACTGCAGTACATTGAAGTTCAACAGCAGTAAAACTGCAGTACAAAAAGTACAACTTCATTATAGTGAAGTATAACTGCAGTACAACTGTAGATCTGCAGTATAATGAAGTATTGAAACCAGATTGAAACAATAACACGGATGCACTGATATGCATGTGAAGACTTTAAATGCAAAAACCTCATCTTACTTTTTTTTTTTTTTTTTAATGAGCTTTTTTTAATCAGGCTCCTATGTTTAGGTTTAGTAATTTCACTTTGATGGCAATGAGGTCATTTTAGTTGAAAGTGAAATTATTGAACCTAAATAAAGAAGCTTTATAAAAAATAAATAAAAAAAAAAGCTTATTTAAATAAATAAAAAACCTTCAGATGGACTTTTTGGTTTTTGCATCTGAAGTCTTCATAGGTCTACCGTTTGTATCTGTACTGCAGTTATGCTGTATTGTGTGACGAACTTTTTCACCCGCATAAATTGCCCGCACGTGACCAGATCTTCTTCCTTCGCGCGAACGCGCAGCGGTCGTTGTCCTGACAACGAGTCTCGAGATCAGCTGATGCTCGTTACAGGTTACGGGTCAGTCAGCGTATTTTCCCGTAGTGTCTGCTCCATAAAATACGGTTTGGTTGATTATTCACTGACGACATCATTCATATACGTTCATAATTGTGAACTCTCACAATTAAAACACAAAGACATGACAGAAATACAACCCGTGGTCATTCACAAGTGGGACGGAAGAGAAGCGATTTCTGGAAGAAAAGAAGTTCAATAAGCGAGGTTGGCCTCGTCAAGTCATTCAGTTTAGCGGTGAGTATAACGTATAATGCCCTCAAATCTGTTTATTTTAATTTTAGAGATATGTAAAAAAGACTTTAAGTAACGTTATATGTTATTCAAACCAGTGTGAGCAAGAGGAAACGCGCTTACTGTAGTTTTACACTGTTTACTTTTTAGAGTTGCGTCACAACAGATTGTGCTCGGTTTGCAGCATTATTTTCTTTCTTTTTTTCACTGTACACAAAATTCAGTTTATTAATGATAATGATAATTGTACTTATATTTGTTTTATGTTAAATTGGTAACACTTTACAATAAGAACTAACCATGAGTAATACATTTGTTACTGTATTTGTAAATCTTTGTCAAGGTTAATAAAAATACAGCTGTTCATTGTTAGTTCATGTTAGTTCACAGTGCATTAACTAATGTTTACAAGGTTTTAATAAAACATTAGTAAATGTTGAAATTAACATTAACAAAGATTAATAAATGCTGTATACGTGCAGTTAATTATTAGTTCATGTTAACTAATGTAGTTAACTAACGAACCTTATTGTAAAGTGTTACCGTTAAATTTCTTTGGAATATCGGACACTACTTGATATACATAACAAATACAAGCAATTATGTTCAATAGTTAATTGACATTAATGTGCAGAAAAGGATTTTTTTTTTTTTTTTTGAAATACTTTTTATTGTGTGATTGCTATTTTCAGGAAAATGCTCTGGTAACAACTAAAAACAGAAGACCAAAAATGTAATCCAACAGAAAATAATGGCTGCGGTTAAACAAAGATGCACTCAAATAACGGTAAGCTACATTCTTTATTATACCTTTTATAAACTATTATCTTTATAGTTTAGAATGCATAATGACTGATATTGTACTTCAGGAACCAAGGGAATGCTGGAGGAATCAAGTGTACGAAGTCCTCCGTTTCCTCAGCCATTAAAGAATTCAGACGTGAAGAGATTTAGGATTTAAAAAATGAAATCAAAGAGCTAAAAGAAGATTTACAATATTAGCGCAGATTCAGGATAAAAACCGAGAGAGAGCTGAAGGAGTGGAAAGGTAATGAAATCTAGTTCTACCACAGCAATTATTCTCAGTAAACATCATTTCTCAACAGTTTGCTCGTGGACTCTCTTCTTTTGTATTATAGCATAGTCTGTTTGAATACTTGATTCTGATTGACTGGAAGGTGTGCATTCAAATAATGAATGCACAGATAGTTACAGTCAGATTAATCATCATTCTGAATTAATGTGCTGCTTTACTGTAACACACACACATACAGTCCCTCTCACACAGAAACATATTTCTAAGCAACAAGGTCTTAACGTTGCTGTTTTTGGAGTAATTAAACTGACAGCTTCACTAGAGTGATGGTGCACAGACACAGGTAATTCACATATGCACAATCTTTCTCTTTCTCTCTCTCCCTCGTTCATTCATTCAAATAAATGTAGTTGAGCTCTGCAGCTGCTGATGATTTTTAACCTTTAAAACAGCATTTTCCACAAGATGGGCAAAAATCTTACACTAAACCATGAATGAAAGTTAGAAGTGTGGGTCTTTTATAAAGTGAATTTTACATAAAGAGCTGTTTTTGTATAAAAAAAATATTTATTCACAATAAAATAAAAAAAAAGATGCACTGGTAACATGTAAAAACAGAAGATAATGGCTGCGGGGAAACAGATTCACTCCCAGCATTTAAAAATGATTGTGTCTTTCTGCTTTTTTCCAGAAATGCATGTTATTGGGCAAATTGTGTAGACTGTCAATGGAGTGACAGAAAGATCTCAGATTTCATCAAAAAGGTCTTCAATTGTGTTCCGAAGATGAACGAAAGTCTTACAGGGTTGGAACGACACGAGGGTGAGTAATTTAACTTCTTTTACCTGGAGTGTTCAAACTTCAAAGCTATTATTAATGCTGAACAGTAAACCATAAAAGAATAACTAATTAATATGAATACTTTCCACAAACACTTGCTGACACCAAGTTAAATTTAAGAGATTAACTTGCAGATTCATTTTAGGCATAATATATCCCTGAGGTGAAGAGTGTAACTGAAAGAGTTTCTCTGATTCTTTTTGTTTGTTTTTCCAGACTACATCCAAAATATTGTTTCCACATCTGAGATGAAGGCAGTTAAAAGAACCAAGTGGAATAATGAGGATAAGCTCTTCAAAAAAACGCAACCTCTCTGAATAATGTGGGGGAAGATATATGCATGATTTATAAATAAACACTTTAAATACATTGTCTAACTCCCAGCCTGTTATTTGAAGTTATATTAAAAAAAAGTAAAATCACATTTGTTGCATTGCAGTTGTTTTGTACCTTAATTCATTATATTGCAGATGTGTAAAAATAAACTTATTCTGGTTGTATTTCAATGGTATTGTACAGCATTTTATTAGTATTGCATTTTGGTAGTATTGTAGGCTAATTGCACTTTAGTTGTATTATGTATTGCAGTACTACCACAGTTATATTGCAGTATTATTGCAGTAATACCACAGTTATATTGCAGTATTATTGCAGTAATACCACAGTTATATTGCAGTATTATTGCAGTACTACCACAGTTATATTGCAGTATTATTGCGGTAATACCACAGTTATATTGCAGAATTATTGCAATAATACCACAGTTATATTGCAGTATTATTGCAGTAATACCACAGTTATATTGCAGTATTATTGCAGTAATACCACAGTTATATTGTAGTACTACTACTGAGTAAAACTGCAGTTGTACTCCAGCTATAATGCAATACTGCAGTTTTTTCGTGTCCAAAAAACTGCATTTTCTATATGTAACAAAAACTGCAGTATTACTTCTAAAAAACTGCAGTAATTTTTTGTAAGGGGTGCGCATATCCGGAATGTACCATTTTACAAAATGGAGGGAAACATGAGTGCTATGAGGTGTTAATGTTTAATGTAAGTTTTTTGTGGTGTTATGTTATGCATGTTTGTATTGTGGTTACTATATGTCAGAAATGAGTTCATGAACAGTAATTATGTTATTTATGTATTGTTAGCTGTGGAAGTTTGTGAGGAGTGTTACGGGCAAAGGTCCTACCCCGTGATAATGGTTTGTCCCACTAGAGTTTGGGTGGGAAAACTGTATATTTATGCTGCGTTCTATTATTTATCCGTGTCGGAGTTCCGACTAGAAAGACAGACGTTGCCTAGCAACACGCACCAACACGCCCCCTTTCCTCGGATTTTGCCGCTCGGAAGTTTGGACAACCGTGAGGACTAGGGCTGCAACAAACGGTTATTTTGATAATCGATTAATCTAACGATTATTAGAACAATTAATCGTTGATTATTTTGCCGACTAATCAGTAAGTTTGGAACGATTATTCAGCTTTTTCAATTAGTTAAAACACTGAGTTATACATATTCTAACTATAATATAAAAAAAGAAAATCACTTCAGCTTTTGAAATGGTTGTTTTAGTGAACTTTGAGCCAACTAAACAGGTCTTTTTTTTTATTTATTTCAGCAATAATCATAAACTTATACAATCATGCCAGAGGCAGTTCATATACATTGAATACAATTTGTTGAGGATAAAATACACAAAAAAGCCACAGGCTTATTTCCATTGTGGTCCTCTACCTGCATAAAATGAAACGAACAGTTCAAATGGGAATAAAATCAAATAACAAGCAACTCACACTTTACAAATTCTTAAGGCATCCTAATTGGAAAGCCATTTTTTAACTTCTCTTCTAAAGGGCCATGCCTCCTGTAATTGTTTTATATGATCAGGCAATTCGTTCCAAGCAACTGCACTTGAGTACAAAAACGAATTTTTCCCAACTACACTTTTAAACCGGTACAGATATATATTATTTATCCTTGCCCTTGTAGAAATACAATGTACATCTCTCACAAAAACATAGTAGTCATACAAGTATTTAGGAACAGTTCTCTGAATTATTTTGTACACCATCATAATTTTAATAAACATTACTCTTTTATCCACTTTTAAAATACCCAATTCCCTGAAATGGTTATTGTTAAGATGCATACGAGGATGCAAGCCCAGAACGATTCTGCACAACCTGTTCTGAGCAGTCTGTAATTTATTTTTAACATGTTTTTTAGAGCCACTGTACCAAAAAGTTACTGCATAGTCGAAATGAGGTTGCACTAATGCACCAGCTAACATTGTCATTGTTTGTTTATCTAAATAAGCAGCCTGTCTTGCTAAAAATTTTATTCGATTATTTATTTTCGATAAAGCTACAGCTGCCATGCTATCTCCAGTCATTTTGTTATCAAGAATACATCCCAAAAATTTAACTTCTTGTTTAAAAGTAAAATACTCATCTCCCACCCTTATTTCTGAGTTGGGACATTTCTTCAACTTTGCAGCCGAACCGAATAAAATAACCTCAGTTTTCCCTAAGTGCAAAAATAGCTTATTTTGAAAACACCAATTAGACACTTCTACAATTTCTCTACTTAACTTGTTTTCTATTGTTTCTTTATTTTCATCAGTAACTATTATTATGGCATCATCTGCATATAATGATAAGTGGCTAGAACAGGCCATCTTTAAATCATTTATATAAATTAAAAAAAATAAGGGCCCTAATACACTACCTTGTGGTACTCCACTAGAGATCGGCAAAAAGTCTGAGCACACTCCATTTACATCGACCATTTGACACCTGTTCGTAAGATAGGATTTGATCCATTTACATGAATTAGAGTCAAAACCCATAGCATTTAATTTCAGCAACAGAATACTATGGTCAACTGTGTCGAAGGCTTTTCGTAAATCGAGCAGTACCATCCCACTTAATTTACCTTTATCTATTCCTTTCTTTATATAATCCGTCAAATATAGAATAGTTGACTCTGTGGAATGCAACCTTCTAAAACCAGACTGAAATTCATATAAAATACTAAAATTGGAAAAATATTCTTCAATTTGGTCAAATAATATTTTTAAAAAAATTTTAGATAACGAAGACAGGATTGACACAGGCCTATAATTATTACACTCTAGCCTACTCCCTTTTTTGAAAAGGGGAAAAATTTTAGCTTGTTTAAATTCAGCCGGTACCTTATTCTGGCAGATAGACAGATTTAAAATGTGAGTAACCATAGGAGTTATAAAATTAGCAGCGTCTTTAATAAACTTAGCCGGAATATTATCTAACCCTGTGGCTTTATTGCACTTCAATTCACTTAGTTTCTTATAAACTGTCTCCTCTTTTACTTTGTTAAATGAAAAACCTCCTAAGGCAACACCACAATTATCATAATATTCTTTAAAGTGTAAGTTGCAGGTTAAATTTTTCACGAAGTAATGCAATGTGTTTATTAAACATAAAGATAAGAACCGCCCACCATTGTTTTTTATACCAAAATGCTGATATAATATGAAAAGTTGGCACTTTTAACAGTGGTTTTAACCGCTCCCGCTCCCTTCCACTAGATGGGGCGTGACGTCATAAGAGGAACTCACTAGTAGAGTTACCGTACACTAGCAGCTATAGATGCCTTACATAACTTCAGAAAAGTTGGTTGTATGTTTTATTTGATAAAAAAAAATTATGGATAAAATAACTCCATTGTAAACATACTCGTGTGTGCTGACTTCAAGGGGATCGTGATCCTGCCTGAAATAAGAATACGCTATTCGCAAAACAAACGGGTTCAGGCACGTCAGATCAGCCGGTCGCAGGTCGAGCTGTTCCACTAAACACCAAAACGCGTTCACCTCACGGCAGCACACACTCTCCACTGCTGATTCAATTGGGTGGCATAGCCCACACAAACACAGTGATGGGGACATCGATCTCTCTTTTTCTCTTCTGACAATAAACATCGCTAATTAAATCGTGAGAAATTGATAACGCGTGGATTGAGGAAGGGTATTACATGACGTTTGAGGCGTCGATGAGACTAGCGATTGATGCCTATGCAGTGTGTGCATCTCTAACGTTGCAGGCTTGCAGCTCTGATTTGACCTGACTTACTGTAAGTAAATAATGTCTTCAGTCGTTGTCCCTCCTTGCTTTTCTACATGACGGCAATATTTTGAAAAGACTCGCTTGTTCCGTTGTATTATCCGGGTTAAGTTTGCACCAGACTAGCTCTAACGTAGCTAACGTTACTCACCTGGCCAACCCTCCACTAATTCTCCTCACACCAAGCATTAATAACTCTTTGAGTGCCATGGCTGCCCTCTCTCACGCCTGACCAGTTAAAAATTGTAGGGCTGTGGTCCATAAAGAATTTGATGGTTTCCCACATCCTCAGTCGTTTTCCAAATAGCCATAATACAGTAGGAATCTAGCAGAGTATGGGTTGCGAGTTCCTCTTGTGACGTCATCACCCAGTAACTGAAAAAACACGCTACCTTTTAAGAAACCCCAATAAATGTTATTTTAACGCATTTTAAGACAGAAATAATTAAATATATACATATAGAGCACTTTAATTTACACATTAATTGGCTGTGGTGGTTAACCTGCAACTTACACTTTAACCAAATTATCATCATATAAATCTGATTTTGCTGGAAGCTCTTTTACTAAATTATCGCCCACCGTAGTAAAAAACTAATTTAAACAATTTGCTACCTTTTTCTGATCTGTCATCAATTGACCATTAATTTTGAGACTGATTTTTGAATCTTTACTTTTAACCTTTTGCCGATAGCCTAAACCACTCAAGATTCGCCATAGTTTTTTAGAGTCTTGTTTAGCTTCACTGATTTCATTCATCAAAAAAATTTTTTTGGCCTCTTTAATCTTGCATCTTATCTCATTTCTTTTACGTTTAAATTTGTTATAATTATCTTTATTTCCAACTTTTTTGAATAATTTTAAGCTATTATTACGTTCCTTGATATCTTTTAAAATACTATCTGTCATCCAGGGTTCTGTTCTTTGCTTGATTCTTATTTCTTTGCAAGGTGCAACTTTATTCAAAACTTGCACAAATCTCTTTTTAAACCTGTCCCAAACTGTATCCACATCATCAAACTGCATCACTTCTTTCCAAAATACAGGCAAGTGATAAGACCGTAATAAGTTATAGCCTAGTGTTACAATAATAAAAACAGCCCTGACTCCTAAGCTCGATCAAGCTTTATTCTATGCAAAACTAAATCATCACATTACTGTAATTATATTATTATTGTTCATATTATTGCTAGTATTAGTAGTATCACATTCTCTAATAAAGAGATTTACTGCTAGTTATTTACGTTAGCACCAGCTGGAGAACATTCACCTCTCACCGGCTCGTCTTGTGCTTTTACATGCATGTTGTGCTCCCGTGTAAAGCAAGTACCACCTAGCATGTATTGCACACGACAGCATTCTTGGTTTTTAGGTTTTGTGAAACTTTCACACACTGCTAGTTCGGATTCGTTTGCACTCCGTCATAATTCGCGCTGTGTTTTCTTCTACCACAATAGCATTTGTAACGGCTGCATTACATTCTAGCGCTACAGCGCCGTAGCGGTCAAATCGCGATATTGCAGGCCCTTACATTAGGTCACGTGGGATCAAACGACTACTCGACAACAAGATATTTTGTCAACAATTTTTTATTGTCGACGTTGTCGACAATGTCGACTAATCGTTTCAGCCCTAGTGAGGACACCGAGCAAGAATTCCGATACGGAATCCAAGATGGCTGCGCCCTGTGTGATTTGTTTTCATTGTTTGTGTACCGCTTTGGTTGTTTAAATGACGTTGTTTAAATTTTAATCACTCGTCGTATTACTGCAATACCTTACTGCGTCCGTATCACTGCCTGTGGGTATAAGAATCTGTCTTGTTGTGAGTGCAATATTGAATGAAGCCTTGTTTCAAACAGGTGTTACTAACGTGGCTAGCGTTGCTAACAGAAGGTAAACTAGTTACTAGGTGAAGCACATAGTGCTACTTATTTTGG
Source organism: Abramis brama (assembly GCA_022829085.1). NCBI lineage: Eukaryota > Metazoa > Chordata > Actinopteri > Cypriniformes > Leuciscidae > Abramis > Abramis brama. The sequence continues at coordinate 27,474,180 of CM040773.1, read as the reverse complement.
AGCGCCTGGTACTCGCCCAGTGCTCAACGGCTTTCTGGGTGGCGTCCATGTTTTTCTCCGACTCGGACGCGCAAAACATACCAGAACGCTTGAAGTGTGGAAGTGACGTCATATCCGAGGTCCGAGTCGGTTCGTTGACAATAATAGAACGCACCATAAAACAATGGATTGAGCAGGTTGAAGGAGGTTGTTGTTGCATCCTGTGAAAGCTATGTACACGTTTGAACATGTTTGAGGTGAGACATGCTGTCAATTTTGGTGGATGCACCACTAGGCATTGTTTAGTGCCAGTTTTGCTGCTCACAGCATTTTTTCTTTTGTTTGTAGCATCAGTGTATGTATGATACCATAAGTGTTTTTTTTGTTTTGTTGTTGTTGTTGTTTTTTGTGTGCTTTTTGCACTTTGAGGACTGCTCCTTGTACAATGCAGCTTCTGAAATAAATCACAACTGCCATTTTTAAAATCACTCCTTTGTACTGAGCCTTCCTAACTTCTCCCAGGCCTCTTGGCAATTCTCTACATGACACCCACTTTTAGTAATTAAAAACATCCCCACAAAAGAGATAAGAGAGCAGAAATGGCCTCAGTCACCAAGGAGACCATCAGTTAAGATGGTTTTATTGCTGCAAAAAATGTTATATGGTAAAAACAGAGACCATAGGACAGAAAAATACACATTAAAACAGACTTTCCCTATATTAATTTGTACTGATCTATAAATGAACATGCATTCCAGGACATTGTGTGTGATATTGTTACGTCTTGTATAGTGCATCTTGAATTTGTATTTTTCACTCATGCTTTATGAGAGAACTACTAGTAAATGTAACCCCACCTTAGAGGTGGGTGATATAGCAAATAATATCTTATGATGATTTTTTTTTTTTAAGAAAATCATGATTTTATCATGATTCTTGTTTTGCATATTGGTTTTACTATTTTGCAAGTGACTAAGCAATACATCATAACTAATGTCCCTATTTTAAAAATAAAGCTTTACAGAGTCATAAAATATAAAATAAAAAGGGTGGCTGACATTTAGGCCAAAGTGGCAAAGATTTTAAGAAATAAAATTTTAATTTTTTATTAAAAAAAAGCGTTAAAGTACGAAGTGAGAGGAAGCTAAATTTCAGTGAGGTTGTCAAAAATAGGCCTAGTAATTGTTTATATTGTTTATAGTAATTGTTTATTAAAAAAAAAATATTTGATGATTTACTGAAAATTAAAACTTTTTAACTTTCATTTTAGGCCTGATGGTAGACATTAAGAAGAGTGAAGAACTGGATGACGCGGAGGAGGAGCATCGTGTCAAAACTGAAGAAAAATCTTTGAGTTGCTCACAGACCGGAAGTAAACTTGTAGTGAGAAGAGCCATCAAAAATTTCACTTTCTCTCAGTGTGGAAAAAGCTTCCCATACAAACAAAGTCTTAAAGATCACATGACAGTTCATAGCGGAGAGAAGCCTTTCACATGTGATCAGTGTGGGAAGAGTTTTACACAAAAAGAAACCCTTAAGAGACACATGAAAATCCACACCGGAGAGAAGCCGCACACATGTGATCAGTGTGGGAAGAGTTTTTCACAAGGATACCTTAAGAGACACATGAAAATCCACACCGGAGAGAAGCCGTACACATGTGATCAGTGTGGGAAGAGCTTCGCACATAAAGGAGCCCTTAATCGTCACGTGAAAATCCACACTAGAGAGGAGCCGCACACATGTGATCAGTGTGGGAAGAGTTTTACACTAAAAGGAATGCTTAAGGATCACATGAAAATCCACACTGGAGACAAGCCGCACACATGTGATCAGTGCGGGAAGAGTTTCACACTAAAAGGAACGCTTAAGAAACACATGAAAATCCACACTGGAGACAAGCCGCACACATGTGATCAGTGTGGGAAGAGTTTTATACTAAAAGGAACGCTTAGGGATCACATGAAAATCCACACTGGAGAAAAGCCGCACAATTGTGATCAGTGTGGGAAGAGTTTTATACTAAAAGGAACGCTTAAGAAACACATGAAAATCCACACTGGAGAGAAGCCGCACACCTGTGATCTGTGTGGGAAGAGTTTCACACTAAAAGTAAACCTTAAGAGACACATGATAATCCACAATGAAGAGAAGCCGCACATATGTGGTCAATGTGGGAAGAGTTTCAAACAAACAGGAAACCTTAAGTTTCACATGATAATCCACACCGGAGAGAAGCCGCACATATGTGATCTGTGTGGGAAGAGTTTCACACAAACAGGACATCTTAAGAATCACATGAAAATCCACACTGGAGAGAAGCCGCACACATGTGATCAGTGTGGGAAGAGTTTCACACAAACAGGACATCTTAAGTATCACATGAAAATCCACACCAGAGAGAAGCCGCACACATGCTATCAGTGCAGGAAGAGTTTCAGAAGTGTTCAAGCTTTGAAATTACATCTGTGTTCTCATTCTGGAGAAAGAAGCACAAGAAAGTTGATAAAAAGGGGAAGCCTTACACGTGTTCTGCTTGTGAAAAAAGTTTTACACGACTAAGCGCTTTTAAAGTACACCAGAAAACACATACCAGTGCGAAAGCAGTGTGAAAGACATTTGCTAAACTGAAAAAAACGTCATCAGAGAATTCACATTGGAAAAAACCTTTCAAGTGTTCACATTGTGACAAGAGATTTAGTCCACCAGGACAACAGGACAACTGAAAATACACTAGAGCATCCACACTGAAGAGAAGCCATTTCATCCTCCTCCAAGTGAAAAAATAATAATAAAGTTTTCCTTATTCTTCTTCAGAATTATTAAGCATATGTAACATATTTAAAACTTGTCAAAATCACGTGATAAAATACAAATTACACAAAATACACATTTATCAAAAAACATAATTACTCTTGATATAAGGCAACATATTACAAAATTATGAATGTAGTTATTGCTCTAACACACAATGTCAAGCAGTAAGAGTTGTTTCTTCCACAAGATCCTGTCCTAACTAGCCAAAACTAATTACCAAAAAATCATACTAAATTTTATAGTAAACTAGTTTAATTTTCAAGACCAACGGTTTCAAGTTTGAGATTTGCTCAAAGTTACTCCCAGAAGAGCAATATCTAATTAGTTGTATTCCTATATATCATTAGCTTTAGGATATAACTTGAATTAATATATTTTATTATGATTTTTGTATTGTCCTTTTCCCCGCTAAATTTCAATTTTTTTTCTTTTACTCTCTTTTATGAAAAAAAAAAAAGGATCTCCCGCACACTATTCGTACTTGCAAGTAAGTATCAAAAAATCTTTATTAACAACGTTTCGGTCTCACGACCTTCATCAGGCATTAGGTCGTGAGACCGAAACGTTGCTAATAAAGATTTTGTGATGCTTGCAAATACGGATAGCGTGTGGGAGATCCTTGTTTTTTTGTTAATTTCTTGACCTAATTTCTTTTTTTCCACGCACCTATCACCCGCAGGTGTGCGATTGTGTTTGCTTTTTGATTGCCTCTTTTATGAAAAAAAGTATTTTTTTTTTTACATGTACAAATGTTTGTGTGCTCAAGTGTATTCCGGGAAGCTGGCATGTGTATTTGAATTTTTTTTATTCATTATTTTATTAATATTAATGATCTTTCCCTATAATTAATTATGTACTTTCCTAATAAGGCAGAGAAAGGTTCAATTGGCTAGGAGCCTGGGCTATGGCCTATGTTATCTATGTAGCAGAGATATAAAGAGGGAGAGAGCCTCCCCTCAGCGCACACTCTCATATTCTCCTGACTAACTATGTGACTGTGAGCCTTTCTTGCAAGAAATAAACCATTATAATCATTGATTGAAAATGTGTCTCTTATTTAGAATTGTTTATTGTTTATTTGCCACAACAATTTGGTGTAAGAAGTGGGATTCCTTGGATGTGCCTTTTGGAACCGAGAGCGGACGGTGTTTGGCCACCTGGACTTAGCAGTTCCAGCCCTACCTAGTAAATTGAGAGAACTGGGTAAGAGACAAACATAAATTGTTCTTAGAAAAAAATATGAAATGGGGGAAATTGAGAGATTAAACCATGCTGATGACCTGAGTCTGTGGTGGAGTAGAGAGTTTGATGTGTTGCAGCAAAAACAATAACTAACAAAAACAGCATCACAGCATAAGAGACATCAGGATTTAAATTGTCCTTAAAAGATATTTATTCTTGCAAGAATGTTCCCAGTCCATCTACAGTCCAGCTGCAGGTGGAGTGAGACTCAGAGCAGAGGTTGACCAGCTTCTTTATAGTCTTCTTTTCAAAAGCTATCTCTGTTACCCACCCCAAACACAAGGAACAAAGGAACCCCCCTTGACCCCTCCCCAGCTCAGGAATCTTATCACCTCTGAAGTCTCACACACACCCTTCCAGCTGTATCAGCATCATGAAAGAAACTCAAAATACAGCCAAATGAATGTATGGCATTCATTTGTTAAATCATTGAAAATAAAATACGAAGAAAAGAAAATTTTTTCCATAACAGATGTGTAATTAAATATGAGGTTCTGTGGGGTGCGGACTGGATCGATTCCATTCCTAGAGCTTCCGAACAAATGGGTGTTTGGGGTGCGGACTGATGGGGCAGTGAACCCGAGGTTAGCCCATAAGTCAGTCCTAGAGCTCCCCCTGTCCGATTTTAGGAAAAAATCGAGTCTATTGGAGACTACAATAGACTACTCAGGCGTGCAAAAAGTATACCACGGACACAGAGTAAATCACCATGGGAAAATCTGAAAAGTGGGCATTGGGTCGACTCCTGAGATGCAAAGAGGTCCACTTCCGCTTTTCCGAACATGTCCCAAATCAGGGCTACTGTTTGACGGTTCAGCATCCACTCCCCCGACCTGAGCTTCTGCCTCGACAGAAAATCCGCTGCAAGGTTCAAGATACCGGGGACATGGACTGCCCTCAGGGAAAGGAACTTGTCCTGAGCCCACAGGAGGAGTTGGCGTGCATGCCTGTCTAGGGTGCGCGACCGTGAGCCCCCCTGCCGGTTTACATGGGACACTTGTAGATGATCTAACTCCCGACCTCTAAGATCATCTAACTGCGTTACGTAAATTACGTTAATGTTGCAGTATCATGTAGGCTACTTCTGTAATTTGTTTGCGTTAATTGTGTAATTTTTTTTACTTCTGCAGATCATCTGCTCCTGTCAACAGCACTTCATTTTAAATGAAGCTCCTCCTACAACAGTTGACCAATAAATGCTGTAATATTCCCATCAGCCTATGACTGAAGAAGATTGAGTTTGTGAAATATTGAGAACGAGTGATCCAGAATTCTGCAGAATGAAACCTGAAGATACTGATTAACAAAGAGGTTGGTGTTTATTCTTTATTCTTCATCATGCAAATATACTGCATATATGTGACCCTGGCCTGGACCACAAAACCAGTCACAAGGATCTTTTTTTCTTTTTTTTTTTTTAATTGAGATTTATACATCACAGGAAAGCTGAATAAATAAGCTTTCCATTGATGTATGGTTTGATTAGACAATATTTGGCCGAGATACAACTATTTGTAAATCTGGAATCTGCTGTGCAAAAATATTTAAACATTGAGAAAATCACTTTTAAAGTTGGCCATTTATGTTCACGATTGTGCTGCATTCACTCACAAAAATATATATTCTTATATATTTAGTGCTGCACGATTAATCATATCGCAATCGCGATGTCAAGTCTACGCGATTATATGACGCAAAATGCTGCGATTTTATATGAAATAAACAAATTAGGTCTGTTAACACAATTAATGCAGCATCTGTTCATTTTTGTCATCCTTTGGCTAGAGTTACATGATCCCGCTCTTATTCATGCAAATGCTTTTAAACCATTCATGCACGACAAGACAAAAAAGAGCTCGCTGCCTGTGAATGTCCTGACTGACACACAGAAAAGACTCGCGCTGATATCGTGCGTGCGCAAAAGACAGCACGCCAGAATACAGTTCTCTTTCGTGCTTGAACGAACAGAAACACACACAAATATGCCAAAATGTCTTTTTGTCAAGTATCTTAATAACACAAGAGCAATCTTATGATTAACGTAAAGAGTTGTGACTCGTGAGAGAATGAGGCGCGTGAGATCCGCGTATCTGTAAGCAGCGGCTGGTCTTAAAGGGACAGTACACAGTAACTAATAATTATCTCTGTCTTAAAGGTCCCGTATTATGCCCCTTTTCACAAGATGTAAAATAAGTCTCTGATGTCCCCAGAGTGTGTATGTGAAGTTTTAGCTCAAAATACCCAACAGATCATATTTTACAGTAGCCTATGTTTAAATTGTCATTTTTTGGGGCTCAGAAAAACGAGCTGTTTTAGTGTGTGCCCTTTAAATGCAAATAAGCTGCTGCTGGACGGCACAGGGGGTGGAGCTTCATGAGCTCGCGCTCAGTCTCTCAGGACAATTTCATCTCACGGAATGATGATAATATCAGAAACTCTCAGTAACGGTGTTCAATTCGAGTCGGACAATAATGCCTACAGAGTCAGAGTGCTGTATAGAGATGAAACAGGTATAGTTTAGTAGTTTAATTACGGTTATTATAACGTATTTGTCATCTGCTTGTATGTATCCATTATTTATTAATAGCCTACAAGTCTGCTGTCTGAATGATGATCAAACATATACTGATGAGTTTAATAAAGTTTATTGTACATCACACAAAAGATGAAGCGTCAGTTTTACTTCAGAAAATCACCGTAAGAACTGAGTAAACACAGTAAGTTATTAGAAGTGCGCAAGTACATAAACGAATTTCGGTAGAGTTGAGGGAGCATTCCTGTGGGCAGAGGTTAGTCAAAACACGGTTCTAGTGACGTCATTAAAGAAGGAAGTAGAGGGATGTAGTCCAAACGGGCCGTTCGATGTAGTCGACTTCTGTTAAATAAAATATCTCGCTTGGCATTGAACTTTGAGCTTTATAATTTTACAGATATTATTTATGCTCTAACAGCAACATTACACAATAACTAAAGTTTGAAACATGGAATCGCATGCAACGGGACCTTTAAAGTTAATCAAAGAACAAAGGGAACAGAGAAAAACTCTCACTGCTCTTGACTAAAGAACTTCTGTAACTTTAATAAGGATAGTCTATATATAATTTGTTTATATTTGTATCCAGACATCAATGGCTTATTGATCATTATAGGTGTTATCAATCATTTAGTTGAGAGTCGAGAAATACACATTTCTAGCCTGACGTCGTCATACTCAAATTCTAGTCAGAATGTGAGTCTGATACTACTCCATTGAGCTTTGATTATGGGGCGTGTTTCAACCGAACCAGGAAGGAAAATGCCTCTGCACTCAATTGGATAGTCAACGGCTCTGCCTACAACCAATCAGAGCAACGGAGTAAGTGACGTATGTTTTTCATTCATGTTTCCGATCTACAAATGCCTTGATCGCGGTTCTCTGTTCCTCTTTTAAAATGAATGCGCTATCGATATCATCTATAACAGTTGCGATGGCGGAATCTACACATAATGTTTTAAACAAAGTTCGAGAGGAGCACGTTCAAATAATCAGTCCAATCAACTTGTCATCAAACAATGACCGTCTATGGTCTACACACTATCAGCATGAGAGGAAGCATATATTTATTCACTGTCAACTCACCTAACATTCCTTGACAGTTTTCAGCATGCCTCCACTCACTCTCGGCTTGTTCTTCCACAGCCGAATACCAAGCCCGGAACCCCTCCTCGGACAGCACGCCAAATATGCATTTATTCTATCTGACTTATTTGTAAGTGTGAACTCGTGAAATAACAATTCTCCAGCGGCAGTCATCTTTGTTGTAAACGAATTCAACCCAAGCGCTCGTTGGTGACGTGGATGATTACGTTACGTTGCTCATCTGTCCATCATCGTATAAAGCCCGCCCTGACAATTTGATTGGTCCGAGCAATTTTTGTTCGGGCATAATAGCTCCTCAACGGATTGAGTCCAGACCGAACTTCCCGACCTAAAAATTTTGTGGGCGGGGCTAAGTTCGGCTGGCATCCAGGCTAACACATTTCAGCATTATCACTAATCTGTGTGTGCATTTTCCTTGAGAACCAAGCAAGTTGACTCATGAAACCATTTGTTATATCGCAATCGCATATTGAAATCGTAATATTGACCTCAATAATTGCAATATGACATTTTCCCCAAATCGGTGCAGCCCTAATTTACAGTAGGACATTTACAAAATATCTTCGTGGAACAAGATCTTTACTTAATATCCTAATGATTTTTGGCATAAAATAAAAATCAATAATTTTGACCCATACGATGTATGGGTTTGTGTCCAGAGTCACATATGTTCTAGAGCTAAGGTGGAATCTTCAGTGCATAATCAGAATGGCTCTCTGAGTTCAAAAGCAAACAGCGCTGTAATTCAGATTGTGATTTCCACTAAAGCCCATACTATACTTTTTTTTCTTTTTTTTTCAGAACGAGTCTGATATAGCAATATGGACAAATGGATTTTGATCAGTATTGCGATTTTGGATTTTAATCACGATTTTGACACACACATACATTTATGATATTTATTAATTACATTCATAAATGCATTCAGTGTGAATTTGAAACGTATTTCCAAAGGAAACCAATTAGAGCTTTATCAAAAAGCTGTAACATGTCTCTAAAGCAGACATATGGCAAAATAATCACAAGCTACAATGCACAATAGAATATCTTATAGTATTTAATAAAAATGCAAGGTTTGTGAAATTAAATGTTATTGACATGGATGTGTATTTGCTGAATGTTGACAGTAAATGAGAAAATGAGTTATTGTTAAGTTATTGTTTGCCTTTCTGTTACTTGTAATATAAAAGCAAACGCTACACTTAAGGTTTTCTTTCTTTGTGTATCTAATTACGTATTAGACTGTTAAATAAAGACCGTAAACTAATGAAGACAGAGAATGTGAGCACTGTGTTATGAGGTGCTTATGTTCTCAACACTGCTCGTCAAAATAAAAGTCCTATTTGTAACACATCTGCTAATCAGAAAAACTTATCAGCCAATGCTGATATTTTAAAAATACCAAATATCAGCCTATATATTGTCCTTGTTGAAATAGCCTATCAGTTGACCACTAATCTCCATTCTGCTTTCTGTTTGTTCTGTTGTCAGTGTTTATTTGTGTACACTGCACACACACTGCTTGGTATAATTTTTTGTATAATTAATTCATCAAAATGATCATAATTTTGCAAAGCATTTAACTACTTTCTGCTATTACATCTTTAATGTCCTTTCCCTTCACATTTCTGTCTTGGACTTTTTTTCTCCTTAAAATAAAACCTTTTTCTAGTTAGGCTACCAATTATTATGGTTATGAGTATGGAACCACATTCGTTTTTAACAGCTCTCTATCTCTCTATATTTTTGGCCTTAAAAACCTGATATATGGAATTTGAGGAAACCTTCTCAACAATCACTTTTACTTATTTGAAGGTTTGTATATTAATAACATACTTTGCTCTTAATCCACATTAACATGTCGAATAAAAATACACCTCACAGAGAGGTGTCTCGTCTCATCCCAAGAAGACTACTCCTTGACCGAGCTCAGTTTTGGAAGGAAAGGGGGTGTTCGTGAAGCCAGCAGAGGGCGCAGCTCATCCTACGTCTGTGCAGGTCTTAATGCTTTATAATGATGATGAGGAAGATATTGTACCCTAAAGTTCAAAAACTATAGGGTATACACTATAGTGTTTTCTGAAGAAAGCAGGGATCTTACCGTTATTATTACAACATTAATGTTGTGTTTATTTTCACCTGGTCAAATTTGAAGTTGTTTTTGAAACTGTTCCGCGAACTGGGGAGGGAAATGTTTCACGCGATCGTCTTCTGTTTGTGCTCGTGGCGTCTGGCCGGTAAGTTATAATGTGTTTTCGAGATTTCAATTATTTTGTTTTTAGTACAGACTAAATGTTTACTAAATGATGATTTAAATGCGCCGTATGTGATAAATAATTAATATTATTAATTAATAATAAAAACAATAATTAGCCTAATGTTGCTGGCAGATCAGTCAATTAACTGGAGACGTTTTGAGACATTTAAGGTTCCAATGAGTCTATTTAAACATCACTTAAAAACAATCCTATTTATAGAAAAATAGGAAAACTCTCCTATTTATAGAAATATCACCGCTTCTAGCAGCTACATTATTGTTCTCACTAAGATGTTATTTTGCCCATTTAAAATAGTATCAAATCTACTTCAACTTCAGAGTTTGTTGTAGAGACAGTCAGGTTGGAGACTTTTGTATGGCATGAACAATAAACAGCTGAACAGAGACTTTGTGAAGATGAACAGAACTGACTTTCCTTTGGTTTCTGTTCCTGTCTGTTTTCCAGGTGTGTTTGGTACTGAGTGTTTGTCTGTGATGGAGGGAGATCCAGTCACTCTAAATATTGATCTTACTGAAATACAGAGAGATGAAATAATAATGCTGAAGTTCGGACTTAAAGACGCGCTCATAGCTGAACTGAAGAGAGGGGAGAATCAGATCACGTTAATTCATGACAGTGTTAATGAGAGATTCAGAGACAGACTGAAGCTGGATGAGAAGACTGGATCTCTGACCATCACAAACACCAGAACCACAGACTCTGGACTCTATAAAGTCACCAGCATGAACAAAGAGACTCAATTAAACATGTTTAATATTACTGTCTATGGTGAGTTAACAGTTACTTGCCCTGTTGACATATTCATCTTTAACATTGTAAATATTATGAAATGATAGATGATGACATACATATTAATTTGAACTTTTGTCATAAACTCCATTTTAAATATGAACATGGCAAATATCTGACAAATATCACAGCTCTCTTATTTACTGGATTTTGAATAATTTTTCAATATTTTCAGGTCGTCTGCCTGTTCCTATCATCATCATAGACTGTCCATCATCATCCTCATCAGGATCATCAGTGTCTAAATGTTCACTGCTGTGTTCAGTGTTGAATGTGAGTGATGTGACTCTCTCCTGGTACAAAGGAATCGGTGTATTGTCCAGCATCAGTGTGTCTGATCTCAGCATCAGTCTCTCTCTACCTCTGGATTGTCTGGATGATTCATACAGCTGTGTGCTGAACAATACCATCAGCAACCAGACCACACATCTGGACATCAGAGGACTCTGTCCGACACATTCAGGTACAGCAATGACACTATAGATTTTACTTCTTTTTTTTTCCACAAATTGAAACATATTTCTGTTTTCTAAAGTTATCAATTTCTTCTCTCATAAGACTGTCGCTGTTGTGGTTTTACTGAAGCTGTGATCCGATTGGCTCTCTCTGGTCTGGTGGGCGTGGCTACTGTTGGTGTTCTGGTTTATGAATTCAGATCCAGAAATCTTCAACAGAAGAAGAAAGAGCAAACACCATCAAGCTCTGATTAATCAGATACTCAGGAAAGTGGAGATGTTCTTGAACAACTGCTTTGAGTAAATACATTATCCTCTTGAGTAAATATATTTTATTAATAAATGTTATTTCAGTAATTATGAATACATTTTATTCCATTACAAAAACTATTCCTTTAAAATAAATTGTGTGTTCTTTTCATTATACAAATTGTATAAAGCAGCTTTACATAAAAATAGTGCCTTACCCAATGTGATTAATATGACATTCAATAAATATGATTTTTGTTTTGTATTCCTTTGTATTATTGTAAGATAAGTCTTGTTGCAGGGATCATGTGAAAGAATCAGTGAGAAAATGATCAGAATAACAAGATATAGCGGAGAGTTTTAATAAAGCAAACTGATCAATGTTTTATCATCACATTTGTATTGTGCAACTTCACTTCGATCAGAGTTAAACAAACACTCTCTGCTCTCTCGTATGGCTCTGGAAAATCAGGCTCATTCTAGTTTATCGGTTTGTTTGTAATGGTTAGAGAGTCAGACTATTAACCCTTTAAGCAAGCACCTAACCCCTATTTGCTTGCCGGGCATCACTGCAAAAATGAAAAAATGAACAAATTCTGAGTATGGGTTACCATATCTTCACATAATACTTTCAAATAAACAGGTTGCAAAACATGAAGCGAAACATGTATGTGGTACTAAAAACTTTTAATTTTTTTTCTGTATATCCTCAACTCAGTTACTCAAACCCTTATAATCATACATTATAAAGTCAGATAGTTATTGCTATGCACATTTATCTTTGGAATGTATTTTTACTTAACCTTGTTTATTTAGCAGACATTTTTTATCTACAACAGTGGTTCCCAAATGTTTTGCCTTTCTAGTGTTTGACACCTCTCAAGCACCCCCACCACCAATACAAATATTCACTGTATATTAGTGTGGCGAGCAGGACGAGGCCGAGGGCCGTGAGAGAGCGGCACGAGGCCGGTGGCGTGATATGAGCGACACCTGCGCGACGCACCGGTCTCGTATCTCTCAGAGGAGTGGAACTTAGCATAAAGGAGGAGCGACGACAGTGAAGAGCGAGAGAGGACAGGCCTGAACTTGTGTTGTGTTTTGTTTTGTTTTATTGTGACAGCAGTCGTCTGTGAGGAGCTGTCTTTTACTTTCGTTTTGTATTTGTTTTATTTTTATCATTAAATATGTTTGAATGTTCGCCGATTCCCGCCTCCTTCTTCCCATAACATCTGAACTGCGTTACACTGGTGCCGAAACCCGGTCTATTTCTCTTGATCAGCACATCTCCATTGGGGTTCTCTGTTCCTGCCTCTTCACCCCGTTCATTATCTGCTGAATCCATTTGATCAGGTTTCTTTATTCCCCGCCTTGTCGGTGCACATCTCCACAGAAGATGTCGGCGTATGGCTCACCCCTACTGTCCCATGATTTCTTTAAAGTGCTAGTTTTTGACCAGGTGTCCATTTTGATGAATGTATTAATTAAAAAAAAAAAAGAAAAAAAAAAAGAATTCTCACTAGCGCCTAATTTGAAAAGGGCAGGGCTAGTTGTGACGCAGACGTGCTTGTAAAATGAAATGTAATAGTGAGTGATTTACAGCTTGTAATGTAATTTCGCAATACAACTTTGACATGTGAAGTTTACCTAGTTTAAATACGTTAAAAAAACATTAAAGATACAATATTTCAGCCATTACATTCTCTTACACGGGGTGCACGCAGGAACCGCTGATCTAGAAAATACAACAGATAGGCCACTCACTGTGAAATAAATAAATAAAATAAAACACACATGACTTGGATTCAACTATTACATGAAAATAAGTAGGCTATTAGAGAGAGAATCACTATAGTGATACACATTCCAGCTTTAAAAATGTGTCAAACATTAATCTCATCATGGCTGCTGGTGTTTCTGTAAAACACACTGTTAGACAGTTCTAATAAGAATTGACCACTAGAATAGAAACTTGAGAAGCTGAGAAGAAAAACAAATGACCACAGTCATGGACACAAAAATAATGTGTGAAGTTTAGACAGCTCTTCCGTTTATGTTCCTCCCTTCTCTTAGTTTGATATTTATCTCTCATCATCACAACTATTGACTAGGCTATATATGACTATATGCACATTTTGAAATTCACGTCTGTTGAAGCCCATGATTCACAGATGTTTGGCCTCATCAAGTCTCTCCATTGTGAAATTCATCACCAATTTCATTTAGTGTTTCGCTGCTCTTCACAAACCATAATGAAACTCCACAGAGCAACTAAACCACCAACATCAGCTGCATCAGTCAGTGAATCACTATATCAAAAGCTTTTCAGCAAGAGATGATCGAGTTTAATACAACAATCTGAAGGCTTTACATCAACCAAAGATGCATTTTGTGCAAGTGATCAATAAAGAAGAACGAGAAGAATGAGAGAGAAGAACTGTTTGTGTAGAAACACTTTATCCTTTAAACACACTGCGGTTTAATGCACTTCTGCTAAATGCTTATAAGCAGTCCTTCACTAAGCTGTCAGGAGCTAAAAGTGTCAAAAAATAATCCGTTAGTTCTGCTTTTTTACATGTGAACGTGTGTTTGTGACATTAACATTTTCTTCTGGAATAGTCAGGATTATTGAAAAATAATCTAAACATCTGCATTAACTAGAGACAAAGGGATTCTGACTAAAGGTCAAAAGGTCAGACATCACACAAAGTTAATCTTCATGGTGTATTAAATGCATTTTATCAGGGGTTTATGACCAATATATATGGTGTTTTCTCTGTTCTCTTCTGGTTGGTTACTGAACAGCCTGTTCGCCCCTGCTGGTAGATGTTGTAACTACACGTATCTGGGAACACAAAGCATCTTTCTTCTTTGATGACCAAACATAAATCTGTAGTTTGATGAAATAAAAGTATTTGCAAGTAACATATAAAATGGCAAATATCTCATCATATTATATTTTACCAGTAACTGATACTTTTGGGGGTGGTGTTGTACAGCAACACATGACTCTTCTGATGATGATGACATTTCTTTGGCTCCCCCTTTTGACTGATTATGAAAACACATTCTGTTTTGACCGCCCTCTGATACCAATAGTATCCAGCTGCAGACCCACAGCACCAGCAGTTTCAGAAACACAGGCTGCGTTCCAAACCGCTAGGGTTGCCACCCGTCCCTTAAAATACGGAATCGTCCCGTATTTGAGAATAAAATAGCGCGTCCCGTTTTGAATCAATACGGGACGGGGTTTGTCCCGTATTTTCGGAGTTGTTTTCAGTGCAGCATCTCTCATGCAAATCATCCCACCGGCATTCTGTGAAGACTCGTCCTATTCTGCCCCTGATTGGGTAATACTCGCTGCTGCCATCGTTGGATTGATTTGGTTTGTTTCAGGGTCACGGCCAATCAGAGTCAGAGGAGGGCGGGTCTCTTGGCAGAGAGTCGATATGAAAGAATGGCGGAGGCTGCTCCAGATACCCCCCCCCCCCCCCCCCCCGCGTCCAGTGCTGAAACGAAAGCGGATGCAAAAGTACAGACGAGAGTGGTAGGAATCAAATACTTGGCTTGAAAGTGTCAGCGTAAATGAATATAAAGCCAATTGCACAATTTGTCAGCGAGTGTTCTCTGTTGCGCACGGTGGCTGGTCAGATGTGCGACAGCATGCCTCGGGAGAGGTCACAGAAATCAAAGCACCATCTCACAGTTCTTCATACCTCAGTCATCTCCTGAGGCAGATAGTGTAATGACCTCAATACTTTTCTGATTGATTACATTAGAATTCATAGGCTGCCTGTTTGTTAAGAAATAATGTAAAAAATGTAAATGAATCATGTTATGATATGATTGGTTGGTAACACTTTACAATAAGGTTCATTTATTAAACATTAGGGTTAGTGTATTATTAACTAACATGAACTAACAATGAGTAATACATTTGTTACAGTATTAATCTTTGTTAATATTAGTTAATAGAAATAAAGCTGTTCATTGTTTGTTCATGTTAGTTCACAGTGCATTAACTAATATTTACAAGATTTTAATAAAGTATTAGTAAATGTGGAAATTAACATTAACAAAGATAAACAAATGCTGTATAAGTGCAGTTCATTATTAGTTAATGTTAATTAATGCAGTTAACTAATGAACCTTATTGTAAAGTGTTAACGATTTGTTTATTACGGTTAAGGTATACAGTCAGACACATAAGCATTATTATAATAAGAGAGATCTATTTAATAATAGAGATATAGTGCCTATGTGAGGCCAATAAACAACTTAACTAAAGTAAATGATTGCATCCTTCAATAGGCTACTGTAGAATTTTTATAATGCCCATGTTCAATCTTAATATTTTTATGAAAACATGTTTTAAGTTGTGATTTACCAGCACTGGCACGTCATCACTACTAATGTGACCCACCGTTTTATCCTTAACGATATTATTTATTTTTATTACGAAATCCCAAAATTGTCATCTCTTGAATATGTTGTTAATTTTATTTTATTTAATATCCAAACATTTTCATCCACAAGCCAAAGTGGCTCACTGCTTTATGTATTCCTCTTTTTCTTGTTGAATTTAACTCTCGTTTCATCCCTCAGGCCTATAAATAACAAAACAAAAAAAGCTTTTTTTTTAAAATGTATTATAATGAATTATTTAAGAATATATATTAAGATATTCAACCTTGTAGGTTCTTTATCCTGTGTAAAAAAATCTCATATATGTATGCAAACCCATAATATATATATATATATATATATATATATATATATATATATATATATATATATATACCTCATAACATCAGTAACTCGACAGCCCTACCTAGAATGGTTTTATTCAAATATTAATAAATTTGTAAAAGAATGATTAAACGTCACCATCACACAATAAACAAATGCATAAGTCAACACATGAAACAAAGCTTTATTCAAACTACAATCATGTATGTAGGCTACAGGCGCTGAACCCCACATCCTTCTGCCATCTCAACACAGCGGTTCCCATTCTGCGGCTTTATTCTGATGACTCAGCTGACCGCCCGAGGTGAGCCGTTCCCTCGTGTCGGAGGTTGTTGCGTGATGTGTTGTGCTTCACAATCTGAGGCAATAAGGGCAGGTGGAGTGATGGAGGGTCTCATAAGGGCAGGTGGAGTGATGGAGGGTCTCATCCATGGCACCGTTTCCAGGATTCAGCTCTGGGCTCCTCATCCTCAGTGCTCACACCAGCCTGCTGACATTTCAGATCCTACAAAATGCACAAACATAACACAAAAGCAGTAATTTTAACTGCACAATGTCATTTGATTTCAGTATTATTTAGAAGACAAAAACGTTTTTTTTTTCACAAATGCCGCCATCATCTTTCCTTGCAGGTTCTGCTCCACCACAAAAGATCTGCAGCAAATGCACAGAAATCAAGAATCAGAAAGGTGCTGTAATAGCTCTGTTTGAAATTACAATAATTAAAATAAACTACAACTTAAGATTTAAATAGTTGTTATTCATTTCTGTAGTATACTCACTCAAAGCCTTCATGAGCCACTCTCCACCAGATAAACACACATCTGTTCATCTGACCCTGTAACATCCAGACAAGATCCACGTTACCTCTGTGATTTATGAACTCAACACTACATTTACATGTTGAGGTTGTTTTAACTTTTTATCCAACATAAATGTTCCTCAATTTATCAACTACTAATGGACAAATAAAATAGATAACTTATGTTTAACGTTAGTTACTTTATAGATTTGTTCAACATAATAGCACACATTCATCACTCAGATGTCTATTTCATGTTGTGATATTTCAAGATTTTCCTGTCAGATGTAAATAGACATTTAAAATAAGCGTCTTTAAGATGTATATGGCTTATGTAAATCCACTTTAGAGACGTAACTTACGTGTCTTTACTGGAGCTCCCCTGTTAGCTAACGTTATACATAATAAAACGTGTTTTTACAGCAAAATCACAACTATACTATACTGTGTAACGTCTTTACACCTTCAACAATTCAACAGTTTACTCTACAGTAGTTCAACACATGCAATTTTAACAAAAGGAACCGTGTTTACTCACATTTGAAAGCACCCGCGTCGCTGATCTCTGCGATATTTGATAATGACGTATCCTCTCGCGTGGCCTCCTGGGATAGAAGAGTATCCATCGGTTGAGCACTCGAAAATCTGGCCGGAAGCAGTAAGCCATCCGGGAACTTCTCGTCTACTCTTTTATGAATACTGATGTTTCGAACGTACTGCTTCCTTCACGTACTGTTTTCGCCTACTATATAGTAGGAAAGTAGGCATATTCGAACGCACCCCAGTCAGCAAATTTCCTTTGGCAAAGATGTGGGCCAGATAAACAGCTGAGCTGTGGCCCAGATTAGTTTGTGTTTGCCGGCCCAGATATGGCCCACATCTCCTTTGCCAGAACTGAACCAAAGGACTGCCATAACTCCACCAAGCATGAGCCAAATACTACAATTTCATGTGGCCCATATGTGGGCCTGGTATGCAACTTTAGTATGGTTGAGTTCTGTTAAAATCTAACGGCCCTTATGTGGCCCACATGCAGCTGACAGTATTTAAAGTCTTATTAACTCACAGGTAAATTAAACACTCAGCAACAAATGCACTCAAAACAATTTATTTTGACAAGCATTTAAATAATTACAGCTAAAGTGTTGTACTTAATTACAGTAGTATTCAGTTGAAAACATTTCATAAAAAATAAATATAATTACAGCAGAGTTGAATTTAATAATTACAGTAGTATTCAGTTGAAAACATTTAAGAATACATAGAATTACAGCTACTCAGTTGTACTTATTTTAAGTAGAATTCAGTTGAAAACATTTAAGAATACAAATTAATAATATAAATAGCATTCAAAGTTAATTTTTTACACCAAAGTTCAAAACACTCGATCAAAGCGTGTATTAATGTTATGTTCAATTAGTCTAATGAGAGTAATACAAATAAATCACAGTAACTTGGTAAAGAGAACTTTAAAGAGAAATTGAGAAAGTTAAAGCAAACTTGAAAGGTAAAGAGTTGAGAAGTGTGTTGATGTGCAGAGAAGTCTCCAATGAGGGTCGGCAATGTGTTGACCTTTTCCAGTAAGGGGATTCTGCCTGACTGCACCTGCAATAAAGAAGAATTTAAATAATGTTAGCAGCAATACAACCTGGAAGCTAGAGCTGCAGGAGAATGAAAAAAAAAATCATTAATGTAAATATCCTTTAATATTTTAATTGCAAATATTAACAATTAAACACCTCTGAATTACCACTGTATGAAAGTTTTTTCCAGTAAATTTTCAAAAGGAATTGCAAATTGTATTTTTCAATATGTGGGCCAGAATTATACCATAATTCCTTATGACAAATTATTTAGATTTTTAGAATACTTTTGCACCAACCGGTTAAAATTTATGGCACTGCATGTATTCTGATTTTTTTTTTTTTTTTTAAAGACATGCACACTCTAATGTAAAAACACACCAACACAGATAGCATTAATGTCATGTTTTAGTCCAAAGACAGAGTCTACAAAAAGAAGTGTTTTTACTAACACAAAATAAACTCAAGATAATCCGCAATGATGCGAGACAATTTGGAAGCAGAAACACACAAACAATAATGGGCCAAGTACTGAATGCAAGGAGGAACATAAAGGGTTAGTTCGCCCAAAAATGAAAATTCTGTCTGTAATTACCCTCAAGTTTTTCCCACTTCTGGGTTGTACGTCAGAGCGTAGACTCACTATTGGCCGACGCTGGTCATGTGTGGGATGCTGGCCAATCGTGAGCCTACGTTCTGACGTACAACACAGAAGCGCTGCGCTGTTACACTACATGAACTCACTTAGAGGAAAATGAAGAGTTGAATAAAGTTGTTATTTTTGCTTGTTTTGCGCACAAAAAGTATTCTCAACACTTGATAAACTTAAGGTTGAGCCACTGTATTCTTAAACTATTTTAACAATGTCTTTACTAACTTTCTGGGCTGGCAAGTTTCAATAACAGAGAAGCCTATGGAGGAGTGAGAAATCTCTCAGATTTCA
Organism: Abramis brama; assembly: GCA_022829085.1. NCBI lineage: Eukaryota > Metazoa > Chordata > Actinopteri > Cypriniformes > Leuciscidae > Abramis > Abramis brama. The sequence continues at coordinate 27,454,653 of CM040773.1, read as the reverse complement.
TCATAAATATCTTAATTTGTGTTCCGAAGATGAACAAAACTCTTACGGGGTTGGAACAACATGGGTGAGTAATTACTGACAGAATTTTCATTTTTGGGTGAACTAACCCTTTAAATACACAGTGATAATGAACTAAATACAGATAGTTGTAGGCATGCGCTGGTGTTTGGCTCGATCTCATGGTGCAAATGACCCTATAGGTTGATTTTACTCCGAACCATCCCTTTAAGCTCTGAACCATGAATTTGTGACTACTATTACTGAGATAACAGAAATAAAAATGCAATGTTCTGTAAAGCAGTTTTGAAAAGTTGTGTATTGTGCAAAGTGCTATACAAATAAAAGTGACTTCTAAAAAAGGTCTCACCAATGACAACTTCCTTCATGACCAGGCGTTGGACACCAATCTTCCCATTGACTTCTCTCCAATTCATAACGTGCCACAGCAGTTGTAAAAGTGGTTTTCAGCACTCTCCACACGGTGTTATCCAGGTCAAAGCCACCAACCAGACCCAGATAGGTAATCTGATAGGAAAAAAAAAAAAAACATTGTGTAAGTGGTTGAAATATGCATTTAAATAGACCACCCTAAAATGAAAGTGCTTTTATATTCAAAAATGAACTATAAACTATTACTTACTCCATCTGAAGCCATATTTTCTAGGTTTTTAATATGGAAATTATTGTCATTGCCCCACCCATACCGCACATTAGGGCTGGGCGGTATGACAGTATACCATAGCATGGTATATAATCTCTATCGTTAGAAATCAGAGTAATTATAAAAATGTCCTGCCTCTTCCAAGCTTTATAATGGCAGTGAATGGCCGCTCAATTAATTGATAGTTAACAGAAACAGCAATTCATTGTTTGTTCATGTTAGTTCACAGTGCATACTAAAGTTAACAAGTACAATTTTTGATTTGAATGTGTTAGTAAATGTTGAAATTAACATTTACACATTAATATATGCTGTAGAAGTGCAGTTCATTATTAGTTCATATTAACAAGGTATTTCAATCGGGTATTGTATCGAAAGTCATAATTTTGGTATTGTGATGACACTAATAGCCTAACCTAACGTTACAACTTTAATTTTAAAGAGGGAAAAGTCATGAGAAAAAGTCTTGGTTGAATATCATTTCAGAGTTAAATAAAAATATACATAAAATAATGCACACGCATTATTAATAAAAAATAAAGACATCTTAATTTAAAACGGCAAACCAGAACTGCTAGCCTACATTGAACTTTATTGTAAGTTATAGCAGTAAACTGAGGAAAATATTAGCTAGTTCAACCCCTTCCTCGATGAAACGAATATCTAAACGCATAATAACATGCAATACTGACACATAATGCTGCATATTTCAATTATATGACCTTAAAATGCCAAAACATCACTTACCTGAATGTACACAGTCGTGAGGAAAGCAGAGTAAATGGCGTCAGCTGCACAGCGTCTCAGTCAAACTCGCGCCGTAGTCTCGACCAATAGGAGGGGAGATGCAGAGCAACCTGAGGTGTGGAACGGTGGATATTTGCCACACTTAATTTCAGGATTCCTGCGTTTTTCCACGTATAAGCCAAATGTTTACCACAAGTCGGTGTTTCTCACTGTGTGCCATAGCTCAACCACATATGGTCCTCATGTGTTCGTTGTTATCTGGGCCATATACCTCAAAATCAGTTGTGAACCAAGAGAGCATTTCCCGCAGATTTTAAAGTTATGGCAAAACAAATTTGGCTACAATTTGGCCCATATCTGTTCAGCCATGCCACATCTAGGCCATATGTGCCAGATAATACCCACATGTGGCCCAAATGTAATTGCTATCTGGGACTTAAAGCCCATGTTGCAGGTTTTTTTTATTTTTTTTATTAATATAACCTTGTATGAAAATACCATATGAAAAGTAAATGCAGGATTAAAAATTGTTTTGCAAGACATAAGGGCACAAATTTAATAGAAAACGTGACCATTTCCTTGACCGTGTTGAAAAAGCGCTTTTTTTCACCAACGCGTCATATGACGTCACATGAGGTAGTCGTTTGGCTCTGCGTTCGCGCTCAGTGCAGAGATAGGTTGGTAGTCAGTTGGAGCGGTCATGATTCAGTGTGTTTTCTGTGCTTATTGTATTTCAATTAATCATCGTCGTGATAAATGATTGTGAATTATGGCCTGTCAGGACATCGAGTCCACAGGTTTCCGAATAAGAAAAAGGACGGTGCAATCTTCCGTGCCAGTGTGCGTTTTGTGCCGGGTAAGAGACGGGACTTCACTTCTGCTTCTGCTTTGAAAAACGCGGTAGTGTGGACCGAATGATTATAATCCCGGCGATATGTGCACACTGTCCCAGCTCCTTCATCGGGTCGCCCGGTGACGGTCCGCCATCAGCATGTGGTTCGGCCGCCAGCGGGAAACATGACGCTCACGGATCCGTCAGAGATCACATATTGTACATCTGTTTTACAAAATGTGCCTTGTCTTAATTTAATTCATTAACATATCCTACATAAACTTGTAATGTAATGCATTTATGTGTTTGTTATTAGTCTGCAGCCGACACTATTATTATTATTATAAATATAATATATTATGTTCTATAATTCATTTTCAATCTGTACAAACCGACTTTAATGTTTGTGTTGGCTGTTTCTACATATAAAGTTTTTATACAGTAAGTACAGTTGTGATTGTGATCATTTATTTTATTCATCGTCACCAAATGGGTCAATTCAAAGCCTTTATAAAGTCCCTCTTCCTCTGGAAACTGTCTCCTAATGGCTGACACACACAACACATGCAGGTAAGGGTCTAAGTACTAGCTTTGCTATTGCCTGATACATGATGATAATAATCTGTACAGTATTGTGATCTGAGCATAGTGTTATACATATCGTCGGCTAACGTGAATACATCTATAAGCTAACACTGTTCTCTCGCCCTGTTCTCCTCACACCACAACTCACCGTTGTTCTGTCTAACCCTGGCCTGTCCTGCTCACTTGGCTTCATATCAGGCTCATAATTATATGATATCATCATATATATCAATTATAAATGAATTATATATATATCATACGAGTAAACATTTAGGCTACAATTCCCTTTCCGAGCTGTCATCCATTGCTTTCCTATTCGCTAGTTGATTTACTTTGACCGCTCTACCTCATGTTACGTCACTTCAGGTTCGGCGGTTTAAGCGATTTTCAAATGCGGAAGTAAAAATTTCTCACAAAAACGACCCCAGAAGCCTAAATAGCGTTTTATAAGTATATGTTTATATTTAAATCTAGTTCCTACATTATTTTTCTATACATTGGCTTACTGGGTACTCTAACCTGCAACATGGGCTTTAAGTCCGAATCTCGCGATAATTAGTACGTCACCCAGGTAATTCTCGCCTACTCTTTTGGATTCGTACATACTTTTTCGCTCGCCTACTCTTTTTCCCATACTAAATAGTAGGGAAGTATGCGGTTTGGAACGCAGCAACAGTTTCGGAACCGGGAGTGAGGGGCGGGGCTTAACACGTCATAGTTACACTACCCATACACGTAATTTTATTTTGATAAATATAAGCTGTTTTCACATGGATTTTGATCGGACCTATGTCTACAATATTTAACAAATAAATAAAGTCACTTTTATATTTCCCCACAGAATTATTACAGGTAATTTTTTTGTTCTGTTATTGTGAAGAAACTTTTGGGTAATTGTATGATCCTCTCTCTCTATGAAAATCATTAAAAAAATTATACTGAGGGACATGATGACAGCACCTCATCAGGAGAGGATCCCCGTCCCTCAACTTCCAAGAGAGGTTCAGCCAGCAGAACACCAAGAGCCAGAGGACGGGGGGAGAGCAAGAACTGGTATTAAAGCTGAGATGTCAACCAGCACATCTGAAGAGAGAAGGAATGACGTTGACGTTCCAGATGTGACGCCATCACCTTCAGACCGTTGGAATTTAAATGTCAAAGTATGAAGCTTTTATAATATAGGCTAAATGGATCTTTATGAGCAGGCGGCTGAGAGACAAGTTCGAAGGGACCGTCTGCAAAGTGCAATATAACCCAAACGACCCAACGACTACAGCATCAACTCATAGTCAAAAATACAAAAATAGTCATTAACTTCAATGTTACAAACTGTAGTGTCTCCCAATTCAGTTTACACATCAATGGTGACCCACTGCCACTGGTCATACTACACTGCTTTTGCACATTTTATATTATGAAGAATATTCAATAACTTCACTGTAACACACCAAATTTAGTTTACACATCACTGCTCTAATGTTAGTTATACAAAACTTAGTTTGAGAAGTAATTGCACATAAAAAATAAGTAGGCCTATGCTTTACACAAATTGTATTGTTACCATAGGCAGCTAACATAATAGTTACAACCATTTTACAACCTTTTTCTAAAAAAGGGTGAAGTTATTGATTTTATTTCATAATAAATAATCATACAAATTATGCATTAATTATCAAACTAATTATTGTAGTATAACCAGCAGGAGAGTAGTGATGTGTGAACTTAATTTGGTGAGAGTACAGTGTGTCACAGTGAAGCTATACATAGTTCCCACATGACGTCACAACATACGGGCATTTGCCGACCCGGCGCCATTTCTGAGGGCAGAACACAACATTCTTACAATGCAGAACATGAGAAGAAGAAGCTGAAACGGAAATTTTGTGATTAAAAAGTGAAAATGGTCATCTCCTGCTGGGTCAATGGATGTTCCAATCGTGCCGGAGGTTCAGTTAAATTTAGTTTTTTAGCATTTGCCGACCCGGCGCCATTTCTGTGGGCAGAACAATAGTAGAAGAAGCTGAAGCGAGTTAATTTCGTGATAAAAAGTGAAAATGGTGATCTCCTGCTGGGTCAATGGATGTTTAAATCGTGTCGGAGGTTCAGTTAAATTTGGATTTTACAGTATACCTGTCATTAGACTTCATGAATGTGAGAAGACTAACGTTAAGCTTTTGTCAGAACAACGACGGAGGTTATGGCTGGCGAGGATAAACAGGAAAGAAACTCCCTCAAAACACGCAAGAATTTGTTGTTTTTTATTGCGAGTGTACACAAATATAAGTTAACACTTTGCAGTTTGAATTATGTCCTGTATGAACAAAATGACGAGATATTAAAAACATACAAAAACAACATTGTTTCCACTGTTCGATCGCGCCCGCGACTCTCTCACTCTCACACACACACACTCACACACACACATTCCAGCACGGCAATCTCAGATTATGTCCCTAAAGAACCCGCGTATAAAGTAGTTCCGCATTACATTAATTAATTTGCACTTGAGTTTTATTTATTTTCATACCGTGTATATTACCGTGTATATTCATATTCATGCACATATTTCCAGGCTCGGAATTGCTCACATGTATTAAAACTCCTAGCCAATACCAGATAATGATACACATGATAATACTGTATCTGAGGCAAAGCTGCATAATTTGAGGCAATAATCTGAAATTTTCGCATTGTACCTCTCTCTGTCTTGTGTTAATAGAGTCTCTTTATAATCTCTGTCACTTTGTCTCTTCATGATTTTCGTAACATTATAAATGGAAAGAAATATTCGAAATTTGCTTGTAAAACTCATAGACAGTATGGTAAAACATTGTAAACACAGCAGCTTTTGCCCTCAAAGATGGCGTCTCCGGGGAGGTCACGTGACATTAATTGGCCTGTGGGAACTATGTATTGAATAATAATATAAAATGTGCAGAAGGGTTTTGGGATTTTGCACTTTGCAGACGGCCCCTTATTTGAACTTGTCTCTCATTCGGCTGGTTATAGAGACAAATTAATATTATAAAGCTCGTTTTGAGGAGAATTGGGTTGTAGCTCGTTGACTAGGTTATATGATTGTAACTAGGTGTCGTTTGTGTTTTAACAACGTTTAGCTCAAGAATTTCTCCCATCCTAATTTTTTTTTTCCACCACCACGTTCCTTTAGGGGCTCCGTATTATTAGGCCTACTGTTATTATTAATAATAATAATTTTGCATGCAGCTGCCACACACAAATATAATTCAATAGCAATTACAATATTTGATGATTTTATTTATTTATTTATTTATTGCAAAACTGTGCAGCACTTTCATATATATTTATATATGATATGGATCCATAATAGAAGGATGATTGGATGAGGGATGTCTATCTACATGTACATGTATGGATATCTATCTACAAACAATATCAAATTATACAGATAAAATAGTATGTGTGTTACACAAGTGTTACAACTAACCCTTCTGTCTGTTTCAATTAACCCTGCATATGGGGTAAGTTGCAACATTTGCACTTCTGTCACTTTCAGTGAAACTGTACGAAAATGGTAGGTCCTAGAAAAAAACTTTAAGTATTCATTTGTAGCAAGCAGAGATGTGTATGTTGCTTGTGTAAAAAAAAAAAAAAAAAAAAAGAAAAAAAAAAGAAAGTTTTTTAAAATAATTGGGCCAAAACCAAAATGTGTTAGGTTGTGCCCTGCGCTCCCCTACGCATGTGTATGACGGCATTGTTTCCACAGATTCCTTTTTTGTTATGAAGACCGGTTTCAAAAACTTCCACTTTGAAACCCATTTTAAAAGTTTGCGTTTTCAGGCACCCACAACGCCCAATGTCGTGTAAATTAACAGCCAAAACATATAAAAAGTTTTACGTTTTTAGTTGAAAACAGTGTTGTGTAAACAGCCCCTCAGAAACAAAGCTTCTAAAATGCTCAGCTATCCCAAAAGTTCTAATTGAAATAAAAGGCAATCATGAACATATTAGAAAATGTTTACATATTTTAAAAACATAACATAAAACATTTATATTTTTTTCTACTTTTTCAATCTAACTTGGATCTCTCTTCTTTATCCCCTCAAGCTTTATGTGCTCTTCACACTCCAGACCAGTCGGTGGTGGAACGGCACTCTTTAAGTTGGTTTCCCAAACCACCAGAAACAGTAGAAGAGACACGCACTGAACAGAAGCTGTTTCAAAACAAAAGATTTGCAAAGTATTTTAAACTTCACGAATCAGTTTTTTAAGCTATCACTATTATAAGTGAAGAGATGCATTCAGACCAGCAGGAAGAACAGAAACCTGTGAAAATGGAGTTTATTGAAGATTACTGTGAGAAACCTGTAAAAATGGAGTTTATTGAAGATTACAGTGAGAACAGGAGTGATCCTGATCAAGAACCCCTCAGAGTGAAGCTTGAAGAGACTGAAAAACAGATAGGTTGGTGTTTATTTTTGATTCTTCATTTATGATACTGTGAAACATTAAAGTTATAAAACTTTAGCAGTTCTTTAAAGGTTAGTCAGTCAGTATAACATTTGTCATACCTACATAAAATTAGAATTTTACTAAAGATGCTCACAAATATTAAAACTGCTTTAGTATCAAAAGTACAGTTTTTTTAAAGATAATGGCACAGTTGATTGTATCTGAGTGGTGGTTTGCTGGAGTGCTATTATGTAGCAGTTAAAGGGATTGTTCCCCCAAAAATAGTTTATTCACCCTTATCATTAAAAAAAGCTGGATGAATCTAGTCTTCTGCAGAACTATATATATATATATATATATATATATATATATATATATATATATATTTATTTATTTATTCCAAAACAAAACACTGAGAAGTTAAAAATAATAAATAAATAATAAAATAATAAAATGCTTTGAAAAATAATAAATGCTTTGAACAACATGAAGTTGTATAAATAACTGCATTTTCTGTGAACAGCTTTGAACGGTTCAATATGTCTTACTACAAATGCAATATGGTGCACAATACAACAAAATATTAAGTCAAGTCATCCTCATTTTTATAGCGCTTTTAACAATGTAGATTGTTCCAAAGCAGCTTTACATTGATAATAGGAAATTAAAGTAAAGTGTTTTGGCTTTATAGCAGCTCTAGAATAAAGTTTTTGTCCAGCTAAAGTTAGTTTGATTGATTCACTTCCGTTGCAACGATCATTAGTTATTAACTTAGGGGCCGCTTACATGACACCGTTTTAACAGAAAACTCTTAAGTTCTTTCTGCGCAAACTTCAAAAACTCGAACCAGCGAGAACGCCGATGGCGTGCACATGCGCATTAAGAGTTCAGTCTATAGGTATGTGCGTTTAGATATATGTGCGCAGGCGAGTAGTCCTTCCCCACAAATCAACCCTCAACATACAACTTGTCTGGCCTTAAAATTAATACAGAATATTTAGCGCTTCCACGTAGTCACACGAACCGGAATTATCCCGACAACGCCTTATCTGTAGAGAGGTAAAGGGAGGGGAGGGATGCCTTCTGATCTGAGATGTCATCGCTCTGCTGCAGAATTTCAACGGCATCAACATTGATTCCGTGTGATAATATTAGATCTAGGGTATGATTATGACAATCAGTAGTTCCTGACACATGTTGTCTAACTCCAATAGTATTTAAATGCCAGTCCCAATGCATCTTTTTCATTATCTACATGTATATTAAAATCACCAACAATTATGACTTTACCTGCAACCAGTACTAACTCTGATAGAAAATCAGCAAATTCTTTGATAAAGTCTGTATGGTGCCCTGGTGGCCCCTATACATTAGCCAGCACAAATCTCAAACGTGATTTATCATTTACACTATATATTGCTATATTAAGAGCCAACACTTCAAAATAATTATATTTGAAACTAGACTTCTTAGTCATTCTAAAAATATTACTATAAATTACAGCAACACCTCCCCCTTTGTCTTTCAGACGAGGCTCATGTTTATAACAGTAATCTTGGGGGGTGGACTCATTTAAAGTAATGTAATCGTTTGGTTTTAGCCAGATTTCTGTCAAACACAGCACATCTAGATTATAGTCTGTAATCATATCATTAACAATAAGTGCTTTTGAAGTAAGGGATCTAATATTCAGCAACCCAAGCTTTATAATTTGCTCATTTGTATTATATCTGTTTTTTATTTGTTGAACATCAATTAAATTTTTACCCTTAGATGGGTTTGGAAGTTTTTTGTATGTCCTAATTCGGGGAACAGACACAGTCTCTATATGATGATATCTAGGTGAAAGAGGCTCTATGTGATGGGATTTATCTGACCTTGGTGACGCGAGGCCGCTAGCAGACGGTCAGTTTAGCCAGTCTCTCTGCTTCCTGACCTGAGCCCCAGATTGTCATGTTTGAGCTCTAAGACTATGTGCCATATTACTAGAGAGAAAAGCAGCACCATCCCAGGAGGGATGAATACCATCTCTTTTCAACAGGTCAGGTCTGCCCCAAAAACTTTTCCAATTGTCTATGAATTCTATATTATTTTGCGGGTGAGGACAATCTACTAAGTATCTCATCACTCCTGCGAACAGGAAGGGGGCCAGAGCAAATTACAGTGCCTGACATCATACTTGCGAGGTCACACACCTCTTTAACATTAATTTTGGTGATTTCCGACTGGTGGAGTCGGACATCATTTGTGCCGACATGAATAATAATCTTAGAGAATTTACAATTAGCATTAGCCAGCACTTTTAAATTTGCTTTGTCAGGTGCTCTGGCTCCCGGCAATGTGACTATGGTGGCTGGTGTCTCTTGTAGTGGGAGTTTTTGACTTTTACCTATACACATAATAATAATGTTACTTGATTACACAGGATTAACTTCTAAGTGTGCTGCTTTGTGCTGACTTCTGAATGTAATGACTGATGTGAACGCCTGTGAGGCAGGGAGAGAGACTGGGGTTTGACCCCTAAGGTCAAAGAGCATCCAATTTGGGAACTTGCAGGCTTGCAAGTAGCTAAAACCTAAAGTTCAGTGTGTAATGAGATCACTGAGTGAGTTTCTTATCCATCTATGGTAGAGCGGAATAGCCTTGAAGATAACAGTATAAGACACAGCTCTGTCTCTCTCTCTTGGTCTCACTTGTGTCACAGACTGTACGATCTACCTCTGTGTATGCAACTGGGCCCTCCTTGCAAGGGGAAATAAATTCTTTTAATGATCATTTGTTTTCTGACTGTCTTTTATGCAGAGATGATTGTTTAATGAAAATTGCCACAACACTCTATTTTCACGTTCCGTGTAATAGAATCGCCAATAACTAGGGCACATTCAACAGGATTTACAGTGGGTGTTTCACTGAGAGGGGAGAATCTGTTTGAAGTTGTAATCAGAACGGAAGAGCAGTGTTTTGTCCTGCGATTACAGCGCCTCACCGTCACCCAGTTGCCCTGCTGCACCGGCTCTACTTCAGCCGGAACAGAACAATGTAAAGAGTTCACTAAGCTAGTCGCATCAAAAGCAGTATTTAAAACCCTTGTACTCTTACAATTAACCTAGATTAAAGCTTGGATGCGTGTCTCTAGTTCTGAAATCTTCCCCGTCAGCTTTACTATCAAATGTAAATCCTGTGCTGACAGAGAAGGATATGCTAAACATGTTGCATGAGGTGCAAGTAACAATAAGAGGAGAAGATGACATGACTAAGTTGTTTGATGGACTCGTAAAAGGTGCGAGAAAAATAAATAAATATAGAGCGCAGCTGCGCACAGATGGCACGCTAACAGGCTAGCGAATTACTAGCGTGTTGTGCTAGCAATAATGATTTAGATTGAAACTAGCGATGTCAGGTTAATGTGTGATGTTGAGTAAGTTAGCCCATATTTAGCAGTATAAACAACAAGGAATGATAGTAAATAATGATTCAAAACAGAAAGATATACGAAGCATTCAGACTCACACCAACGCATCAACAGCAGAAGCAATGAGGCAGACAGGAGCAGAGCAAACCATTTAGAGAACAGAAATCAGAGGTTGGAGGTGGGCTCTTTTGACAGGTTTTATGCACCCACCCAGAACAACTGCATAACAATCCCCTTGCATTTACTTCAGAAAATTTAATTTTATTGTTTTACTGTTAAAAGCATGATTTTTTTTCCCCAGTCTTTGTTTGTAATCAAACTTTAACTTGTATGGTGTTAATAAGTGTTTAGGCCTGTTCACAACAAGAACGCTAACTATTAATATAAATATATCAGAGCAAATGTTTTTAAAAAAAAATGTTTTTTGATGATTATACTATATTAGAGCAAAATAGTGATTTACTAAAAATTAAAAGTTTTTTACTTTTATGTTAGATCTGATGGAAGAGATTAAGGAGAGTGAAGAACTGGATGAAGCGGAGGAGGAACATCGGGTCAAAACTGAAGAAAAATCTTTGAGTTGCTCACAGACGGGAAGTAAACTTGTGCTAAGAAGAGCCATCAAAATTTTCACTTGCTCTCAGTGTGGAAAAAGCTTCCCATACAAACAAAATCTTAAAGATCACATGACCGTTCATAGTGGAGAGAAGCCTTTCACATATGATCATTGTGGGACGAGTTTTACACTAAAAGGATCCCTTAAGTCACACATGAAAATCCACACTGGAGAGAAGCCTTTCACATGTGATCAGTGTGGGAAGAGTTTCACACAAAAAAGAACCCTTAATTATCACATGAAGATCCACACTGGAGAGGAGCTGCACACATGTGATCAATGCGGGAAAAGTTTTGTCATAAAATATCTCCTTAAAAGACACAAGAAAATCCACACTGGAGAGAAGCCACACACATGTGATCAGTGTGGGAAGAGTTTCACAGTAAAAGTAGTCCTTGATGATCACATGAAAATCCACACTGGAGAGAAGCCACACACATGTGATCAGTGCGGGAAGAGTTTCACACTAAAAGTAGCCCTTGATGATCACATGAAAATCCACACCAGAGAGAAGCTGTACACGTGTGATCAGTGCGGGAAGAGTTTCACACTAAAAGTAGTCCTTGATGATCACATGAAAATCCACACCAGAGAGAAGCCGCACACATGTGATCAGTGCGGCAAGAGTTTCACACGAAAAAGAGCCCTTAATGATCACATGAACATCCACACTGGAGAGAAGCCGTACACATGTGATCAGTGCGGGAAGAGTTTCACACTAAAAGTAGCCCTTAATGATCACATGAAAATCCACACTGGAGAGAAGCCGTACACATGTGATCAGTGTGGGAAGAGTTTCAGATTGGCAGGTTCTTTTAGAGTACACCTGCGTTCTCATTCTGGAGAAAAAACATTTAACTGTAATCAGTGCAGTAAAAAATTTAATTTGGCAGATTCCCTGAAGAAGCACATGATCGTTCATTCAAAGGAGAAGCCTTACGTGTGTTTGTGTGGAAAGCGATTTTCTTGGCCGAATAGTTTAAGATTACACCAGAAAAAACACAGTGGTGTGAAGAATCATGTGTGCTTTGTTTGTGGAAAAGCATATTTTACACAGGGTGAACTGAAGCAGCACCAGGAGGGAAGCTGCACACAAAAAAACTCTTACTGAGAGAAGCCGCACACTTGCTATCAGTGCAGGAAGAGTTTCAGAAGTGTTCAAGTGTTCTCATTTTGGAGAAAAAAGAAGCACAAGAAAGTTGATTGTGGCCTGTGGAATGTTGGTCCTCTCCTCTTCAATGGCTGTGAGAAGTTGCTGGATATTGGCAGCACTGGGAGCACTCTCAAATACAACAAATAAAATACTCAACAAATACAACCTTGTTTGAATTTAACCATATCATTGGTTAAATTCTAAATAGCCAAGGGAAAAACATAATTTAACTCTTAAATATTTTAATTGTGATCACCAGTTTTCTTCAATAATTTTACTTCACAGAATCCAAAATTCAATTAAACCATTAATTGATTTAGAAGCATTTTAAAAGAAAAGTATGGAGTCTGTCATCCTACCTTAAATTATTTTATAGCCCATCTGGAATGGTCCCTCTGTCGAACAGGGTTCTGCAGTCTGGCAGAATGAAGACAATGTGGTTCCTTGTCCCCATCCACTGACAGAGGGAGATTCTGAGGACTCCTGGCTGGCTCGCCAAAATGTAATAGATTTTTTCTTCTTTTCGCACTTGACTAAAGTCTACCTGGGTCTAGTCTACAATTGACATCCCCAAACGTCTACAGTCAACGTTAGTTTTCCTGTATCTGGGTCTCGTCTACATTTGACGTCCCAGAACGTCTACAATCAACGTTAATTTTCTATATCTGAGTCTCGTCTACAATCGACATCCCCTGGGTCTCGTAACTCTAACTTGCAGTGCAGCAATAACTAGACTCCAGACAATGCCTTCAAATATGCTTTAACCACGGCTGGAGGATCTCAGACAATTTTCAGAGAGAATCCCACCAGCAAAAATAATTAATATAATTTTAACTATAATTTTCCTACAATTTGATTGGTTCTTCATATGCAAACATTTCTGTTACTAGGTAGAAGCCAATTTAGATCTCAAGTCACGAAAAAATGGAAAAGGTTAGATTACTCAATATGTCATGAGACTACTCTAGACAGTATATTTCTGATATCGTCTGGTCAGCATCTGAGATTTTCCATCGACATTTTGTTCAAGTGTTTAGAATGTTAGGCCTAAAAGAGAAGTAATTAAGGATATGATGAGTTTAAAATACAGTTTATTATTGCTATCATTGAAAAATCCATCACAGTTCACAGTGTGACAAGAGCCAGGACAACTGAAAATACATAAGAGCATCCACACTGAAGAGAAGCCATTTCACTGTCCTTCATGTGAAAAAATAAATTAGCTTCCCTACTCAAAACTTCTGGATCTAAACAGGAACTATGATTTCAGACATTATAAGTTCAAACGTAACACAATGTTACGGCGATCTGAGCCATTGTCCTTTCTTCACCATTTCCGCAAGGGTGTGTCGCAAAGGATTTGACACACCAATCTTGTAAAACTTTACTTTTTCTTTGTCTTGTTGCATTTTAAAAGAAATCCAACTCAAAAACTATTTTACACCTTTTCACATACCAAAAACAGTCTATCTGTCTAGACTGTAAACAGACTGTCTAGCACCAACCCTTCCTTCTTCCTTATTCTTCAGAATTATTACGCATACGTAACACGTACAGTATATAACTAGTCAAAATCACGTGATACAATACAAATAACACAACACACACATTAATCAAAAATATAATCACTCACACTTAATATAAGGAAACATTTTGCAAATGTATTAATGTAGTTATGGCTCTAAAACACAAAATGTCATTCAGTTAGAGTTGTGTCTTCCACAAAATCCTGTCCTCCTAACTAGCTGAAACAAGTAACCACACAATCATCCTAAAACCAACAGTTTCAAGTTTGAGTTTGAGATTTACTCAAAGTTTCTCCTAGAAGAACTATATCTAAGAAGTTGTATTCCTTTATATCATCACCTTTATGATATAAATTGAATTATTATTCATTATTATGATTTTTGTATTGTCCTTTTTTTAATTTCTTATAATGTATGTGTGACTTTTTTTTATTTTACTCTTTTATGAAAAAAAAATTTCAAAAGTTTTTTACATGTACAAAATGTTTGTGTGCTCAAGTGTACTCCGGGAAGTTGACATTTCTCTGAGATTTTTTATTAAATTGTTCTTCATTGTTGTGCTAAAAATATCTAGTTTCTCTACAACTTTTGATGTATTTACCAAGTGCCTATGTAAGAGAAATGATCATGTAACTTTGTAACTAGATGCTTCTTTGATTCTCCCCTTCTTTGGACATCTTTTAAGTCAATAAAGAGAGAAATATCTCATTCGTTTTCACTTTAATCTAGTTTTTTTTATTTGTTTACCAAATAATAATTGCAAGGTAACGCAAGTCTTTTGCAAGCAAATTGGCAATTGCTGTATGTGTGTATACATGGACTTTTGTTATACTTCCTGTTTCTTTTGCCATCTTTGTAGTTTTTTCATGTTGACTGGGCTTTCCTTTGTCCTCTGTGCTCCCAGGGTTGGATTTACCACCATTTTGTGTGTCTGGGCCACACACTTCATCTACAAAAGCCATGTCTGAACTCTCTTACCCCTTTTCCACCAATGGGATCCCGGTGCATGTTTCCAGACTTGAACTGTTCCATGTATTTCCCCCTGCAGAAAAGATGGAAAACGTATGAAAGAAATAATGTCAAACTGGTTTGTAACAAAAGTACTTAAAGTACAACTGTGGACAATGTTACTTAACCAATCTGACACAGTTGTAGATCTTTTTTGATATAACTGACAAGGGACAGAGAGAAATAACAGATGCTGTTCTCTCCAGCAACTTTAATGTGTTCCCGGTTGTCATGGAAACTTAACAGCCACCAGTACTATAACATAACATAATAATAAAATGTAACGACACTGACCGTCTGTCCGGTCAGATGTTCTGAAGTAGCGAATCATGATTGTTCTTCTCATGCTGACTAAATATGAACACTACACGTTCATATTCAGAAAGCCCTAATTGACTAGCTTTCTGACACAAGTCTCTACAAGCAGGCCCTGGTTAATGTTTTACCCGACCTAATGAAATCAACGAACAGGCCCCTGTTTGTTTCTCATACTATCACGTGCTGCGACCACAATTCCCTTACTGTGTCTAACGTTTGTTCTTTGTGTACTGAAGGAAAATTGCAAGACTTACCCCATTCAGTTGTTTTGGGACAACTAGGACTATCTTGCTTCTCTCAGCAAAATTATATGACGCCTCAGGCTGTCAAGTTAGTCTGCCCACAGAACTACCTTTGTTTTTGCCGAGTAACACATTCTCAAATAGCCCCCAACCCCTCACGTGGTATGCACCACGAGATGCAACAGATGCCGACCTCACAGATACACACACACATTGACATATATGGACTTCCACTAGTAAAATTTCATTTTACTAACTATTAAAAATGTACAAAGAGTGTTCCAGGTGATTTGCATGTTCACCAGTGTGATATTAGAATAGTTGTGTTTTTGAATTACAGTGATGTAATCTTTAAGTGCCTTGGTTCAACAAAAGAATGTATCTCTATGTTGCTATCTTTGTCAATATACGTCCTTAGTATTGTTTTGATCTCCTCTGCATGACGAAGAAGATTTTTGATAAGAGACTGTGATAAACGTTATGGTTCCATGCGTTTTTAATTCCCTGAGCATAATATCATACTTTGCCCCCTCGTGATTCCACACGAGGGTCGGGCTACATTAACACACAAGAAAATCTTCTGCTCGGAATGCTCTAAGAGGATTCGTCGACCACGAAAAAGGGGACGGTACACGGGACACTGATAAAAGCCTAAACCTTCAGTTTCCTCTCTCTCTTCTCCCTCCTCAAAAACTTTGGAAACCCAAGTCCGGACCGGCTTCGGCCTGCTTCTCTTTTCTTCTCTTTTATTTCTTTTTATGTTTTTCTATAGTCTAGTTTCGTTTTCCTATTCGCCTCTGTTCATTCACGGGCTGAATGAACTTAGCCTGAATCATTCCCGGCAACTTCACCTCAAAGAAAGAGACTCTTTGAACCTCCCGCGCTCGCGCTCGCATGGAAGACACAGCACGCGCTCACCGAAGCAAGCCCTGCTTTCTTAAAGAGACACACGCACGACTCTGCGTTCTTCAGCAACAAAGAGAACCATTTTGCAAGATAAGTTTATTGAACTTTTAATGTGATTTGATTCCTTGCTGTCTCTCAAGGTTACTGTCTGTGATTTTTGCCATGCTGAGATCATTTCGGTGATCTCTCTCATCCTGAACTTTAGTTTCACTTTCTCCCTTTCATCCTCTCCCTCTCTCATCTGTTATTCGTTTAGTCTTGTATTTTGTTCACGTGTCCTGTACATACATATTTACTCGTGTAAATTGTAGTATTTTGTATTCATTAGTTCCATGTATTAGTCCAATTATTAAATTCCATATATACTTGATTGATTCTGTCTGCCTGCTCATAACTAAAGTCAATGAGATGTTTTCGATCTTAAGCTACAAAGCTGATTTGTTACTTTAAGTAACCTAATCTTATAAGAACAGGAGAGTTGTTTTTATGGCCAGAAAATAGCTTTCTTCAAATTATAAGAAAGAGATAATTTTTGTTGGGAAATTGTTAAGTTAATCTTACGGCCGTTTTGCTGGACAAAGTTTTCCCGTTTGATGATTATTCATTTCCATTAAGGGTTATCTCATAATCGATCTGAAATAGGATTTTTGATATATGAATGATGAATTATAATTCGTTGTGATTGATTATTCATATATACAAATCGATCTATTTTCAACTTCGAATAAATTAATGTAACTGTAAAATGCAAAATATTAATCATATTCATGATTAATTATTAAAATTCCCTATAGATCATTTGAGCTAATATTAATATTAATGTACTAATGCCAGTGCGGTTACAAAAATAAGGTTTTATTGTCTTTCTAAAGTACTTTATTAATAAATTTTTATAAAAGCTATTTATTTGTTGTAATGTATAAGACTCACCTTGGAAAAATAAATTCTTCTGTCAGAGGCAGTTGCACGTCCTGATGTATCTGCTGTCAGATGAGATGGTATAGCCAGGCTATGTCTGTCATTATTCCAACATTATTTTCATAACTTGTTAAGAAACAACAACAACAACAAAACATATCTTCCTTTGAAACCAAAATAACTGATTTCTTGTTGCATTGCTGCATCAATGGGAAGAGAATTACAATTGTATAAATTATGTTCCAAGTGCCCAACCATATGGAACACTAATCACCATAATGATGACTAAAACAATATTGAATCTGAATAGTTTTACAATTAAGTTAAGACATTAAAGGGGGGGTGAAACACTCAGTTTCAGTCAATCTCATGTTAATCTTGAGTACCTATAGAGTAGTATTGCATCCTTCATATCTCCAAAAAGTCTTTAGTTTTATTATATTTATAAAAGAAAGATAGGCTGTACCGAGTCTTTCCGGAAAAAAACGAGCGGCTGGAGTCGTGCCGTGTGGGCTGTGCTTACGCGCCGATAGCTAACAACACACAGACATTTGAAGCAGTTTTACTCACTGCCTGCGGTTACAACGCACGACCGTGAACCTTTATCGTTGGGACTGCTCCATCCTTAAGCTTTAGATGATCTGCAAATCCGGCGTCGAACTGGGCCTTGTTTATAAAACAATCATCGTCGAAATGCAGGGAACAAACAAAGTCCTGTGACTGCAGCCGAGCACAGCGCTTTGATGGGCGTACTGCTTTCGTTGTCCCGTCTCGCTCTGGTCTACGGGTGCGTGCGCGCCCTTCCGGGAGAAGAGCCCTTAGGACCCGTATAAGGAAATTCTGCCCCATCTGACGTCACACAGGCCCATACTCGAAAAAAACTTTCCGAAACTTGTGACAAACCGGAAGGAGTATTTTTGGCACAGAAATACTCCATCAAACGTACAACTTAATTTTTTAAACTTTGTCCATGTTTAGCATGGGAATCCAACTCTTTAACAGTGTAAAAAACTCAGTATGCATGAAATAGCATTTCACCCCCCCCTTTAAGTAAAGTTAACTAAAAAAATGTTAATTAGAATCACTGTTTGATTTTACAGTGTAAGTTATAAATGTGTTTTTTATGACTTCACTGTCTGCTGTTTTAGTAGAGTGTAATACGCTTCTGTTTGAAATCACACAGGATTTAAGTAGAAAATCCTGCTACTGTACCATCATGTGATTTGATTGGGTGACCAAATCTTAATGAGCACACCTGTGGCTTCTTACTATTTAAGTCCTAGTCTCAGGGTATGTTTACACAATGTACACAATGGACTCGTGTTCAACATGGCATTTATTTCTTTTACACACACATAGTGTATTACTACGTATCAAAAAGCTACTAATTACAGTCAGAGATGGTCTTATTATCAGTGTTGAGGGCAATGCATTACAAGTAACACAAGTTATGTAATCAGATTACTTTTCCGAGTAATTAGTAAAGTAAAGCATCTTTTTAATTTACAAAAATATCTGAGTTACTTTTTCAAATAAGTAACACAATTTACTTTGTAGTTTTGGCAATTTCTTCACTGTTTTCTCGCTTTTTGCTCACGGGTTTCTCTATAGAGCTCCCCCTACAGCTTCGGAATAGATATTTGACAACACTGTTGTAAAAACTCGTTGGTGACTCTCCCCCCTCCCATCTTCTCCCTCTGGTCATGTGCATTTGTTTTCAAAGAAGCCGGCGAACGCACATTGCCATGTCCACTGAGATATGTATGATACACAGAAGGCTAGTATATAAATGTATGTGTGCAGTGCCGTAAAGCAATTCGTTACATCGCAAGACCTGATATCACGCGATACTTCCTGGCCCGCTGGCCCAAAGTTGCAAGGGTGTTTTTTCCGCTCACAGGCGCTAGGGAAAGCGAGACGGCCACCATTCAACCTCAAAAAAGTCATATAACCATTCCAATGACTCCGAAGCTGTTCAGTTTAGGTAAATTAAGCTAAAAAAAACTGCATAGTTCCCCTTTAAACCATAAGCAAAAAATACTTAAGATTTTTTATTATTATTATTATTATTGGTGAAGTAAGTGTTAAACCTTCTTCTCCTGCATCCTCTTCTTCTGCAATCCAGAATGGCAGCACAGCTGAAAGGTTTGTTTGAACTGCGTTCTCTACTGTACACTCGTGAATTTGCATTTCCTTCAGCCTTATTAATATTTTAATGTTAGTTTGAAGTAAAAAAAAACAAACAAAAAAACAAAAACAAGCCCAGCCCAGTTGAGGTTAAGTTACGCAAAAGTAATGTAACACATTACTTTCTTAAAAAGTAACTAAGTAACACAAATAGTTAATTTTTAGGGGAGTAACGCAATATTGTAATGCATCACAAGGGATTCCATGGCTCTATCATTGAAGAGCCTAATGGAACACTTTTGCCTTGATAACCAATCACATTATGACATCATTGAATCTGGTTCAGGTGACAAATATTAATCTGTTTAACAGTGTGTGTTCAACACAAACACCCACAGCCATAGTTTTAGCAAGATGTTGACCACTAGAAAAAAAACATTGAGTATGAATTGAGAAGCTAAGGGGAAAAAAAACTGAGCACATCATGCTTTGTCGTCAACTTTGTAGTCTGTTCTTCAGTTCATATTCCACTCTTCTATTAGCTTGATCTTTATCTGTAATCACAACTATTTTAACTAAATTGCTGTTTGGTTCAGTGTTTCTCTGCTCCCTACAAACTCAAATCCACCCCACAGACCATATAAAATAAATGCTTGTAAGAAGTTCTGCTGGAAACTGAAGATCTCAGGAGCCAAAGGTGACAAAAAATATGCTTTTTTCCCCCAGTTTTTTTATTTTATGTAGAGGTGTGTGGGAGAGATGAAGTGTGAAAACCAGAGCGGAAACTGACCAGTGCATTGGAATGTTTGCTTTTTAATGCTGAAAAACGACATTCAAATCTGTTATACATTGAGGTTCAATCAAATTACATCAACACATATTATTTTTGTTATATGTAAAATATATATTTCATGGCATCAAACTTTTCTTAAGTTGTCAACACTGTTCTTGAAAAAAGCTCGTACAGGATCTAATCATCTGTTGTTTTGTTTTCTTGCAGAAATTGGAGTAGACTGTACAGACAAATTAATTCTGATGAATGAATATGACTCTCTTCACATTATTACTGTTTTCAGTAATGACTTTATTTTGTACCATTCACAATTAGAAGTGAGTTCTAATGTGTTTATTGTGATTCTGAATGTCACCGTGGGATTCATTTGGACCAAATGAATCTTCTCTTCTGGTTAGCATGGCGTAATTGTAGATAACTACACTATCTGGAGGCACAATAAGTCTTACTAAATCGAAGACGTTTTCATGTGTGAAGTATTCATGTATTTTGATTGTAAATTATTTGCAAGTAACAAAATATTTCAGAATCAAATTCATAAAGATCCTTTTTTTGCTAGTGTTACCTTGGTACTGAAGCTTCCAGTACACACACATACATATAACAAGAAGCTTCATAAAATGTAAAAATAAAAATAGGCACAGATAGTTTTAGTCAGAACCAACATGTACAAATATTTAACATTTTTACAGTATTGTGTATAATAATAGGACCAAATTAATTTACAAAAAAAATGTGTACAGCAACATGACTCTCCTAATGCAGATGACCCTGCTATGAATATGGAAACAATGATTTTTTCACTAGACTAAAATGAGGAAACATTATTAATAATCACCTTGCTTCTTTGAATATTTCCTATTATTCCGGGGGCCGATTTCTCCCCTTAAGACAATCCTAAGTGAAGTCCTGATAATCTTAATGGTTCTACAGATTATCTTATCAGATTTTCCTGTGGTGTGAGAGTGAACGAAAACTGCTCGGAAGAACGCCGGAGCCGGCCCGATCGCGAATCAAGTCGTAGTGTGTGCATTTGGAGGATTATAATTCTGAAAATTGGTTGAAACTGCCCTTATGTCTGTGGTCTCCCACAGTTTTAAAATCAGTTAAGATTTTTTTTTTTTAATCATAGAATTTGTATTGTTGCAAACTGCATTTTTACATTTTATACCACCCCACCGACCATAAACAACCCTACCCAGCCCCAACAAAGCAATCCCCAATCTGAACAACAGGACATCTGAAGAGGGGAGAAAGAAAGTATTAAAGAAATTTAAATAAATAAAATAAAAGAATTACATAGATGCATACATATACATACAAGCAAAAATACAGGAATAATTTAGATGATAATATTAGTACCAAAAATTAATTAAATAAATAACAATAAATAAATAATACACACACACACACACACACACATACATATATATATATATATGTGTGTGTGTGTGTGTGTGTGTGTGTACTCAATATGTGTACTCATGTGTACTCAATATACCCCACTCAATCTATATCTAAGGTTTGTAAATCATTGAAGAATGTAATAAATTGTTTTTCAAAAAAAGATTCCCCCCTACCGCTTATATTGTACTTAATTTGTTCATGTTTTTTTTTTTTTTTTTTTTTTAAAGGCCAAATATTTGAGCCAAACTGAGATAGAAGGGGGTTGTGGGGAGGTCCAAGATAACAGTATTCTGTGCCTAGCAAGAAGAGATGCAAAAGCTACGGCATCAGCCTGTCTACGGCTTAAAGGCTGACACCGAGATGAAACACCAAAGGTTTTACAATCAAAAGGCAAACAGCTAACTTGACCCCTAGGACATCAGAAACTATTTAAAAGAAAGAATTCCAAAAGTTTTGTCACTTGGGACAAAATACAAACATATATGGTTAAGGTTACATGGTGAAAGTTTACATTCATCACACAAATCTAAAACATTGGGATATATTTTAGAAAGTTTTGTCTTCGAGAGATGAGCTCCATGAATAGTTTTAAACTGTATAAAGCTAAGCCTAGCACACGAAGTAGTGGTACGTACATTGTATAATACTCTACTCCAGTAGTCATCCTCAAACTCTTAGTCAAGTTCCTCTTCCCAAGCCCTGATAGTTTTAATGTTGTGAGCATTATCCTTTGACAAGATAATGGCATATATCTTTAAGATTACACCCAAGTGAAGATTCATTTTAAAAGCCTCTTCCCATGTAGACTTTGTAGGCAAAGAGGGAAACCCGGAGAACAGAGAAAAGGCACAGTGCCTAATCTGAAAATAATGAAATAGGTGAGAGGGAAGGAGATTAAATGATGAGGATAATTCAGAAAAACTTGCAAACACATCATTAATGAAAAGATCTTTCAAAAGCATTTCAGACTTTTCTTTTCCCAGAAAGAGTATACGGAATCAGAAACGGGAAAAAAGAGATGATTATTGTGTATAGGAGCCATGGTTGATGCCGAGGTAAATTTAAAATGACGCAGAAATTGAAAGAATATTTTGAGAGAAGAGCATATTATTGGGTTTTTCGTGTAATGTGAAAGGGACATAGGGAGATAAGAGAACACCATAGCAGGGAGAAATGTTAAAATACAGGACTTAGCTTCTAAGTGGCACCATGGTAAAGAGGAGGTTGGTACCCAGAACACCAATTTCTGAATATTCGCCGCCCAAGAAAGCGCACCGGTCAAGGGTTGGGAAAGGAAAGCCCTCCACTTAGTCGACTTTTTTGGAGCAAAATTTTGAAAACTCTAGGAGTTTTTCCTGCCCATATAAAAGAGGAGATTCATTTGTATTGAAGAAATATTTTGGTAGAAACAGAGGAATAGCTTAAAAGAGGTTAAGAAATTTTGGCAGAATGTTAATTTTTAAAGTATTGCCTCAAAACGAGAAGCTAAAAGTTTGGCTAAAATCTTAACATCAGCATTGAGGAGGCTAATAGGTCTGTATGAGTTACATAATGTCGGGTCTTTCCCATTTTTAAGCAATAGATGCTTGTCTCAGTGTTGGGGTCAACATACCTAGCTCTAAAGATTCCTCAAATACAGATAAAAGAAGCGGAGCCAATTTAGCATGACATTTCTTATAGAATTCAGAGGGCAGCCCGTCTGGCCCAGGGGATTTCTTAGATTGCAATTAATTAATTGACTTAATGATCTCCTCTAAGACAATGGGTCTATCAAGTTCAGATGCTAAAAGAGAGTTAACCTTAGGGAAGTTGATAAGCCCAAGAAATTGGTTCATTTCTTCTTTATGGTCCAAAGCTTCAGTTTTGTACAGGGAGGAGTAAAAGTTTTTAAGAGTGGAATTGATCTCTTAAGGATCTGAGGTTAATGTGCCAACGGGCTGCGCAATTGAATTTGAGTATTAAAACGGGAAGCCGCTCGTCTGCGCAGCTGGTGGGCCAGGAGTCGACCGACCTTATCCTCATATTCATAGTAATTGCCACAAGTGTCTTTCTAACAAAAGTCTTTCTGCATCACCTGTGGATAAAATATAAAATTCTACCTGCAAATTAAGCCTTTGTTTATGTAGCTCATAAATATTGATTATGATGAGTATATTGGTCATCTAAAGCTTGAATATTGTCAGATAACTTTTTTATCCTATTCCTCCGCTCTTTAATAACATAAGCAGAGTAAGAGATTATCTGTCCTCTTAAAAAAAGCTTTTAAAATTTCCCAAACTAAGGAATATGAGATTTAATCGGTTCGATTAGTAAGGAGAAAATCATCTATTGAATTAGAAATATATTCACAAAATGCTGAATCAAATAGGAGTAAAGAGTTTGAACCTCCAGGGAGGTCGAAAGTGCTCAGTTTAAGTGCTAAGTCAAGACTTAGAGGGGCATTGTCTGAAACAACAATAGGCAGATATTCAGTTTACAACCTGAGGAATTAGAGAATTATTCATAAAAAAAAAATCTATACGAGAAAAAGATTGATGGACATACGAATAGAATGAATATTTTCTCGCTGTGGGATTAAAGTGTCTCCATGGGTCAATGTACCCATTCTGAACCATAAACTCAGAAAATGTCTTTGACATGGCAGAGGGAGCTTTCATAACAGTACTTGATTTATCCAAATCTGGATCAATAACACAGTTTAGATCTCCTACAATTATCAAAAGATGTGTGTTCAGAGCTGGGATCTTAGAGAATAAATTCTGAGCAAAGAGAGTGTTATCAAAGTTTGGGGCATGTACATTTACCAAAACTACTGGCGTTTGTGAAATTTTCCCTTTCACAATTAAATATCTACCATTCATATCAGAAATGACATTGTCAATAGCAAAAGGCACAGTCTTGTTAATTAAAACGGCAACTCCTCTTAACCAGGAATCAAAGTTGGAATGAAACAAGTGTTATATCCAGTGAGTTTGGAGTCAGTGTCAGATGAGTTTCCTGGAGGAATACAACGTCAGATTTTTGTTGTTTTAAATGTGCCAAAATTTTGGATCTTTTAATGGGACCATTCAGTCCTTTCACATTCCAAGTCAAGAATCTAACTGAACTTCTGGTGCTGTTCATCAAGTTAAGTTAATATGTAATTAGAGGAGGTCAAAAGCGGAGGAGAAAAAATAGTATATATATATTTATATATATAAAAGTACTCAATTTCTTCTCTCCATTCCCAAATAATGGAGGCAGAACGGCAAAACTCAGGAACATCCGATGCTGGTAAACCCTACCAATTCGCATCTATGTCGCATGAAGGCACTCCCGATTCCAAACATATATGGAGTAACAGAGAACATTCATTTCAGGCAACATGAAAGCACATATTTGCCTAAATTCACTCGGTTAACAGTTAGAATTGTATTAAGATTACAATAGCTTATACAATGGTGTCCTTTGCATTTCTATCTCTACAAGATACTAGGATGTTGAATACCGTTTGTTAAACCATCACTGTGCTTCTTTGGGACAGTCGAATTGAAGCTTCTCATCGCCGAGGTTGATCAGCAGGCGAGCAGGGAACCTAAGAGAGAACTGCGCGCTCTTCTCACGCAGGCTGTTTCTCACTGATATAAGTGCCGCCCTGAAAATCAGGAAAAATTAAAACCTTACGGCTCTGATGGAAGAGTTGGTTCCAATTCTCATGCCGAACATTCTTTTCTTTGTCGTTAAAGTAGTGAAACCGCACGATCATTACTCTAGGCCTTTGATATTCCCGGTCAGCCGAAGGCACGGGCCCAATACGGTGCGTATTGGAAAGATTTCTGACCCGAACACATAACACATCCTGGAAAAAGTGTGACATAAAGGTAACCGGATCACTCCCTTCTACTCGCTCTGGGATGCCGATGACACGGAGATTGCAACGCCGAGAGCCTGACTCCAAGACCTCCACTTTATCGGTGAGTTGTTTATTAGCCGAATTCAACTTTAGCACTGCCTGTTCCAGTGCTACAATGCAGTCGCTGTAATTGTTCAAGTGCTTATCGAGCTCGTCAATGTGCCGTCCTTGTGATTCAATGTTCAATTTAAAACTCTCAAAGGACGCAATAACTGGGGCAAGAGCAGTCAATGGCTGCTTTCACCTGTTCTGCGATGGTAGATGATAGCTTGGAGATCAAAGTGGCACGGAGATATTCCAGATCCAGCGGCAGCTTGTCGCCATGACTCTCTGTCACGGTTGCTGACGATTTAAGTTTCCTTTGCCTTTCAGAAGCCATAATTCTTTCCAAGCAACACTCCTAGAATAAGTGATTTAAAAATGAAACCACCAAGTGTGTTAAAAGCTTTAGGTAGCTTGAAAGATATAATTGAAAGACAAAATGCTCGGGAGCTTAAATTAAGATTGTTAAGATTTTAAAATCATCGAGTGTGTCCCAGGCCCCAGGCCTAAACTGAACATTCAATCAGAGTTTCCACTGACAGACCAGACGCCGATTCAGCATGTTGACAGCAAACTGCCACCGACGTGAGCCTGAGCTCCATCAGCTTGGTGCGACAACTTTACATACTTCACATACTTTTGAAAATCCAGTGTGTAGTTGATCCTGAGTTTTCAGGCAGACCATTAAAGAATGCGACACACACGTTTCCCGGACATCCTGTACAACCAATCAGCACTAAAATGGTGATGATGTCACAGTGCTTGACACTGGTGGGCGTGTCTTGTCTCCTTAATGGGAACTCGTTGCCTGCTGCATTCACCCCGTCCACATCCTCTTGATTCAACAGCGGTATCTCTGATTCATTCACTCCGTTTCCTGATGAATATGAAATACAGAGAAAAAGAAAGAAATTAAAAAGAGAAAATGTGGAGATCAAGTCTGTAGTAATTTCTTTCAGACTTTAAAATGTCAACAATTTACAATCAATTTACCAATGAACAAAATCTTTTAAATAACACACTGTCAGTAGCACATTTGAATTATTTTATAAGTTCAATCTTGTTTGCGCAATTGTTCTTTTCCACAAATGAACATGACATTTATTATATTTTTGAACTCGTGCAAACTCAAATGTAATGTTTACCTTTACAACTAGTTGGATTAAAAGATTCACCAGTATGCAATTCCTTTTAAGGACAAACACTCTTTCATTCATTCACATTCATTTTTGACTATAGTAGCTTGTGTTGAGGGGATTTTGTTGGATATTTGAACAGATCAGAGTGTAAAATGGTGTTTGAAATATGATTGAATAAACTGACTGAAGCCACATCACACACATACGTACACACACACTGCTGCTCTTTTCGTTTTGTTGTCCGCGAGTGCTGAATTACTACTCAGGTCAGTGTATCTCACAGATTAAAATTGTGGGGTAACACAGCGCTGTTTACTTTGTCAAAACAATCATACTAAAAATACATTTGAGTGTGTTGAAAGTTATGTTGTAACCTTACTCTGTGTGACAGAAAATCATACGGAGAGCAGCAACTTTAGTTTCTGCTCTGAAAGCTGCAAGACCAGCCGAATGCTCTGTGTGTGTGTTAGAAATCAGGAATGGTGAGAGAACATTGTTCTTGGTACATTATTTTACTTCAAACCGAACTTGGGTCTTAATCTGACAAAGTTTAAATCCCGTCTGGCTAGCGCGCTTACCATAATGTTCACGCGTTAGGTCAGTAGGTGGAGAGTAGTTGGACTTTTGTGGCAGTTTGAAGACATTCGACCACATGAGTGTTTACACTACAAAAGTAATCCAATCAAATGCATTTTCGACTACCTCTGGAAGTGGTCGAAAGTGGACAAGCTCAAGTTCAAAACGTTTACACCTGTATTTAGTGCCGTCCACTTGTGATCCAATCCACCAAAACACATCTTGCATCCTCAATAAACAAGCTACAGTTAGTCCAAAATGCAGCCGCTAGAGTTCTTACTAGATCAAGAAAATATGATCATATAACACCGATTTTATCATCACTACATTGGCTACCTATAAAGTTCCGTATTAATTACAAGGTATTGCTACTGACTTATAAAGCCCTAAACGGCCTAGCTCCAGTCTATTTAGCGGATCTTCTATCACCCTATAATCCATCGCGCTCTTTAAGATCAATAAATTCAAGGCTTTTGGTCATACCTAGGATATCCAGATCAACCAAAGGAGGGAGAGCATTTTCACATTTGGCTCCAAAACTCTGGAATAGCCTTCCTGATACTGTTCGTTGCTCGGACTCACTCTCCCAGTTTAAAACTAGATTAAAGACGCATCTTTTCAGCCAGGCATTCATATAATATTGTTAATCTCACAGTTTCAAACTACAATCCGGCCTCTAGTTCATAAATGCCAGAGGAGAACTGGCCCCCGACTGAGCCTGGGTTCTCCCAAGGTTTTTTTTTTCTCCATTAGGTCACCTGATGGAGTTTTAGGACACCATTAGGCCGCTTGATGGAGTTTTTTCGGTTCCTTGCCACTGTTGCCTTTGGCTTGCTCAGTTGGGGATATTTTGGGGATATTTAATTTTATTCTATCAATCAATAAATTCCACTAGAAACAAACTTTGTTGTATTATTTTATTTTAATACTGTGAAGCTGCTTTGATACAATCTGTATTGTGAAAAGCGCTATACAAATATACTTGATTTGATTTGATTTGACATCTTTATACCAGGTGTAAACAGGGTCTCAGTTTAAGTTTGCTGAACACTGACGTAAAGATGCTGGTCTAAAAAGCTGTGAGTGAAGAGTCTGTTCTATCTCCGCATTCTGTGTGAAGATGAAATGCTGTATGAAAGTTATAATAAAAGTGGCTCTGATCTGCATCATCCTAAAGTGTCAGAGATGATCTGAACTACACCTGTGAATCAGCACGGGTCTGGTGTTATGTCGCTCCAAGAGAAAGTAAGAATTGAACTGTGTATCTGGTGTTTTGTCATTTCGGAGCAGGTGTACCAACTACTAGATCTAGTCACACATGCAAATAGTGTTGTCATAAGTACTGACTTCGGTACCAAGTCAGTACTGAAATATTGAAATTGTGCTGCTTTGAGCACTGTTGAGCTTTGAGTGACTCAATGCGTCGGTACTTTTGAAAATACTACATGCAAACGCATGTTTATTTCACAATGTAGTTCAATAGGAGATTTTGAAACTAATCCTAAATTTCAGACCAAAATAATCTACAAAATGTCTGTAGTTGAGAAGTTTGATCTGAATTGACTGTAAAAAGAAATATAAGCAGAACTGATGTAGACTAGAGCGACTCACCTCTGACAATAACACTGAATGCCTTGCATGAAACCCCACTGTTGGATTCGACCTGTAGTTTATAATCTCCAGAGTCTGTGGTTCTGAAGTTTGTGATGGTCAGAGGTCCAGTCGTCTCGACCAGCTCTAGTCTGTCTTTGATTTTCCCATCAGCAACATCATACTGTATGTCTCTCTGTTCTCTGGTCTTTCAGCAATAAGAGACTCTTGAGGTCTAAACATCCAAACGATCTGATCATCTCTCTGTATTTCAGCATCAGTCTTCAGATTGACAACATTTCCCTCCATCACTAATACTATGAAATGCCAGATCTGACTTAATAATAAATAAATAAATACAAAAATATTTTTCCACATTTATTTATTTATTCATTTATTTATGTATGCATTTATTTTTTCCACTTTTATTTATTTTCACATTTATTTATGTATATATGTATTTATGCCCACATTTATTTATTTATACATTTATTTATTTATTTATGCATTTATTTATTAATACATTTCTTCCTCTCTATGCTAATGAGGGGGGTGTGTTTTACCTCAGACATAGCAATCGAGCTCAGAGTGGCAGTGCTGAAGCTTTGAGGATACAGCGACACCCTGTGGTGTGAACAAACGAAACGCCAGAGGTGTATGGATGTGCCTTTGCAAGAAGTCCCACAGGGAATGAATGACTTAGTCATTCATATTAGCAATATATCCAAAATCTTATATCACGGGTTAAGTCATTTAATATCACCTTAACTGTATGTATATAGGGTTACCATCTCTATTCCGGACATGGAAAACAAACTGTTCCAAATCCGGTCGGGATTTCTAAAATGTCTTCTAAAATGCTGTGTCCTCAAAGCTTCAGCACTGCCACTCTGAGCTCGATTGCCATGTCTGAAGTAAAACACGCCCACCTCATTAGCATACAGAGGAAGAAATGTATAAATAAATAAATGTGGAAATAAATGTATAAATAAATAAATGAAGACAAAACATATATACATAAATGTGAAAATAAATAAAAGTGGAAATAAATAAATGCATAACTAAATAAATGAATAAATAAATGTGGAACAAAAGTCAGGTATTATTAAGTCAGGTCTGGCATTCCATATAAAACTGCCTTCTCTTCATCTGTCACAGCTGCACATACAAACAGAAATGAGGAGATTACAGTGTAAATGAGTTTGCAGATGAACATGTAAGTAATGCTGAGAAGACTCTGTGTGATTCTTCACATGTGCTGCTTCTAAATCACTTAATCGTGTTTATGACTTTTTTCTAAATTATCAGTAACAATTTTCAACATTTATTAGACATTTCTTGCTTAATGTTAATTTATATATTTTTAACATTATTTCAGGTAGCCACGATATTCGTTACACTTGCTCATTGATGCAAATATCTAACAAGCCATTGATGCAAATTTCTAATCAGCCAATCACAAGGCAGCAATTTAATGCATGAAATTATGAAGGCATAGTCAAGAAGTTCAGATACTGTTCAAACCAAACATCAGAAGGGGTAGAAAATCTGATTTAAGTGACTGACCATGGCACTTCATCACATTATAGATTTTAACTATTGTAGAGCAATAAAGTGTATTTTTCTCTTAATGTGTCAGCTGACTGTAATACTTACCCATTTGCCTTTCATATTTAGAGAACTTAAAAAACACCAACAGCTGCAACTGAAAACACCAGCAGCAGAACAACAAGAGCAACTATTCCTGCCACAGCACCTGAAGACAGAACTGGTTCTGTAATGAGAAAGAGAGACAGACATTAACACACACTATAAACATCAGCACTATATAACCTGAGTGAAGATCTGATACTGTAATGATAAAGACAGATATTAGTGTGAATGTGTCTGATCTATAACACACACTATAAACATCAGCACTATATAACCTGAGTGTAGATCTGATACTGTAATGATAAAGACAGACATTAGTGTGTGTGTCTGATCTATAACACACACTATAAACATCAGCACTATATAACCTGAGTGAAGATCTGATACTGTAATGATAAAGACAGACATTAGTGTGAATGTGTCTGATCTATAACACACTCTATAAACATCAGCACTATAACTGAGTGAAGATCTGATACTGTAATGATAAAGACAGACATTAGTGTGAGTGTGTCTGATCTATAACACACACTATAAACACATCAGCACTATATAACCTGAGTGTAGATCTGATACTGTAATGATAAACACAGACATTTATGTGAATGTGAACCAGAACCAGAACGGGAGTAAATGCTTCGCATATTTCTGCTGTGATCTGAAACCTTGGGCTCAGTTCACTAAAGGATTTGCCTTCCACATTTTTCAGCTCCACATCTGATAGTTTTGTTGCACAAGCCAGTTTGCTAACAATAAGTTTTTTTCACATTATTTACAGTTGCAGGCCATAATCCTGGACCTTCTACCAAACAGTCTTCTGCTAAATCATTCTGATCTGTCTTTTCCTCAACCAGATGCTCATCATGACAACCTTTATATTTCCGGCTCTTTCCAGCATCCTCCTCCTCTGGATCCCTGCTGCTACTATCTTCCTCATCTTCTCTTTCCCCTTCCTTCTGCTCAGCCTCAGCTACACTAACACTCTTCTACAAACAGAAACAGACAACTGATCATGTCTGTGCCACTCCTCAGCATTTACTGCAAAAAAACAAACTATTTATATTGCTGTTATATTTTCATAAAAACTATATCACACACATTTATTTTGAACAACTGTTAGACAATTTGCTCCTCACCTATTCTCTCTTCTTCATTCACATGAGTACAGAAGTGTATTGTATCTCCCTCTATGGCAGCCTCTGAAATAGCATATTCATACAGTTACATAGCTTGCTGATTACAGGAATGTAAGCTGTCACCTGTCACAAACTTCATTACCGCAGTTAGTGTTGTCAAGGTGCAAATAATAGTAACTGCACTATTTTATTATTATGATTATAATCGTATGACTCTAATTTTTTGTATGTTACCCTTCTCATCTCTGTGTGTGCCGTAACTCTGTCTGACGCACCCACCGCTAGCCTAGCTTAGCACAAAGACTGGAGGTAAATGGCTCCATCTAGCATACTGCTCCCAATAAGTGACAAAATAACGCCAACATTTTCCTATTTACATGTTGTGATTTGTATAGTCACAGCGTGTACAAATAACAAGGTCACATGAGACACAGCCATCTTCTAACCGTATACATACTGGTATAGATGCACTGCTACTTGGGCGGAGTGATTTGCTCGCAGCACCTGAGAAGCCCCGTGGTGAGGAGCAGAGTTCGCTCAGAGTTGGAGTAAATCACTCCGCAGAAGTAGCAGTGCTTCGCCTTCTGAGAATATAGTTCCCAGTATGTATACGGTTAGAAGATGGCTGTCTCATGTGACCTTGTTATTTGTACACGCTGTGACAGTGTCAGTAAGCAACCAGTTTTAATTACGATAAAATTCTCTAAAACACCAATCACATAAAAGAACATGTTCATATCAACAGATGCACACTAATGAATTCAGAAGAGCTAGAGAGGGAGGAACACAAAACACAAACTCTGACAAAAATCAATGGTTGCTGAAACTTGCCAAGGCAGACTCCCAGCCACTAGGCAGCCACTGACAGGTCACGTGACCTGGCTCCTGCCAACCAGTTGAAGATTGAACCCGCACTCTGCATTTACTGAAGTAGTAAAATACCATAAGATATAATGTCCTGTTTTCTGGGCAAAATTATCTGCCAAAGGGGTAAAAAAAAAATCTTAATTCAAACAGAAACACAATTATTTTTCTTACTCCATAGGCAGATAATTTTGCTCGTTTCAAGCAAAAACTCACTTCATTTTGATTGTTTTCCCCAGAAAACAAGACATTATATCTTATGGTATTTTACTCATCCAGTAAATGCATCTTGATTTAAGAATTTTTAGATATTTGGACTGTAAACAAGAAAACATTTTTTGCAGTGCAGAGGTGTCATAATGCAACACTACGCATTAGCCTTTTTATCTAGCCTCTTAACAGAACTCCATAGAATGTTTTTGCGTTTTTATATGGACAGAGATTCTTTTAAAACCATGCTTGTGTGGACGAGATTTTTTTTTTTTTAAACGAAGGAAGAAAAACCCTGTTTATAAAAATACCATGTACGTGACTATGCCTTAGAATTTAAGTGCATCTTGGCGTTTCAATACAACAGTTTTTGATTCGATATCCCAAAATGCCCATAAAAATAGGTGGATGGAAACATAGCTACTGATGAAGATTTAAGTTATAATTTTTTTATTTAAAATTTGTATCATAAGCTTGACAACAGTCAGTATTTAGATTTATTTGTGGGTATAGGTGTCATGCAATATGACAGATAACACGCTGTTTTAGCAAATTAAAGGTCTGGGGTTCAAGTTTTATTGTTTATGCTGATAAACAATAAAGTTCATAAGACTTGAGTTACTCACCACTGATGGTAACAGTGAATCTCTTGTATAACGTCTGTTTGCTGCTGCTGCAGATCATCACTGTATAAAGTCCAGATTGTTTTTTTCTGATGTCACTGATGGTCAGAGATCCAGTCTGATGATCCAGCTTCAGTCTGTCTCTGAATCTCTCATCAATGTCATTATATAATGGTGAGCTCTTGGTTTCTATATCACATTTAGCTATGAGCTTTCCTTCATCTCCAAACCTCCACACTATCAGCTCATCTCCGTGTGGTTCAGTAACATCAGTCTGAAGAGTGACAGAATCTCCCTTCATTACGTTCTTCATTTCAACATCAATGACAGGTGGAGAGTCTGCAAGAAACAGATTCACACACAGAGATTAAACATACTGAACACTGTTACGGGCACAACTGAAAATCAGATCAGGTGTTTGTCTAGGTTTACTACATAATAAATAAATACATTTCTTATATTTATAAAATAATTGATCATGTTTTGGAACTAATAAAAGCATCTGCCTGGCCAAACTGTGTGTGGAATTTAAGTCACTTATGAAATTCTTTCTAAAACTGTAGAAGGCGAGCAGCGTCACAGCCACCATTATGTTTTTCTGAATATCAGTCATGTGATCGACTGCAGACCAATCACCGTCACGATGATATTCAGACCATGACTGTGATTTTGTGAGACTGGAAACAAAAGTTCAACTAAATAAAGAGCAGAAACAATGAGAGAAAATCTCATGTTGGTGGATCTAGAATCTAAAGATGAGCTACATTCACATTTAATAATTTAGAAAACACTTTTATATAAATAATAAAAAAAAAAAAATTGTGGATCCTTTTTCATTATTTTATAATGTGTTATAGCTGCAATACTTTTCACAGACTGTGATTATGTGTTTACAGTTATTAACATAGTAAATTTAGCCATGTTTTTATATTTTCACTAAAAAAATAATAAGATACATTTATAACATTATACGACTGAGGCAGTGTCAGCAAATTTGACATATTTCTCTCTTCTGATCAATATACAAAAAAGATTTTTTGCTATTGGAGCAAATGAAAACACAAAAAAAATATGTATATTTATTGTAGTTTCCATTCAATACCACAGAAGTGTGACTTCCTGCGAGAACCTGGGAAATGTGGAAAGCGTCCATACATAACTAATATTTGCTTGTTGCACTTTGAGTATCATTTTAATTCATAAAACAAAAATGTGAATGTTTAAATGTGAAAATATCTAAATTATTCAAATGATAAACGTGTCCTCACCATCGACAGTAACACTGAATGTCATATATGAAGGCCCATTGTTGTGGATGATCTCTAGTTGATAATGTCCAGAGTCTGTGATTCTACTGTTGTTGATGGTCAGAGATCCAGTCTGATGATCCAGCTGCACTCTGTCTCCGAATATCTCGCTGTGATCGGGATATGAGATCTCAGTTCCATCAGTTTCAGCAATGACTGGACCTGATGCTCCAAACCTCCACTTTATCAGATGAATTCCCTGTATTTCACTAAGATCAGGGTTTAGAGTGACAGATTCTCCCTCCATCATTGACACTGACTTCACTTCACTTCATCTGCTTCAACACCAAACACTCCTGCAGAACAAACAGAAACAGTTTCTCAGATATTAAACTCACATAACCTAAATAACACTGCTGGTAATTTTAGTGAACAGACCTACATAAACTGAGATCAGTTTTGGTCTTATTAACACAATTGGACTTTTTTATCTTGAAGTATAGAACAGTCTTGATTATTTAATGAGAGAAAATGACATGTTAGTGGATCTAAAATCTAAGGATGGGCTACATACAAATGAGAAATGTTTAAAAATAAGTGCAACAAAATTATTGAGGAACTGATTGTTTTTGTTTAATTTCAATACAGCTGATTTCACTAATTTTGGATCGATTAACATTGTTTAAAGGTCCCGTTGCATGCGATTCCATGTTTCAAAGTTTAGTTAGTGTGTAATGTTGTTGTTAGAGTATAAATAATATCTGTAAAATTATAACGCTCAAAGTTCAATGCCAAGCGAGATATTTTATTTAACAGAAGTTGACTACAAAAAACGGCTCGATTGGACTACACCCTATACTTCCTTCATTAGTGACATCACCAGAACCGTGTTTAGACTAACCTCCGCCCACAGGAACACAGGCGTATTGATGGCGAAATGTCAACAGACGGTTGATGTTTATCTATAATCGGATACCGCAAAAGTTTAATTCGAAGTTGTTAGTTTGCTCTGTCCATTTCACCACAGACTTTATATGCCTCATGTTTGCATTGGTGAAATCATTAGTGAGTGCAGAAACTGCGTTGCAATGATAAGATCTTTTTTCACGGGATCAACAGGCTGTCATCTGCTCAACGCTCACTGCAATTTTTTATGTGATTGAAATAGATCTAAATACTTAAAAAACTTCTCACGATTCGTTAATCCCGATAGTTGTAATAGTAAAAACGTATAATAGCTGTAATAGTAAAAGTTTTCCAGATAGTTCCACATGTAATGCCAGATATTTCATATGCAAGCATTTCAGCCAATCACAGCAGAGGGCGTTTACACTGAAGTCTCACAGCAGACACGCCCCTTCAAACAGAGTGTTCAAACCAAGGAATGAAATCAGGCTAGGAAATATGCCTTTTATTTCTAAATTATAACAATTTTTGATCTAAAAAACATACTAACATTATAAGGGCACCCCTGGAAACATGATAAAATAATAAAAATAATCCATGGAATGGGACCTTTAAAACAGTGATTACTGATCACTAAATAAGAATAAATTAAAAGCACCTGTTTTCTCATATCCTTATTTTTTACTGTTGGATTACAAATTTAAGAATCTGTTTAAGATCTGCTGATCCTACATCCTTACATAACATCACATGAAAAACTAAGAAGTGAAGAGAGAACTAAGAAGTGAACTGGGCATTCAAGGTGAACATGATGGCATCAATTTACTGATTAGATTTAATATAGTTTCCAGTGAAGGGGTTTTGTCAGTCTTTGATCTTCTTACTGAGAGTTGAACTATGTGTGAATGTTCACATATTCTTGTGACCATGTGATGTTTATACAATTTGAGGGGGTACCATAATCTTCAGTCAGGGGTAATTGTCTGTATTGTCTTTAGATTGTTCGATTTAGTGGTCATCTCTAAGGCTGTGTGTAAGGTCAACACTTTTAAGGACTGTCAGCACCATTAACGACTGCCCACTGAATCCCTATAAGATACCATGTAAAGTTCCCTTAGATAGACTTGATGACTGCAGCTACCGACATCTCGTGTTCTCAAATAAAGAATCCAGCTTGATACAACCGAGTCTCCCGTCGCTTCTGAGTTTTCACAGAGCATTTTACTTTCTAATGCATTTTAGCTCCGACTAATATCACCATCATCTCGACCTGTTTAAATTTGTGAATTTTTTCATAATATTTTTTCCCCGTCAACCCTTGTTACGCTGACAGCCAAGGAAGGTGAAATACTCGTAATAATAATAACAAATAAATATTTAAATCCTAATAAAATAAAAATAACAGCTATTTAAAATAAACTTATTATAGAAAAATGTTTCAGCCAAAACTGTATTCGCGAAATATGTAATTGTTATAGCCTTTTTAAACCTTTGTGCAAATTAGCATTGTGAAAAATTAATAATCTAATCCATAAAAGCAAGGTAATCAGTTCAAATCCCAAGTAATGCAAGAACTGATAAAAAATGTTAATACTTTAAAGGCACTGCAAGATTGTTTTGGTAAAAATGTAAATATTCTTAAAAATGAACTCAGATTACTTTAAATAGACTTAAACCTTCTTTGCGGACTTCGGTCAATGGTTTAATTACCACCGTCCCTGTTAGAGACCTTGAAAAGTCATTATCATTATCATTCAACGTTTAAATTCCCATCAAGCAAACAAAATCCGAGATTAATCTCAAATGTTTTTGCGTCAGGATGCAAATTTGTAAATGCTGTTTTGATGATTTTTTACCAAACATACATACATATGCTTAAAAAACTTGTCTATATCTTGAAAAACGTGAAGCAAACAATAGCAAAAGGACATGTACAAATTAATCTGGATTATTGCGTTTAATAATGACCCAGATAGCAATGTGACATTGATTCAATGTTGAAATTCCATCAGAATAATAATTTTGGTTGAGGTTGAAAATTCAATCCTAAATAATATTGGATCAATGTTGATATTTCAGTGCTTTTCAGTGTTGAAAAAGACAAACATTGGATCAATGTTGATTTTTGGTCAGCTTAATTTTCCCCCACTGGGAGTTACCCTAGAGTGCAGTCTGGACGATTGGGGCAGAGCGACACATTAAGGCGGGTGACACGTGTCGTTTAGAGTGGCCTTTTATTGTGGCCAGCCTAAGGCACACCTGTGCAATAATCCTGCTGTCTAATCAGCATCTCTATATGCCACACCTGTGAGGTGGATGGATTATCTCGGCAAAGGAGAAGTGCTAACCAACAGATTTAGACATATTTGTGCACAATATTTGAGAGAAATAGGCCTTTTGTGAACATAGAAAAAGTCTTAGATCTTTGAGTTCAGCTCATGAAAAATAGGGGCAGAAACAAAAGTGTTGCGTTTATAATTTTGTTCAGTGTGTATGAATGTCAGCCAGACAAGTATGTGGTGAGCCAAAAAAAAAAAAAGAAACATAAAGTGAATAACTAACAGAAAAAGTAAAGAAAAACTGTGAATTGTTGAACACACAAAAGTACACATCCTCCCGTTGCGTAATGAGAGCACCAGCGAAGAAGAGCTTCCCTAACGACAAAAGGAAGTAACTAAAGAACTACCCAATCAGAGTGTCAAGCGGTGCCGCCATTAATGCCCGCATAACTTAAACAGAACAATAAAGATATTCATTCAGCATGTCTCAAAATCTCATTGAAGTTCTCAGAATTTTGTACTCCAACGAGTATCAATTATCTGGAAAGCCTGTGATGCGAGTTGGTCAATCAAGTGTTACCAGCAGCCACGGAAATTTACCTTGAGAAGAGCAGGGTGGATTTACCTGTATTTCATACCGAGGGATTTTAGGCGTTTCTTGACTCCGTCAAACATCTTACTCTTGCGAAGAACGGAATTTTTGATCCCCAGCTCCCGCGCAGCATTTAACACCCGTTGCTTGTCTTGGAAATTATGAAACCTTACCAAGATAGGCCGTGATCGCTACGTAGAGGAGGATTTAGGAGCAAGTGAGCGGTGCGCTCTCTCTAGCTTCATACGGCCAGCTTTCGAAGCAACGCGAAGAGTCTTAGGAAGCCATGACTCGAAGAATCGCGTAGGGTTGTCAACTCCCACGCCCTCAGGTAGCCCAGTGATGCGGATATTCTTCCTTCTCTTTTTTTGAGGTCCTCAGCACATTCACCCATGTTGTGTTTTCTAAAGATCGTAGTTTAGCCTCAATCGGAGTAACGTCCTCCACAGATATCCTGGTTTCCGCCTCAGTGATCCACTTTTCATGCACATCTAGTTCAGCATGATGCATTTGTAGCAGCTGCGATATGGGATCCATCTTTTCGCCAATGAGCTTAGAGATATTGGCTGTAATCTCCGCAACCACATCAGCCAGCAGATGGGGTAACATTAGTGTTATCACTAGTAGTGTCAGCTCACTCATCGGCCTTGTCCGGACTGCTGTAATTGCCGTATTCTTGCATGGCATGCTTTCTAACTGCCTCAAAAAGTAATTATTTATGCTTATATAGCGCCTCCTACCTGTCTTTCTTGTAATTAAGTAGGACAGCGCTCCAGATTCATTAACGATACGCCTACAGATGTTGAAGTTAGGCCCCTCTGGTGTCACTAAATGAATTAATTTTCCTGTAGAAAATTCTAATAAAAATCTATACTCACTTATGCTTAAACAGTCTGTTAACTCTTTTGAAAGAATAAAACTCTTTGAAAGTAACAAAATGTAAGGGATTTAATTTGTATAAAATAAAAAAGTTAAATATATACAAATTAACAGTAGCCTATGTGATTAATTCACACAGTCACATTTTATCTCAAATCAACAATTGGCTCAATATCACACAGAATATGCAATATATTATGTGTCAAAATTAATGAATGAGTCTGTCACACTTTCACTATAGATGATATGGTCAAAAAAATCACAGTTTTTAAGTACACTGAATAACAACATATGAATGAAAACGAAACACTGTGGGCCCACACACACACAGACAACAGTTAGTCCTCACACACACACACCGTTGCAGGCCTGAGACGATGCTGGGGTACGTGGTGGCCTTTGAAACAACAAACTGGCCACTTCACTCTCCTGAGCGGGAAAAACAAACTCACACAAAGGTACCTGCATTCAGTTTGGAACCATAAGTGACTCAGAACTGAAGAAATCTCAGGAAATCTTCCTCCTGTGCGTTGCTGCGCGCCCTCTGAATATGGGCCAACGACGACTCCTGTACACTATTAGCCACCGGGATATCGTCCTCCGGAACGAGCCACAGACTCCTCTGTCACGGCCGGCAAACTCCCGATTCCCACGTTAAAACTGAGAACTATGTGACTTAGGTAAAGTTGGTTTTATATTCGCACATTCGCACTTCCGCGTTCGATAACTCGTGAACTAAACGTTGTTACTACACAAATAACACCTCTTTTCAATCGTAGTAACGTACACAAGCAGCTACAAACTATTTACCCTCAAAACGAGCTTTCCTTCGCAGTGGACAAAATACATTGATCTCTATGCGCAGGCTGAGAGACAGATACGAAGGGACCGTCTGCAAAGTGCAAAACCCGAAAAGTGTTACTACAAAAAAATCAAAAACTTAACTGTAATTGTCTATATTGTTACCAAATTCACAATCACACACCACTGCTGTCTTGCTGGTTAGCTATATAACAACACTTTGTTTGGATAAATGCAATACAATTGTATAACCAGCAGGACAGCAGTGATGTGTGATCTGAATTTGGCAACAATACAGAGAATAACAGTGAAGTTATTTAATATTTTTCATAATATCAAATCATAACAATAATGCAAAAAAGTTGTAGTATAACCATCAGGACAGCAGTGATGTGTGAACTGAATTTGGTGACACTATAGTGTGTGTGACTGGTCTCTTCGGATCTGCCTCTCAGCTGCCTGCGCATATAGAGATCAATGTATTTTGTCCCCTTCAAAGGAAAGCTCATTTTGAGGAAAATTATTAAACATTATTAAAACAATGTTATTTGTGTAGTAACAATGTTTAGCTCATGAGTTATAGATTCGTGAGTAATTGATCACGAGTTATTGATCCATTGTCAAGATTTCACCTGTAGTAAGTCAGTCAGGTCAATAGGAAAGTACTACACACTTTGGAACATGAAAAAATACTTTAGGTGAATTACAGTAATTGTTTAACAAATATATTTGATTATTGTATCTATAGTAAGGGAGTTATTGTCAAAATTTCACCTGACATTCACCTGACACCTGACATGCCCTCTTCATGCTGTAGTATTACAATGTCATGTTAACTCTTGACGTTTGACCATACCCAAATTATGAGGTTAAGTGTGTTTTTTTTTAGGGTGTGCTTTAGCTTAAAAATTATTCAATAACCATTAAGGTAAAATAATAGTTCGGAGATAATAGATAAAAGATAAAAGATAGTTAATAGATAATAATCCCCATAGAAGATAGTTGATGGTAGAAATTTAAGTGAGGGACAAATATTTTGTAAAAATATGTTTTTGAAGTGTTTACCCAAAATAAACAGTGTGTTTGTTGTCATGCTTTCTGAGTATTGTCAATTAGGCCTATCTGATGGATTCAGGACCATGGACAGCGACATTTCTGCAGGACTGTAAACATCAATCAGTGCACATGAATTGTGATATTGTGACATTTTAATGTTAAATTAAGATGTCATACAGCAGGAAAACATTAAAATAGTTTAGCTATTCTTTTCATCAACACCTGGAGAACACTGTTACACTGTTTTATCTGTTTTAAGTCTTTATCACAATTAAAACCAGAAAAACAGAGGTGAATAAAACAGCAAGACATGGGCTGTAGTAAGTTCTGTAGGGTCCAGACAAGATGATCCAACTTGCTTTAGAGCAGTCGGCCCATGCTTTCAAAACCTACTGAAATAAATCATATGTCCTATGTCAAAACCCAACACACCAACACAGTTCTTGTTCATTTAGAGGCAAATAAATATTTATGAACAGTTGTAAAATGAAACAATTAACTATGTTTAGGAGATTACACATGAGTTTCCACTTGTCTGGATTGTTACCAAATTACAGTTCATGTACATGTCCATTCTTTTTCATTTCCTAAAAACCTTTTCAAAAACCATCATTAATGCTGTTTTTTTGTTTGTTTGTTTTTTGTTAATTGTTGCTTAAGGAAAATGTATAGTATATTAGAAGACATAATGTGAGTGGTATTTGCTGGTACGTCAGTAGTTGGCTAACATTTAGTTGTCTACTTGCACACAATGAAAAAAAAAAAAACTTTTTAGACGGTCCCTATCTTGTTTACCAGACTACATTAGACATTCGCACGTACGTATGCCATTAAAACAATACTTTCCCATTTTGATCGATTGTGAAAAAATGTAGTAGTTGACTATTTTTGTTGTCAATATCATGTCGCTGCTTAGAACTTGCAAAAAATTAGCTTTATTGCACATATAATTAGAAATTTCTTAAACGCGGAAGTCCGAATGTGCGAATATAAAACCAACTTTACCCAAGTATCCTGGACTTTCTGTCATAGCAACAGGTGAGTAAGCTTAAACTTGCTCGCGAGCAGGCTTACTACATGTAAACAAGATTAGATTGAGCGTACGCCTTTAGCGTAGCGCGATAATGTTTCCGAGAGATATATTTTTTTGTCGTCGTGACTCGTGAGGGTGTCGTTTATATTATTAATTTGTTGGAAACGCACATTAATGTTCGACTCGTCGAAGTCGTGCTTTAACAACAGCACAAACTGTTTGCATTTTCCTACGACTCTGTCGGGGCACGGGGCACATGCCTCATGCAACAAATGAAAAGGAAAAGTTGGCTACACACTGCCCACCTCTGTATGTCTCCTCTGTGCAGACTCTTTTGTAGGTCTTTCTGTAGATGTGGACTCCTGCAACTCATATTGCAGTCAGAAATAATAGGCACACAAGTATAAATTAAGTTATTTATGCACTTGCAGGTAGGCTACTTCCTCCAAAGGATTCTCAACTGAGAGGGTTTCTTCACTGTCCAGTGCAAAGGAAAACAAATGGGTATTACAAAGTCTTTTACTTTCTTTCCTTTTGATTTAAAGTTAGAAAATGTCCACTTATTGCACATATTTCAGCCACTACTTTCTTGGGAACAGATAAAATTGTTGGTGTATTATGTAAAACTGCACAAAAGAGAAAAACACAATGTCATTGCAATGAACTACACTGGGGAAAATGTGATCAATACCTCATGGCAAAATATTGTTAAATTAACATAAGTTTATCAGTTTTCACTTTCACAAGTCAAAGCAATTCATCATTGCTCAAGATTTAACAATTGAAATTACTATACCAGCCATTTGGATTATAAGCCTTACTAAATTTAATGCAGTAACAAATTATTTTATAGTGTGCTAAGATAATTTAAATCTCATTTACCAGTAATGAAAGGAGTTGCTGTCTTTGGACGTGGGTCTAAGGAAGAGCTGAACGCAGGGATGCCCTTCACAATAGGTCAATTCACATTCAACCCAAGGGCCAGCTCTTCTGCCAGGGTGCAGGACCACCACCTGTTTTGTTTTTTTTCTGGGTTTTTTTTCTGTTTTTCTCAGCCTTTGTCTTGGTGGCTTTTATAAACAGACAAACAAATTTTTAACAGTGGCTTTTTTAAAAAGAGACCAGAATAAGTAGTAAAAATTACCATTATGTAGTATATTCTTGTACTTCACTTTTAGTTGTTCCCATGTTGTGTGGTGACTCTGATATTACAATGAACAAAGTAATTATTAAATGATTAAATACAAAAAATATATACTGTAGGCTAATAAGTGATAAAACATATACATCTGGATCCGTCGGCACCACTTAACTATTAAACTGTGTATTATTTCAGAATCTACTTCTGGGCAATTCCACGCAAAACTGTCACATCCATAACGCCAACACAATGCCATGGTATTTAGTTGGCGTTATGGATGTGACAGTTTTGCGTGGAATTGCCCTTCTACATCGACAATTCTGAAAAGCCTAGCAGGCATTGTTTAAATGGTTAGTTTATCAACAAATTGGAGTAGAAACAAAATTAGGCTAGCCTATATTATTTGAAACTTGATACAAAAACTGCCTCTTGTGATTAACATTTTTGTTGAAAGTTTTCTTTGTGTTAATTTTTAATTAATGAATTCAACTATTTGATTAAATAAGCGCTATTTTAGTTTTTCCGAAAATATTTTATTACAAACTTGACAGGATAAAAACTATGTAAGATTACATTTTTTGTTAAACGTTTTATTTGAGTGTTGATTTTGATTATTAAATAAATTTGATAAACTCATTGATTTAATTAGTGCTATTTTCATGTTTCCAAACATGATTCTGTTATTAAAAAACTGATTAAAAACAACTGCCTTATGTGCAATTTCAATTAGTTAATAATTTTATTTGAGTGTTTATTAGTAAATACATTTGCTTAACTAAGTGATTAAAGTGCTATTTTCATTTTCCCAAACAATTTTAATTAAGGTGTTTAGGGAAAATTAATGAAATTGATGAAATAGTTTAGTATTAATCCAACACTTATTAAAAACGCATGCATGCATGCATGCAAAAAAAAAAGACTGAAGTAGGCTAAGTTTGCTTTTGTCAATAAGAAATAGGCTATATGACCCTATAAGTGAAGGTGCAAGCCTGGCCAAAAATTAATTTCTGCCTACTCCACTGATGCCCATCTAAAATATTCAGTTTATAAGTTGTTAATATTCTTAAATATATCTAAAATATTAAGTAATCTATCTGAAAAGGCACCTTTACATTTTTTTATATTTCAGACATTTTCTATATTTTATGGAGAAATGTAGAGAGTACATTAGATTAAACATTGCTTGGTGTAAGATTACTTCATTAATGTGTAATGTTGACTAATAACATAAGATTTCTGTTAATTTAGGAATGGGGAAAAGAACGAACCCTTCCTT
Source organism: Abramis brama (assembly GCA_022829085.1). Lineage (NCBI taxonomy): Eukaryota > Metazoa > Chordata > Actinopteri > Cypriniformes > Leuciscidae > Abramis > Abramis brama. The sequence continues at coordinate 27,410,036 of CM040773.1, read as the reverse complement.
CAAGATGTTTGCCTTCTTTCATCTCCCAGAGATTACAACAGTATGAACAAAATGTATGGGTTTATCATTTTTTAGATGTCCGATTTTTTTTTTTTTTTTTAAATATTGTCAAAGTATTTATACAATTTTAAATAATCATGTGACATTTCCTTAGAATCACAATAATGATGGCCATCTACACCAAGCTGGTCAAGCCAGTGTTGGAGGCAGGTCCAAGTCTTGATGTTATGCACACTTTTCAAAGATAAGACCATCTTCCTCCAGCCGTCAATTAATATAATAGATGAAGAAGAGACAACAGATGAGGTAAGTGCTGCTACTCTGAGCTGTATTCGTAGCGTGTATGCTTTCCCCACCAAACATACACTAATTTTAACAATGGATCTGTGATTATACAACATGCGGTCGTATCAGTTTTTAATGCTGCTAGTCAGAGCTATTGCGTAAGCTTCCCCCATTAGATCTGTTGCAAACACACTGTTGCAGATATGTCCTTGCTGTTCCAGCTTGGGGTGATGCTTCCCCCATAAGATTGGAAATACAGTGCTCGACATATGCCGCTAACATCAGGATGTAATCACCATTCTACCAGGATCAGTTGTGTGGAAGAAAGAAAAAATGTTCTACAGAAGTAAACACAACCAAGTATAACAGGGATATGACATCACTGACAGGTGACAGTGTACCTACTTCAAGTAATACACTTGTCTAGTGATCCGGAATTCATGCATCTACTTATCATGCCTAAACATCTAAGTATCAGCATCACTCGTTGCATTAATCCATCCAGTTGTTTTTGGTGATGCATTGCTTAATTCTGTGTGAACCGAAGTTTTGATGCTAAAGTTCTGTATGTCATTAATTATGGAGCAAGAACACCCATAAGGAACCATACCGGCAAAGATAAATTGTTTAATAAACCCAAGTAATTTTGCCAAAGTGGTATCGTCTGAACTGCTGTGTCAGTGTTTCTCTTCTTCCCACAAACTACTGTATAATGAAACTCAAGAGAGAAACTAAACACCAACATCTGCTGCATCACTCACTGAATCGCATGAAAAGCTTTTCAGCAAGAGATGGTCGAGTTTAAAGGAGAACTCCGGTCAATTTTAACATTGAGCTCATTTTTTGTACATTTGGAGTGCTGTCAATTCAGAGAACAACGACAAAAATCGGTGTTGCCTACACCGTGTTATCCTCTTTTTAAAATTTGCACCCTGTTGACTTCAATGAGGCACGTTTTAAACCTGCGTTTAAGCCTCTTAACATCCTTGATGTGTCATTACAAGTGCACAGGTCATGTGAGTGAATCCTTCGGAGTGAACGCGGGTCAATCTGACTGCAGTAGATGTGAAAGATATGAATAAAAATGATGTTTATTCAGCCAGCGCAAATACCTGTATTTACATCCTGTTTTCGGTCGAAGTCTATAGTAATCGATTGTCGAGTTCACGCGCGTGATCATAGGTACTAAACCAATGCGCGTGAACTCGACAATCGATTACTCAGAAGGAATCACTCACATGACCTGTTAAGAGGCTTAAACGCAGGTTTAAACGCAGGTTTAAAACTTGCCCCATTGAAGTCAACAGGGTGCAAATTTTAAAAAGAGGATAACACGGTGTAGTCAGGGGGCCAAAACTGATATTAAAACTTTGTTGGACACTTTTTGGTACAAGTATACAACCTATCCAGTATTAATATTTAACCCCTCAACATGTGTTCTAGCCAGGTTGTCAGCTTAGAATTTTTTTTTTTTGTCCATTTTAACACTATATTCTTAAAAGTGGTAAAAGCGGATTTTTTTTCCCAAAGTGCTTCCATTTTCTTCCATGTTACCTATTGTAATTTTGGGCAAATGTGCAATATAATCCAACTTATGTGCAAGCATGATAATTAAAAAATAATAATCAATAAATACCACAAGAGTATCACACCACAAGGGGCACTGTTGTGTCAGCACAGCTGTGATTTGGCAGCAGATTGAGGCAGCAGATCCAGAGAAGATGATCACAGCAGGTGTCAACAGTACAGTCTGAACAAAACTTTATAAAGGAGTGAATCACACAACAGATTAACTTGATCTATTTGTCTACACAAACATTTACCTCAAGATTCTACCATTCTACCATCAAATGTTGCCAGAAACAGGTAAGCTAAATTGGCTAAATGTTCCAACTAGCTATATACTTACCAGACATACACTCACCTAAAGGATTATTAGGAGCACCATACTTATACTGTGTTTGACCCCCTTTCGCCTTCAGAACTGCCTTAATTCTACGTGGCATTGATTCAACACGGTGCTGAAAGCATTCTTTAGAAATGTTGGCCCATATTGATAGGATAGCATCTTGCAGTTGATGGAGATTTGTGGGATGCACATCCAGGGCACGAAGCTCCTGTTCCACCACATCCCAAAGATGATCTATTGGGTTGAGATCTGGTGACTGTGGGGGCCATTTTAGTACAGTGAACTCATTGTCATGTTCAAGAAACCAATTTGAAATGATTCGAGCTTTGTGACATGGTGCATTATTCTGCTGGAAGTAGCCATCAGAGGATGGGTATATGGTGGTCATAAAGAGATGGACATGGTCAGAAACAATGCTCAGGTAGGCCGTGGCATTTAAACAATGGCCAATTGGCACTAAGGGGCCTAAAGTGTGCCAAGAAAACATCCCCCACACCATTACACCACCACCACCAGCCTGCACAGTGGTAACAAGGCATGATGTATCCATGTTCTCATTCTGTTTACGCCAAATTCTGACTCTACCATCTGAATGTCTCAACAGAAATCAAGACTCATCAGACCAGGCAACATTTTTCCAGTCTTCAACTGTCCAATTTTGGTGAGCTCGTGCAAATTGTAGCCTCTTTTTCCCATTTGTAGTGGAGATGAGTGGTACCCGGTGGGGTCTTCTGCTGTTGTAGCCCATCCGCCTGAAGGTTGTGCGTGTTGTGGCTTCACAAATGCTTTGCTGCATACCTCGGTTGTAACGAGTGGTTATTTCAGTCAAAGTTGCTCTTCTATCAGCTTGAATCAGTCGGCCCATTCTCCTCTGACCTCTAGCATCAACAAGGCATTTTCGCCCACAGGACTGCTGCATACTGGATGTTTTTTCCTTTTCACACCATTCTTTGTAAACCCTAGAAATGGTTGTGCGTGAAAATCCCAGTAACTGAGCAGATTGTGAAATACTCAGACCGGCCCATCTGGCACCAACAACCATGCCACACTCAAAATTGCTTAAATCACCTTTCTTTCCCATTCTGACATTCAGTTTGGAGTTCAGGAGATTGTCTTGACCAGGACCACACCCCTAAATGCATTGAAGCAACTGCCATGTGATTGGTTGATTAGATAATTGTATTAATGAGAAATTGAACAGGTGTTCCTAATAATTCTTTAGGTGAGTGTATAGCTAGGCTAATTTACTTTCATAATAACTAGCTTACTTACTAATAGGTAAATTAAGTTTTGTGCAGATGTGTAATGGAAATATTATGTTTTTAATTTATTTGCTGCACAGCAGCCTATTTTACAGTCTGCTATAGCTAAAAGTGTTAATAAGTTTGTTAGATAGCAAAGCCCTCAGCTTATGTCAGAGGACATTGTAGTGATCCACTCAGAAACCAATCAGACTAGTGTAGTGAAAAATTTATTTGCCTTCAGATGAGATAACATGGATCAAGAGGGAGCTGTAAGCCTAGCGTCCAAAGAAAAACAAATAGGAAGAGATATTGATTGGGAAAAATGTTTCATTTGTCAAGACAAATATGGAAAATACAGCCAAGATAAAGCCTTTTGATTGAAGTGATTTTTTCAGGAAGTGGTGTCTTTGTGCTCTTTCTGGAGATTATTGTAGTATAATATTGTGCAATATTTTTGCAATATAATAGACACACACCATTATTTGCATTGTGCTTAGCTTGACCTTGCTTATTCAATCCATTCAGTCTCAAAGGGATGAGACTGACCACCTGAGAGCCAACCTCTGCCAACCTGAGAGCCAATGCTTTGATGGGGAAAAACATACCTTTGCCATACGACTATTACATAGTTATTATTACTACTAACTAGTTACTAACCCCTAACCCTAAAGAAGTGAGAGAGCAGTTTTGTTAGGATGAAATTAATAACTATAGTGATATGTGAATTAAATATAATTTGTGTTACAACCTGGTACACTAATTAAGTCAAATAGCACCATAGACCATCATCTACAGTTCTAAATTTCTGCCTTGACATTAAAATATTATAACTTGTGCAGCATTGCACTGTCTCTCCCTACAAGCTTTAAACTTGGCTTGACTCATTCCCATAGATATGGGTACTGATTGATAGAGGTTTTGGGATACTAGGTTATGTTTCCAAGCTGATATTCACTTTGAAAACTGGTTCTCTTTTGGCGGAGATTTTTTTTCATGTTCTAGTTCTGTTGTCTCTTACACTGTACAATAAATGTTCATTCTGACACTTCAACAGACATCCCATGAGTGTTGGCTTTCATTTGATACCATTTTTATGAATATGGTCCTTGTGGTTGTGGAGATATTCAACATTTACTGTTGGCATGTCGTGTTGAGCAGGAAACCAAAAAATTGGCCTGAAATTGCTTGTACAAGTCACACAAAAAAAAAAAAAAAAAATCAGCTTGACAACCACCCTAATATCTTACCTATGGGTGTCTTCTAACTAAAAAAATAGGGTGACAGCTTGTACCAAAACATGTCCGCAAAAGTCTTAACGGAAGCCCTTTTCAGAATTGGCCCCCTGACTAGTGTAGGCAACACCGATTTTTGTCGTTGTTCTCAGTATTGACAGCACTCCAAATGTACAAAAAAATGAGCTCAATGTTAAAATTGACCGGAGTTCTCCTTTAATACAACAATCTGAATGCTTTACATCGGCAAACATGTACATTGTGCAAATATAGCAGCAAGTGATCAACTGAGAACAGATTAACATTCTTGAAGATCATGGTGCATGCAGATAAATTAATATAAACAAGTATTTAAATTTTCTCTTGCAACCATCAGGGAAGACTGAAGAGATGAATGACTTCTGTAGTAATATGATTCTCTTCAGCAGTATATATTTTCAATATTACTTTAAATGAATTTTGTAGCATTTAGATTTGATTTTTGATGTTTTTATTATGATGTATGCTTCACAACATGTGACGTTACAAACCTTGAGATGGACATTTTATCTTTAACACAGCACAGAACTAACTAGTAATAGAAAAATGTAATTTGAAAACAAATAAAAAAAGGTAAATAAATGAATAATTAAAATAAAATACATATATACAGATATATACAGAAAGAGAGAGATAAAGTAACATGAAATAGAATAATAAAACATAAATAAAAAATGTTTTCATTGAAGCCACAAACAAACACAGAGGTTGCAAATTCAAATTTGATCTCTAGATCATTTATCCACATCCCTCTCTAAATAAAATATGAAAACATTTTATTACATGCATTGATGAAAAAGCAAGCAATCCTTCATAATCATGATCACAAACATGCTTTGAAAAGCTCAGGTGATCAGCCCGAACTCTTCCCTTCTACAAGTCCTTTAAATTAAAGAGTAATGTGTCGATAATAGACAGCCATCTTACAAGATAAGTGATCAGACAAAGCACATCCATTCTCACTGTAATGTAATGTACATATTATCCAGAGACGTGTAATCTGCTTTCATTATTACACTGATGATTTCAGCTTTATATTTCATCAAGGCACAATGAAATCTAACTATTCTCCAAACTAATGGATGATATCCAAAACCTGATGACTAATAATTACCCAGTGCTTAATTAAAAAAAAAAAAAAAAAAAAAAAACAGACTATTGTACACACTGCCAAATGTGAGATTTTACAGTACAATCTGTCTCTTGATGGATGTATTCATGTCCTCATCCTCAGTTAAGGATCTGGCTGAACTGTCTGATAGCAATACTGTATGTAATTTAAAATGTACATTCCTCGTGCTTGTAAAACAGCATTATTATCTGAGAAATATGTCTAAGCTGCAACATATGCTCTCAGTGTCAAATGCTGTCAAGTTCATGACCTTAAGACTAGATTATTGTTCTAAAAAAATTAAACAAACTTCAGCTGGTCCAAAACGCATCAGCTAGATTGCTTACTAGATGTATGACACTATTAGCCTTGTTTTGTAACATTATTGGCTGCCTATTAAGTATTGTACACGTTTTAAAAGTCTGCTGATATCCCAGCTAGGATGTGACCAACTTTCAGTTTTTAATTCGGTCGAAATAATTTGTTACCATTATTTCACCACTTGTTATTTCACCATAGAAACATTGAAACAACATTTAATGCTTCAAAGCAAAAATGCGTGGCATTGTAAAGTTTGTTAGTACATCGTGAGTTTAGTTAAATAACCCTTGCCTTATGGCTCATGCTACCGCCAACCCGTATGTCGAGGTCACTTCCGTGAGTTGGGAAAAGCACGTAAAAGTCTTGGCAGAAAGGGACGCATAAGGATGTAATGTAACGACGCCCAGTTCCAGGAATGCACTAATATTGTGTGGGTAGTACCAGTTTGTAACAATTATTAGTTAACACTAAGTTGTCAACACTTCGGAAAAAATAATAATTTTCGTTACACTACATCCTTATGCATCGCTTTCTGCCAGGACTTTTACTTTTATAGTGATTGACACTGGTGGGTGTGTCTTATCTCAAACTGAAGTTGTTTCCTCCTGCTTATCCTCTCCATCAGCAAAATCTTACAACATCTGCGTCTCTTCAGTCACTGTTTCTGATTCTTTCACTTGGCCTTCTGTGGAAGACAATGACAATGTTGTTACATATACATCTACATACGGATGATGTTACAGCTACACAATCTCAAACAAGACACAAGAGTTCATTAAAAATGCTGGAAATAACAGAAAATAAATTCACAAAATCAGGTCTCTGGGAGCTCCAGATAAGGAGGGGAGAAGATTATCAATGAATAATGACTTAAATTTTAGTCTGTTCCTCACAAAAACATCAGAAGACTTCAGGACTATGGGGTTTTGTCCATTTTAAAGATTGACAACTGTTCCTTTTGGGGTTTATTTTGCTGTTACTTGCTGACTGTTCATTTTCCCTTACTTAAAGGTATTGTGGAGGATTTTCTTTTTCCGGGTGGATCATCAAGACTATTGGTACTCCTAGGTGTCAATCATTCTGGTGATATGTTTACGTCGTAAGTGCTCGTCCCTAGGTAGTTTACGCTTTCTGTGCATGCGCACTTTCGGGTGTGTGTGGTGAGCTACGGTTTCAGCCATTCATTGAAGCTCGCCCGTTCTCACTGGGTTTTTTCAAAATGTCTGAGGGTCGCAAGAGAAAAAGTGTTTACGAATTGTATGACAAGAAGAGAAAGGCCTCTGAAGAAAGAAACAAGATTAGAGTGTTTTTGGGAGAATATTTCACACGCTGGCGTGCGCTAAAAGCACAGGTTGGGCTTCCCACTGATGCCTCAGTCGCGAAGTTTCTACTCGACAGGTAAAGTTTGGCATGCTATTTGGAGAAATCCATTTAAAATCACTGCTAGTAAAAGTTAATGTAAGCTATGATTAGCGATGCTAGCCCTGGCACAAGTCACACACCGCGCAGACACGGTAAACATCTCAATTTGTCTAAAGTAGCCTTATGACCAAATGGTAAAAGGTATCACGCTGAAATGTTCTAAAACCTTGTGTGTTCATTTTTGATAATTCCAATGTGTTCACATAGTATTTATTACACAAATGCAACAAGCTACTTCTCCATTGCAGATCATGTCTTGAGTCCTCACTCAATCGATCAGTATAATAAGTAAATAAAACACGGAAGGGCATTTGACATTTTGTCTTGCATGAATGTTTTTGAGTTAGAGTGTTTTTGGGAGAATATTTCTAAAAGCACAGGTTGGGCTTCCCACTGATGCCTCAGTCGCAAAGTTTCTACTCGACAGGTAAAGGAAAGTAGGCTTGTATGAGCCATGCCAACAGCAACTTGTAAACAGAGCGTGCACGAGGAGAACTAGGCTTGTGCGTGCTCTCTCATGCACACGTTTAATAGGCGTTCCCTCTCGGGAGCAGGTAGAGTGTTGCGCATGTGCATTTTTTTCAAAAAGTGGAGAGGGCGGTTCTTTTCTAAAATTCGGGAAAATCCTCCGCTATACCTTTAATACATATAGAACAGATATTGAAGAACTACTACTGCAAAAATCCACTGAAATGACCATTAGATATATACAATGGGATCCAAAAGTCTAAGACCACTAGTAAAAACACATTCACAAATAATAATAATAATAATAATAATAAAAATTCATTACAAGACCTTAAAATGTTAAAATCTTAAACCTTTTCATAGGATCAAATTAATTTTCTCCACAACACTCATATGGAGCATGCAAACAAGAGAAACACACACTCGAAGCTCTGCTGCTCGACCAGATTCGAGTACTGGAAGTGTTGTATAAATAAAAGAATAGCTACTATAATAATTGATGTTCTACTCACCAGTGTCGCTCAAATTGAATCTCTTATGTGTGGTCTCTTTGCTGTTGATGATCTGTAGTTTATAATGTCCATAGTCTTCAGTTCTGATGTTTGTGATGGTCAGAGATCCAGTCTTGTCCAGCTTCACTCTGCCAGCGAATCTCTCATCAGTTTTAGCTGTCCTTGTAGCATTTATAGCAACAAGACTCTTTTCAGCTCCAAACGTCCACAGAATCAGATCATCTGTCTGTATTTTATTATCATTCTGGAGACGGACAGAACCTCCTCTCGTCCCTAACACTGTCTTTACTTCATGTCACAGCATCATATAAAACAAGAGAAGTGCAGAAGACAAAAAAAAGTGATCAAATTCTTTCAAACCAGTTTCAAGTCAGATACATTTAGATAATCTTTTTTAAGCTAGTCTGACATGTACCAACAACTATATTTTCATTTATTATCATTTGACACAAAGCTAACGTAATGGGATAGATTTCAAATGCCTTCTCAGACTTTTGGTACCCAATGTGAAATGTCGGTTATGGAAAATTACGCTGTTATCTTCAAAATGCAAATATAGTGCAAACACACTAAACCGAACAGTTGGCAGTTACTAATTTAGTGTGAACTAGTGTTCATTTCAGCTCACTTATGTTGCACTTGTATAAAACAAATGAAACCAAACCAAACTCAATGAGTTAATGTGTAAACTATCATGTCAAACTGGCTCAATAAAGCATCTGTAGGAATGTTTCGCAGTATATCTTAAGAGATTAATCTATCTCAGGCTTTTTATCAGAATAAAGTCAATGTTTTGAGATTAAAATCACAGTATTATAAGATTGAAGTCATAAGCAAAGGTAAATAACATCAAAGTGAAGTAGAGCAGGGGATCACAAATCATAAAGTACAATATGCTGTATTAATTACATGTTTAAGCCATGGTATTAAACTTCAATTTCAATTTCAAACCACAAACTACCTTTGACTATCTATGATTCCTGAGCTTGCCTTTTCTCGTAATATTGTGATTTTTTACCCCCCACAAAATAGTTTATTCGTGCAATATTATCCCTTTAATCTCCTAATTTTACAACTTTATTCTCATAACATTATGACTTTATTCTTCAAATCTGAGTTTCTTTTTAAAATTGTAGCATGGTACTAAATTAAAAGTGATTAAAATCTACAAGTAAAATCATTAACACTTGATAAACTCACCACCCACGGAAACGGTGAATCTCTTGTATTTGGTTCTTATATTGCTGCTGATCTTTAACATATAGAGTCCAGAGTGAATTGTTCTGATGTCTTTGATTTTGAGTTCTCCAGTCTGAGGATTCAGCTTCAGTTTGCTTCTGAATCTCCCATCAGCACCATCACGTGTAAATTTCATCTTGGTCTCTTTATTGATTTCAGCTATGAGATTGTTTTCACCTTCATAATACCACTGTATCTTGTCATCTTCATGTAGTTTAGTATCAGTGTGTAGACGGAGAGCATCTCCTTCCGTCACTGACACTTTCTTCTCTGTAAGTTTCACAGCAGCACATAGAAACAGACATCAAAAATGTGTTTATGAGATCAAGTGAGTGTGCAGGTGGACATCTCAATTATATAAAAACAACTTGGGGGTTAGTTTGGTTTGGCATGCTTACAAATATAAGCTTTGCGTTACAAAAAGATCCATTTCACTGTGACAAAAGGTGCATTTACACTGTTTAATGCTGCACAGGTGGCACACATGCATTTATACAGAAACTGCACTTGCAGGAATAATAATGAAATTAATCTTTTAAATATGAACTCAGCTGCATAAAGATGCCTTGTGAGCAGGGGTGCAAACACATGTATGGTCAAAAAAGAGAGAGGTAATCGAAGCCCTCGTCCCGCGGCAAATATCCAGATACTACATTGTCACCATCTCCAACCCACCCCTATAGGCACATAGAGTCAAATGAAATTTAGAAAAACTATCTTGCACTTCTTCTTCTTGCTTTACTGCTACTCCCTGAAAACAATTTCACCTGATGATTTGAATAGCTCTTTTTGTAAAGAATTAATAATTCTAGGATGATTGGGGTAATTGTGTAGGGTAGGCCTAGTGCATCTGCATAGAAACTAATAAACAAAATACAAATATAAATACAATAAAACACAAATACACAAGAAATAAAGCAGTCCCAGTCAGCAAATTACCTTTGGCAAAGATGTGGGCCAGATAAACAGCTGAGCTGTGGCCCAGATTAGTTTGTGTTTGCCGGCCCAGATATGGCCCACATCTCCTTTGCCAGAACTGAACCAAAGGACTGCCATAACTCCACCAAGCATGAGCCAAATACTACAATTTCATGTGGCCCATATGTGGGCCTGGTATGCAACTTTAGTATGGTTGAGTTCTGTTAAAATCTAACGGCCCTTATGTGGCCCACATGCAGCTGACAGTATTTAAAGTCTTATTAACTCACAGGTAAATTAAACACTCAACAACAAATGTACTCAAAACTATTTATTTTGACAAGCATTTAAATAATTACAGCTAAAGTGTTGTACTTAATTACAGTAGTATTCAGTTGAAAACATTTCATAAAAATAAATATAATTACAGCAAAAGTTGAATAATAATTACAGTAGTATTCAGTTGAAAACATTTATCAAAATAAATATAATTACAGCAACAGAGTTGAATTTAATAATTACAGTAGTATTCAGTTGAAAACATTTAAGAATACATAATTACAGCTACTCAGTTGTACTTATTTTAAGTAGAATTCAGTTGAAAACATTTAAGAATACAAATTAATAATATAAATAGCATTCAAAGCTAATTTTTTACACCAAAGTTCAAAACACTCGATCAAAGCGTGTATTAATGTTATGTTTAATTAGTCTAATGAGAGTAATACAAATAAATCACAGTTGGTAAAGAGAACTTTAAAGAGAAATTGAGAAAGTTAAAGCAAACTTGAAAGGTAAAGAGTTGTTGATGAGAAGTGTGTTGATGTGCAGAGAAGTCTCCAATGAGGGTCGGCATCGGCAATGTGTTGACCTTTTCCAGTAAGGGGATTCTGCCTGACTGCACCTGCAATAAAGAAGAATTTAAATAATGTTAGCAGCAATACAACCTGGAAGATAGAGCTGCAGTAGAATGAAGAAAAAAATCGTTAATGTAAATATCCTTTAATATTTTAATTGCAATTATTAACAAATTAAACACCTCTGAATTACCAGTGTATGAAAGTTTTTTTCCAGTAAATTTTCAAAAGGAATTGCAAATTGTATTTTTCAATATGTGGGCAAGAATTATACCGTAATTCCTTATGACAAATTATTTCAATTTTTAGAATACTTTTGCACCAACAACCGGTTAAAATTTACAGCACTGCATGCATTCTGCTTCTTTTTAAAAAAAAAGACATGCACACTCTAATGTAAAAACACACCAACACAGATAGCATTAATGTCATGTTATAGTCCAAAAACAGAGTCTAAAATAAGTGTTTTTACTAACACAAAATAAACTCAAGATAATCTGCAATGAATGCGAGACAATTTGGAAGCAGAAACACACAAACAATAATGGGCCAAGTACTGAATGCAAGGAGGAACATAAAGGGTTAGTTCACCCAAAAATGAAAATTCTATCTGTAATTACCCTCAAGTTTTTCCAACTTCTGGGTTGTACGTCAGAGCGTAGACTCACTATTGGCCGACGCTGGTCATGTGTGGGATGCTGGCCAATCGTGAGCCTACGTTCTGACGTACAACACAGAAGCGCTGTGCTGTTACACTACGTTGAATAAAGTCTTTATTTTAGCTTATTTTGCGCACAAAAAACCCATAAGAAAATTTTTAAATAAATAATTTATTTTCGACACTTGATAAACTTAAGGTTCAGCCATTGTATTCTTGGACTATTTTAACAATGTCTTTACTAACTTTCTGGGCTGGCAAGTTTCAATAACAGAGAAGCCTATGGAGGAGTGAGGCAGCTCTCAGATTTCATCATATAAATTTTAATTTGTGTTCCGAAGATGAACGAAGGTCTTACGGGGGTTGGAACAACATGGGTGAGTAATTACTGACAGAATTTTCATTTTTGGGTAAACTAACCTTTTAAATACACAGTGATAATGAACTAAATACAGATAGTTGTAGGCATGCGCTGGTATGAGACTTTGACAGAATGATAATCTTATATTGTGATTACAGCTTTAAAATGTATAATTGAAACGATATGATTCGCAATATATAAAAAATAACTTTCTTTAAAAACAAAACATAAAACTTCTAAATAAAAAATGCAGTCACTTAAATGAGCCACGGATGTGATCAGGTAATGACAAAAAAAAGTTGTTTGGTTCGATACTGAGATAACAGAAATAAAAATACAATGTTCTAAAGCGGTTTTGAAAAGTTGTGTATTGTGCAAAGTGCTATACAAATAAAAGTGACTTCTAAAAAAGGTCTCACCAATGACAACTTCCTTTACGACCAGGCGTTGGACACCAATCTTCCCATTGACTTCTCTCCAATTCATAACGTGCTGCAGCAGTTGTAAAAGTGGCTTTCAGCACTCTCCACACGGTGTTATCCAGGTCAGAGCCACCAACCAGACCCAGACAGGTAATCTGATAGGAAAAAAAAACATTGTGTAAGTGGTTGAAATATGCATTTAAATAGACCACCCTAAAATGAAAGTGCTTTTATATTAAAAAATGAACTATAAACTATTACTTACTCCATCTGAAACCATATTTTCTATTTTAATATGGAAATTATTGTCATTGCCCCACCCATACCGCACATTAGGGCTGGGCGGTATGACAGTATACCATAGCATGGTATATAATCTCTATCGTTAGAAATCAGAGTAATTATAAAAATGTCCTGCCTCTTCCAAGCTTTATAATGGCAGTGAATGGCTGCTCAATTAATTGATAGTTAACAGAAATACAGCAATTCATTGTTTGTTCATGTTAGTTCACAGTGCATACTAAAGTTAACAAGTACAATTTTTTTATATTGAATGTGTTAGTAAATGTTGAAATTAACATTAACACATATTAATAAATGCAGTAGAAGTGCAGTTCATTATTAGTTCATGTTAATGTTCAGGTTTTGTATCGAAAGTCATAATTTTGGTATTGTGACTTGACACTAATTATAGCCTAACGTTAACATTAAAACTTTAATTTTAAAGAGGGAAAAGTCATGAGAAAAAGTCTTGGTTGAATATCATTTCAGAGTTAAATAAAGATACATACAATAATGCACACATATTAATGTGTTTATTCTTGGCATTTTTATATTATTATGATTAGTTGAATGATTGTGAACACAAATTAGGATTTAGGTTTTTTGACAAACAGTAACACCGACATTGGACCGCGTCACCTGCACGTTAATTCACAAATAGGCTACTACACAATGACAAACTACGGTATACTATTTTATTGTGTACGACAGTGAGCTGTTGATTTATAAACAAAAACATCTTAATTTAAAACGACAAACCAGCGAACTGCTTTAGCCTAAGTTAACGGTTAAGTTACATTAAACTTTATTGTAAGTTATAGCAGTAAACTGAGGAAAATATTAGCTAGTTCAACCCCTTCCTCGATGGAACGAATAACTAACGCATAATAACATGCAATATTGACAAATAATGCTGCATATTTCATTTATATGACTTTAAAATGCCAAAACATCACTTACCTAACCTGAATGTACACAGTCGTGAGGAAAGCAGAGTAAATGGCGTCAGCTGCCCAGCGTCTCAGTCAAACTCGCGCCGTAGTAAAAAAAAAAAAAACTCGCGCCGTAGTCTCTCCACCAATAGGAGGGAAGATGCAGAGCAACCTGAGGTGTGGAACGGCGGATGTTTGCCGCACTTGATTTCAGGATTCCTGTGTTTTTCCACGTATAAGCCAAATGTTTACCACAAGTCGGTGTTTCTCACTGTGTGCCATAGCTCAACCACATATGGTCCTCATGTGTTCGTTGTTATCTGGGCCATATACCTCAAAATAAGTTGTGAACCAAGACAGCATTTCCCGCAGATTTTAAAGTTATGGCAAAACAAATATGGCTACGATTTGGCCCATATCTGTTCAGCCATGCCACATCTAGGCCATATGTGCCAGATAATACCCACATGTGGCCCAAATGTAATTGCTATCTGGGGTGCTTTATGTTTTTCAGGTAAATTAACTGTATTAAGTATTAATACAGTTTATCTTTTGACAAAACGTGATTTTTCTCTTTCTCTTTTGTTGTTTGATTAACTTTGGTGACACAAACAGCTGCAGGTATATTGGGTGCTGTCCCTTTAAGACGAATGCACGTATCTAATACCGGTAATGACACGCATCCGTTTTATTTTGACTGCGTTTACGGGGAAACTCGTTGAGACGGACACTGGCTTATTTTTACGTGCACATGTCTGTTCAAACACAAATAGATAAGAAAGAAAAGGGAATTCGGTGTTCACGAACTTCACGTGCTGTCTGCGACTGCGTGGCTCTGTGCGCCGACAGACCATCTACATTTGGATGTTAAACATAATATATATATGGCCTGATACAGCAAAGACAACGTCGGCAGTATTGACGGCAAAATAGGCTACAGAATATTTCGTTCTGTAGGCCTATTGACAGGGGCAATATTTGAAAATCGATAATTAGGCCTATTTTGTAAATTACAATTATATATGCATTTGTCAAAACCGAGAGACATTCAAGCATCAAAATGTAATTTATTAGTATGTATTTGCGCCTTCTATTTTGTCTGAAAACTTCCAACACTCGTGCGTGTCGCGTGAAAAATAGGCGTCGGTTGCGGTTCTATTTCTAGCACGCGGTTTCGGCGCGGCTCGAGAAGTGTGTGTGTCACGCAGGCATTGTGCTCTAACCAGTTAACATGAGAGCCGACATAAAAACGGACACTCCACGCCACGCAGAGAGAAATGTGATGCAGTGGCAGATCCAGACTTCCAGAGTGAGACAGAAACACTAGTGGTTCACGCTTGCGCACATACTGCTTGTTTGGCGCGCAGTGTTCTGATTCGCTTATTTCTTATTTACTTGTTGGTGGAGGTAAATAAGAACCCCCCTCCCCCCCCCCCCCTCCCCCTCCCTTAAAAAAAACTCTTCGGATCTGCACGATTCACACAAGTCACCCAAACTGACGTGAAAAAAGTAGGAGGCGCCGAAAAGCGCGCTGTTTGCACCCCTGTGTAAGACACTGGGAAATCTGCTAGGATTTGAAGGGCAGATGAATCAGTTCACTCAGAATTAAGATGGTTCAACTCAGAAAAAAAAAAAAAAAAACTTGTAACCATGTGACCCTTAAGGCCACATTTCACACCATGAACAATGACTACAAAGATAACTATATCAGCGTCCACACCAGCGGATGATAACGTTGTTTATTCTAAGCGCACGCTGCAGTTTTGTGGTCTGTTGCTTTAAATGCTGACGCTCTTTAAATGGATACTGATTGGCTGTCAAAGTTTTTATCATTCATCAACTGAAAAAAAACATCTTTTGAAGGTGATTCCAATGATATTGTTTCACTGTGCTGTTATCATTATAGCTGTGGTGTGAACTCTGCTATTCTTTTATATTTAGAACGATTTAAAGGACTTTATCTTTATCGGTACAGTTATCATCGCTGGTGTGAACAGGCCTTTAGAATCCACGTATACTAAATCAAGCAAGGGTGTAGTTACATTCAAGTTATTTTAAAGGGCACCTATTATGCAAAATTCACTTTTACATGGTGTTTGAACATAAATGTGTGTTGGCAGTGTGTGAGCAAAACCACCCTAGAATGATAAAAATCCACCCAGTGTTTTTTTTACAATCTCAATAAATCATAAGCACTGTCTCAGAATGAGCTGCTCTCAGATTCGGCGCAATGTGACGTAGAATTGAGCAGGCCCCTCCCATGACGGTTGATTGACACTTCAGTTTGAGCCCAGACCCGCCCTGAGTGAGCTGGACACAGAGTCCGCCATTGTTCGACGCTTGAGCAGCTGTAGACAAGAATGTCTCCTAAGCGATTGAGGTGTTTTGTTGTTGGATGTCAGAATTAACATAGCAGTCTTCATTTACTCTCGTTCTTACTCGAGGATGGATCTGTACCAACTGTTCGTGATCCAGATTACACTCTCCGTAGCGACAGGCTTAACGTTACTGACCACGGCAGAAATGAAAGTGAGAGCGCGCACTTTATGACAGCTCATCGAATAGTTTTACGGATTTACAGTGTACCAGTTTAATAAGCAGAGACTGAAAAGGTGTGTATATATTTGTTTGCTGTTAGTTGTAACGAGTGTTTTGTGTACTTCGCTGTGTATGTTCCATGATAATGAAAGGGAGCGAGAGAGAGTTTATGGATAAGACTTTAATGCTCACATCTTATACTGTGTTTATTTAGCTGTTCTTACAGTGATTCTCTGGAGTAAAACTAACGCTTCATCTTTTGTGTGATGTACAATAAACTTCACTGAACTCGTCAGTATACAGTATTTTGGTCATCATTCGGACGGGGTCTGCTACAGCAGGCTTGTATTAATAGTGGATAAAAGCAGATGACAAATAAGTTATAACCATAATTAAGCTAAACTATACCGGTTTTATCTCCATACAGCAAATAATCTCTGGCTCTGTGGGCATTATTGTCCGACTCCCGAGTCGAAATGAACACCCTACTACTGAGAGTTTCTGTTTTGATATTATATCAGATGAGATTGTCCTGGCTGAAGCGCGAGCTCGTGAGGCTCCGCCCCCTGGGCCGGCAGCAGCAGTTAATTTGCATTTAAAGGGATACACACTAAAACAGCGCGTTTTTCTGAGCCCCAAAAAATGACAATTTAAACATGCTGTAAAAAAATGATCTGTTGGGTATTTTGAGCTAAAACTTCACATACATACTCTGGGGACATCAGAGACTTATTTTACATCTTGTGAAAAGGGTCATAATAGGTGCCCTTTATGGCATGAAAAAAATCACAGTAAAAAACACTAAAATATGTCATTTTGGTGATCAAAGATGAGTTTTAAGGGATAAAATGATTGACTAGTTTTGAAAAAAAGCTTGTCATACACAAACATTCAGATAATAAATTATGGTTTGTTCTCAGGTTTCAGAGTTTCTGTATTAGTGGTTAAACATGACAAATATCTGAATGACAGTGTTGGATTACATTTTTATTAAATGTTTAATTTAGTTAGTACATAAACTGAGAAAGTGATTACTGAGTTTACAGCAAGATATTCCTGCCCGACCTGGTTTTCCTTTGTTCTCTAAATGAGTCAATTCCTGAGACTCTCATCCTCACCCTTTGCCCTTATGCATTTCCTGCCCAGTAAGCTCAATGTACAGCTGTGCTTTTGTCTCTGTGATCATGTGAAGATATGGGTGATACCGTCAGGCTGATTGGATCATTTGAGTGGTTATGCTGATTGGATTGAGACTGCCGGTCTGGGGGGGGGGGGTTCCTTAACCTGTATACTCATTTACATGCTTTGTTTGAATTTGTCTCCACCTTCAAAAGTCCCTCCTCCTAAAATGCCTATAAGACACCATGTAAAGTTATGTTAGATTAGATCATGTTGGAAGTTTCTACAGCCGCGTACAGAGCAGATCTCAATAAAGAACAACTTCTGTTGAACGCGATCCCGACTGTCTCACTGGTCTCTGCTTCGATCAAAGAAAACTTTACAACAGATGGTGCCTTGTGACCCGGATGGAGAAGGAAACTCAAAGAATTTTAAGCTCAATGAACTGAATCTTGAAACTTCAAGCTCAACAAAAGATTTGACAAAGATTGCCAGACTGAATCTTTCCAGCTTCCTCCAGATTGAAAACTTCAAGCTCAAAGATCTCAACAAAGCTGACTGAGTTCCAGACTGAATCTTGAAACTTCAAGCTCAAAGATCTCAACAAAGCTGACTGAGTTCCAGACGAAATTTTTCTGTACAACCAACGATTCGGTGAGTTCTCACTCCATTCAAAGAACCAATGCAGACCAGTACAAATGTTTTCCTCTGCGCCGTTCAGAGAAGTAGTTAACAAACAGCTGTAGAGTTTGGTTAACTAAAGATAAGCCTCTAAAAAGTTTTCTTTTAGAGATGAAATTGATCCTCTGTTGTTGACAGGGAAGATTAACAGTTACATGTTAATATTGTGTGTATGCTCTTGCTAGAGAAGACCTATCTGTAAGCTAGAGAAAGTTAGCATCAAGTGCTAATAGTTGGTGTCCTTTGCTTTAGGCAGAGAAGAATTAGCTTTACGTGCTAGTTATTTCTGTTGATCCTCTGTTCTTGTCAGCAGGGAAGTTAAGTGTGGTAATTTGGAAAGTTAACAATAAGCTGTGTTAACAAGTGTACCCTCTATTGTAGACAGTAGAGAGAAGTTTTAATGTTTTGTTTGTGGTAACAGAAATTCACAAAATGTTTAGGAAAAGTACTAGACAGATTACACATTTTTGGACAGATAGTGAATTCAAGTCTTTGTTATCAGAGCACATGGACTCAATCGTGACTGAGGAAGTCAGATTGAATTTAACAAAGAAATTTTGCATTAATCCAGGCAACGTTTGGTCAATCGAAGATTGTAAGAAGGTACTAGGAGAAAGTATTCGCAAGAACAGTGTCAAAGGCATTATCTTCTGTCACAGAGAATTTAGCTTATCCATTGTACAAGAACAAGCTCGTTGTATAGATAATTTGAAAGAACAGAACAAAAAATTGCTTACTCAAGTGTCCTGTTTCACGAAAACGGTGGGCCTCAAGGCCTCAACCAAATGTGACTCAGAAAACCAACAGTCAGATGAAAGCTATCCTGATTTACAGTCTTTTGATAGTATAGAGGACAATGTCAATGCAGATGTAAATGCAGTTGAAGTGTGCGTAGCTAGACAAAAGCCTCAGGGAAAAGGTGTTGATACAGTTTCATTTGCAACCCCCATATTGCAGCCACAAGCAGTCAAAACATCTTTATGTCCTAAAGATATTGAGAGAATTGCTGAAAGTTTGCCATCAGTGCAAAGAAATTTTTCTGAGTTTAGGAGAGAGTTGTCCAAAAAGATGCGGCTCTACGATATGTCTCTAGCTGAAGTCACTCAGCTAATATCACAGATCTTGACTGAGTCAGAATTCAATGATTTTGAAAGTGCTGTAAACAATTCCGAGTTTCAAAATGCCAGAAAAGATGAATTGAGAGATGGAGTTTTGAGAGTGTTAACGAACATTGTTGGACCGAACGTGGACTGGTCAAAGATTACTAGCTGTGTACAAGAGAAAGAAGAAACTGTGAGTGAATATACTGAGAGGTTCTGTCAGGTAGCGGTAACGTACAGTGGAATAGTGGATGATTCCGAAAGTGTGTTAGCTGACAAAGGAGCTCTAATCCGAATTTGGGCAGATGGTCTTGTAGCTGAGTACAAAACAGCCTTGCCATTCCTAGATATTACGTGGGCTAAAAGAACTCTCAGAAGTAACCTAGAAAGTTTAGCTATTTGGGAAAGAAATTCTGATGTCAAAGAGAGAGTAAGAATTGCAGCAGCATCCATTAAGGTCAACTCAGAGAAGCCAAAGAAACGCAAAAGTCCTAGAGAAGCCAGTTGTTCTTACTATGGCAAGCACGGACATTTTGGAAATGAGTGTAGGAAAAGCAAAAAGAACTTTAAAGATGTAAATAAAGTTACTCAGCTTCTGCTTAGCCTGCTTGATACTCTGAAGCAGCCCCTCCCCTCCTCATTAAACTTGTGGGGCAACTTGATAAGATGTTAACCATTTAGGCTGTGATTGCTTAATCTCCCCAGTAACTTACAACAAAGATGACCAATTTATTGACTGTCACAGCCTTTGTTTGGGGGACATTCAGTAAGACTCACAGCCTTAAATGTTAAGCCACAGAATATTACAATCAGACACCATCCTCTGTTAATGATGTTTATTAGGACTGATGTTTCACTGGAGAATGGAAATGTGCCAATTTTCTCACACACTGTACAGTGTGTACACAACACAGGGACAGAATAGGACACGGTTCAGTGAGGGCCCTGGAAAGAACTGACGCAACAGGCGTCGGGGGCCAATCCAGGGTGAAGACAACCTCATAGGCCTTTCCCCATTTAGTCCATCCTTACCTCACTGGTCCATAGGTGTCAAATCAATTAAGAAATAGGGAAAGAATGAAACGACAACAGTAGACTCTGAAAACGATAGAACCATAGTGTTTAAACTGCTACAACCGTAGTGTTTTGAAGAAATACTGCTCTCTGTTTTTCTGTTTTCTGTCTTACAGTGTGCAGATAAAACTTGATGTCTTTCCCGAGATCCATATGCAACGACCGTCTCATCTGCGTATGAAGCCCCAACCTCAAGAAGACAACCAGACCCACTGCTGAACGAACTATCACAAAAGAAAATGAAAAATACACAACGCAGAGAAATTCACGGACCCTAAATTGCATGTTTTGTTTCTGTGTCAGCATGCAATTACAGATGAACAACACGGAGCAAGTTATATGTGCCTGTAACTTACACCAGTTACAAGAATGAACTTTATAGTGTATAAATTTGTATTTTTGTGAGAGTTATTAGAACTCTCAAAGGGGGAAGTGTTGGATTACATTTTTATTAAATGTTTAATTTAGTTAGTATATAAACTGAGAAAGTGATTACTGAGTTTACAGCAAGATATTCCTGCCCGACCTGGTTTTCCTTTGTTCTCTAAATGAGTCAATTCCTGAGACTCTCACCCTCACCCTTTGCCCTTATGCATTTCCTGCCCAGTAAGCTCAATGTACAGCTGTGCTTTTGTCTCTGTGATCATGTGAAGATATGGGTGATACCGTCAGGCTGATTGGATCATTTGAGTGGTTATGCTGATTGGATTGAGACTGCCGGTCTGGGGGGGGGGGTCCTTAACCTGTATACTCATTTACATGCTTTGTTTGAATTTGTCTCCACCTTCAAAAGTCCCTCCTCCTAAAATGCCTATAAGACACCATGTAAAGTTATGTTAGATTAGATCATGTTGGAAGTTTCTACAGCCGCGTACAGTGGAGTTCTCAATAAATAACAACTTCTGTTGAACGCGATCCCGACTGTCTCACTGGTCTCTGCTTCGATCAAAGAAAACTTTACAACACAGACAACAAAAATTCAGCTATGGGGATACAATTCATAAACGCAGACCAGCAATATGCCCATCTGATCTTGAAAAATCCATGTACATTGAACTAAGCATTATGGAGCTGTTGTATTTTCCTCTTAATTCTGTATAATCAGACTTCATTACTTATTGCAGCAAGATCAATGAAGAAGAAACCTTTAAATATTGATCTAATATAGCAATATAAAGCACATGGTTTTCGTCTTGCTGTATTTGCTGTAATAGTCACCCATTTGTTTACTTACCAAGTAGTTGAGAGATCTTGCGGCGATAGTAAATCACAACAGCAGCTAAAACTGCAGCCACCAGCAAAGCAGCAAAAACAACAATTCCTGCTATAGCACCTGGAGACAGACCCGGATCTGAAACAGCTAAAGAATTTGACACAGTCAGAATTTTAATCGGATTCAGTTTGAAGCTTTCTCTCTGTAAATCATATTATTATGAGAGAATTTCCCACAATTAGTTACCATGATGATTTTCTGACATATTTCATGTTGTGACATATTTCTTGTTCCGTGTCTCTACAGGTGCTCGATATTGAAAAATCGAATATTGTTAACACAACATAAATATTACAGTGAATGAAATGACTTGAAATGACTTCAAATATACGCTGCTGTGAATTATAAGACACTATATTTATCATGATTCAAGATTATAATGAATTGTGTGAAGTCTGAGTTAGTCTGACTATGTGTTTGTCCCTGAGTTACAGGTGATTTACTGTAAGGTGTGGCTCTAAACCTGTTCAATTCAAAACCATCATGGCGACCAGTGCACATCTGAGGTGTCTCAGCTGAAGGAAATAATAAATCATTTATTGGCTTTAATATATTGGACACATTTTTTTATCGGGCAGATAACGATAACTTTAAAATGTAACATATATCAGCCGATTTATCATGCATCCCTATAAACAAGTGTGAAATAGTTGCTGCACTTCCTTCTAAAGGGGTTTTCTCTCAAGAATAAAAAAGCTGGCATTAGTAATCATTAAAATTATGTTAAATTTGTAAATCAAACACAAACGTGGTGTCCAAGAATATAATTTAATATAATTATTATAATTTTAATATATTAATATTAATATAATTTCTGATCTAATTTAATCTTGTCATCATTATTACATTGAAAGACTGTTACTCACCAGTGACAGAAAGAAGGAATCGCTGTGAGCTCTCACGGCCTCTGATCTGTAGTTCATAAAGTCCACTGTGTTCGGTTCTGGTGTTTGTGATGGTCAGAGATCCAGTTTGATGATCCAGTTTCAGTCTGTCTCTGAATCTCTCATCAGCTTTGTTTAATGAGGTCTCTTTAGTTTCCACATCAATTTTAGCCAGGAGAATTCCTTCATCTCCAAACCTCCACACGATCAGATCGTCTCTCTGTACTTCAACATCAGTCTTTAGAGTTACAGACTCTCCCTCCTTCACTGACACTGACTTCACTTCATCCGTCTTACCAACCACACCTGGAAACAAGCAGAAACAGTTTCTCAGCAAGAGATTAAACTTATAATGCATTTACTCTGTATCTGGAAAGAGTACATTTAAATTAATTGTACATGTAATTTATATATAGCCATCACTCAGATATTTACAGCTTTTAATTGATGAAGAGAAATGTTAATAATAAAGCAGGTTCTGTGCTATGGCTGGATATTTCTGCTCGTATTACTACATAAGATCATAAACATTGACGTGTTAGATAACAGATCACACTGTCATGTGACACAGAAAGAAACATCATATCACTGTCTCAGTTTGAGTTAACTGATTCACATACTGTATAATATGTGTGCATATAGACCTTATAAATTAAGTAATTTCATATAAGTAAAAATGAGCGAGTCACTCTTACAAATGTTTTAGGTAACACTTTATCTTAAGGTGATGTGGTTACACGTTACTACATGTGGTTACTATAATAATAACAGTAAATTGTGCATAATTAAAATTAACTAAACCCTAAACCAAACTCTAGAGTATGTATGTAGTTAATTTATATTACTCAGTTCTTATTTGAGTAACAATGTAACAACATCACCTTAAAATAAAGTGTAATCCTGTTTTATAATATGCTTCATGTCACATTTTCGATGTCTTGTGTGGTGTCCGAGAGGGTTTATTGTAAATAATAGAATGATCTCTTCCTGCTAATAATAATATAATGATCTCATTTGCGCTTCCTGCTCAGCTACTGTTCGGACGCTCTTGCTTACTGCTCCGCGCTTTGCTCTATCGCTTTTACATTTTATCTCCTATATTTTTATATTTTATTTCCTTTTATCACCTAATTTTAACTTCAGCAAATCAGCACAGTGCTCATACGACAAAGTTTGGATTACTACAAAAACGCAGAATTCTTTTACCCGACCAGCTTACATTCTGGGAAAGGAAAACACGACTGCCTACAAGGATAAGAGAAAATGCCTCTTCTGGTTCAAGAATCTACTTGCTGCACTAACTGCCACAGACTTTTACAAAGGATTGCAGTTCTTGAAACAAAGTTACTTATGGGACCACCAAACCAGACGGAGCACACAACAGAGCTTCGTCATGGACACCCTCAGCATACCGGTGAGTCCCATGAAACTAGTGCTCCTCGACAGGTAGAGAAACAAGCCGATCGACTTACAAATCGATGGCACAAAGAGGGAGCGAGACCCAAAGGCACTCGAGACATCAGATTGTCACGAGCATCACATATTGCCGCAGTAGCATCCTCTACCCCAGATATCACAGCCTCCGATAACACCAGAGCAACAGCCCCTTTCACCAGACACGTTATCCCTCTCTCCAGCATCGCCACTTCTGTGCTTCTCACAGAAAATGGAAGAACTGGTGTATGCTGGAACCAAACTATCCCACTCTTTTGCTGCAAGCCCCCAGATATCAACCAAAAAAAGACAGGCACCTCAACCACCAAAGTTGAGGTCCCCCCTCGCCCTCCCCCTCCTGTGAGAGCTCTTCGGCCTCTGCCACAACGCCAGGGCCCACACCCTCCTCCATCTGCTCGAGGTGAACCAAAAACAACTGATACCAGCTCTCAGTGATATGTGTTGGTTCCCTGCTATGATAACAGTAACTTTCTCAAATGTTTACAGAACAAGCGGGAACCCAGTGTGCCTGTATTTTTCTCTATTGCTGTTCTATTACAAGATAGAAAGTCTAAGGCCTTCAATAGCTGTACAGCAAACTCAACTAATCTGGTGCCTATTACACGTCAAACTAAGATTGATGTGGGGACAAAAAGTAAGACTGTTAAGTTAGCACTTTTAAAGATTCGCTCACTTAAAAATAAATCACTTCTAGTCAACGACTTAATAACCACAAACAACCTGGATTTTATGCTTCTAAATGAAACCTGGCTAGAAGACAGCTGCAGTGCAACAATCCTCAATGAAGCAGCCCCTCCTAACTTTACTTTTATGAGTGTCTGCAGAGCTGTTAAGAGAGGTGGGGGTCTAGCTGCTCTTTTTAAAGATATCTATCAATGTAAGCAAATATCATTTGGGAATTACCTGTCTTTCGAATATCTGGGTATTGTGTTAAAAGGTGCTCCACGCATTTTACTTATCATTATTTACAGGCCTCCAAAATACTCTCCAGCCTTTGCTGAGGACTTTACAGAACTGTTATCAACAATTACCTCAGAGTTTGACTGTTTTGCCATTGCTGGGGATTTTAACATCCACATAGATAGTGCAAAGAACAATATGGCAAAAGAAATCAATACTGTTTTAAAAACTTTTGATCTGACTCAGCATGTACATCGACCCACACACAATCGTGGACACACTCTAGATTTACTTATCAGTAAGGGTCTAAACATTTCAATGATTGTTATTAAGGATGTAGCACTGTCTGATCATTTCTGTATTTTCTTTGATATATTGATCTCTCCTGCCACTGAAGCTAGAACTGTGTCTGTCAAGAAGAGATGCTTTAATGAGAACACTAGTGTACTATTTATGAAGGCTATTTCCTTAACACCAAGCATATCTGCAGACTCTGTTGATTTTCTCCTTGATTCTTTTAACTCAAAAGTTAAAAGTGTAATTGATGATATTGCTCCTGTTAAAGTCAGGAAGAAGAGTGGCAGACAAAAAGCACCTTGGAGAAACTCAACAGCAGTGCAAAATATGAAAAGACAATGCAGAAAAGCAGAGCGCATGTGGCGGAAGACAAAACTTGTAATCCATTATAACATCTACAAAGACAGCCTTCATGCTTTCAATATGGAACTAGGCAAAGCTAGACAGACTTTCTTCTCAAATAATAAACAGCAATTTAAACAACACACGCACTCTTTTTGCTAATGTAGAGAGACTGACAAACCCCCCAAGCCAGATTCCCAGTGAAATGCTCTCAGACAAGTGAGTTTGCTTCTTTCTTCTCTGAGAAAATCAATAATATCAGAAAGGTGATCAGCACATCCTTGAGTTGCGCTGGGGTCAGACAGATCAGACCACCTGAGAAAGTAGTTACTATGTCTGATTTCAAAGAAATTGATGGCAAAATTTTGGCAAAAGAAACTGTACAGCACCTTAAAACATCAACCTGCGCTCTTGACACACTTCCCATATCTTTTTTCAAAAGTGTGTTAAACAGTTTAGAAGCAGATTTTCTAGAAGTGGTAAATGCCTCACTTCTCTCTGGGAGTTTTCCAAACTCCCTGAAAACTGCAGTTGTCAAGCCCCTCCTGAAAAAGAACAATCTGGATAAGACCATATTAAGCAACTATAGGCCGATCTCAAATCTTCCTTTCATAGGTAAGATCATTGAAAAAGTTGTCTTCAATCAGCTGAACAAATTCTTATGCTCGAATGGATACTTTGACCATTTTCAATCTGGTTTCCGACCGCACCACAGCACAGAGACAGCGCTCATAAAGATAATAAACGATATTCGCTTAAACTGATTCAGGCAAATTATCAGTGCTGGTACTACTCGACCTCAGTGCTGCATTCGACATGTCGATCATAACATACTTCTTGACAAGTTGGAAAACTGGGTGGGGCTTTCTGGGATAGTCCTAAAATGGTTCAGGTCATACTTAGATGGGAGAGGTTATTATGTGAGTATAGGAGACCATAAGTCTGAGTGGACATCCATGACATGCGGAGTCCCTCAAGGCTCAATTCTTGCGCCACTCCTGTTCAACCTGTATATGCTCCCAATGAGCAAAATAATGAGAAAGAACCAAATTGCTTACCACAGCTATGCAGACGACACACAGCTCTACTTAGCCCTATCGCCTAACGATTACAGCCCCATTGACTCCCTGTGCCAATGCATTGATGAAGTCAACAGTTGGATGTGTCAAAACTTTCTTCAGTTAAACAAAGACAAAACTGAAGTCATTGCATTTGGAAACAAAGTTCTCAAGGTGAATGCATACCTTCACTCTAGGGGTCAAACAACTAAACATCAAGTCAGGAATCTTGGTGTGACACTAGAGTCAGACCTTAGTTTCAGTAGTCATGTCAAAGCAATAACTAAATCAGCATACTATCATCTGAAAAATATTGCAAGAATTAGATGCTTTGTTTCCAGACAAGACTTAGAGAAACTTGTGCATGCTTTCATCACCAGCAGGGTGGATTATTGTAATGGACTCCTCACTGGCCTTCCCAAAAAGACCATAAGACAGTTGCAGCTCATACAGAACGCTGCCGCCAGGATTCTGAGCAGAACCAGAAAATATGAACATATCACACCAGTCCTCAGGTCTTTACACTGGCTCCCAGTTAAATTTAGGATTGATTTTAAAGTATTATTACTGGTATATAAATCATTCAATGGCCTAGGACCTCAATACATTGCAGATATGCTCACTGAATATAAACCCAACAGATCACTCAGATCACTAGGATCATATCAGCTAGAAATACCAAGAGTTCACTCTAAGCATGGCGAATCTGCTTTTAGCTATTATGCCAGCCGCAGCTGGAACCAGCTTCCAGAGGAGATCAGACGTGCTCCTACAGTAGTCACATTCAAATCCAGACTCAAGACACATCTGTTTAGCTATGCATTTACTGAATGGGCACTGTGCCAATGTTCGTCCGACTGTTTGTACTGTACTGTATTTTATTTTATTTTTCTAAACTGTTTTAATTATTCTTTTTTCTCTTTATTATTTTAAGCACTTTGAATTGCCATTGTGTATGAAATGTGCTATATAAATAAACTTGCCAAAAAAATAACACAGACAGTGCTAATCTAAACCGGATCATTGTTACATTGAAAGACATGGGATAGCCTCACCAAAGACAGTAACATTAAATATCTTTATCGTAGTCTTCTCTCTAGAGATGGAGAGTTTATATGGTCCCGAATGTCTGATTCTGGTGTTTCTGATGGTGAGAGATCCAGTGTTTTGGTCCACCTGTAATCTGCGTCTGAATTTCACATCATCAGTGAAATAAATGGAGTTCAAGTCATGCTTTCTCGTTATTTGAGATATGACAGAGTCTTTAGGTCCAAACAGCCACAG
The DNA here is from genome assembly GCA_022829085.1 of Abramis brama. NCBI lineage: Eukaryota > Metazoa > Chordata > Actinopteri > Cypriniformes > Leuciscidae > Abramis > Abramis brama. Next base: position 27,381,819 of record CM040773.1, on the reverse strand, counting down.
TATGGTATCATCGTTCCGTATGTCAGTGAGATCAGTGTGTAGAGTAACAGAATCTCCCTCCATCACAGCCTCCGTCTCTGCACCACACACACCTAGAGCAGAAACCATCAGTTTTACAGATACAGATCAGACCACATCCCTTTTTCCTGATGTTAATGGTGTTCAAAATTCTTATAAAAAAGCTTAGTTTACTGGTTATGGTAGAATTGGTTAGAAATTAACACATTCCAGAAATAATAGGAATTACAGCAAATTCATTTTTTTTTTTTTTTTGCTAGAAAAACTGTGTAGGTATGCTGGAGGGTGTGGTCACCGTGAGAAAAGTTAACTTTTGAGAAGATGTCGACGGCAACTGATTCAATACGATTTGCCATTTAACACACACACACACACACACACAAAAACACATTTGCCACATTATAAGTGTTGGAACAACCGCATTTGCTACATTATTTATTTATTAGGCTACACGTCTGTGTCTGTTTCTTCGGCGCCATTTCCTGTGTATTCAACGAATAGGCTATGCCGGTATCTATAAGTGAAACCGAAAGATAATCAGAAATCATTACTTACTGTCCATGAAAAACAACAATAGAAAGAACAATAACATGTTCTGCACGTTAGAGCTGCGTAGAATCTTAATAAATAAAGATGATCTATGGATCTTACTGCATCCCTTATATAACACTCAGGTGCACATGGGCAAACACACAAGGAAACCGACACAGACAGTGCTGGGTCGATGACGTAACTGAGGTGTGGCACCTCCCAAAGTGGAGTGAGCAGGATGTGAACAAACGCATCCTGGCGCTACAAACGGCTACATTATTCCCCTCACCTTGCTGCAGTACATTTGATTTCTCACCCACAGACCTTGAATAAAAACGAGTCCTTCATCAGACTTTTTTTTAATTATAAGAATCTGGTCCCCAGAACTATTCGTCCTGCAATCTTCGCTGTGTTTCAGAACCGCACAGCCGACTGACATGCGTGAATGTATCACACAAAAAAAGTCAACAGAGAGACGCTTTTGCCAACTGAGAATTGCGATTTTTTTTATTTAATATTTCTAACTAGGCCTATATTAATGACGTTGAGGACTATATCCTTGAGAGGAATTTAAGGACGAGCAAAACAGTAGGCTATACGTCGTTTGCCGATGCAGTAAATTCTTCAGGGAATTTACTGAAGAGAAAAAGGTGCATGCGCGGTTCCTCACTGCGAGGGACGGCTGTTTTAGAGAAGTCGTGTTTACGTTACCCTATATGGGGAGGCTGCAGACCTGGAGCCGGTAGATATCTTTATATACTGTCTATGGTAGATATACGTCCCACGCAGTTTTACGCCCCTGTTGTTATTGATGCGTCCAGTAGGGGGATATAATGATTGACGCTCGAAACTTACACATAACCGTCCCGTCCATTGACCAATTTTTTTTTTATTTTATTTTTTTTTATTTTTTTTAAATATAAACATTACAGTGTAGATCTGCACTACGGATTAAAATATATGTAGATATTCAGTTGGGCTTCACTCTCTTCACTCAGCCTTTTTTTTTGTGAATTTAAAAATTAACAATAAGCTACACATAGCCTAGTTGGATCAAATGTGCTATGACAAGTAATGATATGACAGAATAGTTATTCACCGTAGGTTTTTTATATACAGGAGACGGAGTGAAATAAGTTGTTGTGGATTTATATAAAGTTACATTTAGATATTAACCATAGTAGTATGCATTAATGACATTCAATTTCTTTTTCAATGACAACAACATATTCTGATGACACTAATTATTTTTTTTTCTCTTTTTCGTTATATATATATATATATATATATATATATATATATATATTGTAACCATTAGCATTGTCTTCAATGATGTTTAACATACTGTTAAAATTTAGTTTAGGGTTTCATGACCCTTTAAAAGAATGTGACAAAAATAGCTTATCATGTGACACATTCATTCATCTATCATCATTTTATCGCTATTGGAGTAGCCTATTATGATATTTATTATGATAATTTATATTATGTTTATTTACATAAGTAAGCATATTATGTCACCATAGGCTACATAAGTTACCTCAAACTCCTCTCAAATGCGCGACTCGATTCGTCTGTTTGATGAGGATGTTACAAATGAAAATTTAGTTCATGTTTTATATTAAACGTTTAATGGACTTATTCCATTTATAATAATTACCCCTCCAAATGTTTTTTTTTTTTTTTTTTTTCGCGGTAAGAAAACTTTTTTCAATGTTAACAACATAGCATGACATCCACTTATGTCAATCATAATCGTTACTAGGCAACCAGCAATGGGAACGCCTGCTAGCGAACCAACTCTATTGGCACTGACCACAAAAGTGAACGGTTGTTAGTGTTTGGCAAACGGCTAGGGAATATGGTTAACGCTTTTGTTTTGTTCTGTGTGTGCTTGTGTCGTCTGTTTGGTAAGTTTTGACTTCACTTATTGTTCTTTAAAGCATCCGTTTAAAAGTCAGGATTGTTTTACTGTTGTTTCAATAATAATAAAAAGGTTTTTTTTCAGTTTCTCATCACTTTATCTTTACAAAAGCAATTTTATTTATTAGTTTAGGAGCCTGGAGTGTAATTTTGTTGAAGGGATACTACTATAAATGTAGGCGATCAAAACAAAGTTTGAACTTAGAACGAAATTGAAATCAATGTTATATCATATGTTTTCAACATTCATTTATCTTAAGGTGCTTTATAACATTTCTTAACATAATATTTTTCTCATGCAAATTATATTACTCCATGATCCAATCAGTAAATACAACATGTAAACTGAATAACATTAAATCAGCTGATCCACAGATGAGTGTTTTATTGTTTCACTTCTGTTAGTGCACAAAAACGAGTGCTCAAGAAATATCACCTGACACTCAAAAAGAAGAATTGCTTGTGTTCATTAATGAGGAACAAATAATTTCAGAACCACCCAAAACAGCTTGACTGCCATGTATGAGTTCTGCAGTCTTGCAAATGCTCTTATTATATAATCAACAGCTTAGACCTGCATAAATTAGATATTTATTGTACATAGTGATGTATTATAGATTGGGGCCAACGCCGAGGGGCCCTTGATTATCGGATGCTGCCCAGAAATGTATTTAATATTTGTGCCTCGGAGCCTTTTCTTAATTTTTCTCTATAATTTATTCAATATTTCATTAACAGTTTTGTTTCAATTATACTGAACAGCCATATTGTGTAATTTTTGTGTCACAAGCCACAATCTGTCTGTTGGTCTGTTTGTTTTCTTCTTTTATTTTGCAACTTTTGTATTTCGTTGAACGGGCCTTTAGTCTGTGACAAAATATATTTCTTGTTTGTTTTCCAGATGTGACAGATGCAGTGATGTCAGTGTCAGTGATGGAGGGAGATTCCGTCACTCTAAACACTGATGTTACAGAAACACAGCAATATTTGATGATACAGTGGACGTTCGGAAGCACAAGAATAGCTGAAGTCAACAGACTTACACAAACCAGCTCTACATATGATGAGAGATTCAGAGACAGACTGAAACTGGATCAAACCGGATCTCTGACCATTACAAACATCAGAACCACAGACTCTGGACTTTATCAACTAACAATTCTCAGTGGAGAGACCAAATACACAAGTTTCAATGTTACTGTCATTGGTGAGTTGACCATTATGGTTTAATTTACTGACCATTCTTCATTTGAAATATATCTTTGTCATTGTAATGTTTTACATTTTTTGCTTTCTATTCTTTTCAATATTCCTTACATCCACATCTTATGATATTGACTGCTTTAATTAAGATCAGAAGTGTGTGAGACTGACATCACAGTTATCTATCATTATCAGTGACTCCACAATCTTCTTCATCATCAGAAAGATCATCAAGCTCAAATTGTGTGAGGTCCAGCTGGGCTGTGAACAATTCAACCGTCACCCAGACTGAGGATGACAACATTACTGAACTCTATCAGCCAAGTTCAGGTACATCACTGATAATATTAGTGATTATTTACAGAGCAGAACTCTGTTAGATGTGTTCAGGTAAATCAGTGTGATATTAGTTTTTCACTCTGAAATCCACTGTTAGTTCATAGTGGCCTGTGTAATAGAGCTAGTAAGAGCTGTGCAGGTAAACCTCACTCCCCTGATCTCAAGAAGCACACTAGCGATTGATGCTGGGCTGCGATCTTTTGCCTCCCATGCCGTAAGCCACGGTTCGAATCCCACTCGGAGTGGGTCAGTAGGACTGGTTTCACCTGATCGAAGTTAAAACCTAATACATATACATTGCATTGATGCAGTACATAGGTGTTGATTCATATTACATCTGGTGAGCACCCTATAATCGACTGCATAACACAATTAAACTGCAAAGTAAAATCTATGCATTTGGAAGATGCTTTTGTCATGCTTTTATCTAGTTTTTAAGTGATTTACATTGCATTCAGGGTTTACATTTGATCAGCTCATGCATTCCCTGGGATTTATGGTTTATGGCTATTGGGAGGTAAGGCATTTGCTTGCTTTTTTGTATGTGAGTTTACAGGAATTGTGAACAGACAGCAGAGGAGCGACAGAGAAGTGAATCCCGTGTCTGAGAGCTGTGTTGGGTCTGCTCTATAAAACATTAGTAGGCTACTCAATGAGAAAATAGATCATGGAGAAAGAATCACATAATCACTCACGTTTCTAGGAGAACTGAGACTAAAGACAGCCCTTAAAAGAGTAGAACTGCCAATATTAAACAATCCTAGCTTATGTTTTTTTGCTGAAAAAGGAAAAGCTTGTGGATTCATTGTCTTCCCAATAGATGCTTGGGCTCCTACTAACCCACAAAACCATGATATACGTTTTATATGGAAACTTTATAGCATTTTTATTTTCTTTTTCTCAGACCACGTCCACTGTTGTGGTTTTACTGAAGCTGTGATTCGACTGGTCATCTCTGCTCTGGTGGGCGTAGCTACTGTTGCTGTGCTGGTTTATGACATCAGATCTACAAGAAGTGAGAGAAGAAGAGACCAGACATCACTGTCTCTGAGTCAAATCAGACCAACAGTGTGAATTGAGCAGAAGGTTTAGTTCCAGATATGTATAAAGCAGAAATAAAGCAAACTTACATTGATTCTCTGCACAATTCCTGTTCCTTGCACAGCTATTTATCAGCAGATTGTTTTTCAGCGTTCTCCTGTCCACATTTATAACGTCACAAAACAACATAGTTCAAACAGTTGTGTGTGGACACTGAATGCACGTGATCAGGGGCGGACTGGCCATCGGGAGCACCGGGACATTTCCCGGTGGCCTGACGGTCGTTCTGGCCTGCCGGCTGCCGCTGTGCAGACCATCAGCCTGGCATGTGATAGGCTGGTGTGCAACTACGAATGCAGACGCAGCAAGCTGCTGCAAAATCCCAGCCATGTTCGCCAGTAAGGGAACAGGTCGGTCAAGATTACATTTACATTATATTTATAATAATTTGGCATTGGGGTGTGCGATATGACGATTTTTGATCGTGGACGATTAAAATGTCTCCATGATCTGCTTTTGAAGAAATATCGTAGAATCGTGGTGCATTCTATCAGTTGCTGTTCTGGCGCCTCTGTCCCAACATCCTGAACAACGCGACGTATACACGCTGCGGAACGGGACACTGCAGTTTACAAAAGTTCATAATTTGCATGTGCTTTAATGCCTTGTCGGTTAAACATTTAATTCGCGTGCTGATGCGCTGTTCTAACGTGTGCGTTTCTCAGCGCGTACATGTGAAGTTCACATGCACTAAAAGCCTGTCTACCAGCGCCTGGATACTGGACAAAGTTATCCTTTGAGTCTTATTGTGCTAATACTGTCAAATACACACAAGGTTTACATAAACAAAGTCGGTTATGTCTAAAGTGAACGCAAACTTGAGAAAATTTAGAGAAAATCTGCTTGTCAAATGCGTGTATAATAGACGCGTCGCGCGCAACTCTTAAAGAGACAGTAGTAATAGTAAACACGATGCCGCTTCTCCTTAAAGGGATAGTTCACCCCAAAATAAAAATTCTCTCATTATTTACGCACTCTAATGTTATTCCAAACCTGTATTAATTTCCTTTTAATATTTTCTAATATTTTTCTAATATTAATATTTTGAAGAATGTGGCTATCCAAACAGTAGCTGGTACCCATTGACTTCCATGAGAAAAATATACTATGGAAGTCACTGGGGTACATCAACTGTTTGGTTACCCACATTCTTCCAAATAACTTTTATTTTCAACAAAAGAAAGAAACTTATTCGAGTTTAAAACAACTTGAGAGAGTAACTTATGACAAATAGCATTTTTAGGAGAACTATCCCTTTAATGTTAAAAAACAACAAAATGCAAAGAGAAAATCACTCACTGCTCCTGACTGATAATTTTTAATAGTAGCTTTAATAAGTATCAATGTATAATTTATACAGTGAAGTCTATGTTTTGTTTTATTTTCATATTTGTTATTTTTGTTATTTTAATTACTTTCTTCAATGCTACTGTTAAATACACCTACTGTAGCTGAAAACATAAAGCAAATGTTTATTTAATTTGTATATTAAGTTGTGTATGAGTAATGTGTATCTTTGATCTTAATATTTAATAACAAAGAAAATGACAAAAAAATATCTTCGCCCCTGTCTGCTATTCTTTTTTATTTTATATTTTGTTACCTAAGGCTTTGTTTTTAAAATATGGACATTAGTTTGGCTGTAATGCTCAGTCACAAAATAGTAAAACCAACATTAAAAAAAGAATCGTGATAAAATCGTGAATCGTGATTTTTCTGAAAAAAATTGTGATATTATATTTTTGCCATATCGCCCACCCCTTTTGAGCACTGAAAATACATAAAATGTAAATATTTCAACATGTGAATGTGTCTCTTATTATCTCTTTTAAAAAGCCAATTTTCTATTTGTCATTGGTTTGGTAGTATAAATGGTGTATTCCTAGTGAGTTTTTAAGGGTTATTTTTTTATTCATTTATATTGCATCTGGTAGTCTACCTGTTACATTAATAGGGTTAGCCTACAAGTTTATCAGTCCAGTAGATTACATGAATAGGGTGGTGGTGACTGCAGCAGCAGAGGTGGCCTGGCAGTGGAGTCAAATTCCCGGCCTGAATTATTGTCCCAGTCCGCCACTGCTGCTGTGGTAACCCTTACGAAAAGAACAAATATAATCCCTATGAATGATCAATACCTATTAAATGATACTGAAAGAATATTATATTGTGTTAATATAGTACAATATATTGAATAATACATAAGGAATTGCTGCTTTTCATAGCCTAATGAAAGATATGTGACAATAGATTCACAATGTATGTAATCTTATATTCAGTAATACGCTTCATAATATATAGATGTATATGTGATCAGACATGGTACTACATGCTGTAATATATCGCAGAGATATTTACTCATGCAGCATTAACTGTGATCCGATTGGTCGTCTCTGCTCTGGTGGGTGTGGCTACTGTTGCTGTGCTGGTTTATGACATCAGATCTACAAGAAGTGAGAGAAGAAGAGACCAGACATCACTGTCAGACCTCTGGAGTCAAATCAGACCAACAGTGTGAACTGAGCAGAAGGTTTAGTTCCAGATATAAAGCAAACATACTTTGATGCTCTGCACCTTTCCTGTTCCTTGCACAGCTATTTATTAACGAATCAATTTTCTCTGTTTTCCTGTCCACATTTGTAACGTTACAAAACAATCTAGTTCAAACAGCAGTTGTGCGTGAACATGTGATTCACTGAATGCACGTGATACACTATCAGCTCAGTTTGTGAGGCGAAGAGAAACCTTTTGGTCTCAGTTATTCACATCTGTACAGCTGTGGTTTGATGTGATGGCTGGACAAACTGTTTGTGAGAGAGTCCAGCTACACGTAAAATAACGTGACTGGCTTGGAGATTTCAGAAAAATGCCTCTCAGCGGCCGCAGAGCGAAGGAGCGTGAATTTATATCTTTTTTAGGCTGGTAAGTTGTCATGTGTCAACCCAAAACAGGGAATTTACCTCATTTAATGCTTAAAATACCAACAGATGTCCAATCTGATGTGCCCTATTTGAAAAGTTGAAATAAACTGCCTAACGAGTGTTTAATAATAATTATTGGCAGGGACTTGAAATTGGCCACAACACCTATGTTCTCGTTCACCGTGTGCTTTTAGAGTTCTGTGTGTTTGCGAATCCTTTCATTATTACCAACAAAGTGTAAACCCGGTGTAAATAAGAGGTTCATTGTGCAGTGTAGACTGCTTTTTTGATTATAGCGGGAGTTTTCGCAGGAGTGTAGATCTCAGTAAACAGGAGCTGAACGTAAGCTTATAAATGGAGCATTCTTTGCTCGCTTTGTTTTACAATTTGAATAAAAGTTTTGTTGGGCACTGCAAAGTGTCCAGATTTACAGCTGTATTTAAATGCAGGATTGAATCTGAAACTGCAATGATTGACAGTGATATAACCATAGCAACAGACGGGACAAAACAATCTGATACTGTATGTCAAAATAGATCTGTGCATCAATTCTTGGAGAGTAAATGCAAAACAATAGACCTGCCACTTGTTCCATGTAATGTGTTTCTTTGTCCTTCACTTAATTACTAATTTTTCACTTGATTTTTTTTAAATAAAATGTTAACGTAAAAAAATTTGAAGAGTACATTATTTAAATGTATTATTATAATTATCATCATCATAAAAAAACTCATTTAATTAAATTAATATTTACTACAATAGTAAAATAAAACTGAAATTTTACTGGTATTGGTACAAACGAGCCTAGCTGCAACATATATTAGTGTCAAACACTGCAAACCTATCAGAACTAGATTACTGTAATGCATTACTGGACGAATGTCCTGCAGGTTTAGCAGTGCTTGTATGGACATATTAGCCCGGTTCTGCCAAAACGACATCGGCTGCCTATTATGTATCAATTGTTTTGTGACATCACTGTGAATGCACGTGTGGGTGTGTCTTACCTCATTAACTTACACTCTGCAGCACGAGCACGTCTTGATCTTTCTCTTGCTTCATTAAAGGTGTATTTTCATATTCTTGTTGTTCTGGATAATCTGAAACTACAGAGATGATGATAAAAAATATAAAGAGAGAAACAAACAGTGTTGCAACATATACATCGACATATAAGATGTTACAGCTGTACAATCTTAAAGAAGACATAAACAGACCCGGACTGTATCAGCTCTCTGAGAACTCAGATCATATTTCTACAACATGGATTTCTACAAATGTTTGACCTCAAAAACCTTGAACAAAAGTAATAGAGTAGATACTGAGACTTCAATTAGACCTCATGTTGGCTTCAGAAGATTTGTCCATTTTATAGATTGACAGATGTGAATGTGAACTGCTCCTGTTGGGCTTTATTTTGTTATAATTACCAGCTGACTGTACATTTTCCCTTATTTAGAACAGACACTGAAGAAATAATTATGATGGCTTGAGAAAGCCAAACTTCAAACATTTAACACTTCTCAAGCCAACATCAGTGTTTGTCTTGACAAACTTATTAATATAGTTATACTTGTTATCATACAATGTACAATAAGAAGAAACTATAATCACAGTGTATGATTTTATCTGACCTGTATCCAAATCCACTCACTGGATTAAATGGGATCCAAAAGTCTGAGACCACTAGAGAAAACGTGTCTTTCACTTTTTTTCTTTTTTTTTAATAGTTTTTTTAATGTAATTTAAAAAAAATCCTTTTATTAGAAGAACTTTTTAAAAATCTTAAAACTAATCACATAATCTGGAACTTTTGGAACTCTGTTCGACCAATCAGATTCAAGGACTGGAACTGCTGCAAAAATAAATATATAGTTGTTATAATAAATGTTGTTCTACTCACCAGTGACCGTCACATTGAATCTCCTGAATGTGGTCTTTTCTTTGTTGATGATCTGTAGTTTATAATGTCCATATTCTGTGTTTGTGATGTTTTTGATGGTCAGAGATCCAGTCGTCTTGTCCAGCTCCAGTCTGTTACTGAATGTCTCAGGATCAGCTGTTCTTGAATCAGCTCTAGCAATGAGACAGTTTTTGGCTCCAAACACCCACAGTATCAGATCACCTGGTTGGATTTTAACACCAGTCTCGAGAAGGACGTTTTCTCCCACAGCCACTGATTTCTCCTTGGCTTCATGTCACAGCAGAGCACAGAAACAGAGAATAGCAGAAGAAAAAAGTGTGAATGAATTTAGTTTGTAGTTTCTACATCAGATGCATTTAGATTTAGACTCTTTAACCTATTTTGGCTTGTTTGGAGATAGCCAAAGGCACTTAGTTATCCATGAACTAAACTCTACAGGATTATATTACCTAAATACACAGAATATGATGTAGTAATTTCATGTTTAAGCCATGACATGATGGATTTATTGCCATAAAACTCTTTGACTAAATGTGATTCATGATCATTACTATTTTTCTACATTATTTATGCAATATGACACCCTAATTAATTTGACCCGATTTTTTTTTTTTTTTTAAGTGTTCATCAGAGTGGTCCAGGACGGGCTTTTGTTGCACTCAAACCACAAAAATGACTGGAAAATACAGAGATGATGATAAAAAAAAAAAATAATAAAATTTTTATATATATATATATATATATATATATATATATATATATATATATATATATAATAAAAAAAAATAATATATATATATATATATATATATATATATATATATATATATATATATATAAAGAGAGAAATAAACAGTGTTGCTACATATACATCTACATATAATGTTACAGCTGTACAATCTTAAAGAAGACAAACTCGGACTGTAAAATCAGCTCTCTGAGAACTCAGATCATATTTTTACAACATGAATTGCTACAGGTGTTTGTCCTCAAAAACCTTGAACAAAAAAAAATAGAGTAGATACTGAAACTTCAATTAGACCTCATGTTGGCTTCAGAAGATTTGTCTATTTTAAAGATTGACAGATGTGAATGTGAACTGCTCCTGTTGGGCTTTATTTTGTTATAATTAACAGCTGACTGTACATTTTCCCTTATTTAGAACAGACACTGAAGAAATAATTATGTTGGCTTGAGAAAGCCAAACTTCAAACATTTAACACTTCTCAAGCCAACATCAATGTTTGACTTGACAAACTTATTAATATAGTTATACTTGTTATCATACAATGTACAATAAGAAGAAACTATAATCACAGTGTATGATTTTATCTGACCTGTATACAAATCCACTCACTGGATTAAGTGGGATCCAGAAGTCTGAGACCACTAGAGAAAATGTGTCTTTCACTTTTTTTTAAATTTGTTTTTTAAATGTAGTTAAAAAAATCCTTTTATCAGAAGAACTTTTTACAAATCTTAAAACTAATCACATAATCTGGAACTCTTGGAACTCTGTTCGACCAATCAGATTCAAGGACTGGAGCTGCTGCAAAAATAAATATATAGTTGTTATAATAAATGTTGTTCTACTCACCAGGGGCGAGCACGATGAATCTCCTGAATGTGGTCTGTTCTTTGTTGATGATCTGTAATTTATAATGTCCATATTCTGTTTTTGTGTTGTTTTTGATGGTCAGATCTCCAGTCTTCTCGTCCAGCTCCAGATTGTCTCTGAATCCCTTGTCAATATAAGTTGTTCTTGATTCAGCTGTACTTAATTCAGCTTTAGCAACGAAACAGTTTTTGACTCCAAACGTCCACAGTATCAGATCACCTGGTTGGATTTTAACACCAGTCTCGAGAAGGACATTTTCTCCCTCAGCCACTGAATTCGTCTCGGCTTCATGTCACAGCAGAGCACAGAAACAGAGAATTACAGAAGAAAAAAGTGTGAATGAATTTAGTTTGTAGTTTCTACATCAGATGCATTTAGATTACTCTTTAACCTATTTTGGCATGTTTGGAGATAGCCAAAGGCACTTAGTTATCCATGAACTAATCTCTAGTCTACAGGATAATATTACCTACATTCACAAATCATGAAGTCAAATATGATGTAGTAATTTCATGTTTAAGCCATGACATGATGGATTTATTGCCATAAAACTATTTGGCTATATGTAATTCATGATCATTCCTATTTTTTTACATTATTCATGCAATATTACACTGTCATCCTGTCCTCGGGTCATTAATTTGATGCAAAACTTTTTTTTTTTTCTTTTTTTTTTTCTTTTTTTTAGCATTCATCAGAGTGGTCCAAGACCCAAGGGCTTTTGTTGCACTTGAACCACGAAAATGCCTGGATTCGAGGAGTTTTGTGAATTTTTGTGAATCCTTCTGTCACGGGTCAATTTAACCCCTTAGGAATGAATGGAATTTGAGGAATGCTTCAGTTTACATGGAAAAACCTAAAAATCCCCAAAAAATTTTTTAAAGAAAAATGCTAAAACTTTACCAAAAAATTATCTGAATGCATACTGAAGTGAACTGACTTTAGAACCCTTTACAGCTCATTTGCTCCAAATAGACCTATAAGGCAATCTAGTGGCAAGAGTCATAAAATATCATGTTATAATGGGGGTTTTTTTTCCACAAGAGGTCGGCAAAGACACCCAATGTAAGTTATTTTGTGCTAAATTGAAAGGGTTATGCTTGGAAATTGTGAGTTATTTTGAATTGAAGTTGAAAGAATATGCTTAAATTATTCTTTACCTATTATTTATTGATAAAATCTAGTAATTTAAAGGTAAATAAATAAATAAATAAAATACCAAAAAAGAAATCTCCAAATAAAATAAGTATTTAATAATAAAAAATAAAAAAAGTATAATTTTAAGGTCATTTGGACCCGCGAGGGAAGGATTTGTTACACATTGCGAGGGAAGGATGAGGGTTAAACACTAGGCATCATACACTTGCTGACTTTGTAAATAGGAGAAACTGGGCATCATACATTATTAGACTTTCAAGTCATTACGAACAACAAACTGAGAGGAGACGCGTGAAAAATGAAAACAATATGTGTTCTAAAACCAGCTCAAAATATCAAACATGTTTGATATCAGGGGTGCAAACACATGTATGGTCAAAAAAGAGAGAGGTAATCAAAGCCCTCGTCCCGCAGCAAATATCCAGATACTACATTGCCACCATCCCCAACCCACCCCTATAGGCACATAGAGTCAAATGAAATTTAGAAAAACTATCTTGCACTTCTTCTTCTTGCTTTACTGCTACTTCCTGAAAACAATTTCACCTGATGATTTGAATAGCTCTTTTTGTAAAGAATTAATAATTCTAGGATGATTGGGGTAATTGTGTAGGGTAGGCCTAGTGCATAATAAACAAAATACAAATATAAATACAATAAAACACAAATACACAAGAAATAAAGCAGTGCTTTATGTTTTTCAGGTAAATTAACTGTATTAAGTATTAATACAGTTTATCTTTTGACAAAACGTGATTTTTCTCTTTCTCTTTTGTTGTTTGATTAACTTTGGTGACAAACAGCTACAGGTATATTGGGTGCTGTCCCTTTAAGACGAATGCACGTATCTAATACCGGTAATGACACGCATCCGTTTTATTTTGACTGCGTTTACGGGGAAACTCGTTGAGACGGACACTGGCTTATTTTTTCGTGCAGATGTCTGTTCAAACACAAATAGATAAGAAAGAAAAGGGAATTCGGTGTTCACGAACTTCACGTGCTGTCTGCGACTGCGTGGCTCTGTGCGCCGACAGACCATCTACATTTGGATGTTAAACATAATATATATATAGCCTGATACAGCAAAGACAACGTCGGTAGTATTGACGGCAAAATAGGCTACAGAATATTTCGTTCTGTAGGCCTATTGACGGGCAATATTTGAAAATCGATAATTAGGCCTATTACAATTACAATTGATTTGCATTGATTTGCATACAATAAATTACAATTATATATGCATTTGTCAAAAAGACTTTCAAGCATCAAAATGTAATTTATTAATATGTATTTGCGCCTTCTATTTTGTCTGAAAACTTCCAACACTCTTGCGTGTCGCGTGAAAAATAGGCGTCGGTTGCGGTTCTATTTCTAGCACGCGGTTTCGGCGCGGCTCGAGAAGCGTGTGTGTCACGCAGGCATTGTGCTCTAACACAAGCTCTAACCAGTTAACATGAGAGCCGACATAAAAACGGACACTCCACGCCACGCAGAGAGAAATGTGATGCAGTGGCAGATCCAGACTTCCAGAGTGAGACAGAAACACTAGTGGTTCACGCTTGCGCACATACTGCTGGTTTGACGCGTAGTGTTCTGATTCGCTTATTTCCTATTTACTTGTTGGTGGACGCAATCCAGAATTACTGTTGGTTAAATTATAATCAGACCCTCTCAAACCACCCCACCCCCCTCCCTCCTTAAAAAAAACTCTTCGGATCTGCACGATGCACACAAGTCACCCAAACTGACGTGAAAAAAGCAGGAGGCGCCGAAAAGCGCGCTGTTTGCACCCCTGTGATATCCTCCAACTGGATGGAATCAAACTTTAAAGCTAAAAAAATCAGTGTGTGTCCATCATACTATAGCAAGCCTGAGAGTGTTTCATGTTCTGTCAGGAGTGATCTAAGTGCATGTATCTTTGTGTAGTTCAGAAACACCATTGGGTAGACAGAGGGTGCTTCTCAATATCCCTCCTCGTCCCCTCTCTCCTCTGTCCTCCATCCTATGACCCGGAAACCGATCGAGCTCAGCCATCTTGAAGGGCATCTCAATTCTCTAATTGCACCGCGAGGAGTTGAGGATCGAGGAGTGAGGAGGCTTCCTGAGGAGTCATGAGCGAGGATACACAGGTGTATCCTATGCGGAAGAGTTTTATCGACTAAAACGTGACGCACGTATAAATTCTCCTCCCCCTTCACATCGGTCACAATCATTTTCATTTATACTTTACCTTTGCAGTTTATATAAACCACACATCTCACATATTTCAACAGGGTATCTTTCTTTATTATTATTTATTATGAATTTCTTAAATAAACAAACTTCAACAACATAAGGGCAGATCCTCTGAGCGCTGCTGATGACGCGATGAAGTGACACTCGAGTGATAAAAAAGCTTTCATTCGATCCCTCCGTCCTCGCGTCTTTTCCTTGCAGCCTTCCCTCGCATCCTACAGGGGGCGGAGCTGAGACGCGAGGAAAGGATGCGAGGAGAGGAAACGAGGATGCACAAATAAGAATTGAGAAGCACCCAGAGAGATTCTCCCTCCTCCACTTTCTTGTTCTCAGACACTATCATAGCAGCACACAGAAATGAACAACAGAAATGTGTTCATGAGGTCAAGTGCTGTATAGGTGGCATAAATGCATTTATACAGAAATTACAATTGCAGAAATCATGTTAGAAAATTAAATATGAACTATACAAAGATGCCTTGTGAGACATAAGGGATGATTTGTAAGGTGAATTAATTGATTAATTGATTCATTTTCCATCTAATTTCCCATTCAAAATACTGAACCAAGTAATGGACTCCATCAGTGATCTGAAGCTTTATAGTTTCAGATCTTAATATGAGAAGCTATTGTAAAACTGACAGTATATTTCCTCTAATACAAACACAGATGTTCATTAATTATTGCAGTATGATCAATCAGAAAGCAGAAACCATTTTAAAACATATTACACATTTAAACGCTACTATAGCATAAATAAAGCTCATTGTTGTTGTCTAGCTTGTATAAATTGTAATACTTACCCAATTGTTCTTTTAGCTTAGAGATCCTGTAGCGATAGTAAATCACTACAACCAGAACCAGCAGAACAGCAACAGCTATTCCTACTATTCCACCTGGAGACAGAACCGGATCTGGAACAGATAAAGAGAGACAGTCATTCATTTTGATCTGATTCAGTTTGAAGTTGATCATTTCTCTGTATGAATCATATTATTATGAGAAGGCATTTCCCTAAATTAGTTACCATGATGATTTTCTGACATAAACTACCATTCAAAAGTTTGTGGTCTGTAGATGTTTTGAAAAAGTTCCTTCTGCTCACCAGCTGAATTTATTTGACCAACAATACAGAAAAAAACAGTACATTTTCTGAAATATTATTACAATTTAATATAATGTTTTCTGTTTGAATATATTTAAAAATGTAATTTATTCTTGCGATGAAAAAGCTGAATTTTCAGCATCATTACTGTCTTCAGTGTCACATGATCCAACAGACTAATATGCTGATTTGATGCTCAATAAACATTTCTGATTATTATTGTCACGGTGTGTTGCAGGCAGAAGAAGACGAATGATAATCAAAAGTTCCAATGCAAACTTTTACTCACAATATAAATCATTCAGGTATACATAGTTCCCACATGACGTCACAACATACGGGCATTTGCCGACCCGGCGCCATTTCTGAGGGCAGAACACAACATTCTTACAATGCAGAACATGAGAAGAAGAAGCTGAAACGGAAATTTTGTGATTAAAAAGTGAAAATGGTGATCTCCTGCTGGGTCAATGGATGTTCCAATCGTGCCGGAGGTTCAGTTAAATTTAGTTTTTTAGCATTTGCCGACCCGGCGCCATTTCTGTGGGCAGAACAATAGTAGAAGAAGCTGAAGCGAGTTAATTTCGTGATAAAAAGTGAAAATGGTGATCTCCTGCTGGGTCAATGGATGTTTAAATCGTGTCGGAGGTTCAGTTAAATTTGGATTTTACAGTATACCCGTCATTAGACTTCATGAATGTGAGAAGACTAACGTTAAGCTTTTGTATAAAACATACAAAAACAACATTGTTTCCACTGTTCGATCGCGCCCGCGACTCTCTCACTCTCTCTCACACACACACACACACATTCCAGCACGGCAATCTCAGATTATGTCCCTAAAGAACCCGCGTATAAAGTAGTTCCGCATTACATTAATTAATTTGCACGCGAGTTTTATTTATTTTCATACCGTGTATATTACCGTGTATATTCATATTCATGCACATATTTCCAGGCTCGGAATTGCTCATATGTATTAAAACTCCTAGCCAATACCAGATAATGATACACATGATAATACTGTATCTGATGCATAATCAGTGCTCAGTGCTTCCTTTGTTAGCGCATACGGATCCACACCATTTATGACTGAAATTTTCGCATTGTACCTCTCTCTGTCTTGTGTTAATAGAGTCTCTTTATAATCTCTGTCACTTTGTCTCTTCATGATTTTCGTAACATTATAAATGGAAAGAAATATTCGAAATTTGCTTGTAAAACTCATAGACAGTATGGTAAAACATTGTAAACACAGCAGCTTTTGCCCTCAAAGATGGCGTCTCCGGGGAGGTCACGTGACATTAATTGGCCTGTGGGAACTATGTATAGAAGAAGGGCAAAAGGTTCACACACGTAATACAACGGAGACTGGACAATAACAGACTGAACAGACGGAACTTAAATACATACACAGATGACACCGATTAACAGAACACAGGTGATACAGATAACAATGATAGTCTTACCTTATGAAACAACTGAACTGATAATGGCAGTAAATGGCGGGAAAAGAACAAAGGAAAACAGGAACCAATCAAGACACAAACTGAAAGTCCAAAACTACACTGACATGTGACAATTATCAATGTTGAAAACAGTTGCTAAACATGCTGCTTCATGTTTTTTGTGGAAATCATGATTCCTTTTTTCAGGATTCTTTGATGAATAGAAAGATCAAAAGAACAGCATTTATTTGAAATATTTTGTAATTTGTTAACTATGTTTTTAATGTCATTTTAATGCAATTTATAACATCCTTGCTGAATAAAAATATTAATTATTATATATACACTACCGTTCACAAGTTTGGGGTCAGTAAGAATTTTTTTTTTTTTGGAAAGTGTCATAATTCAGAAGCGGAAGCAGTAATGCAAGTATTCTCCTTTATTATGGGTCAGAAGACACAGAATAAACACACGGGTGGGCTGGTGGCGCAGGGACTTGATGGTCAGCGTGGTGGTGAAGACAGGTGACGGTGCATCCAGTGAAGTGAACATCCAACACGACGAACACCACGAAAACACCGAACAGGACACGATCAGGAACTGGAACAGGAACTGGAATGGCTGACGACGACAAAACACTGAGGACACCAAAACCAACGATCTGACAGGGAAAGGAGAGTGCGATGAGTCTTTATAGCGGAAACAATTGACAGCAGCTGGTGAGGGGAATGAGATCAGGTGGAGTGCTGATCAGCTGAACGAGCAGCCACGCCCACTCACACACACCCACACACACAGAACAACAAATACACGCGACACGAAGAAACCAGTGAATTCATGAACCGTGACAGTACCCCCTCTCCTAGGAACGCCTCCTGGCGTCCCCAGACTCCCTTACCTGTCGATTGTAATCATCGATAAGAGAGTGATCCAGGATGTCTCTGGCAGGAACCCAACTCCTCTCCTCCGGACCGTAACCCTCCCAGTCCACCAAGTACTGGAATCCACGTCCCCTCCGCCTTGAGTCCAGAATACGATTAACCGAATACGTAGGTTCCCCTTCTACGAGACGCGGCGGGGGAGGAACCGGGACAGGCGGATTAAACTGAGAACGAAACACGGGCTTGATTTTGGAAACATGGAAGACGGAATGAATCCTCCTGTACACTGGAGTGGAGCAGTTTTTGTCATGAGTCCTGTCTTGTGTCTGCTTGTCCGTCTGTTATTGTTTCTGCTTTTCAGGAGGAGGCAGTGGATTTGTCAAACGTGCCCACGGAGTATCTGGACCTGAAGGAAGTGTTCAGTAAGTCTCGGGCTGCTTCTCTCCCTCCGCATCGTCCCTATGACTGTGCAATAGATCTACTGCCAGGTACGTCTCCGCCTAAGGGCAAGCTTTACTCTCTATCCATTCCCGAGAGGGAGGCCATGGAGAAATATATTTCTGATTCTCTGGCATCCAAATTCATCCGACCTTCCTCTTCTCCTGCGGGGGCGGGGTTCTTTTTTGTGGGGAAGAAGGACGGTTCTCTGCGACCTTGCATTGATTACCGAGGGTTGAATAACATCACGGTAAAGAATACTTATCCTTTGCCGTTGATGTCTTCAGCCTTCGAGAGGTTGCAGGGAGCGTCGGTCTTCACAAAACTGGACTTACGTAACGCTTATCATTTGGTCCGCATCAGGAAGGGGGATGAATGGAAGACTGCTTTTAACACCCCCAGGGGGCACTTTGAATATTTGGTTATGCCTTTCGGGCTGTCCAATAGTCCAGCGGTCTTCCAGGCACTCGTCAATGACGTGCTGAGAGACATGGTCGATCAGTTCATTTATGTCTACCTGGATGACATATTGATTTTTTCTTCGTCTCTCCAGGAACATGTTCAGCACGTCAGACGAGTGCTTCAGAGGTTGCTAGAGAATGGTCTTTTTGTCAAGGCGGAGAAATGCGCTTTTCATGCACAGTCTGTTCCTTTCTTAGGGTACATTGTGTCGTCTGAGGGGATGCGTATGGATCCTGAGAAGGTTAAGGCTGTGGTGGATTGGCCAAGTCCAGATTCCCGTAAGGCCCTACAGAGGTTTCTGGGGTTCGCCAATTTCTACCGGCGGTTCATTCGCAATTTCAGCCAACTAGCCTCACCTCTGACCGCCTTGACCTCCCCCAGAACTACGTTCAGGTGGTCAGACGCAGCCGAGGCTGCGTTTGCCAAACTGAAAGGCCGCTTTGTTTCAGCCCCCATCTTAGTTACCCCTGATCCATCACGTCAGTTCATGGTGGAGGTCGACGCGTCAGAGGTGGGGGTAGGTGCAGTGTTATCCCAACGTTCTCCTACAGACGACAGAATGCATCCGTGCGCGTTTTTGTCTCATCGTTTGTCCCCTGCCGAACGTAATTATGATATTGGTAACAGAGAGTTGTTGGCAGTCAAGTTAGCATTGGAAGAGTGGCGTCACTGGTTAGAAGGGTCGGGGGTACCTTTTATCGTGTGGACCGATCATAAGAATCTGGAATACATAAGAACCGCTAAAAGATTGAACTCTAGGCAGGCTCGGTGGGCACTTTTTTTCGGACGTTTTGACTTTACTCTCTCGTACCGCCCGGGCTCCAAAAACATCAAGCCCGATTCTTTGTCACGTATTTTTGACCATTCCGATCGCCCGTCTACTCCCGAGTGCATTTTTCCGGAGACCCTAATTGTCTCCACACTCTCATGGGAGGTCGAATCGAAGGTCAGAACGGCCTTAGAAGGGGTAACGCCTCCGCCCGGTTGTCCACCGAACCGTTTATTTGTGCCAGAGCAATTACGGTCCAACGTCATTCAGTGGGGTCATTGTTCCAATGTGGCTTGTCATCCAGGGGTCAGATCGTTCTGTCATAATTCAGAAGCGGAAGCAGTAATGCAAGTATTCTCCTTTATTATGGGTCAGAAGACACAGAATAAACACACGGGTGGGCTGGTGGCGCAGGGACTTGATGGTCAGCGTGGTGGTGAAGACAGGTGACGGTGCATCCAGTGAAGTGAACATCCAACACGACGAACACCACGAAAACACCGAACAGGACACGATCAGGAACTGGAACAGGAACTGGAATGGCTGACGACGACAAAACACTGAGGACACCAAAACCAACGATCTGACAGGGAAAGGAGAGTGCGATGAGTCTTTATAGCAGAAACAATTGACAGCAGCTGGTGAGGGGAATGAGATCAGGTGGAGTGCTGATCAGCTGAACGAGCAGCCACGCCCACTCACACACACCCACACACACAGAACAACAAATACACGCGACACGAAGAAACCAGTGAATTCATGAACCGTGACAGAAAGAAGTTAAAGAAATTAATACTTTTATTCATCAAGGACACTGTGGGAATGCAAATTTGTTAAAATGTTTAATTTAGGTTTACATTGAATTTAGCATGTTAAGGTTAGGTATAAATTATGATTATCAGAGTCGTCTAAGCAAAAGACTCTGGTCAGTCCTGTTTTACTGAAACTCTTGGAGTTTAAAGTCCAGCCAGTCCTGTACTCGGGTCTCAGTGTTTGAATAGATATGCTGAGTGGATTAGGGTGGGCAATGCTCTCAGTCTAAAACCAGTTCCTAAACCTGTCTTTTTCGGTTCCTGCCCCTAAATGTATATAAACTGTAAGAGAACATTCACTTAGTCAGACTTGGTGACTGCAGCTACCGACAGCTCGTGTTCTCAATAAAGAATCCTGCTGAAGAAACAACCAAGTCTCCTGGTCTTTCGATTCTAAGTTCACAACAACACATTAAATTGATCAAAAGTGACAAAGACATTTATAATGTTACAAAAGATTCTATTTCAAATAAATGTTGTTCTTTTGAACTTTCTATTCATCAAATTATCCTGAGAAATAAAATGTATGACGGTTTCCACAGAAATCTGAACTGTTTTCAGCACTGATAATAATCATAAATGTTTCTTGATCATCAAATCATCATAATAGAATGATTTCTGAAGGATCATGTCATGTGACACTGAAGACTGGAGTAATGATGCTGAAAATTTAGCTTTGATCACAGGAATAAATTACATATATATTATATATATTGTATATAAATATAAATAATATATATAATATTGACTATATATATAAAATTGACCCCAAATGTTTCAACTGTGTCGATGTTCGATGTAAACATGATAGGCTATAAATAAATATAATATAATATAATATAATATAATATAATATAATATAATATAATATAATATAATATAATATAATATAATATAATATAATAGTTAGTGTATTGGATAGGACAAGAAATCGAACATACAATTTTTTTTAAACATATTTAAAAAAAATATTCTATGAAAAATAAGAAACATGAGGAATTATAAGGCTTTTTTAGGTCATTATATCAGACCCTTTTTTGTGACCACTGAAATTAACTTCATCAACATGACAAGAACACAAACACAAATGCTGTGTCCAAGAGTCTAATTTCAATCCAAGCATCTGATTTAATAATACTGCATGTCAATACATTGAATGACTAATAAAGACTCACCAGAGACAGAAAGAAGGAATCGGTGTGAGCTCTCACGGCCTCTGATCTGTAGTTCATAAAGTCCACTGTGTTCGGTTCTAGTGTTTGTGATGGTCAGAGATCTAGTTTGATGATCCAGTTTCAGTCGGTCTCTGAATCTCTCATCAGCTTCGTTTAGTGACGTCTTGTTAGTTTCTACATCAATTTTAGCCAGGAGAATGCCTTCAAACCTCCACACTATCAGATCGTCTCTCTTTACTGCAACATCAGTCTTTAGAGTGACAGACTTTCCCTCCTTCACTGACAATGACACAGACTTCACTTCATCCGTCTTACCAACCACACCTGGAAACAAGCAGAAACAGTTTCTCAGCAAGAGATTAAACTTATAATGCATTTACTCTGTATCTGGAAAGAGTACATTTAAATTAATTGTACATGTAATTTATATATAGCCATCACTCAGATATTTACAGCTTTTAATTGTTGAAGAGAAATGTTAATAATAAAGCTAATAAAAAGCATATTTCTGCTCGTATTGCTACATAACATCATAAACATTGACGTGTTGACAGATAACAGATCACACTGTCATGTGACACAGAAAGAAACATCATATTACTGTCTCAGTTTGAGTTATCTGATTCACATACAATATGTGTGCATAAATATAAACCTTATAAATTAAGTAATTTCATGCAAGTAAAAATGAGTGAGTCACTCTTGCAAATGTTTTAGGTAACACTTTATCTTAAGGACACGTGGTTACTCGTTACTACATGTGGTTACTATAGTAATAACAGTAAATTGTGCATAATTAAAATTAACTAAACCCTAAACCAAACTCTAGAGTAAGTAGTTAATTAATATTACTCAGTTCTTATTTGAGTAACAATGTAACATCACCTTAAAATAAAGTGTAATCATGTTTTATAATATGCCTCATGTCACATTTTTGTTGTCTCTTGTGGTGTCTGAGTTGGTTTATTGTAAATAATAGAATGATCTAATTATTAACACAGACAGTGCTAATCCAAACCGGATCATTGTTACATTGAAAGAATAGGGATAGCCTACTCACCACTGACAGTAACATTAAATATCTTTATTGTAGTCTTTTCTCTAGAGATAGAGAGTTTATATTGTCCTGAGTGTGTGATTCTGGTGTTTCTGATGGTGAGAGATCCAGTGTTTTGGTCCATCTGTAATCTGCCTCTGAATCTCACATCATCAGTGAAATAAATGGTGTTCAAGTCACGCTTTCTCGTTATTTGAGATATGACAGAGTCTTTAGGTCCAAACAGCCACAGTATGGTATCATCGTTCCGTATGTCAGAGAGATCAGTGTGTAGAGTAACAGAATCTCCCTCCATCACAGCCTCCGTCTCTGCACCACACACACCTAGAGCAGAAACCATCAGTTTTACTGATACAGATCAGACTCGACCACATGCCTTTTTCCTGATGTTAATGGTGTTCAAAATACAATTCATATAAAAAAGCTAACTTTACAGGTTGTGGTAGAATTGGTTAGACCCTGTAAATGAACAAATTCCAGAAATAATAGGAATTACAGCAAATTCACTTTTTTTGTCAGACAAACTGTGTAGGTATGCTGGGTATGAGGGCGTGGTCACCGTGGTGAGAAAAGTTTACTTTTGAGAAGATGTGACGGCAACTGATTCATTGCGATTTGCCACATAACACAAACAACCACATTTGCGACATTATAAGTGTTGGAACAACCGCATTTGCCACATTATTTATTGATTTGTTAGGCTACACGTCTGTATCTGTTTCTTCGGCGACATTCCCCGTGTATTCAACGAATAGGCTATGCGTCTAAGTGAAACTGAAAGATAAACAGAAATCCATTAGGCCTACTTACCATCCATGAAAAACAACAATAGAAAGAACAAAAACATGTTCTGCACGTTAGATCTGCGTAGAATCTTAATCAATAAAGATGATCTATGGAGATTAGGCTATTCGTCCCGCAATCTCCGCTGTTTCAGAACCGCACAGCCGACTGACATGCGTCAATGTAGCACACAAAAAAAGTCAACAGAGAGACGTTTTTGCCAACTGAGAATTGCGATTTTCTATATTTCTAACTAAATTAATGACGATGAGGACTAGCTATCCTTGAGAGGAATTTAGGGACAAGCAACACTAGGCTACGTCGCTTGCTGCTGCAGACCTGCAGTAACTTCTTCCTGGAATTTACTGAAGAGAAAAGGGTGCGTGCACGTCCTCCAGGGGAGGGAGGGCTGTTTCGAAAAGTCGTGTTTACACTATATGGTTCATAAATTCCTTTTGTTGGAGCAAGATTACGGTGTATACTTCTTGGACACGATGCAGATTTTAAACCCGGAAGACGCAAATAGCGGGGAAAAAATAACCAGTTTCCCCCTACAATAACAGATTTAGCATTGTCTTCAATGATGTTTAACATACATACCTCTGATAAAATTTAGTTTAGGGTTTCATGACCCTTTAAAACAATGGTAACAAAAAATAGTCATGTGACACATTCATTTATCTATCATCATTTAATCGCCATTGGAGTAGCCTTATAATGATAATTTATATTATGTTTATTTACAGAAGTATTGCTATATTGTGTCATCATACATACCTCAAACTTATCTCAAATATTACCCCTCCAAAGGTTTTTTTTTTTTTTTTTTTTTTTTTTTTTGCGGTAAGAAAACTTTTTCGATGTCAACAACATAGCATGACATCCACTTATGTCAATCATAATCGTTACTAGGCAACCAGCAATGGGAACGCCTGCTAGCGAACCATCATGGGCACTGACGACAAAAGTAAACGGGAGAACGAGACATTGTCAGATATTATTTACAGAGTTGTTAGAGTGTTTGGCAAACGGCTGGGGAATATGTTTAAAGCTTTTGTTTTGTTCTGTGTGTGCTTGTGTCGTCTGGTTGGTAAGTTATTAATGTTTTATGACTTCACTTCATGTACTTTTAGATACTAAGCATCCGTTTAAAAACCACTCAGGATTGTTTTACTGTTGTTTCAATAATAATAAAAAAAGGTTTTCAGTTTCTCATCACTTTAATATCTTTACAAAAAGCAATTTTATTTATTAGTTTAGGAGCCTGATGTGTAATTTTGCTGAAGGAATACTAAATGTAGGTGCTCAAAACAAAGTTTATCTTCTTATAAAATTATAACATGCAAAGTTTATCTTCTTAAAACATATAACATGTTATCAAAATTAATTTATCTTAAGGCACTTTATAACATTTCTTAAAATAATGTTTAATATTCTCATGCAAATTAAGTTAGTCCATGATCCAATCAGTAAATATAACATGTAAACTGAATAACATTAAATCAGCTGATCCACAGATGAGTGTTTTAATGTTCCACTTCTGTTAGTACACAAAAATAAGTGCTAAAGAAAAATCACATGCCACTCAAAAAGAAGAATTGCTTGTGTCCATTAATGAGGAACAAATAATTTCAGAACCACCCAAAACAGCTTGACACTTCTGCAGTCTTGCAAATGCTCTTATTATATAATCAATAGCATAGACCTGGATAAATAAAATATTAATTGTACATAGGGATGTATTATAGATTGGGGCCAACGCCGAGGGGCCCTTGATTATCGGATGCTGTCCAGAAATGTATTTAATATGTGTGCCTTGGAGCCTTTTATTCAAAATTTCAATAACAGTTTTGTTCAAATTATACTGAACAGCCATATTGTGTCATTTTTCTGTCACAAGCCACAATCTGTCTGATGGTCTGTTTTTTTCTTCTTTTATTTTGCAACTTTTTTTAATTTATACTGATGATCTTTCATTGTTATTCATCTCTTATATGCAGTGTTGGGAACGTTACTTTAAAAAAGTAATTAGTTATAGTTACTCACTACTTGTTCCAAAAAGTAACTGAGTTAGTAACTGAATTACTCTATAATAAAAGTAACTCGTTACCAGGGAAAGTAACTATTTGCGTTACTGTAAAAAAAAAAAAAGTTGCTATATGTCAAAGAATTTGGATTTTTTTTAGCAGTTTTCACAAGTCAGTTGAAATGAGTAGAACAGACAGGTGTTTGTACATAACTTTAGATATTTATTGCACGTCGACAGACAGCAAGAGGTTTATCCTGCACTTCAAGCATTCTTTGTAAGAAAAGTAAACAGTTACACCATATAAAGTGCATTTAACTCTGCAAATTAAATCAACCTCACTCAACTTTTTATGTAAAAGTTTTATTAATAAAGTAAAGGCATTGAACCAGTTTATTTGTAGTGCACTGACTGTGCACATTATATAAGATTAATATATTTGTTTTCCTTAACATTTTAATTAGCAGTAACTTAAACACTTTGCAGTTTGAATGTCCTGTATAAACAAAATTACGGATTATGTTTTTGTTTCCACTGTTCGATCGCATCCGCGCCACACACACACACACACACACACACACACACACACACGTGTACAAATGTAAACAATTTGCGCCTTTTCGATCGCGCCTCTCTCTCTCTCTCTCTCACACACACTCACACACACACACACACACACAAATGTAACCACTTTGCAACTTTTCGATCGCGCCCGCGAGTCTCTCTCTCTCTTTCGGTTCAATACGAATACATGTACCGGTCCACTCCTAGTTCTTGCCTTTGACCTCAATGAATTTGAAGTAAGTTAGTGCTTATATCTTCACCTTGAAAATGCCAACTTTTCATCGGATTGCTCCTGACCATAGACTGCTACTGACCATAGACTGTAAAAAATACTGACTCGCCATCTCTGCTGCTTCATCGAATCTCTGTTTAGCTGGTGTGTGTGTGTGTGTGTGTGTGTGGCGCGTGTGTGTAAAAACACTGGCTCTGATTGGCTACCATGAAACACATGACCCTGCCTTAGCCAATCATAATCGCTTACCTCGTTATTAACCCACATCCTCACTAGCTGTAGCTAGCTGTGCGAGCCAGGGGTGCGTTCGGATTACACAGTTTATTCAATCAATGCATAGTAACACACCGCATTTAACGTCCAGTAATGGTAACGGCGTTGTAACGACGGGAAAAGTAATTAGTTAGATTACCCCGTTACTGAAAAAATAACGTCGTTACCTAACGCCGTTCTTTTAAACGGCGTTATTCCAAACACTGCTTATATGTGACCCTGGACCACAAAACCAGTCACATGGGTACATTTTTTGAAACTGAGATTCATTCTCAAAGCTGAATTAAATAAGCTTTCCATTGATGTATGGTTTGTTTGGATAGGACAATATTTGGCGGAGATACAACTATTTGTAAATCTGGAATCTGAGGGTACAAAAAAATGTAAACAGTTGTCCATTTATGTTCGCGATTGTGCTGCATTCACTCGCAAAAATAAATGTTTTATATATTTAGGGTAGGAAAATCTTCATGGAACATGATCTTTACTTAATATCCTAATAATTTTTGGCATAAAAGAAAAATTGATAATTATGGCCCATCAATGTATTGTTGGCTATTGCCACAAATATACCCGTGCGACTTGTGACTGGTTTTGTGATCAAGGGTCACATATGATCTCACATCAAAGCCTCGTTTCAGTGCAAATACTTCATTTATGTTAGTGGAAAATGTTAGTGGCCCATTCACACCAATTACGATAACGATAAAGACATAGTTCTATATATATATATATATATATATATATATATATATATATGTTTTTTTTTTTTTGAGTCCACACCACAACAATAATGGCAAAGAGACACAATATAGTTTGAATTACTTTCAGAATGTTTTTTTTTTTTTTTCCCAGCTGATGAACAATAAAATAATTTTACAGCCAATCAGAATCCATTCTGTGTTAAGGGCGCGAGCATTTAAAGCGGAAGACAACAAAACTGCAGTACACGCTTAGAATAAACAGAACGATATGGTCTGCTGGTGTAAACGTTAGTTATTGTTGGCGGTATAGGCCTAGTTATCTTTGTAGATATCGTTCTTGGTGTGAACGGGCCTTTAGTCTGTGACAAAGTATATTTCTGTTTGTTTTCCAGATGTGACAGATGCAGTGAAGTCAGTGTCAGTGATGGAGGGAGATTCTGTCACTCTAAACACTGATGTTACTGAAACACAGCAATATTTGATGATACAGTGGACGTTCGGAAGCACAAGAATCGCTGAAGTCAACAGACTCACACAAACCAGCTCTACGTATGATGAGAGATTCAGAGACAGACTGAAACTGGATCAAACCGGATCTCTGACCATCACAAACATCAGAACCACAGACTCTGGACTTTATCAACTAACAATTCTCAGTGGAGAGACCAAATACACAAGTTTCAATGTTACTGTCAATGGTGAGTTGACCATTATGGCGTAATTTACTGACCATTCTTCATTTGAAATGTATCTTTGTCATTGTAATATTTTAATTTTGTTTTTGTTTTCTATATTCTTTTCAATATTCCGCACATCCACATTTTATGATATTGACTGCTTTAATTAAGATCAGAAGTGTGTGAGACTGACATCACAGTTATCTATCATTATCAGTGACTCCACAATCTTCTTCATCATCAGACAGATCATCAAGCTCAAACTGTGTGACGTCCAGCTGGGCTGTGAACAATTCAACCGTCACCCAGACTGAGGATGACAACATTACTGAACTCTATCAGCCAAGTTCAGGTATATCACTGATGATATTAGTGTTTATTTACAGAGCAGAACTCTGTTAGATGTGTTCAGGTCAATCAGTGTGATATTAGTTTTTCACTCTGTAATTCACTGTTAGTTCATAGTGGCCTGTGTAATGGAGCTAGTAAGAGCTGTGCAGGTAAACCTCACTCCCCTGATCTCAAGAAGCTCTCTAGCGATTGATGCTATGCTGCAGTCTTTTGCCTCCCATGCCGTAAGCCACGGTTCGAATCCCACTCGGAGTGGGTCAGCAGGACTGGTTTCACCTGATCGAAGTTAAAACCTAATACATATACATTGCATTGATGCAGTACATAGGTGTTGATTCATATTACATCTGGTGAGCACCCTATAATCGACTGCATAACACAATTAAATTGCAAAGTAAAATCTATGCATTTGGAAGATGCTTTTGTCATGCTTTTATCTATTTTTTAAGTGATTTACATTGCATTCAGGGTTTACATTTGATCAGCTCATGCATTCCCTGGGATTTATGGTTTATGGCTATTGGGAGGTAAGGCATTTGCTTGCTTTTTTGTATGTGAGTTTACATGAATTGTGAACAGACAGCAGAGGAGCGACAGAGAAGTGAATCCCGTGTCCGAGAGCTGTGTTGGGTCTGCTCTATAAAACATTAGTAGGCTACTCGATGAGAAAATAGATCATGGAGAAAGAATCACATAATCACTCACGTTTCTAGGAGAACTGAGACTAAAGACAGCCCTTAAAAGAGTAGAACTGCCAATATTAAACAATCCTAGCTTATGTTTTTTTTGCTGAAAAAGGAAAAGCTTGTGGATTCATTGCCTTCCCAATAGATGCTTGGGCTCCTACTAACCCACAAAACCATGATATACGTTTTATATGGAAACTTTATAGCATTTTTCTTTTCTTTTTCTCAGACCACGTCCACTGTTGTGGTTTCACTGAAGCTGTGATTCAATTGGTCGTCTCTGCTCTGGTGGGCGGGGCTACTGTTGCTGTGCTGGTTTATGACATCAGATCTACAAGAAGTGAGAGAAGAAGAGACCAGACATCACTGTCAGACTGAGTCAAATCAGACCAACAGTGTGAATTGAGCAGAAGGTTTAGTTCCAGATATGTATAAAGCAGATATAAAGCAAACTTACATTGATTCTCTGCACAATTCCTGTTCCTTGCACAGCTATTTATCAACAGATTGTTTTTCAGCGTTCTCCTGTCTACATTTATAACGTCACAAAACAACATAGTTCAAACAGTTGTGTGTGGACATGTGATTCACTGAATGCACGTGATTCACTATCAGCTCAGTTTGTGAGGCGAAGTGAAACTGTTTGTAAAAGAGTCCAGCTTGTAGAGGAATTAAGGTCAATAGGGGAAAAGAAACCTCATACTTCACATTCTACATGTCCAAAACGGTTTTAATTTAATCTACTTTAAGGAAACAAGTCTGATTAATAAGATTTAAGCAAACTCCTATTCTTTTCCAACAGCAATTATTATAATGCAGAAGATGCTGCTTTGGCTCCCCTTTATGACTGAATATGCAAACACACTCTGTTTTTACATCGGGTCAGTGCATGTTGTAGTTCAATGAGAGTCTATTATATGTGGAGCTCCGGCAGTGTCATTTGTATTAGGAGAAACATCTGAACTGTTCATCATTACAGTACTACACTATACTAAATAGCAGACAAGATTAATGTTTTTTTGGATATTAAACTTTATGTTTATGTCTCGGTTAATCTGTGCAAATATAGATCTAGACCATAGTGTGGACCAGTGGATCTAGACAACTCGAATTCTATAAAATGTTTAACCTACTAATTAAGATAAAATGCTATTTTTGTCTTTACTGGTTGTTGAATATGTTATAATGTTAGAACAATAGTGTGAATAAATCATGCTTTGGCGACAAAAGAACTAACCACTTACTAAATAAAAATAGTAAAATAAGACATACTGTGATTGCAACATCATGACAGAAAGTTTGAACACTGGCATAATCCACTTTATACAGCAGCGGTTAAAAAAAAAATCTTATAACCAAACATAAACACCTTGTTAATTATTCAAAATAATTACTTTGTTAATAATTCGTTACACAGAACTTTATTATATTAAATACACCTTCACAAAATCCAAACATTCAGTGTAAGAAAATTATTTTTAATAAGTTTTAATTGATTCACAGCTTATATAATGTTTTGACCTCGACAACCCAACTGCATTTTACCGCAAACTTGCGACTAGTTAACTTTCTAAAGAAGGCGCAATCGCTTGTTTGCTAAGGGGTCAAAATTCTTGTTTTTCCTGGGTCAAAATTTGTCTTCGGTGGTGGCCGACGGACACTGGCATCCTTTCTTGCCCCGTTTTTTTTTTTTCTTTCTTTTTTTTAAGCTGTGATTTTACCACTGGTTTGATTTGTTTACATTAGTGAATGTTGTTAGGGGTTAACAGTTTAGGACCCAAGGACCACATGTTAGAAAGAAGACCCAGAGTCAGAATTATAAACAAATGTAAGAAAAGTTTTACTGAAGATAGTTTGCAGTTTCATCAGCAGAAGTCAGCTTCAAGACTCACACAGGAGTTCGTAGGCCGCCCCGCTTACATTTATAAAGATCACAGCAGTTATACCATTTCCAAGGTCTCAGCTACGTTATTGCTTACAGGTTGAATGATTCTCATTGGCTAAGAAATATATAAACATAGTAATTTTCCACACATATACAGATAGACAGAAGCATATCTCCATAGATTATGCAGCTGACACTCGGACCCTGAAGTCAGGCACGTCGTGACCTTCCAGGTCACAGATTTGGGTTTCTGGGTGCCAGTATTTCCCAAACAACAACTCAGTCAATCTCCAATAATGCCAGTGGTTCCTTAACCTGTAAGCAAGAAGACTAACACATACCGACACACAGCTTTTCCAAGGTTGGATTCGGCCAGACTCTACAGGAGTCTCGTCTCAAAACAACAAGATAAGTTATTTTTCTCAAGGATATAGGACACTTTAGTCTAAATGGAAAGTAAGGCTTTAACAAAGAAATGGTCCCTTAAACTATCGGCTTCAATGACCCCTATGTGATTTAACACGTTGAAGACCTTTCTCAAACACAAAACAAGTCCATATTTAATTTCTTGAAGCCAGGCTAAATGAGCAAGCACTGTTACTGCATTCAAATATCAAATACTGACATTAAAAAGAATACATGTAAAGAACATTTCAGTAATGACACTGGTAACTTCAATAACAAAATAAAATCTCCAGATAAGTCATTCAACTCATTTGATATTTAGAAGGAAAAATATTGATTAATACCTTGATTATAATCACTCATATACACTGAAGCAGCAGTGGATTCCAATCCACACCCTTCAATGTATTAAGCTATAACTAACATGAACCATGAGCAATACATTTGTTACTGTATTTATTCATCTTTGTTAATCTTTTCTAATAAAAATACAGCTGTTCATTGTTTGTTGATGTTACTTCAGAGTGCATTATACTTAATGTTAACAAATACAACTTTTGATTTCAATAATGTTGGCTAATAGTAAATGGTGAAATTAACATTAATAGAATAGAATAGAATAGAATAGAATAGAATAGAATAGAATAGAATAGCCTTTATTGTCATTGCACTGTGGAGGTACAACGGAATTTAGGGTGCTCTCACAGAGCCACCCTTGCACCACACACACACACACAAAAAAAAAGGTAACAAAAAAACTACAAAGGAACAATAGACAACATACATCAGGACAAAAGACAAAGGCTAAACGAACGATGTTCTCTCGTTAAAATGTAAAATGTAAACGAAACAAAATATAAAAAGAATATATATTTATATGTAAGCAATAAGGTACGAGAGGCTGTGCTGTATGAAGTAACCCCAGCCGTTACTTATTCACGATACAGCACTTGCCTCGAGTACCTTATTGCTTTTATAAAACGGTTGCCACACAATACAAATATTAAAGCCGAAAAATATTTATCTATGCAACTTTCATGAAGTAAAATCACTAAAAGCATTCCTTCCGCTGGAAAAAAATAGTCCCTGATCGTAAACAGCAACAGAAGTTACATACATTATTTCGCCAATAGATGGCGGCAAAGACTGTCTTATGAATGAGTCAGTTGGTAGAGAAGACTTTTATATTGAAAAGACTCAAACTTGTTTTCACGGAGAAGGAAGAGCAACTGACTGATGACACGGGAAAACCCCTTAACGGTTAACTGTTAAAACGACAAGATATCGCAGCGGACATTCAAACTGAATATTTTATTATGAATATAGGACTGACCTGAAGGAAAATGCAATGTCTACTGTGAATGCAGGTAACTTTACACTCGCTTTCTCGATCTCTCACAATATCAATGAGATCGCACATGTGTTTAAGTTGCTAAGAGTGGTTGCTAGGGGTGTTGTAGTGATACATAGAACCATTGGGTGAAGCGGTCATATAGCCGCTTTCCGACCGGAGGCTATAGTACCCGGATGTCGGCGTGTTCGCACCGCAGGAACTAGGAACGATTTTAGTTCTAGGAACTCCATTTGTAGGAACTAATTTAGATCCTACTTCAGAGTAGGGTCTAAACCAGCACTGGAACTACCCGTGACGTTAGTGTACGCTGATGACCGAACGCACGCGGAACACCAGCACGCGCGATTTTAAAAACAGCTAGAATGTAAACACACAGATTATAGCCTATATATTTACTCCATAAACTAACTATACAAACATGGAAAACAGTGATAGATGGGTCTCTAAACCTTAAATGCTGAAGAGAAAATTAAACGCAACTTTGAGGGGACCAATCCAAACATGATTATGTAGGCTAATAGCCTTTTTTCATATAGCCTACTGTCTACTTTCTATAACAGTTCTATCTAATAAGATATTAAACAGTACTGTTAGACAGATCGCTAACTAATAAACACAGAGAATGCGAGCATTGTTTGCTCTGGCGTTCTCAGCGCCGTCAATATAAAGGTCCGTCGCGCCGTCAAAATAAAAGTCGCCGTGCTGCGTCACTCCCTTACACCTCCTACTAGTTCCTAGTATGGCCACTTGGCCAGTGCGAACGCAAACAGCAAAACCGAGTTTGGGGGAGAGTAGTTCTTAGAACTGTTTAGAAGTGGACAGTTCCTAGAACTAAGTTCCTAGAACTACTTGGTCGGAAAGCGGCTAATGCCTAAAAGCTGCTGTGTGACAAGGTGTACAGAAAACAAGCAAAAAAAACCCAAAATAAGTTTGTATAGCTCTTGACCCCAAAAAACGAGTGTTTAGGACATAAAAGTGGATACAGGCAGTTGAGACAGAGCGTCACGTGTCTCATTACTCTGAGAACTAACGTACGTCCGCTGGAGGAGACCGTAATCGGCGACACAGGATAGTTTATCTTACAGAAATATAATATATAAAACTGACATTTGGATATTTGACTCACCAGTGACCAAATGTTTAACTTACTGCAGATGTAGTGTATTTTTAGTGCATACTGAGTGTCAGGATCCCACAATTTACCCATTCGTTCCAGCCTGTATCCACTTTTATGTCCTCAAACGCTCGTTTTTTGGGGTCGACAGCTTATGAAAACTTATTTCTGGGTTTCTTAGCTTGTTTTCTGTACACCTTGTCACATAGCAGCTTTTAGGCATTTTTCTGTCTTTTGTTAGAAGCAAGAAATTTGCAATGCAAAGTCAATGGGGACGGTTGGTTTGTTTTCCCCCTTGGTGGGCGTGGTCTTCAGATTATGACGCGTTGCGCTCTGTCTCCGACTCTGTCTCTGACGCCGTGTTTTATCGTGAATAAGCACAGCTTATTCAGAATCAAGGATTGAAACTAACCGTTATATATATATATATATATATATATATACAGTGCAATGCATAAGTGAATACACCCATGCTAAAGTTGACTAAAAAGAGGAATAAAAAATCATATTTTGGAAATTGAACTTAATGCCTTAATTTAAAAAATTAGGAAAAATCCAACCTTTAAGGACACCAATTTTCTTTGTGATTGAATAATGTATCGTAAATAAATAAATGTTCTTCCTTAAAATACATGGTGCATAAGTGAGTACACCCCTATGTTAAATTCCCATAGAGGCAGGCAGATTTTTATTTTTAAGTATTTTTTTTATTTTATTTTTAGGATACTATGCATCCTGATAAAGTTCCCTTGGCCTTTGGAATTAAAATAGCCCCACATCATCACATAGCCTTCACCATACCTAGAGATTGGCATGATTTTATTTCAGTTAGCCTAAAAGCTAGTTTGATTTGCATTGAGAGATGATCTTATGGAAAGTACCCCATGCCAATCTCTAGGTATGGTGAAGGCTATGTGATGATGTGGGGCTATTTTAATTCCAAAGGCCAAGGGAACTTTATCAGGATGTGTAGTATCCTAATTTTTTTTTTTTTTTAATACTTAAAAATAAAAATCTGCCTGCCTCTATGGGAATTTAACATAGGGGTGTACTCACTTATGCACCATGTATTTTAAGGAAGAACATTTATTTATTTACGATACATTATTCATTCACAAAGAAAATTGGTGTCCTTAAAGGTTGGATTTTTCCTAATTTTTTAAATTAAGGCATTAAGTTCAATTTCCAAAATATGATTTTTTATTCCTCTTTTTAGTCAACTTTAGCATGGGTGTATTCACTTATGCATTGCACTGTGTATATATATATATGTGGTGATGCGCTCCATCATGATAATGATTAGGGGCGGACCGGGTATGCGCGGCAGATATAAAAAAGGGACGGGAATGGCGCCCAAGCGAGCACGTCATTCTCGTTCTGGAAGTGACGTCATCCTGGCACGCAGTGTTTACGTTCGGGAGGTAAGAAATGTTGGTAGCTGCTTAATTCTGAACGTGCGTTAGAAAAGATAATTTAAGACTCGTTCAATTCACAGTGCGACTGAGGAGGACTGTAAATTCATTGATAACGTATCCGTTACGGCAAGCCTGTAATTTGCACCCTATTGAGTGCACTGAGCGGTGTGATTCACTATTTTACCGGTAAGTCATACTCATGTCAATGTTAAGTTCATGAGATCATAAATGTGTAAATTACAATTATCGTGTGTTATATATTTTTTTAGTAATACAGGGGTGGTGTTACAGCAGGCTTGGTGGGAGTAGCTGCTTAGTGACGACCGAATGGATTGTGTCTCCCCTTGTCAGAAACTCCTCGACCATTTCTCAGTGACTATTTCTGGAACAGCGTATTTGTTGTGATCATCTGACTAATACTTTCTCTTATCTCTCATCCGTCTTGAGACGGCCGGAACGATAGCGCATTGTCAGCCGTAGTCACGCATTCCAAATCTAGCAAATTCAGTGCTGGGGCCGGTTTCACAAAGATAGACTTTGACTATGGCTTAGATATAGTAGATAGTCAGACTTCAGATAGACATCTAAATCAGACCGTTGCACAAAGCACTTAAGACTCTGACTATCTTAAGTAGGACTACACTGCAATGCATTCTGGGTAAAATAAGACACTTTTCAAAACAAAAAACATGGCGGATCGAGTAAGCGCATTCAACCGCTCAGTGCAGTTTACCCCAGCGGAAAATATGTGTTTGTTGGAGGAGTATAAATGACGGAGTATGTTTTTATGTTTCCACTGTTCGATCGCGCCCGTGCCTCTCTCTCTCTCTCTCTCTCTCTCTCTGACACACACACACACACACACACACATTCCAGCATTGCAATCTTGACATCGCAGCCTGTTATTATGCAGCGTTCACACCAAACGCGAATAGAGCGTCAAATTCGCGTCTATCGCGTCTAGTTCGACGCTTGAACATTTTGAATCCATTCGCGCGTCCAAGGCGAATAGGACGCGCGTATAAAGCGAGCGTTTGAAGCGAAATAGACGGTTGAACAGTCACGGTGTATTGCATTTCACCCATGGCCCGTGACGCTTGCGTATGAAAGGGAGCGCGTCGATCGTTGCTCGCGTTGACTATGTAACGGCCCTAACAGTTACAAGGACATTTTACTTGGGAATGTAACGTTAGTAACAAGAAGAAATGTTTAAATTGACCCTTCGCTAAGCCCCGCCCTCCTTAGTTACTGTTGCTACGCCTGTCAAGCTTTTGCGCCTGGCACGTCTATTACAGTATGTATGCACTGGTTTCAGACATTCCTAAGGACATAATTAGTCATTTTTGGCAAACAGGTGAAAATATGAGAGTGCAATACTGCAGTATGCATTCGAGGGCTATATCCACGACATAATATGCAAACGATTAGAGAATAATTTCATCAAAATTGAAGTTAAAGCATAACGTTAGGTCCCAGCGCAAGCAGCAGCCGCCGCATACGCTGACCATTCAAATGGGAAACACACAAATTTGAGGAACAGCTTTGTGCATGCCCAGCAGGGTAAGTGAAATTTGAAAATATTCTAATATTTATAAAACAAACAGCTTATCCATATGTATTGTGGAATAAACACAAGACATTAGCCTGACCACTTTGCAATGATAACATTCTCCCGCTTATATTTTTAACGCGCCAGGCTAACGTTACTGCTCACACGTCGTGGGTCACATTAGTGACTACTGTTATGAACTGATTAAGTTTGCATACCAACCTTTTCCTTGAAGATCTCCGGCAAGCCCCGTGATGTTCCCTCCTTTTACTAACTACCTTTTACTTTTACTAGAACTAACGGGAGAGTCGCGATCGGATTGGGGTAACGGTTTGGCTGTCGATGAACAAAATGTTGAAATATATTTTTAAGTAACGTTAAGTTATGTCAGTGAGCCTCCGTCTTGCCTTTAATCACACTGCTTGATCCACGAGCTGGACAATAACTTTATTCTAGAGCTTCTATAAAGCCAAAACACTTTACTTTTAATTTCCTATTATCAATGTAAAGCTGCTTTGGAACAATCTACATTGTTAAAAGCGCTATATAAATGAAGATGACGCCTGGCATTTCTCCCCTTGGGTTTTAGGTTTCGGGAAGGGAACAAAATCCACCACCCCGTCCAAACTTTTAGGATACCGGGTATCAGATTTGCACAATCCATACGCACAACGCTTCGGCATGTTTCCCTCGCTCGAAAGCTTGCCAGACCTCCCGCGCCTAGTTACGGTTGCTAAGCCACGATTGGCCTGTGGCGGTTTTCGGGCGTGGCTTAGCGAAGGGTCAATTATGAGCCATTTTCCCTTTTCTTTTGGCAGTTTGTAATGTAACTGATTGTTACTGCTGGTTGCCAAGGTAACATAGAGTCTTAGACCTAAGTTAGCCTGGGGGTAAGGTGTCTAATTTTTTTGGTCTAAATTAAGCCAGTCTTTATTTTTGTGAAACAGTCTAACTTGTATTAGACTTCACTGTCTATGAGCAAATTTTAGACTTGTCTAACACTATAGACCGGTCTAAAATAGCTTTGTGAAACCGGCCCCTGATCTTTGGGCTGGAGTACAGCGGCGAATAAGTGGGTTGTCATTTCTACTTGCTCTTTTAGCTGAAACATTGTCATTTAAATTATTTACGTTTGTAAAATTGTTATTGTCTGTTTTTGAATGTCATACATGTATTTCTAAATCCGACCTGTGAAGGGTATACTTTTAAAATACTGTAATCATCAGGCGACGCAGTGTTGGAAAGCTATTAATGAGCGTTGGCCAGTGAGTGGTTGCTTTTATTTTTTTGTGTAAACAACTGATTCCATCTGTCCACACGTGATAAGGGTTAACCAAAAGACTATATTGTGTGTGTGTGTGTGTGTGTGTTGTTGCTTATGTCTCAATTTGTCCTCTCTTCCCTTTATCCAGAGTTGGGGTGCCAGCTCAACGCCCACGTCCTCTGGTGTGGTGGTGGTGTGCTTATCGCTTGCAGTGTTCACAGAGGGTGATTGGGTGCTGTGTGGTGAGAGCACTAATAGTTGCAGTGTTTACCGGGCAGGCGAACTGAATCCCCAATTCTGAAATGGATAAGTGCTATGGTTGACAATGACATATTTATTCTAATGTGTGTTTGTATTATGCCTTTTGGTATTTTTCTTATTTGTATTTAATAAACGATTCGAAACATTTCCTTGTTGTCTGTTATCTGACCCAGTCCTACGGTGTACATTTTAGGACATCCTCAGACCTTAGACATATGAAGACAAGGCATCATGCCTCAGACTAAAAGGCTTCAGTCATTGGACAAAACGGCATCACGCCTCAGACTGAAAAGCTTCAGGTCTCAGGAAAAACAATGTCAGGTGTCAGGTCTTGTACAATTAGGCATCAGATGAAACAGCCTCAGACAAAAACGCATCAGACAAAAAGGCATCAGACGAAACGGACTCAGACTAAAGGGCATCAGACTAAAAGGCATCGGCGAAAACGGACTCAGATGTCATCACATGTACGCGATTCATAGCTGAAAGAACGCTTTACTTGATACATTTCTAAAGTCTCTAAGGTTAATTAAAAACAAGAAAAGTTACAGATTCTTGAAATATTATATTTTTGACAATACCACTGATGCATGTTTCCTCTGTGTATGTCTTTTATTTATTTTATATATGTGAAGCTTTACATATACTTGATATAATTTAATTCCTGTAGAAGTTATATGTCCTTTATATCCGCTTGTTATCTGATACATATTCAATAAAAGAAAAAAAAGAGAAAGAAAAAAATAATGCTTTACTTCACGATAGTTTGCCAACATACAAGCTAGCTAGTTGAAATATGTCATCTAACTTTTTAAACGTGCAAATAAAACTCGTGAAATGCATGTTCTCTTCTGTATACAACATAATTAGTGTAACATTTAATTAAAGCACATATATATATATATATATATATATATATATATATATATATATATATATATATAGTACAGGCCAAAAGTTTGGAAACATTACTATTTTTAATGTTTTTGAAAGAAGTTTCTTCTGCTCATCAAGCCTGCATTTATTTGATCAAAATGTAATATTGTGATATATTATTACAATTTAAAATAATTGGTTTTCAATTTATTATACTTTAAATTATCATTTATTTCTGTGATGCAAAGCTGAATTTTCAGGATCATTAGTCCAGTCTTCAGTGTCACATGTGACGTCTATCACATGATCCTTTACAAATCTTTCTAATATTCTGATTTATTATGAGTGTTGGAAACAGTTCTGCTGCCTAATATATTTGATGAATAAAAGGTTAAAAAGAACTGCATTTATTCAAAATAAAAAAAAAATATTTTCTAATAATATAAATCTTCTGAACAGGGGCGGATCTAGAAAAATATTTATGGGGTGGTGAGAGGGGGGCAGGAATTTTTTTGAGGGGTGGCAACATATGGCAGACGTATATATATACTGAATTTAATCACAGTTAAATTGGCCATAACTTTTCATTTGTTGCTGCCAACTGGGGTGGCAAGGCTTTCTTTAGGGTGGCATTTGCCACCCTATGCCACCCCGGTATATCCGCCCCTGCTTCTTTACTATCACTTTTTATCAATTTAACACATCCTTGCTGAATAAAAGTATTGATTTATTTCAAAAAATAATAATAATAATAATTACTGACCCAAAATTACTGACCATTGTATATTGTTGTTACAAAATATTCATATTTTTAAAATATTTGCTTCTTTTTTTTTAATACGTTTTATTCATCAAAGTATCCTAAAAAAGTATCACAGATTATGAAAAAATATTAAGCAGCAGAACTGTTTCCAACTTTGATAATGAATCAACATATTAGAATGATTTCTAAAGGATCATGTGATAGACTGGAGTAATGATCCTGAAAATTCAGCTTTGCATCACAGAAATAAATGATAATTTAAAGTATAATAAATTGAAAACCAATTATTTTAAATTGTAATAATATTTCACAATATAAAAAAATTTTCTGTATTTTTGATCAAATAAATGCAGGCTTGATGAGCAGAAGAAACTACTTTCAAAAACATTCTCTCTGTCCTAGCATAGGGTTAAACACTTTTTTTGTTAAAAAAATATTTGTTTTGTATATGTTTCCAAACTTTTGGCCTGTATTGTATATATATATATATATATATGCTTTAATGAAATGTTACACTCATTAAGTTGTTTACAGAAGAGAACATGCATTTCGCAAGTTTTATTTGCACATTTAAAAACTTAG
This sequence comes from Abramis brama, assembly GCA_022829085.1. Taxonomy (NCBI): domain Eukaryota; kingdom Metazoa; phylum Chordata; class Actinopteri; order Cypriniformes; family Leuciscidae; genus Abramis; species Abramis brama. Next base: position 27,340,937 of record CM040773.1, on the reverse strand, counting down.
ATGCCATATTTCAACTAGCTAGTTTGTATGTTGGCAAACTATCGTGGAGTTAAAGCGTTCTTTCGAGCTATGAACCGCGTACATGTGACGCCATATGGGGCGGGGAAATGCGAACCTCCAAACTCCATCTGAGTCCGTTTTCGCCCATGCCTTTTAGTCTGATGCCTTTTAGTCTGAGTCCCTTTCGTCCGATGCCTTTATGTCTGATGCCTTTTTGTCTGAGGCTGTTTCGTCCGATGCCTAATTGTACAAGACCTAACACCTGACATTGTTTTTCCTGAGACCTGAAGCTTTTCAGTCTGAGGCGCGATGCTGTTTTGTCCAATGACTGAAGCCTTTTAGTCTGAGGCATGATGCCTTGTCTTCATATGTCTGAGGTCTGAGGATGTCCTAAAATGTACACCGTACTACACGTATCTGTGTGATTTGCACTTGATGTACAAGCGGGTCCCCGGCCCATTTCCCGGGGTGGCGTAGTCTATTTTGTGCCATAATTGGTATTGTATTGCGCTTAAGAGAGCAAACTGCCACATATACATAAAATATATTTAAACATTAAAATCTTAAAGTGATTTACGATTAGTGATTTAATAAATATTAATAAATGCTGTAGAAGTGTAGTTTATTAATAGTTAATGTTAACTAATGTAGTTAACTAGAGTTTAATAAATGGCACCTTATTGTAAAGTGTTACCGATTTGTTATACACGGATTCAGTGTTGGACAGATCGGTTGTCTTGTTTTAAATGGAATCGGTTCAAAGGAGTCATTAGTTCGCGAATCGGACGTGTCATTAGCGGAACACGGCACGCATTGTGTGATTATCCCGGCAGTTTAGGACATCGCACAAGATTTGAGTCAACACAGAAAACATGTAATCACTGGATAGGTTTTTTTTAGATGGATAGGATGTGGCGGCCGGTGTTGAATCTGTGCAAACCGCCACGAATTAGTCTGTGAGGGAAACACTGCATCAGAAGCAGAAGTTTGCCCACTAGAGAATCGAATTGAACAGATCAGGGGTGCATTTCCCAAAAGCATTGTAAACCAACTAAGTTTCATTGAATTGTGCTGGTGGTAACAATGAAACTTGCGACCATAATTGGCTTCGGGAAACGCACCCCAGATGTTTTGAACTATATGCCTCTATACATGAGGATTGTTGAAAAGATTTTGGCTTTCAGAAACAAAGCTAAACATAAAAAAATACCTTGATACAGAAACACTGCTGTGGTCACCCTTACGAAAAGAACAAATATAATCCCTATGAATGATCAATACCTATTAAATGATACTGAAAGAATATTATATTGTGTTAATATAGTACAATATATTGAATAATACATAAGGAATTGCTGCTTTTCATAGCCTAATGAAAGATATGTGACAATAGATTTACTAATATATCACAATGTATGTAATCTTATATTCAGTAATACGCTTCATAATATATAGATGTATATGTGATCAGACATGGTACTACATGCTGTAATATATCGCAGAGATATTTACTCATGCAGCATTAACTGTGATCCGATTGGTCGTCTCTGCTCTGGTGGGTGTGGCTACTGTTGCTGTGCTGGTTTATGACATCAGATCTACAAGAAGTGAGAGAAGAAGAGACCAGACATCACTGTCAGACCTCTGGAGTCAAATCAGACCAACAGTGTGAACTGAGCAGAAGGTTTAGTTCCAGATATAAAGCAAACATACTTTGATGCTCTGCACCTTTCCTGTTCCTTGCACAGCTATTTATTAACGAATCAATTTTCTCTGTTTTCCTGTCCACATTTGTAACGTTACAAAACAATCTAGTTCAAACAGTAGTTGTGCGTGAACATGTGATTCACTGAATGCACGTGATACACTATCAGCTCAGTTTGTGAGGCAAAGAGAAACCTTTTGGTCTCAGTTATTCACATCTGTACAGCTGTGGTTTGATCTGATGGCTGGACAAACTGTTTGTGAGAGAGTCCAGCTACACTCTAATAACGTGACTGGCTTGGAGATTTCAGAAAAATGCCTCTCAGCGGCAGCGGAGCGAAGGAGCGTGAATTTATATATTTTTTACGCTGGTAAGTTGTCATGTGTCAACCCAAAACAGGGAATTTACCTCATTTAATGCTTAATATACCAACAGATGTCCAATCTGATGTGCCTTATTTGAAAAGTTGAAATAAACTGCCTAACAAGTGTTTAATAATCATTATTGGCAGGGACTCGAAATTGGCCACAACACCTATGCTCTCGTTCACCGTGTGCTTTTAGAGTTCTTGCGAATCTTTTCATTATTACCAACAAAGTGTAAACCCGGTGTAAATAAGAGATTCATTGTGCAGTGTAGACTGCTTTTTTTTATAATAGCGAGAGTTTTCGCAGGAGTGTAGATCTCAGTGAACAGGAGCTGAACGTAAGCTTATAAATGGAGCATTCTTTGCTCGCTTTGTTTTACAATTTGAATAAAAGTTTTGTTGGACACTGCAAAGTGTCCGGATTTACAGCTGTATTTAAATGCAGGACTGAATCTGAAACTGCAATGATTGACAGTGATATATAACCATAGCAACAGACAGGACAAAACAATCTGATACTGTATGTCAAAACAGATCTGTGCATCAATTTTTGGAGTGTAAATGTAAAACAACAGACCTGCCACTTGTTCCATGTAATGTGTTTCTTTGTCCTTCACTTAATTACTAATTTTTCACTTGATTTTTTTTTAAATAAAATGTTAACATACATTTTTTTGAAGAGTACATTATTTAAATGTATTATTATAATTATCATCATCATAAATAAACTCATTTAATTAAATTAATATTTACTACAATAGTAAAATAAAACTGAAATTTTACTGGTATTGGTACATACGAGCCTAGCTGCAACATATATTAGTGTCAAACACTGCAAACCAATCAGAACTAGATTACTGTAATGCATTACTGGACGAATGTCCTGCAAGTTTAGCAGTGCTGGTATGAACATATTATCCCGGTTCTGCCAAAACGACATTGGCTGCCTATTATGTATCAATTGTTTTGTGACATCACTGTGAATGCATGTGTGGGTGTGTCTTACCTCATTAACTTACACTCTGCAGCACGAGCACGTCTTGATCTTTCTCTTGATTCATTAAAGGTGTATTTTCATATTCTTGTTGTTCTGGATAATCTGAAACTACAGAGATAATGATAAAAAATATAAAGAGAGAAACAAACAGTGTTGCAACATATACATCTACATATAAGATGTTACAGCTGTACAATCTTGAAGAAGACAAACAGACTCGGACTGTAAAATCAGCTCTCTGAGAACTCAGATCATATTTCTACAACATGAATTGCTACAGATGTTTGTCCTCAAAAACCTTGAACAAAAGTAATAGAGTAGATACTGAGACTTCAATTAGACCTCATGTTGGCTTCAGAAGTTTTGTCCATTTTAAAGATTGACAGATGTGAATGTGAACTGCTCCTGTTGGGCTTTATTTTGATATAATTACCAGCTGACTGTACATTTCCCTTATTTAAAACAGACACTGAAGAAATAATTATGTTGGCTTGAGAAAGCCAAACTTCAAACATTTAACACTTCTCAAGCCAACGTCAAAGTTTGTCTTGACAGACTTATTAATATAGTTATACTTGTTATTATACAATGTACAATAAGAAGAAACTATAATCACAGTGTATGATTTTATCTGACCTGTATCCAAATCCACTCACTGGATTAAGTGGGATCCAGAAGTCTGAGACCACTAGTGAAAATGTGTGTAGGAGCCAAAATGTGTTTGGGTTATGTGTTGTGCTCATTTTGACCATTGAGTGGCGCTGTGATATCAGTGTATAAATGTAGCCTTCCTTATGTTGTAGTTAGGTGTGTTGCCCCGGAAAGGCAAAAAGGTTTTGACCGCAATAGCTGCAGTAAACGTTTGTAAACAACAAATCCAATTTTGGACATTGTGCACGGTACTGTTGTGGAGTCAATAAACTGTGTATGATGATGCAACTGAAGAATGGTCTTCTCGTTTTTAATGGAGGAGATGAACAACGTAATACCAAAGCAAGAAAGTGAGTCAACCTAATCACTCCGGGAGCAAAACAACTCAGTAGCGTAAATATCAGATTTAGCTCCTACAATGTGTCTTTCACTTTTTTTAAATTAGTTTTTTAAATGTAATTTAGAAAATCCTTTCATTAGAAGAACTTTTTAAAAATCTTAAAACTAATTCCATAATCTGGAACTCTTGGAACTCTGTTCGACCAATCAGATTCAAGGACTGGAACTTCTGCAAAAATAAATATAGTTGTTATAAATAAATGTTCTACTCACCAGTGACCGTCACATTGAATCTCCTGAATGTGGTCTGTTTTTCGTTGATGATCTGTAGTTTATAATATCCATAATCTGTGTTTGTGATGTTTTTGATGGTCAGAAATCCAGTCTGAGGATCCAGCTCCAGTCTGTCTCTAGGATTAGCTTTTCTTGAATCAGCTTTTCTTGATTCAGCTCTAGCAACGAGACAGTTTTTGGCTCCAAACATCCACAGTATCAGATCATCTGTCTGGATGTCAACACCAGGCTCGAGAGTGACATTTTTTCCCTTAGCCATTGGTTTCGTCTCGGCTTCATGTCACAGCAGAGCACAGAAACAGAGAATTGCAGAAGAAAAAAGTGAGAATGAATTTAGTTTGTAATTTCTACATCAGATGCATTTAGATGGCTCTTTAACCTATTTTGACATGTTTGGAGATAGCCAAAGGCACTTAGTTATCCATGAACTAATCTCTACACGATTATATTACCTAAATACACAAAATATGATGTAGTAATTACACGTTTAAGCCATGACATGATGGATTTATTGCCATAAAACTCTTGACTATATGTGATTCATGATCATTAGGCCTACTATTTTTCTACATTATTTATGCAGTATTACACCCTAATCTGATTTTTTTTTTTTTTAGTGTTCATCAGTGGTCCAAGATGGGCTTTTGTCGCACTCGAACCACAAAAATGACTGGAAAATACAGAGATGATGATTAAAAAAAAATATATATATATATATTAGGGGTGTGACGAGACGCTTACTCCACGAGACGAGACGAGACACGAGATTGGGTTCACGAGAACGAGACAAGACGAGATTTTTACACAATTTTTAAGAAATCCTCAATAATTAAATGTATGAATGGAAAATAGTCTTTTATTCAACTGAAAATCACAAAATGCAAAACAATTTATGTGCATTTTGAAATCAACTTGTAATGAATGTTATTTTACTTCTATTTTAATAAATTCTATGCAGTAAAGGACATGCAAACACTGCAAAATGTTTTGCTATAAACTCTACTTCTCCCTGTACGATTTCACATGAGAAATCTAACTCCTTTCCACAAATCGAACATAGGGAGAAAAATAAAACAGTATAAATAAAATAAATATAAATAACTGAAATAACACTTTAAATGCAAACAGTAAGTGTGTATCCATAATCAAAGTACTGCTCTCTCAAAACTACAAGTTCAAACAGAAACAATTTTTTTCTTCAAGCATGAAAAAGAGATAAATTAACTAAGATAAGCCTAAGATATGGTCATGTTCTTTTTCAAGAATATATGCATGTCGACGATTTCTGGCAGCAGTTGAGACCTTTGGGCAGTAACTAGGGCTGCACGATATGAGGAAAAGCTGCGATGTGCGATAACATTGTTTAATATTGCGATGTCGATATGACTTTAAGCTATAGCCTACTGTTCCCATGTCTTAGTGCTTTAATAGGTTCTTTGCGTGATAGGTCAAATGTGTATTACCTGCCTGGTTCAGATTACACTATTTTAGCGCGATTTTGGCACGATCCGTTTCGTGGAGACTCGTAAAGGACAACGGGCGTCGGGACGCAAGATTCGATCGTTTCATTTCGTATAGTGTGTCATAGTGGGCGACAACGCGTCTGTGATGCTTCACGACATCACGACAGAAAGACTAGCATGTTTAATTTTAACGGTCCTCCACGACGGGTTGAGTGTGAGCGAGACTGAGTGAGAGTGCGGTTACAGTGAGTGTGCGTGTGTGCGCGCGCGAGTGAGCGTGTGTGTGTGTGTGTGTGCGCGCGAGTGAGTGAGTGAGCGAGGGACAGTGAGTGTGTGTGTGTGTGTGATTGGCCCGGCACACAAATGATTTAAAAGTGGCAGGGGCATCTTCAATACAAATTTCACCCTCACGCTCCATCACGCTGACATCACAACAACTCACCAGACAAAGTTTTTTTTTTTTTTTTTTAACTCACGAGACAAAAGGCTTGTTTGAGATGCGCCTAGCCTCGCCTGAAATGTGTGCGAGAGTAGGCGGCTGCAGTGAGGGGAGGAGTGAAAAAAGCGCAGGCAAGACGGACAGTTCTCTCTTCTCGCAATGGATCTGACACCTGTGAGATCAAAGATGGATATCGCGGGATTCACGATATTCACGCTCGTGCACGGTGTTGCTAATAAACTGGATGTAATTTAAGTTCTGTTGCTTTTATATTAAAATAAATAAATGAACAAGACACCCAAAGTACTTGTTATTTAATTCCATTCCAAATACATGTTTATCAATATTTTTTTCTTTAATAGACATATGTGTTTTTATTTTTTTTATTTTTTTATAAAAATTCAATTGCATAACCCAAAGAGATCGCACTGTCAGATAGTTTGGGAATATTCACACATAAAATATACACATAAAACATGATATTAGAGTTTTAAATTCAAACATTTTAAAAGAGAACAATACATCACAGTTGTTTAAACCAATGAGCATTAAGCTGTGTCGTCAGCAAGTCGTTTCCCATCATGCTTTTGATCAGCGCAGTCAGTGGAGAGCAACTGCGCTCGGCTGCAGAATCCGACACATCCGCCTTGCGATCGCGAGAGATTTTTGACATACGTCAGCATGACATCAGAGCAAGGCGGACCGCACTCGGACACATTTCTAACCGGCATGCATCTCGCGCTGATCACCGGTGATCGATTCTGCGCAGATTTTGCTCATCTCAAACAAGCCTAAAGTTTCACCTCGACGAGAAATCTCGTCGCGTTTTAATCTCGCGAGATCTCGTAACACGAGATCTGGTCACACCCCTAATATATATATATATATATATATATATAGAGAGAGAGAGAGAGAGAGAGAGAGAGAGAGAGAGAGAGAAATAAACAGTGTTGCTACATATACATATAAGATGTTACAGCTGTACAATCTTGAAGACATTAACAGACTCGTACTGTAAAATCAGCTCTCTGAGAACTCAGATCATATACAACATGAATTGCTACAGATGTTTGTCCTAGGGCTGGGCGATATGGCTGAAAACTGTATCACGATATAAGTGTTTCATATCGGTCGATATCGATAATTATTGATATTTTTTATGACATATTTAAAATAAGTACCAGTCCAGGAGACAAATACATTACATTTAAAGATTTTTTTATTTTAAACTTTCTGATTATAATCCCATCAGTTATAAAGGCAGAAATGTCAACACGACCATGGAAAACACTCACTCAAATAATTAGTCTAAAATCTGAATGAACACTTAACAATTATCTCTTAACATTAAGGTGCAAAATTAAAGAATACGTAAGAAATGCTTTATAAAGGGGTGGGCGATATGGCAAACATATAATATTACGATTTTTTTTTCAGGAAAATCACGATTAATGATTTTATCATGATTCTTTTTTATGTTGGTTTTACTATTTTGTGGCTGTTTTTAAAATATGGACATTAGTTTGGCTGTAATGCTCAAAGCCTTAGGTAACAAAATGTAAAATAAAAAAGAATGGCAGACAGGGGCGAAGATAAAAAAATTCTCATTATGTTCTTTGTTATTAAATATTAAGATCAAAGATAGACATTACACGTACACACAACCTAATATACAGATTAAATAAACAGTGCTTTATGTTTTCAGCTACAGTAGGTGTATTTAACAGTAGCATTGAAGAAAGTAATTAAATGAACAAATATGAAAATAAAACAAAACAGACTTCACTGTATAAATTATACATTGATACTTATTAAAGCTACTATTAAAGTTATCAGTCAAGAGCAGTGAATGATTTTCTCTTTGCATTTTGTTGTTTTATTAACATTAAAGGGATAGCTCTGTTTACTGTTTGGATAGCCACATTCTTCAAAATATTAATATTTGAAAATATAAGAAGGAAATTAATACAGGTTTGGAACAACATTAGAGTGCGTAAATAATGAGAGAATTTTTATTTTTGTGTGAACTATCCCTTTAAGGACAAGCGGCAGCGTGTTTACTATTACTATACTGTCTCTTTAAGAGCTGCGCGCGACGCGTCTAAGCCTGTTTTATACTTCTGCGTCGAACTGCCGCCGTAGCTACGTCGTAGGCTGTGTGTAGCGCGCGTACCCTTCGGCGTACCCTGACGTGCACCTCTCCAAAAATGTAACAACGCGTCAATTGTACGCGGACACAAGCGGCCTCATTATAGGCCACTTAAGGCCTCATTATACTTCTGCGTCGGACCTACGCCGGAGCCTATACGCCGTAGACAACGTGTTGGTTTTAATTTATACTTCTGTGTTGTTGTCCGCGTTGACGCGCACCTAGGGAGCACGTGAAACCCCGAGGGAGGGGTTCTGGCAGACCAATCACAGCGCTGGCGTCCGCGTAGAATTGACGCGTTGTTACATTTTTGGAGAGGTGCACGTCAGGTTACGCCGTAGGGTACGCGCGCTACACACAGCCTACGACGTAGCTACGGCGGCAGTTCGACGCAGAAGTATAAATAGGCCTTTAAGGCCTCATTATACTTCTGCGTCGGACATACGCCGGAGCCTATACGCCGTAGGCAACGTGTTGGTTTTAATTTATACTTCTGTGTTGTTGTCCGCGTTGACGCGCACCTAGGGAGCACGTGAAACCCCGAGGGAGGGGTTCTGGCAGACCAATCACAGCGCTGGCGTCCGCGTAGAATTGACGCGTTGTTACATTTTTGGAGAGGTGCACGTCAGGTTACGCCGTAGGGTACGCGCGCTACACACAGCCTACGACGTAGCTACGGCGGAAGTTCGACGCAGAAGTATAAATAGGCCTTTAAGGCCTCATTATACTTCTGCGTCGGACATACGCCGGAGCCTATACGCCGTAGGCAACGTGTTGGTTTTAATTTATACTTCTGTGTCGTTGTCCGCGTTGACGCGTACCTAGGGAGCATGTGAAACCCCGAGGGAGGGGTTCTGGCAGACCAATCACAGCGCTTGTGTTCGCGTAGAATTGACGCGTTGTTACATTTTTGGAGAGGTGCACGTCAGGGTACGCCGTAGGGTACGCGCACTACACACAGCCTACGACGTAGCTACGGCGGCAGTTCGACGCAGAAGTATAAATAGGCCTTTAAAGCCTTGTTTATACTCGACGCGTCCGCACGAGCGCGAAGGTGCGCGCGGCAAAAATGACGTCATTGCGGTGTGGGCGGTCGTGCGCGTTGGGTTCGCAAGACCCAATTTCGCCTGGCGGTGTGCGCGACATTTTTTGTAACAACGTGCGCGGCGCCGCATCCGAAGATGAACGACTTCGAGCCGAATCTGGCCGAGCTCGAACTTCTCACCACACCGGCACCCAGTTTGCACGTCTAAATGAGTTGCTTACATTTAAAAAATGAGCATACAATAGCATAAAAAAGTATTTTTAATGAACATAAAGGTCCATGTTTAATAAAAATGTTAATAAAAACTTAATGAAATGTTTAGTGAAATTAGAAAATATAAGAGATTGTTAATTTATTTATATTGTATACACATTCTCATATCCATATATTTTGTTTTATTGTCACTAGTAATAATCTCAGTGTTTACTGGGTTTTACACGATTCTTTTTGTAGTGTGGTATTGGTGGCGGTGTACTAAAATAAACATTGTCACGTGTGTATAGCTTCTTCTTCTAACCGCTGATTCCTGATGGTTTAGAGGATAATTACTTGAGTCGCCCCCTATCGTTTCAAAGAATAGTACAACGTCGAGTGCGTCAAGTATAAACGCCTCGTCCGTTTGGGGAGGTGCGCGCGCAGTCTGCGGAGACTCGCGCTGCGGAGCCAGGCGAAAGTATAAACAAGGCTTTAAGCCCCGTTCACACTACAAGCGACTTTATCGCTGCATGTCGCCAGTGGCTGGCGATGAGGTCGTTAGTGGGCGTTCTCACTTCTGGTTGCCTAGGTAATGTTTGTGAGTGACATTCACGGATGTTACGTGTTGTAGACAACAAATCTGTTTTCTTGCCGCTACAAGCTAACATTTTGGAAGGAAAAGTCTAAATATAAATGGGATCAGTACATAAAATGCATAACATTAAAGATGAATGAGAAACAGCGAGTGCGCTATCGCGGCTATTTAACTGCAGAAAATGGGCAAATACTGGTCTTTCTGAGTTCACGAAACCATTCGGGCTCGAAGTCAGCACGACGAGTACTACTACACAGAGACATATCACAAATTATTGGACAGTTTCTGACTGCTAAAATAAACTTCTCATTCATCTTGCCTCAGTCAGACGCTGCACTGAAGAGTGACGGATCACGTGTGCTCCACTGACTTCACACCTATTGGTTGTCGCTCGCGAAAGTCGCTCTTCATTTGCATAAAGTTAAACATTTCTCAACTTTGTCGCGTCGCCAGACACGCCCCATCCAGTCGCCAACGGTCGCGACCGCGCGTGTCGCCGGAAGTCGCCCGCTCCTCATTGAAAATGAATGGTATCGCGTCGCTTGGTGTAGTGTGAACGTACCTTTATATACACGCATTTGACAAGCAGATTTTCTCTCAATTTTCTCAAGTTTACTTTCACTTTAGACATATCCGACTAGTTTATGTAAACCTTGTGTGTATATAACAGTATTAGCACAATAAGACTCGAAATATAGTCCAGTATCCAGGCGCTGGTAGACAGGCTTTAAGTGCATGTGAGCTTCACATGTACGCGCTGAGAAACGCACACGTTAAAACAGCTCATAAGCACGCGAATAACAGAGAAACTGACGATGGTCTTGCATAATTTGCAGACGACATGGTCTGACTACGGTCAGACTTGAAGTCAGGCGAGCTGACTTTTCCTGTTTTATCAACAATCGCTGTATCACTACACGCCGGTTCTGTTACTGAAGAATCCAACACGAGACAACAATATTGCGCAACCATACTGACTGGCTGTTGCGTCACCCCCTACGTTGCAAGGTTACCAGAGAGTTGAGTGCCTTTGTTCATGCAACCAAATTTGCTTTCGCAACCTCTGGTTTCTTCTGACGAAGAAAAAAAAATTTATCGAACGCATTTTTTATTGATATTGATTACGTGTCTATCGCGATACATATCGTTATCGTTTTATCGCCCAGCCCTAGTTTGTCCTCAAAAACCTTGTGTACAAAAGGCAAGGATTCCCTTAAATGGCTTGGATGATTCTGACCAATCACAGCATACGAGGTTACTGTAGCGTCACTTCACTTGGGCTGAAGCGGAAACCACGTTAGAGAGAAGATGCAACGCATGTGAAAGTGTTAAGTTCGAGTATCTATTGTAGTTCATCTATAATAGTTTGATTCCGATTCAGTGAAGTTTATATGGAGTTGCTGTGTGCGTGCATGTCAAGTAAGTTTATATTTCCAAATATTTCCTGTTGACACTAAGAAACTAGTAGTTTATATTCAGGATCGTTGCGTCTCGCCGCAATGCATTGTGGGAATCACGGTACGGAAGTAGATGTACTGTATAGTAGCATATAGTCAGGGGGGCATGGATTTGTATTATTTTGAAGGTACCCCTGGGCGCCGCCATTGGCTAGCGGACCCCCACCTGCTGTTAGCATCCCATTGACTCCCATTCATTTTGGCGTCACTTTGACAGCGAATAACTTTACATCTGAGGCGTTTAAAGACTCCATTTGTCCATTATTTATTTCTAAAGAAACACGAAAATGTATAAAAGGCTTCATTACCTTGTAGCTTACGTTATGGCCCCGTAGAAGCAATTTTTGTAAAAATAGGCTAACGATTGCGTCATAACCACGCGACTCTCTGTCGCACAGTAGGAAATTACCGTATGGACAGGAGGAGAAGCTCGCGTGCAATCGGGAGGACGTGGAGGCAAAATGACAAAGTAATTAATCAGAACACCTACTAAAAGTTTCTCCTGCTGCTATCTCATGGACAGCTCCTACTCACACTCTCTGTCTCTGCAAGTCTCGGAAGGGAATGATTCAGATTGATCTTGGCACAACTACTAGAAGACAGACGGTTTGCTCACGTCACATCTACGTCGTCAAGCTCAGTTTGAGTCTGCGCAGTACGCTCGACCCCCAGGAAGTAAGTTCCAATTGGCTTCACTTTGTCTCCGTTGAATCCAATGGGGTCGCTGTGTCCATTTCTTTTACTGTCTATGCGTATAGTAGGCAGTAGATAACGTTGATCATTTGGTCATTAATTTAGGTTATTTTTTGGAAAATGGTTCAGTTGCTGTATTGTGAACTGCTGTAATCGGTCTCATGATCGACAGGGCAAACGCCTCATAAATCATAGTTTTCCTTATTTTCGTCGAATGGCTTGGGTCGCCGCTGGTCGTCAACCGGACGAAAACAGTGGATTATTGCACGTATGATAAATTACTCCTGAAGTGTAACAAACCCGCATAGACAAGCTTCGTAGCTCACAGAATCTGACAAGTGTGTGTGTGTGTGTGTGTGTGTGTGTGTCACCACTGATGCTTGGTTCACGGTGCGAACAATTGTTTTCTCCGCGTTTACTTTGTAGATCTGCAGATCTTGCACTCATCCATTTGTGAACTGCAAGTGACCCTCCAGTGACAAGTTTCTACTTTTCTAAAAGTGTCTACTTTTAAACAAACAATTCAAAACGAAAGAAAACAGACAGCTCTCTGCTTATGTAAGTTAATCCGTATGCAATTTGCATTTCTCTCTGGCGCGTTCACTTACAGCGAAGATCGCCAATCAGCATCAACCTCATCTTTGCAGCCGACTGTGACAAAAAAAAAAAACATTTGTTTATTAAACAATTAAAATGTGTGTGTGAATGTTGTTGCCGAGGGCACAGGCGATTGTAAATCCGGCTCTGGATCGGAGGTGTAAGTGCTCCACAGACCAGGTAGGAAAATATCAGGGAAACTGAGGCTTGGTATTAGCCTACTCCAGACTTTATTTATAGGGATCGATTTGCCTATAATCTATTTATTTTTTTTAAGTAGCGTTGTTTGACTTCATTATTAAGTTTGTCAGTATACGGTATAGCCAACTTTTTTTTGTCACGGCCCATAACTTTTTCTCTTTCTTTCTCGGTGCCGGTTTTTACAGTCTATGGTGGAGACTGGTCGGCTACGCCAGAGCCCGTCTACGGAGAGCCTGCCCACTCCCTATTAAGCCCTATTGTACCGAATTTTGGTTGTAGTACCACCAGAGTTCCACTGGGGGCGCTCGCCATGAGTGCAAAATGAATGGGAGTCAATGGGGCTAGACGGCTAAATGTGTCTCTTTCACCCGATTGCAGTTGAGAAATCTCAGATGTGATTGTAGATTGTGCAAGTTCAACATGGGTTTTAGGCCGAAAGTTGAATGAACGAGTACTTATGTCGTTTTGATTTCTTACAGGTTGAGTTGTTGTTGCCCATAACACGCTAGCATTCTGCTAATGACGTCAGCATTCTGACATCATTGACATTTTGAAAGACTTTTTAAAGCAAATAAGTGACTCTAAAAAATCTAACACCCAGCAATGTGTAATTTCTTTGCATCTCCTTTCGAATACAACATTCAAATTACTAGACAAAAAATTATATCCTGAGAAAAATGGATTTTGAGGGGTATACCGCCATTGACCTCCATTCATTCTGCACTCGTCCTGTGAGCGCCCTCATATGGAATCAGAGTGAAACTGCAACCAGTTCAGAAGCCGGAAGTGTAGTGAGAGTGAAACTTCTCGCCATATTAGACATTCTCTGGCTACGCTATTACTTTATTCCGAACGCTTCTGCGTTGCCTCTAAAATGGCCGCTGTTACCCACAATGCATCATTCCATAACGTACGCCCGAGCTCTATAGTCTAAACAGTAGTCGATTAGTATTCTGACAGAATTATTCTTTCTATTTAGTACGTTTAGAGTTTCTATGTGTTATTTGAGGTAAACGTTTATGTATTGGACATTATTTTATTGTTGGATGCTTTAATTTAGAAACGATTATTATCACATGGTGATCAGTCGTTTATCACATGCACATGTCATGCCCAATTTACGCGCTTCTAGCACCGCCTTGTGGCGATGTTCAGAATAAGTATTTAACATTGTCCAATAGTACTTTATTAATGTGAATGTTGTATACAGCATGCATACTGTTAATTATTTAAATGTTTATGTTGTAGAATATATATGTATATACTAATGTTTATTTTTCTTGTATAATTTGTTATAGAACCACACATGTAACTCAACCAGCTCTTCAGTATACAAGTTAAACTTGGACCCGGTTTGGTGTGTCTCTTCAATTAATTCGACTTACGCAGTTCTGACCGACTGCCTGCTGTGTTTCACCTCCCTCTAAATGAATCTACATTCGAACCTCTTCATTTTACCTTGAACAAAAGTAATAGAGTAGATACTGAGACTTCAATTAGACCTCATGTTGGCTTCAGAAGATTTGTCCATTTTAAAGATTGACAGATGTGAATGTGAACTGCTCCTGTTGGGCTTTATTTTGATATAATTACCAGCTGACTGTACATTTTCCCTTATTTAGAACAGACACTGAAGAAATAATTATGTTGGCTTGAGAAAGCCAAACTTCAAACATTTAACACTTCTCAAGCCAACATCAAAGTTTGTCTTGACAAACTTATTTATATAGTTATACTTGTTATTATACAATGTACAATAAGAAGAAACTATAATCACAGTGTATGATTTTATCTGACCTGTATACAAATCCACTCACTGGATTAAGTGGGATCCAAAAGTCTGAGACCACGAGTGAAAATGGGTCTTTTGCATTTTTTAAAATTATTTTTTTAAATGTAATTTAAAAAATAATTTTATTAGAAGAACTTTTTAAAAATCTTAAAACTAATCACATAATCTGGAACTCTTGGAACTCTGTTTGACCAATCAGATTCAAGGACTGGAGCTGCTGCAAAAACAAATATAGTTATAAATGTTGTTCTACTCACCAGGGGCGAGCACGATGAATCTCCTGAATGTGGTCTGTTCATTTTTGATGATCTGTAGTTTATAATGTCCATATTCTGTGTTCTTGTTGTTTGTGATGGTCAGAGATCCAGTCTTCTCATCCAGCTCCAGTATGTTTTTGAATCTCTTAGTAATAGAAAGTGTAGGCCTACTTGAATCAGCTGTTCTTAATTCAGCTGTAGCAACGAGACAGTTTTTGAGTCCAAACGTCCACAGTATCAGAACACCGGGCTGGATTTCAACACCAGTCTCGAGAGTGACTTCTCCCTCAGCCACTGGTTTCGTCTCGGCTTCATGTCACAGCAGAGCACAGAAACAGAGAGTTGCAGAAGAAAAAAAGTGTGAATGAATTTAGTTCATAGTTTCTACATCAGATGCATTTAGATGACTCTTTAACCTATTTTGGCATGTTTGGAGATAGCCAAAGGCACTTGTCAGTAGGCTTATATTGCTCTATTTTGCAACGAAAGCCACAGCAGAACTGCGACACACAGCGGTGATTCGTGAACGAATCTGTGGCTTTGAACGAATCGTGAGATTCAATGACTAGTTCATAAAAATAGCAGCTTGCTTCCTATGCTTGCTTCCTTACTGAATGAATGAATGAATGAATGAATGAATGACTCACTCATAAAGACAGTGACTTACTACTGGCTTTAATTTAATATTTGAAAAGTACTGGTATCACTTCGTTTTTACCATCATTGCATATTTATTGAACATTGTTTAATTAAATTTTTTTTTAAAATATTGTCCCTTAATGGAAAAAGTGTGACTGCAGTCTAAGTGGAAGAGAGGGGGTACCAGGGGGTAGGGCACTCTAAAAACCACTGAACTAAGGAAAAGGGGTATGTAGAATTGCACAAGTGCTACTGCTAACGAGTGCAATGTCAAGACAGCCTGTTACCTTAATTTACATTTCTCATAAGCTTAACTGAATTGGCCTAGAGATAAAACATTTAGGACATTTTTTTGTCTAAAGACTTCATATAAATAGCTACCAAAATTAATGTCGGTAACTGCAGTTTGACTAAAAGTTGACAAAAAATACAATGACTTTTCTTCAACTAAAACTAGACTAAAACTATGAAAGACAAAATGACTAAAGTGTGACTTAGACCAATAAGTATTTTCGTCTCAAGATGAAAACTAAGACTAAATCAAAAATGGCTGCCAACATTAACACTGGAACTAATCTCTACACGTTTATAATACCATTCACAAATCATGAAGTAAAATATGATGTAGTAATTACACGTTTAAGCCATGACATGATGGATTTATTGCCATAAAACTATTTGGCTGTATGTAATTCATGATCATATTTTTCAAAATTATTAATGCAATATTACACTGTCATCCTGTCCTCGGGTCATTAATTTGACGCAAAACTTTTATTGTATTTTTTTATTTAGTGTTCATCAGAGAGGTCCAAGACCCAAGGGCTTTTGTCGCACTTGACCCACGAAAATGACTGGATTCGAGGAGTTTTGTGAATTTTAAATTTTAAAAAGTAACAAATCCTTCTCTCATGGGTCAATTTAACCCATTAGGAATGAATGGAATGTGAGGAATGCTTCAGTTTACATGGAAAAACCTAAAAATGCAAAAAAATCTAACGAAAAATGCTAAAACTTTACCAAAAAATGATCTGAATGCATACTGAAGCGAACTGACTTTAGAGCCCAGCGAATACAGCTCATTTGCTCCAAATAGACCTATAAGGCCATCTAGTGGCAAGAGTCATAAAATATCATGTTATATTGGGTTTTTTTTCCACAAGAGGTCGGCAAAGACACCCAGTGTAAGATTTTTTGTGCTAAATTGAAAGGGTTATGCTTGGAAATTGTGAGTTATTTTGAATTGAAGTTGAAAGAATGTGCTTAAATTATTCTTTACCTATTATTTATTGATAAAATCTAGTAATTTAAAGGTAAATAAATAAATAAGTAAAATACCAAAAAAGAAATCTTCAAATAAAATAAGCATTCCGGACCCCAAAAAAAAAAGGTATACTTTTAAGGTCATTTTGACCCGCGAGGGAAGGATTTGTTACAAATTGCGAGGGAAGGATGAGGGTTATAGGCATCATACACTTGCTGACTTTGTAAATAGGAAAAACTGGGCATCATACATTATCAGACTTTCAAGTCATTACGAACACAACAAACTGAGAGGAGACGCGTGACAAATGAAAACAATGTGTGTTATAAAACCAGCTCAAAGTATCAAACATGTTTGATATCCTCCAACTGGATGGAATCAAACTTTAAAGCTAAAAAAATCTTGTCTAGACTGTAAATGGGCAAAAGTCGTGTTGTGTATTCCAGCCTTTAGTGCAAAATCGTTAACACATTTAAAGACTTGATACACTCACCAGTCAAAGTAACAATGAATCTCTTGGTTCTTGGTTCGTATTTGGTTCTGCTGCCACTGCTGATCTTTAGTATATAGAGTCCAGAGTGAATGGTTCTGATATCTGTGATGGTGAGATCTCCAGTCTTATTCAGCTCCAGTTTGCTTCTGAATCTCCCATTAGCAGCATCATCATATTTAGAGGGCTCTTCATTGGTTTCAGCTATGAGATTGTTTTCATCTGCATAATACCACTGTATCTTGTCATCTTTTTGTAGTGCAGGAACACCAGTGGTTAGACAGAGAGATTCTCCCTCCTCCACTTTCTTGTTCTCAAACTCTATCACAGCAACACATAGAAATGGACAACAGAAATGTGTTCATGAGGTCAAGTGCTGTATAGGTGGCATAAATGCATTTATACAGAAATTACAATTGCAGAAATAAATGTTAGAAAATTAATTAATTAAATATGAACTGTACAAAGATGCCTTGTGAGACATAAAGGATTATTTGTAAGGTGAATTAATTGATTCACCCAGAATAAAGATAGTTCTATAAAATAAATCTGAAAACAGAAAATCTGCTAATGCAGAATTTAACACCCCCATTACAATCCCATTTAGACCCAGCTGAGATCACAGGCACGCAAAATAATAATAATAATAATAATAATAAAAACATACACATTTTTACAATTCAACTTTTACACATGAAATAATTTTTCAGCTCTCGAGGGAAACGCTTTTAAAAGAGACAAAATGTAGAATCTAAATTTTATGGTCCAAATAGAGAATTTAATGGACTATCTGCTGAAATGTTTTTCATCTAATTTCCCATTCAAAATACTGAACCAAGTAATGGACTCCATCAGTGATCTGAAGCATTATAGTGTCAGATCTTAATATGAGAAGCTATTGTAAATCTGACTGTATATTTCCTCTAATACAATCACAGATATTCATTAATTATTGCAGTATGATCAATCAGAAAGCAGAAACCATTCAAAACATCATATAACACATTTAAACACTACTATAGCATAAATAAAGCTCATTGTTGTTGTCTAGCTTATATAAATTTTAATACTTACCCCCTTGTTCTTTTAGCTTAGAGATCGTGCGGCGATAGTAAATCACAACTACAACTACAACCAGAACCAGCAGAAATGCAACAGCTATTCCTGCTATTCCACCTGAAGACAGACCCGGATCTGGAACAGATAAAGAGAGATAAAGTCATTCATTTTTAATCTCAGTTTGAAGTTGATCATTTCTCTGTATCATATTATTATGAGAAGGCTTTTCCCTAAACTAGTTACCATGGTGATTTTCTGACATAAACTACCATTCAAAAGTTTGTGGTCTGTAGATGTTTTGATGTTTTTGAAAAGGTCCCTTCTGCTCACCAGCTGAATTTATTTGACCAACAATACAGAAAAAACAGCACATTTTCTGAAAAATTATTACAATTTAAAATAATGTTTTCTATTTTAATATATTTTAAAATGTCATTTATTCTCGCGATGACAAAGCTGAATTTTCAGCATCATAACTATCTTCAGTGTCACATGATCCTTCAGACTAATATGCTGATTTGATGCTCAAGAAACATTTCTGATTATTATTGTCATGGTGTGGTGCAGGCAGAAGAAAACGAAGACGAAGGAGAATCAAAAGTTCCAATGCAAACTTTTACTCACAATATAAATCATTCAGGTACATAGAAGAAGGGCTTCTATATATATAATATTGTATATAAATATAAATAATATATATAATATTGACCTATAATATTGACTATATACTGTATATATAAAAATGTACCCCAAATGTTTAAACTGTGGTGTATTTCATCATGTTCAAATAGTTTTACAATAGTTAACAGTTTTACAGTAGGTGTTCGATGTAAACATGATAGGCTTTAAATATAATATAATATAATATAATATAATATAATATAATATAAAAGTTAGTGTATTGAATAGGACACGAAATCTAACATACAATTTTTTTAAATATATTAAAAAAAATATTCTATGAAAAATAAGAAACATGAGGAATTATAAGGCTTTTTTAGGTCATTATATCAGACCCTTTTGTGTGACCACTGAAATTAACTTCATCAACATGACAAGAACACAAACACAAATGCTGTGTCCAAGAGTCTTATTTTAATCCAAGTATCTGATTTAATAATACTGCATGTCAATTAGGGTTGGGAATCGTAAGACATTTTCCGGTTTTCGGTTCCCAACCCTAATGTCAATACACTGAATAACTAAAAAAAACTCACCAGTGACAGAAAGAAGGAATCGCTGTGAGCTCTCACGGCCTCTGATCTGTAGTTCATAAAGTCCACTGTGTTCGGTTCTTGTGTTTGTGATGGTCAGAGATCTAGTTTGTGGATCCAGCTTCAGTCGGTCTCTGAATCTCTCATCAGCTTTGTTTAGTGAGGACTCGTTAGTTTCTACATCTATTGTAGCCAGGAGAATGCCTTCATCTCCAAAACTCCACACGATCAGATCGTCTCTCTTTACTTCAACATCAGTCTTTAGAGTGACAGACTCTCCCTCCTTCACTGACATTAACTTCACTTTATCCGTCTTACCAACCACACCTGAAAACAAGCAGAAACAGTTTCTCAGCAAGAGATTAAACTTCTGGAAGGAAAGAGTACATTTAATGTAAATGTAATTTATACACAGCCATCACTCAGATATGTACAGCTTTTGAAGAGAAATGTTAATAATAAAGCTAATAAAAAGCATATTTCTGCTCGTTTTACTACATAAGATCATAAACATTGACATGTTGACAGACAACAGATCACACTGTCATGTGACACAGAAAGAAACATCATATGTCTCAGTTTGAGTTATCTGATTCACATATGTGTGCATAAATATAAACCTTATAAATTAAGTAATTTCATGCCAGTAAAAATGAGTAGGTCACTCTTATAAATGTTTTAGGTAACACTTTATCTTAAGGTGATGTGGTTACACGTTACTACATGTGGTTAGTAATAACAGTAAATTGTGCATAATTAAAACTAACTAAACCCCAAACCAAACTCTAGAGTAGTTAATTTATAATACTCAGTTCTTATTTGAGTAACAATGTAACAACATCACCTTAACATAAAGTGTAATCATGTTTTATAATATGCTTCATGTCACATTTTTGATGTATCTTGTTGTGTCTGAGATGGTTTATTATAAATAATAGAATGATCTCTTTATTAACACAGTCAGTGCTAATCTAAACCAGATCATTGTAACATTGAAAGACATGGGATAGCCTACTCACCAAAGACAGTAACATTAAATATCTTTATCGTAGTCTTTTCTCTAGAGATGGAGAGTTTATATTGTCCTGAATGTCTGATTCTGGTATTTCTGATGGTGAGAGATCCAGTGTTTTGGTCCATCTGTAATCTGCCTCTGAATCTCACATCATCGGTGAAATAAATGGAGTTCAAGTCACGCTTTCTCGTTATTTGAGATATGACAGAGTCTTTAGGTCCAAACAGCCACAGTATGGTATCATCATTCCGTATGTCAGTGAGATTAGTGGGTAGAGTAACAGAATCTCCCTCCATCACTGACACAGGCTCTGCACCACACACACCTAGAGCAGAAACCATCAGTTTTACAGATGCAGATCAGACTCTACCGCATGCCTTTTTCCTGATGTAAGGAATGGTGTTCAAAATACAATTCATATAAAAAAGCTAACTTTACTGGTTATGGTAGAATTGGTTAGACCCTGTAAATGAACAACTTCCAGAAATAATAGGAATTACAGCAAATTCACTTTTTTTTGCTAGACAAACTGCACTCTCAGAAATAGGGGTACAGCAGGAGTCCATTTCTGTCCCCCAAGGTACATATATGTACCTTTTTGAGGGTCAAAAAGGTACATATATATCCCCAAGCATTAAAAGGTTCATATATATACCGTTTCTTTTAAAGGTTAAGGTACAATATCAAAAGACAGCCTTTTTTTTTTTTTTAAAGGTTTTAATGATACCTTAATCATTTAAGGTAGATTTTAACTTATCACTACATTTGAGTATAATAAATAAAAGTTTTGTAAGTTAATTTACTGATATTAAATCATTATAACACAGCAAAAACTCCAGTGTTAATTGAACTCTCCTGGGAGTTTATTTGGCTCCAGACTCAAGAGTGTTAAAGTGTTAAAATATGAATGTTCAATTCAATCAAGATTGTTAAAGTTAATGAGCTAATTAAGTGATTAATTGAGTGATGATTGACCATTATCGAAGACACCTGATGTTAACAAGCAGAATCACTGAAGGAGAAAATATATATATTTTAAGACACCATTGTGGTGATCAGTGTTTGCTTTAGTTGGGCTCTTGACCCTTAAATCATTAACTTTAGAATTTGTTTGGCTGTTGTATCTGAGTTATGACTGCCAGATGAACAAAGAGAAAAGTTGATCAGGTGGTGTTGGTTATGTTTTGACATAATCATAATTTGGCCTGAATCACTGAACTCATTTAAAGTCTAATCTCTGATTTAAATGTATATTGTTAATTACAGCATCACTGTGATTCTACAGCATAAGATCCAGACTATTCAAAATAATCTAAAGTATTTCTTAAAAGTTGTTCTGATAAAACAAATAATTATTTTAGGCACACACAGACATCAAGAATCAGTGTATGAATCTCAACAATGGTGACAAACAGAATATTCAATTAGGGAAAGGAAATTAGTAAAACAATTCAGATCATAATTTATTCATACCGCAATGCATGATGGGAGCCATGAATGAGTTTTGATTGGTGGCACCCAGAATGCACTGCAACATGCTTTATTATTGTCACCATTGTTGAGATTCACAGGCTGATTATTGATGTCAGTGTGTCTACATAAAGTCATTTTCACATTTTTGATCAGAACAACTTTTAAGAATTATTTTGGATTATATTGAAAATGTTGAAAATCATTTGCTGTAGAATCACAGGCTGCTGTAATCAACAATATACGTTTAAGTCTGAGATTAGACTTTAAATGAATTCAGTGATTCAGGCAAATTACAATTATGTCAAAACATAACCAACACCACCTGATCAACTTTTCTCTTTGTTCATCTGGCAGTTATAACTCAGATACAACAGCCAAACAAAATCTAAAGTTAATGATTTAAGGGTCAAGAGCCCAACTAAAGCACACACTGATCTCCATAACGGTGTCTTAAAAAATAATATTTTCTCCTTTGGTGATTCTGCTTGCTAACATCAGGTGTCTTCAATAATGGTCAATCATCACTCAATGAATCACTTAATTATCTCATTAACTTTAACACTCATATTTTAACACTTTAACACTCTTGAGTCTGGAGTCATAAAAACTCCCAGGAGAGTTCAATTAACACTGGAGTTTTTGCTGTTGGACCTCAAGGTACATATATGTACCTTTTTGAGGGTCAAAAAGCATTAAAATGTACATATATGTACCGTTTCTTTTAAAGGTTGAGGTACAATATTGTACCCTTGAGGGTACAGCCCCAGTGACAAGCCATTGTACCCCTAAAGGTACAATTATGTACTTTATTTTCTGAGAGTGTGTATGCTCTGGGTATGAGGGTGTGGTCACCGTGGTGAGAAAAGCTTACTTTTGAGAAGATGTCGACGGCAACTGATACATTGCGATTTGCCACATTACACAAACAACCATATCTGCGACATTATAAGTGTTGGAACAACCGCATTTGCTACATTATTTATTTATTACACGTCTGTGTCTGTTTCTGCGGCGCCATTTCCCGTTCAACACATAGCCTAGGCTAAATGAAACCGAAAGATAAACAGAAATCCATTACTTACTGTCCATGAAAAACAACAATAGAAAGAAAAATAACATGTTTTGCATGTTAGAGCTGCGTAGAATCTTAATCAATAAAGATGATATATGGCCATTAGGCTATTCGTCCCGCAATCTCCGCTGTGTTTCAGAACCGCACAGCCGACTGACATGCGTCAATGTAGCCTATCACACACAAAAAAAGTCAACAGAGACGTTTTTGCCGACTGAGAATTGCGATTTTCTATATTTCTAACTATATTAATGACGATGAGGACTAGCTATCCTTGAGAGGAATTTAGGGACAAGCAAAACACTAGGCTACGTCGCTGCTGCAGTAACTTCTTCCTGGAATTTACGGAAGAGAAAAGGGTGCGTGCACGTCCTCTAGGGGAGAGAGGGCTGTTTTTGAGAAGTCGTGTTTCCCCCTACAATTAAATAACAGATGCTAGCATTGTCTTCAATGATGTTTAACATACGTAGCCTACCTCTGTTAAAATTTAGTTTAGGGTTTCATGACCCTAAAAGAATGGTAACAAAAAATAGTCATGTGACAATTTATATAATATATATGATAATTTGATTATCATATATATTATATAAATTGTCAATTAATTATATGATAATTTATATAATGTTTAATTACAGAAGTATGGCTATATTATGTCATCATACATACCTCAAACTCATCTCAAATGCGCGACGATTCCTCTGGATGTTGCAAATGAATAGCATGTTAATTCATGTGTGATATAAACGTTTATATGGACTTATTCCATTTATTTACAATATTACCCCTCCAAAGGTTTTGTTTTTGTTTGTTTGTTTGTTTGTTTGTTTGTTTGTTTTTTTGTGGTAAGAAAACTTTTTCGATGTCAACAACATAGCATGACATCCCCTTATGTCAATCATAATTGTTACTAGGTAACCAGCAATGGGAACGCCTGCTAGCGAACCATCACTACGGGCACTGACGACAAAAGTGAACGGGAGAACGAGACATTGTCAGATATTATTTACAGAGTTGTTAGAGTGTTTGGCAAACGGCTAGGGAATATGTTTAACGCTTTTGTTTTGTTCTGTGTGTGCTGGTGTCGTCTGGTTGGTAAGTTATTAATTTTTTTATGACTTCACTTCATGTACTTTTAGAAGCATCCGTTTAAAAGTCAGGATTGATTTACTGTTGTTTCAATAATAATAAAAAAAGGTTTTCAGTTTCTCATCACTTTAATATCTTTACAAAAGCAATTTTATTTATTAGTTTGATGTTTAATTTTGCTGAAGGAATACTAGGCCTACTACAAATGTAGGCGACCAAAACAAAGTTGATCTTCTTATAAAATTATAACATGCAAAGTTTATCTTCTTAAAAAATATAAGATGTTATCAAAATTTATTTATCTTAAGGCGCTTTATAACATTTCTTAACATAATGTTTAATATTCTCATGCAAATTAAAATAGTCCATGGCCCAATCAGTAAATATAACTTGTAAACTGAATAACATTAATCAGCTGATCCACAGATGAGTGTTTTAATGTTTCACTTCTGTTAGTACACAAAAACGAGTGCTCAAGAAACTTCATGTGACACTCAAAAAGAAGAATTGCTGTGTCCATTAATGAGGAACAAATAATTTCAGAACCACAAAAACAGCTTGACCTGTCGATGTATGAGTTCTGCAGTCTTGCAAATGCTCTTATTATACAATCAACAGCTTAGACCTAGATAAATAAGATATTTATTGTACATAGGGATGTATTATGAATTGGGGCCAATGCCGACGGGCCCTTGATTATCGAATGCTGTCCAGAAATGTATTTAATATGTGTGCCTCGGAGCCTTTTCTCAATTTGTCTCTATAATTTATTCAAAATTTCAATAACAGTTTTGTTTAAATTATACTGAACAGCCATATTGTGTCATTTTTGTGTCACAAGCCACAATCTGTCTGTTGGTCTGTTTTTTTCTTCTTTTATTTTGCAACTTTTTTTAATTTATACTGATGATCTTTCATTGTTATGTGACCCTGGACCACAAAACCAGTCACATGGGTCAATTTTTGGAAATTGAGATTCAGTCTCAAAGCTGAATTAAATAAGCTTTTCATTGATGTATGGTTTGTTTGGATAGGACAATATTTGGCGGAGATATTACTATTTGTAAATCTGGAATCTAAGGGTGCAAAAAATGTAAACATTGAGAAAATCGCCTTTAAAGTTGTCAATTTCTGTTCGCGATTGTGCTGCATTCACTCGCAAAAATAAATGTTTTATATATTTAGGGTAGGAGAATCTTACCCTAAATAGTTATCAATAGTTATCGTTGTCAGTATAGGCCTAGTTATCTTTGTAGATATAGTTATATTTGTAGATATAGTTCTTGGTGTGAACGGGCCTTTAGTCTGTGACAAAGTATATTTCTGTTTGTTTTCCAGATGTGACAGATGCAGTGAAGTCAGTGTCAGTGATGGAGGGAGATTCTGTCACTCTAAACACTGATGTTACTGAAACACAGAATTATTTGATGATACAGTGGACGTTTGGAAGCACTCTGTGGCGAGGGGGGCGTGGTTCCGCGAAGTCTGTAGCGGGAGAGAAAGGTGGGGGCCGAGCGGTGAGTAAGTAGGTCAAGTGCAGATGATGAACACCTGTGTCTGATTGCAGTAATTGGCGTGGAGAGACTGCATAAAGCCGGGGAGAGCGAGAGAGAGGAGAGAGAGTTTTGGACTGGGACTTCACGTGCGAGCTGATCAAGGAGAGAGATCATCAAAGACTGTGAAACTGTTTTATTGTTGTTGCTGTGCAGGAAGCACGGTGAACGCGCTGTTCGCGCACCTTTTGTTTATTTGTTTATTTTGAATAAAGTGAGTGTCCCAGTCAGCCGACCCCTGTCTTCTTCCTTCCTACATTACGAACCGTATTACAGTGGTGCCGAAACCCGGGAAGGAAGAAGATCATCTGCACTTGACCTACTTACTCACCGCTCGGCCCCCACCTTTCTCTCCCGCTACAGACTTCGCGGAACCACGCCCCCCTCGCCACACACTCGAATCGCTGAAGTCGACAGACTCACACAAACCAGCTCTACGTATGATGAGAGATTCAGAGACAGACTGAAACTGGATCAAACCGGATCTCTGACCATCACAAACATCAGAACCAATGACTCTGGACTTTATCAACTAACAATTCTCAGTGGAGAGACCAAATACAAGAGTTTCAATGTTACTGTCAATGGTCAGTTGACCATTATGGCGTAATTAACTGACCATTCTTCATTTGAAATATATCTTTGTCATTGCAATGTTCTAATCTTTCTATTCTTTTCAATATTCCTTACATCCACATCTTACGATATTGACTGCTTTAATTAAGATCAGAAGTGTGTGAGACTGACATCACAGTTATCTATCATAATCGGTGACTCAACACTCTTCTTCATCATCAGACAGATCATCAAGCTCAAATTGTGTGACGTCCAGCTGTGCTGTGAACAATTCATCCGTCAACCAGACTGATGATGCCAACATTACTGAACTCTATCAGCCAAGTTCAGGTACATCACTGATGATATTAGTGTGTATTTACAGAGCAGAATTCTGTTAGATGTGTTCAGGTAAATCAGTGTGATATTAGTTTTTCACTCTGAAATCCACTGTTAGTTCATAGTGGCCTGTGTAATGGAGCTAGTAAGAGTTGTGCAGGTAAACCTCACTCCCCTGATCTCAAGAAGCACACTAGCGATTGATGCTAAGCTGCGGTCTTTTGCCTCCCATGCCGTAGACCACGGTTCGAATCCCACTCGGAGCGGTTCAGTAGGACTGGTTTCACCTGATCGAAGTTAAAACCTAATACATATACATTGCATTGATGCAGTACATATGGGTTCATATTACATCAGCTCATGCATTCCCTGGGATTTATGGTTTATGGCTATTGGGGACAGGGCGTATTTGCTTGTTTTTGTATGTGAGTTTACAGGAATTGAGAACAGACCGCAGAGGAGCAACAGAGAATTGAATCCCGTGTCCGAGAGCCGTGTTGGGTGTGCCCTAGAAAACATTACATGATGAGAAAATAGATCATGGAGAAAGAATTACAATCACTAACATTTCTAGGAGAACTTAGACTAAAGACAGTGCTGAAGCCCTGAAGAGTAGAATTGCCTATATTAAAAAACCCTAGCTAATGTTATTTGGCTGAGCAAGGAAAGTGAGCATGCACACACACACACACACACACACACACACACACACACACACACACACACACACACACACACACACACACACACACACACACACACACACACACACACAGTAAAACTTGTGGATTCATTGCCTTCCCAATAGATGGTTGATCTTCCAATAACCCACAAAACCATCATGTTTTTTTTTTTTTTTTAGACCACATCCACTGTTGTGGTTTCACTGAAGCTGTGATCCGATTGGCTCTCTCTGCTCTGGTGGGCGTGGCTACTGTCGCTGTGCTGGTTTATGACATCAGATCTACAAGAAGTGAGCTGATCAGAGAAGAAGAGACCAGACATCACTGTCTCTGAGTCAAATCAGACCAACAGTGTGAATTGAGCAGAAGGTTTAGTTCCAGATATGTATAAAGCAGATATAAAGCAAACTTACATTGATTCTCTGCACAATTCCTGTTCCTTGCACAGCTATTTATCAACAGATTGTTTTTCAGCGTTCTCCTGTCCACATTTATAACGTCACAAAACAACATAGTTCAAGCAGTTGTGTGTGGATATTCACTGAATGCACGTGATACACTATCAGCTCAGTTTGTGAGGCGAAGTGAAACTGTTTGTAAAAGAGTCCAGCTTGTAAGGTCAATAGGGGAAAAGAAACCTCATATTTCATATTTTAGCCTACATGTCCAAACCGGTTTTAATTCAATCTACTTTAAGGAAACAAGTCTGATGAATAAGATTTAAGCAAACTCCTATTTTTCAACATCAATTATTATAACGCAGAAGATGCTGCTTTGGCTCCCCGTTATGACTGAATATGCAAACACACTCTGTTTTTACATCGGGTCAGTGCATGTTGTAGGTCAATGAGAGTCTATTATATGTGGAGCTCCGGCAGTGTCATTTGTATTAGGAGAAACATATGACTGTTCGTCATTACAGTACTATACAATATTGAATAGCAGACAAGATCCTTACATCACTGTTAATGTTTTTTGGATTGAGACTTTATGTTTATGTCTTGGTTAATCTGTGCAAATACTGTATAGATCTAGACCAGAGTGTGGACCACTGGACCAGTGGATCTAGACAACTCGAATTCTATAAAATATTTAACCTACTAATTAAGATAAAATGCTGTTTTTGTCTTTACTGGTTGTTGCATATGTTATGATGTTTGAACAATAGTGTGAATAAGGCCCTGTTTACAAGAGAACGCTCGCGTGTGAAAACGTAAAAATATTTTATCAGATGTGCCTTTCGGCGGCCCTTGTCTCAAATGGCGCACTTCATGCGGACTTTTGGTCTCATGGACTTGAATTGCGCGTGCTCGCTGAGTCTACGAGTCCGTAGGCCGTCCCATTCAGCATTTTACCGCTCTGAAGTGTGCTCAGCAGCGCCCCCTTTGTACCCTTGAAGCGGTCTTCCACGAAGCCCGCATAGAAGCAGGCTTCACGCACTTTAACTACGGTACCCAGGCAGGAATCCTAGAGAAAGGCCAATCAGACAACAGATGGGAGGAGATTTCACTCAAAGATAATTGTTGACATGGCTGAGAAAAAAATATAACGTTTTTTATGCACTAAATTTACATTTTACCAGTTGTTACCTACAGTTTATACAAACATTATGGCCATCGACCAGTGGTTGATGTCTCAAACATAATAATAGCGTGTTTAATAATACGTCAATCACATTATGATTCATTAAATAAATAGAAATGAATGGCAGGGCTTTACTGAGTCATATGTAAACATAGTATGAATATTGAAACCTGTAAATTGAAAAAAATGTTTAAATTATGTTTTAAAATTGTAATCTTAGTTCAAATGGAACATTATGTATTATTATGTACAACTGTATACATCATCTAAATAATATATCTATTGTCTAATGCCCAGGTGATATGCACAATATCAAAATATAGAACTGTAAAAGCAGGCTGTGTAGTTGACATGCAGATAAAGATGTCGGAGCGCAAAAATGTAATTTCTCCTGTCCAACAACAACCAGGCCGTTATTTCCGGCATGCCGATCGAGTCTGTTCCAAAAAAAACTCTCAATGCGCCCTCGTGGACTCGCGCCAAGGGCCCTATTCACCTTATTCCGGAAGTAGCACTGGGTGGCGCCATCCGCGTAATCTCACTTCCTGGTTTAGCTACTTAGCGCTTTGTTTGCCCTGGTCCAATCTGTTATCTGTCTTAGTTTAATTTAATTGCCTTCCAATTTAAAGAAATTAGAGATGGCCAGTGTTAACTGTGCAGTCCGTGGCTGCCATAACAGCTGGAGAAAAAGAAATTTGACGCTGTCTCAGCTTTGTTATGAGCATCAAAAGAAGAGATCTGAATGTTGTGGGCCAGCATTTACTCTGCACCAAAATGCGTTGGCCTATGGTTATTAACAACTGCTGCAACATACTAAAGTACATTTCACTTGAAGCTTTTGAAACAATGCCTCAATCTTATTATTTAATAGCTTTCTAATAGCTATTACTTAGTTATGAAGATGTGCACAAACACTACTACATGTAGAGTTTGAAACATTATTACACCACAGTTTGTTTGCTTAATAACCAGATACATTTGCAGTGTATAGCCAACAGATGAGAAAAAAAATAGCCACGAACTGGTGTAGAAAGAAAGTAGAGCCTCAACTAGATGAACAAGAGGGTAACGTTAGCTTAGCTAACTGCTAGCTGCAATTTCTTATGGTTTAATCTCTAACACAAGTAATGGCTGTAAAATAAATGCAGCGACTGAATTCTAGAGGACCATAGCTTTCAAACAAGGTATAGCATGTGGATGTGTCCTGTAGTGAGACCATTACAACATTAGATGTTTGTGGCTAATGTAGGCTAAACACTACACATCGGCCGGGCTGCGATCAGACAGGCAGACGGGTCATATAAACACCTAAAAGTCGTTTAAAATTACCCCGAGAAACAGTGCATTGCTGTGCTGTTGGTACACACGTACATAGCACTTTTGGCTTAACAAATTAGCTTTGTTATGTGACATTTTATCAGTGAGACTTCTCTGCAGTTCTCCTCGAAATTGAATGAGGGTCTGCTAAACCGGAAGTTGGTTTACAACGGAAGTACTGGACAGAAGTAAAAGTGGGCGGGGCGGAATAAGGTGAATAGGTCTGCACTACATGACGTCACCAAAGTGTGGACTCTGAGGAAGTCCACAAGTCCGGACTGTGCCATTTGGGACAGGGCCGGCGACGGCGTTTTCGGGGCTTAAAAACGCAAAAAAGTGAAACCACCCTCCAGAGTGGAAATCTTAAAAACGCTCCACCGTCGCGTTTCCATCTAAACGGTAAAAACGCAAAAGTCTGCTAGACAGTGAAGGCACCGATCAGTGCTTCACATTGCCACCTAGCCGCCTGGAGTGCATACTACATTGAATTTCACACACTTTTGCGTCACCATATGCACGCAGATTTCCCCCCGATAACGCTCGTCTAAACGCAGAATAAAAAGTGATCACTTTTGCGGTTTCTCTTCAGATCGTTTCCGTGTAAACGTAGCCTAAATAATGCTTTGACGACAAAATAACTAAGAACTACTTACTAAATAAAAACAGCAAAATAAGACATAGGCCTACTTACTGTGACTGCAACATCATGACAGAAAGTTTGAACACTGGCATAATCCACTTTTACAGCAGCTGTTTAAAAATTAAAAAAAATAAAAAATAACCAACAACCTTATAACCAAACATAAACACCGTGTTAATTATTTTGCCAGCCAAAATATGCAGAAAGAGGGGAAGAGCAGGAAGGAGACAAAATGATGGGCAGAATAAGCAGTTTATTAAATAATCGTATTTGTCTTTATGCCACAAACACATGCAGAGGTTGAGGATCTTTAGATCATTAATCCCCCCTCCCTCTCTATATTATTTATAAAAGCATTTGGAACATGCATTGATTGAAAAAGAAAGCCGTCCTTCATAATCCTGATCACAAGCATGCTTTGAAAAGCTCAGGTAATCCTCAGGAACTCTTCCCTTCTACATGTCTTTAAATTGACAGGTCTCTTATGTCATACCAGCGCAGGTTAAAGAGTAATACACTGATAATATACTGTCATCTTACAAGATAAGTGATCAGACAAAGCAAATACATTCTCACTTTATTGAACCAAGTAATGTAATAATCTGGAAACATGCCGCCAGCTTTCTCATTAAATCAGCTTTATATTTGCTCTGGGCTTCGAGTTAGTTTACGTGTTTTAGCGCAGCGCGTCTTTGTTGCACGTCACCACATAGGCTCACTATTGGTTGACGCTTGTCATGTGTGTGATGCGTGATGACGTGCAACATAGACGCGCTATGCTTAAACACTACGTAAACTAACTCGAGGCCCAGAGAGAAGGAAATGAATGGTAGAATAAAGTCGGTATTTTTGTTTGTTTTTGCGCACAAAAAGTATTCCCGTCACTTTATAAACTTAAGATTGAGCAACTGTAGTCACTTGGACTATATTAACGATCTCTTTAATAACTTTTCTGGGCCAGCAAGTTTCATTCCTTTAGAAGCCTATGGAGGAGTGATCCAGCACTAAGATTTCATCAAAAATATCTTAATTTGAGTTCCGAAGATGAACGAAGGTCTTACGCGGTTGGAACAACATGAAGGTGAGTAATTACTGACAATTTTCATTTTTGGGTGAACTAACCCTTTAATAAAGCCTGAACCTCGTCGTCAGTCCATCGGTTTAATTTTTTAAACTCCATTGTTGAATCGAATAGCAAACAACTGTTACTGCACGCACCACAACAGATTTTAAAAAAATGGTGGTTGAAATAAAATGCTGTGTGGTGTCAACCAATCGAAATGTGGCATGTACTCAACCAATCAGCATGTTCAGTGCCCAAGTCCCACCCCTGAAAGTTTCTGAACTTTGAATAAAAGTACTTTCCCACTAGCAGGGGCTTTCAGAGGGGGAAATATTTACCCGGAACTTCATTTAGACCCTGGTTCCTGTGGTGGAAACACGAGTACCACCCCAAAGTCCCTAGTTCCTGCGGTGGAAACGTGGCTTAGGTTTCCTTTGACCAGCGTTTCCAAACCCTTTTCCTGGAGGCACGGCAACACATTTCAAATTACATTACACATTTTTAACTGAAATTAGATCATTGGATCCATCAGAAGCAAAAGTTTGCCTACTAGATAAGCAAATTGAACAAATCAGGGGTGTGTTTCCCAAAAGCATTGTTAGCAAACTATCGTCACAAGTTTAATTGAATTGTGTAGGTAATGACATAACTTGCTTTGGGAAACGCACCCCAGATGTTTTGAACTAGTGTCTATACATAAGGATTGTAAAAAAGATTTTGGCTTTCAGAAACAAAGCTAAACATCAAACATTACCTTGATACAGAAACACTGCTGTGGTAACCCTTACAAAATGAACATATATAATCCCTATGAATGATCAATATTAAATGGTACAGAATAATATATTGTGTTAATATAGTACAATATATTGAATAATACATAAGGAATTGCCGAATCTTATATTCAGTAATACACTTCACAATATACAGATGTATATTTGATCAGATTTGGTACTACATGCGTAATATATTGCAGAGATATTAATTCATGCAGCATAAACAAAGAGAAATATGTAATGCAATATAAAAATCTTACATTTTCAATGGCACAAACACACCTGATATGATAAGAAAATTACAGCATAATTTGCCCTTCATTTGCATTATATCTTTATAATTTTAAACATTATTTTATAAAAGCAAAGAGTGCCATAGAAGTGCTGCACAGGGTGTAAAATCTCAGTGCTCTTTGGTTGTTTGGGATAATTAAGCTCCAAGAACACCCCAAGGAACTCGAATTTTGTTGAAAAAGTTAAAAAGCCTTTATTTTATTCATGGCTTAAACATTAAAATTGGTGACTGGTACACCTACGCTTTTTACATGCTGCAACGAGGTGTACCACCAATATTAATTTGCTATTATTTTCAATATTCCTTAAATCTAAGATATGATCTTGACTGCTTTAGTAATATTTTATAAATGCATCTAATCAGGGGCGGCCTTAAGCATCTGAGGGCACGTTTCAATAACTAATATGGGGCCCTACCCACATAAAACATAAACATAATAGAGCAGAAAAAGACGGTTTACAAGTCTGAGAGCGCGGAATAGAAACTCGTGGGTACGGTTTATTAATCCGTGGATGATGCTGGACCAAAGAAAGAGGTAACTTTTGGAAGACTGAATAAAGCTTTTCTTTTGTTGTCTGATATCATTCGTTTTTCAGCACCACTGGCATATGTACGTTTCATTTCCTATTCAAATTATTTTCCTGCAAAAAAAAACAAACAAACGTTTTAACCTTAAGGCAAAAAAGGCAAAGTATAAACACAAACTACCGGTATTAAATTTACTTCAGATCACCTGACCGTTCGCGGGGGTGGTAAACGTCGCCATGGTAACCGCGGCGCGACTCGAGTTCGACCAATCAAAGACGTCAGTGTTTTGCTTAGAATTATGGGTAGTGTAGTATTTCTCCAGAAGATCGCAAATAACAAGGTTGATGAGCAGAAACTTTCGTTTCACAACCTCGTAGCTCATTATGGCTGAAAATAAATATTCTACGGAGAAAATGAATGGGATTTTGCTGGTCTGTTGGGGGCCCCCCTTGGAGGGCGGGGCCTGTTTCAAAATTGGTGACTGGTACACCTACGCTTTTTACATGCTGCAACGAGGTGTACCACCAATATTAATTTGCTATTATTTTCAATATTCCTTAAATCTAAGATATGATCTTGACTGCTTTAGTAATATTTTATAAATGCATCTAATATAAATTAGTCAGCACTGATCTGTGTGTTTAACTGCAACCCAATCTTCATCATCAGAAAGATCGTCAAGCTCAAATAATGTGTCATCCAGCAACAATTCAACCGTCAACCAGACTGAGGATGATAACATTACTGAACTATCAGCCAAGTTCAGGTACATCGTTGGGTATGGGGCACATTTGCTTGCATTTCTTGTGTGATTTCACTGGAACAGAAAATTGGCAGCAGACAGAGAAGTTAATTGCGCGTGTGTGTGTTTGTGTAGTGCCATATGCTGCACTACTAGAGAGCATTAACACTCAAGGCAAAAATCATCATAGATAAAGAATTACACAGATTCCTGGGGAGCCATTTAAAGAGTATATAATTGCTTCTGTTAATCGTGCAATCTTAGCTTATGTTATTTGACTAAGCGAGGAAACTGTGTATAAAAACTTTCCAGTGGATGCCCGAGCTCTTAATAATAACTCACAAAACCAGCACCTATAGGAGTATATGGAAGAGTCCTACATTCATTGTTTTTCTTTTCAGACCATATCCACTGTTGTAGTTTCACTGAAGCTGTGATCCGATTAGTCCTCTCTGCTCTGGTGGGCGTGGCTACTGTTGCTGTGCTGGTTTATGATCTACAAGAAGTAAGATGATCAGAGAAGAAGAGACCAGACATCACTGTCAGACCTCTGGAGTCAAATCAGACCAACAGTGTGAATTGAGCAGAAGGTTTAGTTCCAGATATAAAGCAAAACATACATTGCTCTGCACCTTTCCTGTTCCTTGCGCAGCTATTTATTTATTAACAGATACATTTTCTCTGTTCTCCTGTCCACATTTATAACATCACAAAACAATCTAGTTCAAACAGCAGTTGTGCGTGAACATGTGATTCACTGAATGCACGTGATACACTATCAGCTCAGTTTATGAGGCAAAGAGAAACCTTTGGTCTCAGTTATTCACATCTGTACATCTGTGGTTTGATCTGATGGCTGGACAAACTGTTTGTGAGAGAGTCCAGCTACACTCTTAAAAATAATGTGACCGGCTTGGAGATTTCAGAAAAATGCCTCTCAGCGGCAGCGGAGCGAAGGAGTGTGAATTTATATATTTTTACGCTGGTAAGTTGTCATGTGTCAACCCAAAGCAGGGAATTTACCTCATTTAATGCTTAAAATACCAACAGATGTCCAATCTGATGTGAACTATTTGAAAAGTTTAAATAAATTGCCTTCCGAGTGTTTAATAATAATTATTGGCAGGGACTCGAAATTGGCCACAACACCTATGTTCTCATTCACCGTGTGCTTTTAGAGTTCTGTGTGTTTGCGAATCCTTTCATTATTACCAACAAAGTGTAAACCCGGTGTAAATAAGAGATTCATTGTGCAGTGTAGACTGCTTTTTTGATTATAGCGGGAGTTTCGCAGGAGTGTAGATCTCAGTGAACAGGAGCTGAACGTAGCATAAGCTTATAAATGGAGCATTCTTTGCTCGCTTTCTGTTTACCCATTTACAATTTGAATAAAAGTTTTGTTGGACACTGCAAAGTGTCCGGATTTACAGCTGTATTTAAATGCAGGATTGAATCTGAAACTGCAATGATTGACAGTGATATAACCATAGCAACAGACCAGGCAAAATAATCTGATACTGTATGTCAAAATAGATCTGTGCATCAATTCTTAGAGTGTAAATGCAAAACAGTAGACCTGCCAATTGTTCTATATAATGTGTTTTTGTCCATTTAATTACAAATTTTTCACTTGATTTTTTTTTATTAAATTTTAACGTAAAAAAAAATTGAAGGGTACATTATTTAAACGTATTATTAGAATTATCATCATCATGAATAAACTAATTTAATTAAATTAATATTTAATACAATATAGTAAAATAAAACGAGCCTAGCTGCAATGTATATTAGTGTCAAACACTGCAAACCTATCAGAACTAGATTACTGTAATGCATTAGTGGATGAATGTCCTGCAGGTTTAGCTGTGCTTGTATGAACATTAGCCCGGTTCTGCCAAAACTACATTGGCTGCCTATTATGTATCAATTGTTTTGTGACATCACTGTGAATGTACGGGTGGGCATCTTATCTCATTAACTTACACCCTCCAGCACAAGCACGTCATGATCTTTCTCTTGCTTCCCAGAAGTTCCTGGATCATCTGACAATACAGAGATGATGATAAAAAATATGAAGAGAGAAATAAACAGTGTTGCTACATACAGCTCAGCTGTACAATCTTAAAGAAGACATAAACAGACTCGGACTGTAAAATCAGCTCTCTGAGAACTCAGATCATATTTCTACAACATGAATTGCTACAGATGTTTGTCCTCAAAAATCTTGAACAAAATTAATAGAGTAGATACTGATACTTCAATTAGACCTCATGTTGGCTTCAGAAGTTTTGTCCATTTTAAAGATTGACAGATGTGAATGTGAACTGCTCCTGTTGGGCTTTATTTTGTTATAATTACCAGCTGACTGTACATTTTCCCTTATTTAGAACAGACACTGAAGAAATAATTATGTTGACTTGAGAAAGCCAAACTTCAAGCATTTAACACTTCTCAAGCCAACATCAATGTTTGACTTGACAAACTTATTTATATAGTTATACTTGTTATTATACAATGTACAATAAGAAGAAACTATAATCACAGTGTATGATTTTATCTGACCTGTATACAAATCCACTCACTGGATTAAGTGGGATCGAAAAGTCTGAGACCATTAGTGAAAATGTGTCTTTCCCTTTTCTTTTTTTTTTTTTTTTTTTAAATGTAATAATAAAAAAAAAAAATCCTTTTATTAGAAGGACTTTTTAAAAATCTTGAAACTAATCACATAATCTGGAACTCTGTTCGACCAATCAGATTCAAGGACTGGAACTGCTGCAAAAATAAATATAGTTGTTATAATAAATGTTGTTCTACTCACCAGGTTCGAGCACATTGAATCTCCTGAATGTGGTCTTTTCTTCGTTGATGATCTGTAGTTTATAATGTCCATATTCTGTGTTCTTGTTGTTTGTGATGGTCAGAGATCCAGTCTTCTCATCCAGCTTCAGTTTGTTTTTGAATCTCTTAGTAATAGAAAGTGTAGGCCTACTTGATTCAGCTGTACTTGATTCAGCTCTAGCAACGAGACAGTTTTCAGCTCCAAACGTCCACAGTATCAGAACACCTGGCTGGATTTTAACACCAGTCTCGAGAAGGACATCTCCCTCAGCCTCTAATTTCGTCTCAGCTTCATGTCACAGCAGAGCACAGAAACAGAGAGTTGCAGAAGAAAAAAGTGTGAAAGAATTTAGTTTGTAGTTTCTACATCAGATGCATTTAGATGACTCTTTAACCTATTTTGGCATGTTTGGAGATAGCCAAAGGCACTTAGTTATCCATGAACTAATCTCTACACGATTATATTACCTAAATACACAAAATATGATGTAGTAATTTCATGTTTTAGCCATGACATGATGGATTTATTGCCATAAAACTCTTTGACTATATGTGATTCATGATCATTCCTATTTTTCTTCATTATTTATGCAATATCACACCCTAATTAATTTGACCCGATTTTTTAAAGGGGTGGTAAAATGCCTTTTTTCGAAGACTTGATTGTGTTTGTGCGGTTCACTGTAACGTGTTCATGCTTCGTTTTTAAAAATGCGCATTATTTTTCACATATTTAACCATTATTCTACACTGCTCTGTCCCTCCTTGTAAAAACGGTTGGATGATTTCCGTGTTCTATGAACCATAACTTGCTCAATTTTCTACCGATTTTCAAACGGTTTGGTTTGTTATAAATGTCAGAGATGTAGCTATGACACTGCATACATATGAATAATTATAACATACATGTTCAAGCATTCGGAATTATAGCCACGTTAATAACGTTTGTAAGAAACCAAACCGTTTGTAAATCCGTCCAGATTTCAGCGAGATAAGAGGACTAACACCAATGTTTGTCTTGACAAACTTATTAATATAGTTATACTTGTTATTATACAATGTACAATAAGAAGAAACTATAATCACAGTGTATGATTTTATCTGACCTGTATAACAATCCACTCACTGGATTAAGTGGGATCCAGAAGTCTGAGACCATTAGTGAAAATGTGTCTTTTGCTTTATTTAAAATTAGTTTTTTTTTAAATGTAATTTAAAAAATCCTTTTATTAGAAGAACTTTTTCAAAATCTTAAAACTAATCAGATAATCTGGAACTATTGGAACTCTGTTCGACCAATCAGATTCAAGGACTGGAGCTGCTGTAAAAATAAATATAGTTATAAATGTTGTTCTACTCACCAGGGGCGAGCACGATGAATCTCCTGAATGTGGTCTGTTCATTTTTGATGATCTGTAGCTTATAATGTCCATATTCTGTGTTCTTGTTGTTTTTGATGGTCAGAGATCCAGTCTTCTCATCCAGCTCCAGTATGTTTTTGAATCTCTTAGTAATAGAAAGTGTAGGCCTACTTGATTCATCTGTACTTAATTCAGCTCTAGCAACGAGGCAGTTTTTGAGTCCAAACGTCCACAGTATCAGAACACCGGGCTGGATTACAACACCAGTCTCGAGAAGGACATCTCCCTTAGCCACTGATTTCTCCTCGGCTTCATGTCACAGCAGAGCACAGAAACAGAGAGTTGCAGAAGAAAAAAGTGTGAAAGAATTTAGTTTGTAGTTTCTACATCAGATGCATTTAGGTGACTCTTTAACCTATTTTGGCATGTTTGGAGATAGCCAAAGGCACTTAGTTATCCATGAACTAATCTCTACACGATTATATTACCTAAATACACAAAATATGATGTAGTAATTTCATGTTTAAGCCATGACATGATGGATTTATTGCCATAAAACTCTTTGACTATATGTAATTCATGATCATTCCTATTTTTCTACATTATTCATGCAATATTACACTGTCATCCTGTCCTCGAATCGTTAATTTGACGCAAAACTTTTTTTTTTTTTAGTGTTCATCAGAGAGGTCCAAGACCCTAGGGCTTTTGTTGCACTTGAACCACGAAAATGACTGGATTCAAGGAGTTTTGTGATTTTTAATTTGACATTTTAAAAAGTAACAAATATTTCTCTCATGGGTCAATTTAACCCCTTAGGAATGAATGGAATGTGAGGATTGCTTCAGTTTACATGGAAAACAGTAATAAAGTGAGTATTTGCTTTATAGGCCTAACCTGAAAAAATGGCACCATCTGATAAAAAATTGTAAAAATGTCAATTTTGAAGCCTTGCCAACAGAATGAAAGCCTATTAAAAAAGATTGCATCATTTTATAGTTAAACGGCACAGGGATTAAAAAATGCAGTTTTAATGGGTTTCAATGGGGCCATTTTTTTCCAAAAGGTCCTGAGAGGAAGTATTTTGTGTAACTAGTGCAAAATAGATTTTAAGGAAATGGTGATGAAATAGTAAAATTCCAATAAAAATACACACCCGTGGCAAATTTTGATAAAAAAACACAGGCAAAGTGATAAAAAAAAAAAAAAACCCTGAAAAGGACAAAAATGTCCTTAAGGATGCACAAGGGTTAAGCACATTCTTTCAACTTCAATTCAAAATAACTCACAATTGTCATGCATGCATAACTCTTTCAATTTAGCACAAAATATCTTACATTGGGTGTCTTTGCCGACCTCTTGTGGAAAAAAAACCCCAATATAACATATTTTATGACTCTTGCCACTAGATGGCCTTATAGGTCTATTTGGAGCAAATGAGCTGTATTTGCTGGGTTCTAAAGTCAGTTCGCTTCAGTATGCATTCAGATCATTTTTTGGTGAAGGTTTAGCATTTTTCGTTTGATTTTTTTTTTTTGTGTGCATTTTTAGGTTTTCTGCTTCGGCATATTATAGAGCCAATTGGATAAATTATGCAATGATCATTTTGTGGGTTTGTTGGTATGGATGTCTAAGTGTGGTTTGTATGTGTGTAATAAAATAAAAAGTGTGTTTGTGTGCTTGTAATATTTGAGAGAGAAAAACTGCAAATCGAAAATTCAATCACTGTGCTCACCAGTGAAGTTTTGCTGGCATCCAATGGGGAAAGTCTGGTACTGCGCCCAAACTAAATCTTACTGAAAGCTCATTTTTTGAGATATCATCCTCAAATTCGGAACACAACCTGTTTAGATTTATGGCTTTGAATTTATATCAGTTTTAGAGTTCCAAATGTTTCATAAAATATATATTTTATATAAAATATTGATTATAATGTTCATAAATATTTTTTTACTCATTAACTCATTTTTTTGGTTGCACTTTTTTCAATTTTTTGACTTCAACAACAATCTGCCAAGGGTCTTCTTTAAAATGAGACCAAACTTAAGTATTTGCTCCCAAGCATAACATTTTTATGAGAGTTTTTTGACTTGGACATTTTTGTCCCTTTTGGACCTATGAGTAAGTTTTTTTTTTTTTTTGTTAATGTTAACTGCATGAATTTTGAGTTATTATAGAGCCAGTTGGATAAATTATGCAATGATAATTGTGTGCGTGTGTTGGTATGGATGTCAGAGTTGGGTTGGTATGTGTGTTATAAAAAAAAATGTGTTTGTGTGCATGTGTGTGTTTGTAATATTGAGAGAGAAAAAATCAACTGCAAATAACAAAGCCAATCACTGTGTTCACCAGTGGAGTTTTGCTGGGATCCATTGGGGAAAGTTTGGTACTGTGCCCTAACAAAATATTACTGAAAGCTCATTTTTTGAGATATCAACCTCAAATTTGGAACACAACTTATTTAGATTTATGGCTTTGATTTTCTAGCCGTTTTAGAGTTCAACTTGTTTCATAAAATATATATTTTATATAAAATAATA
Organism: Abramis brama; assembly: GCA_022829085.1. Taxonomy (NCBI): domain Eukaryota; kingdom Metazoa; phylum Chordata; class Actinopteri; order Cypriniformes; family Leuciscidae; genus Abramis; species Abramis brama. The sequence goes on along the minus strand of CM040773.1, from coordinate 27,299,572 downwards.
TTCATAAATAATTTTCATAAACTTAAACCTATATAACTTTTTTGGGGATTTACTTATAAAAAAAATGTAACTTAAGCAATAATCTGCCAGGGGTATTCTTTAAAATGATACCAAAATGTGACCGTTTTTTGACATGGACATTTTTGTCCTCTTTGGACCTATGAGTAACTTTTTTAAATTGATGCACAAGGGTTAAACGCTACTATAGCATAAACAAAGCTCGTTGTTGTCTAGCTTGTATAAATTATAATACTTACCCACTTGCTTTTTTAGCTTAGAGATCGTGCAGTTATAGTAAATCACTACAACCAGAACCAGCAGAACAACAACAGCTATTCCTCCTATTTCACCTAGAGACAGACCCGGATCTGGAACAGATAAAGAGAGATAAAGTCATTAATTTTGGTCTGATTCAGTTTGAAGTTGAACATTTCTCTGTGTGAATCATATTATTATGAGAAGGCTAAATTAGTTACCATGATGATTTTCTGACATAAGCTACCATTCAAAAGTGGGGGGGGGGGGGGGGGGGGGGGCACAGCCCTCTCCTCGGACAGCACGTCATATACACTTATTTGTGAGAACTTGTGAAATCTCATATACCCATTTATTATATCTGACTTATTTGTAAGTGTGAACTCGTGAAATCTCAATTCTCCAGCTGCAGTCGTCTTTGTTGTAAACTAATTTAAATCAAGCGCTCTTTGGTGACGTGGGTGATTACGTAACCGCAGATCATCTGTCCATCATCGATTAAAGCCCGCCCTGGCAATTTGATTGGCTCGGCCTTTTGGGAGCCGAGCATAATTACTCCTCAACGGATTGAGTCCAGACCGAACTTCCTGACCAAAAAATGTTGTGGGCGGGGTTCGGGCTGGCACCCAGGCTACTGATTTGATGCTCAAGAAAGATTTCTGATTATTATTGTCACGGTGTGTTGCAGGCAGAAGAAGACGAAGGAGAATCAGAAAGTCCAATGCAAACTTTTACTCACAATATAAATCATTCAGGTACATAGCCCAACACCCAACGCAAAACGTCGTCAAACTATGCTTAATCGTTTGTGCTCCGTTTGTGCTGGTTTGTGCTGTAAAAATTTTCGTTTGTGCTGTTTCGTTTTTTTAGATATTTAAATAATATTTTTAGGCCATTCTGAGGTCACTCAGAATATTTAATCACGACACGGAGGCGCGGGCGCATGAACTGGAGCTGATCTCATAAATTAACTGAAACTCATAAGGTAGCCTACTTGCCTCACAGACCTGAGATATAGAAAGCATGAAATGTCTACTTTTAAACAGAACAATTCAAAACAAAGAGAACTGACTGTTCTCTGCTTATGTACTAGGCTAATTCGTATAAAATGTGCATTTCTCTCTGGCGCGTTCACTAGGCCTACTGCGAAGATCGAGTCAGCATCGTCAACTTCATCTTTGCACAGAAAACGTACTCGGTTACTAACGTAACCTCAGTTCTCTCTAGAAGAGGGCACGAGTACTGCGTAATATCTTACGCTAGGGGAAAATCTCTTTTCCGTGAGATATTGAAGCCAAAAAATTATCCTTAATTTTGTAATAATGCAAAACACGTTGCGGCAGCATGCAGACCTAGGCGAGACAGCTCGCGCGCCCATTGGCTGCCCTGCGGCAACTGCAGCAGCCTATGAGAGAGGCCCCTCATGACATTGTGTCCAGTCACGTTCCGCCGAAACGAGTGTGGCTTAGGCTTATAAATATAGCTCGATAGGCTGATCGAATCTGGTTTTTCATTGCTGAAGTGAACCTGAGCATGATGCATGCACGGCAAAATATGCAGTACTCGTTCCCTCTTCTAGAGAGAACCGAGGTTACGTTAGTAACCGAGTACGTTCTCTTACGAGAGGTCTCTCGTACTGCGTAATATCTTACGCTAGGGGAACACAATGCAAAACGCTGTGCGTGTTGAGATCCAACACCAAAATCCCAAGGGCAGGTGCCCGGGGCTCATATAGTGCATGATCACCAGGGACTCGCAGAGGGTCTGGGAAAGAGGGGCTAGAACAGCATAATTTCCGTAATAAGTAGCGTCCTATTAGGAGGCAATTATATCAAGTGTTCCACACAGTCAGGGCGAAAACTCGGCCTGAACTGATGAATAATAAGGGTCCTATTAGACCGAAAAACAGCTTAGCCTGCAAGGCGGGAACTTCTAGGTTATAGAACCTAATAAATGTAGACGATAAATGTTGTTCCTGGACAGTCTGTCTGGTCCTACGTTCAGGTGGCCTGGCAGGTGCGCTGCTCTCAGCGAGCGCAGGTTGTGCTGGGCCCAGACCAGGAGGCGCTCCGTCAGCCTGTAAAGGTTTCGGGACCTGATACCTCCTTGGCGATTTATGTAGGCCACCACCGTCATGTTGTCTGAACGGACCAAGACGTGGTGACCTCTTATCTGGGAACAAAAACACCTCAGCGCATTGTCGACTGCCATCATCTCCAGGCAGTTGATGTGTAGAAGCTTTTCCCGTTCTGACCACTGGCCGATAAACGGTCTGCCCTTAAGCAGCGCTCCCCATCCTGAGGTGGAGACGTCTGTAGACACCACCTTCACACTCAAGGAAGTCCCCAGGTTTACACCTGACCGGTACCAGTCGGTCGCTCTCCAAGATTTCAGAGCTAAGACGTATTTCTGATCGACCTTGAGGCAAAAAAGACCGGAGGTCCACGCTCGGCGCGGTACTCGCGCTTTTAGCCAGAACTGTAGTGGCCGCATGCGAAGCAGACCCAGCTGGAGTATTGATGATGCTGAGGCCATGAGACCCAGCATCCTTTGAAACTTTCTGAGCGGGACTACAGTGCCGCAGCAGAAGGTTTTCATCATGCGCTGAATATCCAGTCTGCGCTGCAGCGATAGCTGTGCTGTCATAGACAGCGAGTCCAGTTCTGTGCCCAGAAAAGATATTCTCTGACTGGGAAACAGTGAACTCTTCGCCCAATTTACTTTGAGACCCAGATCCTCGAGATATTCGAGTAATATGGTCCTGTGTTCTATGAGCTCTGAGTGTGATTGTTACGACCACTAGGGGTCAGCCGTAACAGGAAAAGGAATGAGTCTTACCACAAGAGAGATATCAAAAATAACATGGTTTATTTCCAAAAGGGTTTTAGCGTCAGGGGCAGACAAGGCCAAAATAACAAACAAAAACAATCTTTTGTATAACCTCTACAATTCCTAAAAGAAAAGAAAAGAAAATACAATTTAAACTTACCTATCTCCCTAAACCAAAAACAATGTGAAAAGATGAACAAAATAAAATGGCATCAAACCCCCTACCTCCCTATATTTGGCAAAACAAATATATATAATATTTACAGGAAATTAATTAACAAGTCCGTAGCAAACAATGCAAAACAAAATCCAAAATCGTAGTCAAACAGGCGTGGGTCAGTTAACAAGGATAAACAGAGGTTCAAAATCACAGTCACAATCTCAAAATATCACTCACAAACTCTCTCAAACAATAGCAAAGTGGTAACAGTCAACAAAGGCACAATAGTCGCCCCGTGTTGAGTGTTTGGGGCGGTCCTTATATCTGGATCAGGTGTGGAGGAGAACCAATCGCAGCGTCCAACTAATTATCACCAGATACCGCCCACCTGCAACACAAACAAGCACATGCACATACGCAGACAATCCACAGGACAGAATGGAATCAATGAGCAAATGACAAATGACTCCGGCTCATAACCGTGATCAAGCTAGAACCAGCCAATCGTCCAAGTAATTCAGCACTCGCATTCCCCGGAGTTTCAGGGGTGCGAGCGCCGCAACTGTACGGGAATGTACAGGTTGCAAGGGACAAGCCAAATGGCAGGACTTTGTATTGATATGCCTGGCCCTCGAAGGCGAATCTCAAAAATCGCCTGTGACGTGACGCTATTTGTATTTGAAAATACGCGTCCTTCAGATCTATCGACATAAACCAGTCCCCTTGGTGAATTTGCGAGAGGATTTTCCTGGTTGTGAGCATTTTGAACATGCGCTTTGAAAGCACTTTGTTCAGCTGTCTTAGATCTAGAATGGGTCTGAGACCCCCGTCTTATTTCGGTACCAGAAAATATCTGCTGTACAGACCCCCTTCGCTCTGAGCTTGAGATAAAGGCTCTATGGCCCCTTTGCTCAACAGTTTCGCTATTCCGGCGAAGTAGATGTGCTACTTCTATTTTCATCGTAGTTTCGGTTCACGCCGCGTAACGGCGGGGACGCCGAGCGAATTGTAGTGAGTAGCCTCTTTTTATAATGGTAAGCAGCCATTCTGACACCCCGGGGAGCTTTGCCCACGCATCCGCATGAATAGCTAGGGGTTGAATAGCTGGGCTCTGGTTGCGACATGGTGACGACCGGAGAGCTCCGGTATGCTGTAACAGAGATGCCGTGCTTGCGGCGCTCGAGGCGGGGGGGTGCGCTGATCACAGCGGGCAGCCTGTCCGTGCTCAACTCTCCTATGGCGGCTTGCTGAAGGAGAGCGAGCGGAGCAAGCCCCGTGGGGCTTGTCATGTCTGTGAGTCAATGTGGGCGCGGGACAACGGGCACATTTACTACACTGAAAACACCGTCTGCATGAACAGACTGAATGTGTGTTGGTTTCGTTTTTACAGAAACCGTGAGACATGCAGTGTGTAGTGTTTGTGGGCACTGGGTCGTGGGCACATTCACTACATTTAATGCACAATCGACATGGGCCGATTTTTTTTTTGTGCGAGCCCTGTGTGACGGCTGTGCTTGTGTGTAGGGATGAGCACTGAACTGTGGGCATTTTTACTACACTCAAAGCACCATCGGCCGTGGCCGGAATACCAGAAAATACACTCTTTATGAGATTTATCTGGGTCGCAATAAAAACGGCGTTTGTGTGCAGGCAAACGGGCTGTAGTACCGGCTTGTTTTCTGCAAAATACACTCGAACAGTCGCATTTTCTGAAACTGAACGAGCGGGAAGTTTTGGTGGAAGTCTGGCCGCAGACTTGAACACCGTCGTTTTCCTAGGCGGGTTAGGAAGACTTTGATGCCTCAGGCTTTATTTCGATCTTAGGCCGGGGCCCACGCGGAGGAGGGCGGCAGCCAGCAGAGCGAGAGCACGGTCTCGGGTCCTGGGCTTGTCGACACTGTGAAGCGGCAGCGGTGGGCTGCGGCTGCGGCTGTGAGCTTCGAGCAGACGGCTGTTTTGAGCGACCTGCAGCGGAGCTGGAGCGCTTAGGCAGAAAGTGTTTCATGGCTTGTGATGTTTTCTGCACCTCAGCGAATCTATCCGTGAAATCTTTGACGGATGATAAAAAAGAGGCCGGCAGAGGAGATGGGGGCGTCGAGGAACGCAGCGCGCTCTGAGTCCGACATCTCGGAGAGTGTAAGCCATAAATGTCTCTCAGCCACGATGAGAGATGCCATGTTCCGCCCTATGGCCTGTGCAGCGGGCTTGGTGGGCCGAAGAGCTAGGTCCGTAGTGCTCCTTAGGTCCGGCACGCTTAGCTTCCGGTCCTTCCTCGTCCAGTTTATGGAGAAGGTCGGCCTGGAAGATTTGCAGGATGGCCATGGAATGTAGCGCAGATACAGCTTGCCCGGCGGCGGTCTAAGCGCGACCGTGTAAGGCTGAAGTCGTGCGGCAAGCTTTAGATGGTGAGGGCGGACAAAGATGGGCCGCTACAGCTTCTTCCCCGGGGGGAAGAGAATGGTATCCTCTGTCTTTAGCACCGTCCACCACGGAGAATGCTGCTGAGACAGAGGTACGCATTCTGGCCGAAAATGGGGCGTTCCAAGACTTAGCGACTTCTTCGTGAAGCTCAGGAAGAAAGGGCGCTGGTCGTGAGGACGGCGAAGCGCGGTCCCCTTGCAGGAAACATCCATCCAGCCGGTTGTGCGCAGGCTCCTCGGGCGCAGACCACTCGAGGCCGAGGCTCGCCACGGCCTGCGCGAGCAGACGCATGAGCTCTGCATCAATGCTGGCACTCTTACCAGAAGGCTGGCGAACAGGGAAGGCGAGATCCACAGAGCTCGACCAGTCCTCACTGCCCGATGCCAGAAGAGAGCAGCTGTCATCCTTCACAGACACAGCTTCCTCGTCATCATACAGGGCAGAAGCGGCGGCAGACGGCAGCCGCTGTCCGGCAGTAAGAGACTCAGGTGAAGCAGGCGGCATAGCTGGCGGGCGAACCGGCGAGATTTTGCGGGTTGGAGGAGGTTCCGGGACCCGCTGAGCACGGCGCTTTTTACAGCGCGGCACCGCAGCGGGCAGAGGTGCAGTCTCGGTGAAAGATGCCAGGCGAGTCCTCAGAGTCACCATGGGCATAAGCTCGCAGTGATGGCAGCCGCCGTCGGCGAGTGCGAGAGCTGCATGATCCTCACCCAGGCAGGAAACACAGATGACATGGCGGTCCCCGTTGCTGAGTGGGGCTCAGCACGAGCCACAGAATGAACGAGACATCTTAAAAAAGACGCTCGGCTCTTTTAGAGAGTGAGTGTGAGTCGCGGCGGTGAACACACACTAGCAGAGAATAAAAGGATATAGACGCCGGACAGCGTAGCAGCGTAGCAGTGAGGCCAGCGGCTTCAGATGTGAAGGCTTGTCCCGCAGAAGGCTTTCTCAGACGGCACGGATTCTTCCTTTCGGGATCCAGCGATGCGTGCGCTTCGCTGAAGAGATGAAAAATCAGATTCGATCAGCCTATCGAGCTATATTTATAAGCCTAAGCCACACCTGTTTCGGCGGGACGTGACGTAGTGGGCGCGAAGCGCCCTCATTGGACATGACGTCATGAGGGGCCTCTCTCGATAGGCTGCTGCAGTTGCCGCAGGGCAGCCAATGGGCGCGCGAGCTGTCTCGCCTATGTCTGCATGCTGCCGCAACGCGTTTTGCATTATTACAAAATTAAGGACAATTTTTTTGGCTTCAATATCTTGCGGAAAAGAGATTTTCCCCTAGCGTATGATATTACGCAGTACGAGAAACCTCTCGTAAGAGAACACTTGTTTATTATTAAACAATTAAAATGTCTTCTGCTATATTTTACATATTCATAATCATTAAATTTGCCGGTTCTTTGTGACAGCTTTTAGGTGCTTGGCAGCGCCACCCTTACATCGCATCAGCATCGAAAACATGGAGATTTTTTTCTTTTGGGGGGCATTTTGAGTACACTGCTAATAAAATTGCGAGCAACACATTGGATTCACGTTTATTATTATATTTAAAAAATACCCCAGTTTTTATGCTGGTCATATCATTTTATTGTGTTGTATCTATATGCCACATATGTTAAAAAAGTTATTGTGTGCACATCCCACCAACTGGCAGGTGCTGGACAAAAAAAGACTACTAAATAGAAAAGATTGAAATGTCTGCAATACTACTTACTCCCATATTTTAATAAAAAAGCAACGTTTCGACCCTACTGGGTCTTCTTCAGGCAAATGGTAAAACACATTTGATACAGAGATATATAGGCCTTACAATCAACTGACCCACCCTGTGATTACAATTAGCTTGATTGGGTCTGAACAAGCCTAATAACCCCACTCATTACTTAATTAAGAGAACACTTGCATGGCAAAAACAATCAACATACACAGGAAACCATTCCAGGTAACACTTTATTTTGATAGTCCGTTCGTTGAGACTAAACTAGTTATTAGTAGCCATTCAGTAGCTTGTCAGCAGTGCATCATTTGACATTCAACAACTCTGTTTCAACTGACAAGTAACATACGTTCAACTGACTGCCTATAGACTATAAGGTACAATTCAAGTGTTAATCTACAGATTTTACGAAAAAGTGCATGTTGACTGTCAATGTTATTTTGCAACAGGTTATTAACCAATTGGCGAATAACTTTCAATTGTCAACTAACTTTCTGTAGATTGAGTACCAACAACTTAAGATCAATCTGTCAGTTAAATGTCAACAGTCATGTCAGCATATGAAGTATATGATACTGTATATTCTACTTAAGGGGTCTCATATGCATCAAATAATGATTATTTAACCTTTGATCTTATTTCTGATGATTGTTTATTGGCCCCTTTTGATGTTCAGAGTTTGTACACAAATATTCCACATGATGGTGGCCTAGAAGCACTTCAGTATTTTCTCTCTTTAAGTAAAGTTGAGCTAAAACCTAGCACTCGATGCATATTGAGCTAACATAGGTCTTACTAATAATTTTTTTTCGCTTCCAAGATGAGTTTTATATTCAAAAGAAAGGCACTGCCATGGGAAGCAAAATGTCCCCTAATTATGCCTGTTTATATATGGGTCTTTTTGAGAATCAATTTGTGCTGCATCAGAGAAATTCATTCTATTCTAAGATCTTATTCTACAAGAGATGTATTGACGATATTTTTCTGATTATTGACTGCACGGTAGGCAAGGCAAGGCAAGGCAAGTTTATTTATATAGCACATTTCATACACAATGGCAATTCAAAGTGCTTTACATAGAAGAAATTAAAATAAGAAAAAGAAATAAGAATAATTAAAACAGTTTAGAAAAAAAAAAAATATATATACAGTACAGATAGTCGGACGAGCATTGGCACAGTGCTCATTCATTAAATGCATACTGTAGCTAAACAGATGTGTTTTGAGTCTGGATTTGAAAGTGACTACAGTAGGAGCACGTTTGATCTCCTCTGGAAGCTGGTTCCAGCTGCGGCTGGCATAATAGCTAAAAGCGGACTCGCCATGCTTAGAGTGAACCCTTGGTATTTCTAGCTGATATGATCCTAGTGATCTGAGTGATCTGTTGGGTTTATATTCAGTGAGCATATCTGCAATGTAATTGAGGTCCTAGGCCATTGAATGATTTATATACCAGTAATAATACTTTAAAATCAATCCTAAATTTAACTGGGAGCCAGTGTAAAGACCTGAGGACTGGTGTGATATGTTCATATTTTCTGGTTCTGCTCAGAATCCTGGCGGCAGCGTTCTGTATGAGCTGCAACTGTCTTATGGTCTTTTTGGGAAGGCCAGTGAGGAGTCCATTACAATAATCCACCCTGCTGGTGATGAAAGCATGCACAAGTTTCTCTAAGTCTTGTCTGGAAACAAAGCATCTAATTCTTGCAATATTTTTCAGATGATAGTATGCTGATTTAGTTATTGCTTTGACATGACTACTGAAACTAAGGTCTGACTCTAGTGTCACACCAAGATTCCTGACTTGATTTTTAGTTGTTTGACCCCTAGAGTGAAGGTATGCGTTCACCTTGAGAACTTCATCTTTGTTTCCAAACGCAATGACTTCAGTTTTGTCTTTGTTTAACTGAAGAAAGTTTTGACACATCCAACTGTTGACTTCGTCAATGCATTGGCACAGGGAGTCAATGGGGCTGTAATCGTTAGGCGATAGGGCTAAGTAAATCTGTGTGTCGTCTGCATAGCTGTGGTAAGCAATTTGGTTCTTTCTCATTATTTGGCTCATTGGGAGCATATACAGTTTGAACAGGAGTGGCGCAAGAATTGAGCCTTGAGGGACTCCGCATGTCATGGATGTCCACTCAGACTTATGATCTCCTATACTCACATAATAACCTCTCCCATCTAAGTATGACCTGAACCATTTTAGGACTATCCCAGAAAGCCCCACCCAGTTTTCCAGCCTGTCAAGAAGTATGTTATGATCGACAGTGTCAAATGCAGCACTGAGGTCGAGTAGTACCAGCACTGATAATTTGCCTGAATCAGTATTTAAGCGAATATCGTTTATTATCTTTATGAGCGCTGTCTCTGTGCTGTGGTGCGGTCGGAAACCAGATTGAAAATGGTCAAAGGATCCATTCAAGCTCAAGAATTTGTTCAGCTGATTGAAGACAACTTTTTCAATGATTTTGCCTATGAAAGGAAGATTTGAGATCGGTCTATAGTTGCTTAATATGGTCTTATCCAGATTGCTCTTTTTCAGGAGGGGCTTGACAACTGCAGTTTTCAGGGAGTTTGGAAAACTCCCAGAGAGAAGTGAGGCATTTACCACTTCTAGGAGATCTGCTTCTATACTGTTAAACACACATTTGAAAAATGATGTGGGGAGTGTGTAAAGAGCGCAGGTTGATGTTTTAAGGTGCTGTACGGTTTCTTCCAAAATTTTGCCATCAATTTCTTTGAAATCAGACATAGTAACTACTTTCTCAGGCGGTTTGATCTGTCTGACCCCAGGGCAACTCAAGGATGTGCTGATCACCTTTCTGATATTATTGATTTTCTCAGAGAAGAACGAAGCAAACTCACTGCACTTGTTGTCTGAGAGCATTTCACTGGGAATCTGGCTTGGGGGGTTTGTCAGTCTCTCTACTGTAGCAAAAAGAGTGCGTGTGTTGTTTAAATTGCTGTTTATAATATTTGAGAAGAAAGTCTGTCTAGCTTTGCCTAGTTCCATATTAAAAACATGGATGCTGTCTTTGTAGATGTTATAATGGACTACAAGTTTTGTCTTCCGCCACATGCGCTCTACTTTTCTGCATTGTCTTTTCATATTTTGCACTGCTGTTGAGTTTCTCCAAGGTGCTTTTTGTCTGCCATTCTTCTTCCTGACTTTGACAGGAGCAATATCATCAAGTACACTTTTAACTTTTGAGTTAAAAGAATCAAGGAGAAAATCAACAGAGTCAGCAGATATACTTGGTGTTAAGGATATAGCCTTCATAAATAGTACACTGGTGTTCTCATTTAAGCATCTCTTCTTGACAGACACAGATTTAGCTTCAATGGCAGGAGAGATCAATATATCAAAGAAAATACAGAAATGATCAGACAGTGCTACATCCTTAATAACAATCGATGAAATGTTTAGACCCTTACTGATAAGTAAATCTAGAGTGTGTCCACGATTGTGTGTGGGTCCATGTACATGCTGAGTCAGATCAAAAGTTTTTAAAACACTTTTGATTTCTTTTGCCATATTGTTTTCTGCACTATCTATGTGGATGTTAAAATCTCCAGCAATGGCAAAACAGTCAAACTCTGATGTAATTGTTGATAATAGTTCTGTAAAGTCCTCAGCAAAGGCTGAAGAGTATTTGAGGCCTGTAAATAATGATAAGTAAAGTGCGTGGAGCACCTTTTAACACAATACCCAGATATTCGAAAGACAAGTAATTCCCAAATGATATTTGCTTACATTGATAGATATCTTTAAAAAGAGCAGCTAGACCCCCACCTCTCTTAACAGCTCTGCAGACACTCATAAAAGTAAAGTTAGGAGGGGCTGCTTCATTGAGGACTGTTGCACTGCAGCTGTCTTCTAGCCATGTTTCATTTAGAAGCATAAAATCCAGGTTGTTTGTGGTTATTAAGTCGTTGACTAGAAGTGATTTATTTTTAAGTGAGCGGATGTTAAAGAGTGCTAACTTAACAGACTTACTTTTCCCCACAGCAATCTTAGTTTGACGTGTAATAGGCACCAGATTAGTTAGGTTTGCTGTACGGCTATTGAAGGCCTTAGACTTTCTATCTTGTAATAGAACAGCAATAGAGAAAGATACAGGCACACTGGGTTCCCGTTTGTTCTGTAAACATTTGAGAAAGTTACTGTTATCAAAACGGGGACCCGACACATATCACTGAGAGCTGGTATCAGTTGTTTTTGGTTCACCTTGAGCAGATGGAGGAGGGTGTGGGCCCTGGCGTTGTGGCAGAGGCCGAAGAGCTCTCACAGGAGGGGGAGGGCGAGCTGGGCCCGCAGGCTTTGGTGGTAATGGTGCCTGTCTTTTTTTGGTTGGTATCTGGGGGCTTGCAGCAAAAGAGTGGGATAATCTGGTTCCAGCATGCACCAGTTCTTCCATTTTCTGTGAGAAGCACAGAAGTGGCGATGCTGGGGAGAGGGTTAACGTGTCTGGTGAAAGGGGCTGTTGCTCTGGTGTTATCGGAGGCTGTAATATGCTGTCCTGGCTTCCCTGGCTGTTTTCCAGGAAGTCGTCCTTGGGTGTTGAATCTTCAAGCAGTTCTGATATGTCTGTCTGTGGTGAGCTCTGTGGGCAGGGCTCAGCTGAGATTGTGTCCGTGAGCAGAGGTTGTTGTGGTGGAGTGGTGTTATCATGTCCATTTTGCTGCTGAAGTGAAGTCCGGTGGTCATTCATACTGTGTCCAGGTGTGTGTGTGCCGTTCAGATTGAGTGGATTAGCACACACTGCAGAAGGATGATTGAGGGAGAAGTAGATATTGTCCTTTTAACACTCTTGAACCAAGTTTGTTTGGGTGATGGCCATCCCGGTGAAACAGTTGTCTCTGACTCCAGAAAAGATTGAAATTGTCAATGAAGTTCACTGCTTTTATATTGCAGGTTTTTTGCAGCCACGTATTAAGCCCAAGTAACCGTGAAAACCTGTTTGTTCCTCTTGCTGGGAGAGGTCCACTGATGAATGTTTGAACTTTCAGTCTTTTAAGTGTTTCAAAAAGTTCATGGAAATCCTTCTTAAGGAGTTCTGACTGCTCTTTATGAATATCATTCTTCCCCACATGAATGATGAGTCGATTTGCAGTCTTATGTTTCATCAGAATGTTCTGAAGTTCCCTGTTTACATCAGAAGTTGTTGCTTGTGGAAGGCAGCATGTAGTTGTATCCCTGCCGCTAATGTTTCTGATTATGGAGTCCCCCACTATCAGAGTCCTGGGCTAGGCTGCGCTCTGAGCTGAGTGCCGCTGTCTGCTCGACCTTGAGCGCCAGTTAGCATCAGTGTTAGCTACTGACCCATTCAGTCTGTGTTCGTGTGTGATCACATTCATCACGTTTGGGGATTCCTCATTTACATTCCTTAGTACTTCAAATCTGTTCTCAAGATGTATAGGCGGTGGTAGGAGACCAGTGTTTGCAATCCTTGTCAGAGCTGTATCTGGGGTAGAGGATGCTACTGCGGCAATATGTGTTGCTCGTGACAATCTGATGTCTCGAGTGCCTTTGGGTCTCGCTCCCTGTTTGTGCCATCGATTTGTAAGTCGATCGGCTTGTTTCTCTACCTGTCAAGGAGCACTAGTTTCATGGGACTCACCGGCTGTATGCTGAGGGTGTCCATGACGAAGCTTTGTTGTGTGCTCCGTCTGGTTTGGTGGTCCCGTAAGTAACTTTGTTTCAAGAACTGCAATCCTGTCTGTGGCAGTTGGTGCAGCAAGTAGATTCCAGAAGAGGCATTTTCTCTTATCCTTGAGGCAGTTGTGTTTTCTTTTCCCGGAATCTAAGCTGGTCGGGTAAAAGAATTCTCAATTTTTGTAGTAATCCAAACTTTGTCGTATGAGCACTGTGCTGATTTGCTGAAGTTAAAATTAGTTGATAAAAGGAAATAAAATAAAGGAAATAAAATATAAAAAAATAGGAGATAAAATGTAAAAGCGATAGAGCAAAGCGCGGAGCAGTAAGCAAGAGCGTCTGAACAGTAGCTGAGCAGGAAGTCCTGGCAGGAAGTCCCGGTAGATGAATCAAATGTTTTTCACGAGTATCTGAACTCTTGTAATGAACATTTGAAATTTACTTTGGAATATGATAAACAATGCATCAGTTTTCTGGATATTCAGATAAAGATGGTACAATCTTAAAGGGGTGGTTGATTGTGATTTCACTTTTTTCATTTTAAATAGTGTGTAATGTTGCTGTTGGTGCATGAACATTATCTGCAAAGTTGCTGCGCTGAAAGTTCAACGTAAGCAGAGATATCGACTTTTAAAAATCAGGAAGTTTAATGCCTACAAAAACGACTTGAATGGGACTACAACGAGGTACTTCCCGGGTTTTATACGTAACTAACCCATGCAAAAAAGGGGGCATGGCCATATTTCTGCGGCTTTGTTGAAGAGGAAGAGTTATAGTGGAGAGCTGTAGCCATGCCGTCGAAAGTGTGTTATTTTCACCCAGCTGCCAGGTCTTCTGTGTTCGGGCTTCATACGGACGCTGTAGTTCGTCAACAATGGCTAAAATTTATGTTTGATTATGTTCCTGAAAATTTCAATCGTAATAGCTCTCTGTGCTGCACATTTTACGGAAGACAGCTTCCAGAATCTCCATGAATTCAATGCCGGATTCAACAAGAAACTGTTACTAAAACATGAAGCAGTTCCAACTTTACAACCAGAGACAGCAGTTGGGCCACAACCTGTAAGTAAGACTTAATCATTTTAAATGTATTTGCATGTATAATTTCAGACGTAATGTTTTAGTTTTATCAAGGACGTAAACAAATGCCAGCGCTGGCTTTAGTAGCCACTTACACGTACAAACGCGTACAAACATTTTGAACCTGAATTTGTAATTATGTAGGCTACTAATTTTGTAAATGTATTTTCCATGTATATTTTATGACGATCGATTTGATCAAGAACGTAAACCAATGCCAACGCTGTTTGTTTATAGCCAGTTAGTTCGATGCTATTTTGTGTGTATAAGACAAACGTGTATGAAGTTAAAAAAATATATGTAGCCTAATCGCAACAGCAAACTTCAGCTGCTGAAGTTAAAACAATAACTTTAAAAAACGGTATTACTCAGTCATTTATTCAGTTATAATAAAGGTTTAGTCAGGAGAAAACCGTATCTCAAAAGCTAACAAGCAGCAGTAGCATTTTCAAGTAACAGCATATCGAAATACATATATAGTAGATTAGAATAGAATAATAATAATAAAAAATGTACCATTCAGAAACGTTTTGTAAGAGCCGTGTTTGCGGATGTTGCTTGACTCTCTTCATTGCCGCTTTCTGGGTCTGATATACATTTGACTGGAGCACATGCAACTTTCGACCGTAAAGGTAATGGGCGTGAAGTTTCCAGACAATATGCACTACGCAGTTTAGCCAATTACAACACACCGGCCCAACTAACCAATCTGAGCCCATTGCCTGTTTCTGAGGGAGTGTTTTCGTAGAATCAGGAAGTCAACCGGTCGTTCAAATGACAGAGGAGAAAGCGGCTTACAATAAAGGTGAAATTTATGAAAAATAAGACTTAAAAAAAAAACCCCGAAGACATGTTATATTGCACCCCATAAACACAATCATGCAAAGAAAAAAAGCAGTAAACCACCCCTTTAAAAACTGATCTTTTTCGCAAGCCTACAGATCGCAACACTATATTGCATGGGGATAGTTTTCATCCCAAGCCGTTGGTCAAAAGTCTCCCAATCAGTCAGTTTAATCGTGTATGCAGAATATGCAGCTATAACACATCTTACTCAAAGCAAGCTGCGGACTTGACAAAAAGATTCCTCAACAGAGGGTACAAACAAGATTGGGTTGATTCAGCCAAAGAACGTTTTGATCAGATAACGCAAGATGAGTGCCTTCGATCAAATAAATGCACAAAAAACCCAAACAAGTCTCCTTTATGTTGTGTAAAATATTCTCCACTGGTGTCAGAATTTAGAAGATCTGTTTACAAACATTGGCACATTATTGATTCGGACCCTAAACTAATCAAAGTCTTCCCAGAAAAACCTAAGCTTATTTTTAAGTGTGTTTCACGAGTTCACACTTACATATAATTTGAAGGGGTAAAGTTTAATGCGTATTTGGCGTGCTGTCCGGAGGGAGGGCTCCGAGCTCGGAGTTTGGCCCGAACCCAGAGTACTCCCCCCGTATGTAAGTGTTTAGGACTAGAAGCGTGGAGAAGGGGTGGTGGAGGGATGCTGCAAAAACTGTCAATGGAATGAGGTGAGACTGCTGAGTATATATACACCTCTTACCATTGATTGCTGAGTGCTCTCCACCTGTGTTAATTATCTGAACGTGCTCCTCCCGAACCTTGTTAATAAAACATCATTTCTAACTTAAAAGACTATCTAGTTAAGAATGATATACGTCCACAACTTACAACGCCTTTTCCTAGCATGCCAGATTATAGATGTGGCAGTTGTGCCCAGTGCTCGTACACGTATAAGTGTAAAAATTTTAATCATCCACACACTGGTAAGACATTATCTATTCGCGGCACTGTTACATGTAGCACCACACATGTTATTTATTTAATCAGTTGCCCATGTGTCTTATCATATGTTGGTAAAACAACGAGAGCGCTACGGACTAGAATCAGTGAGCACAGAAGCACCATCAGAAAAGGAGATGAACGCAGTCCTGTTGCCACTCATTTTAAACTAGCTGGGCATAATGTCAGCGCCCTTAAATACATCGGGGTGGAGCGGGTCAATAAACCCTTTAGAGGAGGAGATCATGGTAAAAGGCTTCTCCAACGGGAAACTTTTTGGATTCACTATTTAAACACAATGTCTCCTTATGGTCTTAATGAAGATTTTGACATAAAGCCATTCTTATAATGTATGGCTTTGCCATGTATATGTCATAATATAATTTGTATTTATGTAGCCTATATGTATATGATTGTGGGTTTATATATACATGACATGTATATGTGAGTATTTACTGCTTTTTTGTAGGTAATTTCCTGTTTCTGACTACATTCTAGTAAGTTATATGCATATGTGGGGCTTTTTCTTCAAAAAATCTTTTTTGGGGTTAATTTGTATTTTTGGGGTTAACTTGTATATATAGAATTGTTTCCTGTGTATGTTGATTGTTTTTGCCATGCAAGTGTTCTCTTAATTAATTAATGAGTGGGGTTATGCTTGTTCAGACCCAATCAAGCTAATTGTAATCACAGGGTGGGTCAGTTGATTGTAAGGCCTATATATCTCTGTATCAAATGTGTTTTACCATTTGCCTGAAGAAGACCCAGTAGGGTCGAAACGTTGCTTTTTTATTAAAATATGGGAGTAAGTAGTATCTATATGCCACACCTTAAAGGCCGGTCCGTGAAAATATTGTCTGATATTAAACCGGTCCGTAGCGCAAAAAAGGTTGGGGACCGCACAGCCTCTCGTACCTTATTGTTTACACACACACACACACAAAATATTGAATATAAATATTATATAATATTGACCTATAATATTGACTATATATAGGTGTTCTATATAAACATGATAGGCTTTAAATATAATATGATATAATATAATAAAGTTAGAGTATTGAATAGGACAGGAAATCTAACATTCATTTTTTTATATATATATTAAAAAATATATTCTATGAAAAATAAGAAACATGAGGAATTATAAGGCTTTTTTAGGTCATTATATCAGACCCTTTTGTGTGACCACTGACCACTGAAATTAACTTCATCAACATGACAAGAACACAAACACAAATAGCCTACCGTGTCCAAGAGTCTAATTTTAATCCAAGCATCTGATTTAATAATACTGCATGTCAATACATTGAATGACTAATAAAGACTCACCATTGACAGAGAGAAGGAATCGCTGTGAGCTCTCACGGCCTATGATCTGTAGTTCATAAAGTCCACTGTGTTCTGTTCTGGTGTTTGTGATGGTCAGAGATCCAATCTGATGATCTATCTTCAATCTATCTCTGAATCTCTCATCAGCTTCGTTTAGTGAGGACTCGTTAATTTCTACATCAATTTTAGCCAGGAGAATGCCTTTATCTCCAAACCTCCACAAGATCAGATCATGTGGGTGTAAATCAGTATAAGTGTTTAGAGTGACAGATTCTCCCTTCCTCACTGAAATGGACTTCACTCCATCCGTCTCATTAACTGCACCTGGAAAAGAAATCCGATCAGACGTGTGATTGAGCAGAATGCAGAGACATTTCCGAACAAGACTATAGATACTCACCACTGACAGTAACACCAAATATCTTTGTTGTAGTCTTTTTTCTAGAGATGGAGAGTTTATATTGTCCTGAATGTCTGATTCTGGTGTTTCTGATGGTGAGAGATCCAGTGTTTTGGTCCACCTGTAATCTGCCTCTGAATCTCACATCATCATCAGTGACAAAAAATGAGGTAAAATCATTCTTTCTCGTTATTTGAGATATGACAAAGCCTTTAGGTCCAAACAGCCACAGTATAGTGTCATCATTCTGTATTTCTGGAAGACCTGTGTGTAGAGTAACAGAATCTCCCTCAGTCACTGACACAGGCTCAGTTTCATCTGCAACAGACACTCCTGCAAAGCATAAAGCAACAGTTTACAGATATAGGTTGAATTCACTGATCCCACACAATTAAACAGACTCAACTGAAAACATTGTGTAATACAGATATAACGTTACTGTACATTGTGAATGGGGAAAAAATGGGAAATCTAAGATTAAAATGTATACCAAAAAGTAAGAATAATGTAAGTAGTACTTATGGGGGACCTTATGTCAAAATGATTAATGACTTTGACCTTTGACCTTTTGACAGGTTGAACTTCCGGTGACCTTATGATTGATGGGTTGAACTTCCGGAATGAGGTCATGGGATTAACCTTTGCCCTTCCTCCCTATCGATCATGGGTTTTGACAGTTAGTTTTGAACTATGACCTAGCTAGGACTAAATCATAATTTTGACGGTTAGTTTTTGACCTAAATCATAGTTTTGCCGGTTGTTTGAACTTTGTCCCAGTTATGTGTGTGCGTGTGTGGTTATATGGCTTGTGCCATAGAGTTATTTCATATATGTCACATTCAGTTATTTCACATTTATATATAAAACATTCTATAATTTATATAACCTAAAACAATTAAAGGTTGAAAAAACATTTAGTTATTTCACATTCATATGTAAAACATCCTATCCTTTATATAATTTATATAATATAAATTATATAATAATTATCATGCCAAAGTTCTTTTTAAAAGTGTAAATTATATCATCTAAAGCAATTTAACTAAGGTTGAAAACATTCTGCTCTTTTTTAAAATTATATAATGAAATACTTATAAAATCTACATAATGTTGCATATCACACTAGCAATAGTTTGAAAAAACATTCTGTTCTTTAAAAGCTTACTAAAACCAATTGGTTTTAGTTGAATAAAATCGTCTTACCTTATTATTTTAGAGAGAACCTACCAGGGATGAAACGGGCTCGCAGCTCCATCTGTTGGACTCTGTCTGAATCGACGATCAGAATGAGACATGGTCAATGTTTTGTTAGGGTTAAAATGATTTTCAAACTATAATCCAAAAATTTTAAAAGTTGTAATAATGTTTGCAAATTATTAAAAGTGGTAAAAAAACAAAAATACTCCTTTCCTGAATGAGCTTACCCGTGTCTCAAAACATAGTGAGCCGAGCGCGTGTGTGTCAGCAGCAAGAGGAGGGGGCCGCGCGCGTCTGTGGGTGTCTATGCGCGCGCTCTCTCTGTCTGACATCCCCCTCCTTACAGTGTAACTGTCAAGTGAATCTCACACTAACAAAAGTTGAAAACGTGCCTTTAAAAGTATAATATAAATATCTTATTGATCCAATTGTTTTAGTTTTAGATTAATAAAAAATGACTGAGTTAAAATTAACTCATCAATGTCCATACCATTCATGTCCACAAAAATAATTAAACTAAAGTTGAAAAACATACCTTTAAAAGTGTATATATAAAATAAAATATCTTGCTAAAGTTGAAAAACATACCGTTCCTTAAAAGTATAATATAAATATCTTATTGATCCAACTATTTTAGTTTTAGATGAATAAAAAATGACTGAGTTAAAATTAACACATCAATGTCCATATTGATGCCAACAAAAATAATTAAACTATAGTTGATAAACATACCTTTAAAACTGTATAAATGTAATGGTTATAAAATAATTTGACTAAGGTTGAAAAAAATATTCAGTTCTTTTAAAAGAATATAACATAAAAAGCTTACTAAAACCAATTGTTTTAGTTTTAGATAAAAGTAAATAAAATCATCTTACCTTATTTTAGAGAGAGAGTTGAAGAAGTGACTCCTAACACATCATTGTCCATTGATGTCCACAACAAATGCAATGTATGAATGGATTAAAAATTGTTTTACACAACTGAATTCATATAGTCATTCCTGAATGTCTCTCAAAGCACCGTCTCAAAACATAGGGAGGCGCGCGGTGTGTGTGTGTGTGTGTGCGTGTGCGTGTGTGTGTGTGCGCGCCCCTTCACGTGAGCCTTGACCCCTCTCCTTCGCATACCAAAGCACAGTGAAAGTGAGGAAGGGGTTTCCTAATATCACACTCACAAAAGTTGAAAAACATACTGTTCCTTAAAAGTGTATAAATAAAATGGTTATATAAATATACTGAAACCAATTATTTTAGATGAATAAATAAAATTCATCTTACATGTTTAGAGTTACAACTCTTAAGAGAGTTAACATAAATCACAGAGGTTCTCTCTCACGCCATGCGTCTCTGACTCAGAGGGGTGTATTCAGTGATGGGATGAGACATTGTGAATGGTGTGTTAAACTTATAATCCTAAAAGTTTAAATGACATCTTTTAAAAATAAAAGATGTTTTAAATTATTGAAAGTCTTAATAAAAAACAAATACAACGATGGTCTGTGGAAAAATTTGACTTGAACATAAAGTTTTTTATTTTTTTTATCATGGGTATGTAAAATAATTTGAAAATTTTTAAAGCGTCACAAGTCATCTCACGCCTGTGAAATATTCAATAATTTCTTAAGTTGTATCTGTGAGAAAATGACAACCACATAGGCCTATCTTCAGAGAGAGCAACCATGAAAACATTTAGAAACTGGGAATCTTCCAGAAATAAGGTCCTTCCGATCAGCGCTGAGAAAGAAGTTACTTGACAATAATGATAGCTTCAGGATATCGGATGACAGATGAGCCTCTGTGCATCGTGTCAGAGCGTATGTCATGTTAGTCTGCTAACGCCTTTCCATACTAAATTTATTTCAAATCATAATCGTAAAAAGTTTAAATATTGTTTAAATTAAATCTTCAAAGTTTGAATACATACTCATCTTCTATTTATCTTTTAGAAGACTTGTGTATGATATAAATTATTTTGTTTAACGGTGACCTAAAGTATAATTGTTATTAAACAATGTCTCTTCAAAACTTTAGGTGGTCGTCTTAAATCTCATTTATATGAAAAAGATTCAATCAGCATTTTTTTTGTCCATCTGGGGGTTTCAATTTTTATGGTGGGGGTTTTCCATAGCTATCCCGTACACCTAAAAACGACCATCACAGAAAACTACATTTAAAAAAAAAATTAAATAAATAAATAATTGAATAAAATGTAAACAAAGTTTTAGCTAAATAAAAACACCTTGCATTTCCAGAGAGGCGAAGTAGTTCTTTATGCAATGATAAAAATAATCCAAAAAAGCAAATAGTTTAAGTTGTCATAAACAGAACAAAACAAAACAAATCCTTCAGTGATAAACTACAGTGTGAACTGAAGCTTCAGACCCTCACAGAGACTAGAGGAGGAGTTACAGACCAGATGAGTCTCGGGGGACAATGTCACAGTAAATCTAGTCTGCTAACGCCTTTCCAGAGTACATCCAGAGTTTACACTAATTTCATTTAAAAGCATAACCTTAAAAGTTTAAATCAAATCTTTAAAAGTTTTATTAAAATCATATCTTCTTAGAAGATTTATGTATTATTGTTACTAAGCAGCGTCTGTCCAAAAACTTTAGATTGTTACATACAACATACAACAGACAACATGAAACATGTTGTCAAAGTTTGTCACAATGTTTTTTAAGAAATCCGAGGACTCGACATTGCTCTAATTTAGACTAGGTTGTATCATTTGGAAAATCAAAGTAAAAATCACACATCGTCTTAATTCAAAGCATGATCTTACTTTTTCTACGGTAGCTATGATCTATTACACGTATAAGATGTATAAGATCATATCTCCCGAACTAGGGTGAAACCCTTTACTGAGAATATACCACCGGTCATCTACTCAAAATATATGTAGAAGTTTCAAATGTTAGCATTTGTTGATGGTGGCCGCATGAACAGACTTTGGGGAGAGCTATAGCAGGAATCATGACCTTTGACCTCCTCGATTTTGGAGGCTTTTTTTGTTAAAGATTTCTCCCATCTAGCGGTTCTCCCATCTACTCGCTTTTTCAACTTTGGTAAATGTGCCAAGAATCTATGACAACATGTCTTCCGATAGCGCTTCATCGAGTTTAATTGTACATGTTCTACCGTTATGATGTACTTGTTACATGTTCTACCGCTCTATATAATGATTTACACAACCAAGCTCGTCATTTAGACCGTAACTTTGACTTACCCGTCGAGAAGAAAGCAGGCAACTTCCCTTTCGAAGTCTTTCTCCTTCATTAGCTCTTTTTCACCTGGGAAAAGCTATCCCGATATTTATTTACATACCGATAAATTAAATTTGAATTTAATTAAAACTTCTCCTGTGGCTCGGCATAACTATGATCCAGCATTATATTGTACCGTGCAGTGCAGCCTTTCAAATGTGCCGCGGGAAGTATCAATGTCTCCCATATGGTCTAGCGGTTAGGATTCCTGGTTTTCATCCAGGCTGCCCGGGTTCGACTCCCGGTATGGGAAGACAATTTTTTTTACATTGCCAACAAAATTCAAGTTATTCAAGTTCATCAATAATCATTTTTAGTAATTCATAGTCTTAGAGGCCTACACGAACTGCAGAAACAAGCAGTTTCTTGAAGATTCAGTACTGAATCATTTTCACAAATACAATTATATTGAATTCAGAAAATTTCACTATGGAATACTTTATCATAATTTTAATTTAGTACGTCATCATTTCATCTCATAATTATGACGCATAGTCATAATTTCAACTTTTTTAAGTCATCATTTCGACTTGTCATAATTATTACTTAATCCAGAATTACAATTTTTGTCAATGACGCCTTTTTAATGTAATACTTAAAACGTTTTTAAGTCATAATTTGGTTGTTGACTATAGTAGTGTTGAGTTAGGCTAGTGCTTTTTGTCCCTCTCTGCTCTTTTTCAAGATGGCGGAACGACACGGAAGCCTCCTTGGACTTACCCGTCCCATGTAAATAAAGATTAGAAATTAACTCAGATCATTGGCACAGATCATTTTACACCCATGAGGACTTATTTTATGAATACAGACAATGATTTTAGCTAATAAAAAAACTTTAGTTTCAGATGTTTAAATGACAACATACCACATCTACACATGAGAGACCTTCAGAAGTTTCAGAAGGCCTTCAACGGCTTAGGTCCGTTGGCGAAAACACTGCATGTGTAAGGTTGTTTTCCAGATTTTCACCCAAAATCAAATACTGTATGACACTTTTCAAAGTTAGAATAAAAAGACCTGTTGTGTTCTGACACAAGGCCATTAACTTGTTTTTTTTGCTTATTTCTACAAACATTATCATGGTTTTGTTTAATCGTATTCATATTTATCAGGTTGATGTTTAGTTTAGATGTGGATGGCTAAGTTTCAGGCATAGTGCAACCAGATTTATCTAACATCTCACTCACAATGCAAAACGTTGTAAATAAACATGTTCAAACTGTAATTTAACCATATTTTATTAATATTATGTTGATTTAAAGTTTTTGTTATTAACTAATACCTTTATCTTTTAACCCTCATGTGGTCTTCGGGTCATTTTGACCCGGAGAAGATTTTCTTTTTCCCCAAAATACTAGTTAATGTTATCGCATTGGACTGAAACTTAGTGATTCTGTTCCAAAAGGGTATAACTACTTCTCAAATGTTTTTTGAAAATTTTCTTACTTTTTTAGGGGTGGTTTTGTTACCTTGTTACACTTGTGGTCTTCCCGGGTCAAAATGACCCGCCCATAAAAAATAGCTTATAAATCACTCATTATACCATATTTTTACCAAATCTTGGATTCAATCTTTTTGTCAACTTGTTCTCGTTCAATTAGGACTGGTTTTGTATTTTCATTTGCATCTGATTAATTGTGGGCCTCATTTATCTGAGAGTAGGCATCTAATTTTTTGAGTAAAAAAAACGTAATTTTTTAATAATTTTGGAATTTTTTTTTTTTTTTTTTTTAAATTGGTACTGTTGATCACACAAGTCTACTTTAATGTTTCAACGGGAAGTTTGTTTTGAAAAACTTTTATTTTGTAAAAAATGGTACATAGTCACACTTGTGGTCTTCCCGGGTCAAAATGACCCGCCTATAAAAAATAGCTTATAAAGCACTCATTATACCATATTTTCACCCAATCTTGGATTCAATCTTTTTGTCAACTTGTTCTCTTTCAATTAGGACTAGTTTTGTATTTCCATTTGCATCTGATTAATCGTAGGCCTCATTTATCTGAGAGTAGGCATCTCATTTTTTGAGTAAAAAAAAAATATTTTTGAATAATTTTTGGAAAAATAAAATAAAATCTGAAGAAAATTGGCACTGTTGATCACACTAGTGTACTTTAATTTTTCACCAGGAATTTTGTTTTGAAAAACTTTTATTTTGTACAATATGGCACAGAGTTACACTTGTGGTGTTCCACTGGGCCATTGAGGGCCATTGTGGGCCATTGTTTCAATGGGCCATTGAAAGTGAATGGGAGAGACCAATGCAAAAAATGAATGGAACAACACAAAATAGGTATCATTTTAAAGCTTAGAATCTCAGCTTTTTAATGCACCTAATCACTTTGATCAACTCCTAACGAGAGCTGAGTTATCACTCTAAAACAGAGTGTTCCCCCGCAGGCGCCACCTAGCTGCGAAATAAATAATCATAATATTTTTCAAAACTATTACCTTGATCAACTTAAAATAGGTGTCATTTGAAAGCTTAGAGTCTGAAATTTACAATGAATGTAGCCAATTTGATAAACTCCTAAGTAGTGCTGAGTTATTTGCTGATAAATAGAAAAAAAACAAATTCATAATTTATAAACTACTTGTTTGTACTACATTCAGCAATATGTCAAATACATCATACAGCTCAGATAGTCCTGTGTCATATGTCATTTGAAAGGTCTCAATTTGTAGAATACAGCAAGCATAATTGTTTCAGGCTTTTTACTAAACTTGAGTGAGATTTTTGTAAAAGAAGCCCTTCAAGAGACCCATGTGTAAACCATACATGGATGGTACAATTTTAGACACATTTCCGCTCGTAACTTCATGAAACATGCTCCGATTGTGGAAAATGACACATCATTATTTACAGCAGATGCTTACAATTAAAATGAGTCCAAACTCAACATAATCCATCACTCAGAACTAAAGATATTCCTCATGGAGTTCTAACACAAAAAATACTACAGACACACAGACTCACATAGCCAAGCAAGGTAGCTTAGACTTGGCCTTTTTACTCGTAACTTCATGAAACATACATCGATCATGGAAAATGACACATCGTTATTTACAGCAGGAGCTCACGATTAAAAAGAGCCCAAACTCAATATATTCCATCAATAAGATCTAAAGATATTCCTCATGGAACTCTAACACAAAAAATACCACAGACGTACCTAGCCAAGTATATACTCATGAAGCTCTCACGTTTGGTTTTTGCTCATAACTTCACGAAGCATGCACAGATCGTAGAAAAATGTACATCATTATTTTCAGTAGACTATCACAATTAAAAAGAGCCCAAACTCAGCATAATCCATCACTCAGATCTAAAGATATTCCTAATGGAGTTGTAACACACAAACCCCCACAGGCGCTCACAGAGCCTTGAATATAGATGTAGCCTAGCACTTATGTCGCGTTTTAACTCATAACTCAATGAAGCATGCATAAATTGTGGAAAATGGCACATCATTATTTACATGAGATTGTTAAGATTAAAAAGAGCCCAAACTCACCATAATCCATCACATGCTCATATGTGTACATAAACAATGAACATGCTCCTGAAAATGTTTCAGTCTCTCCCATTCACTTTCAATGGCCCATT
This sequence comes from Abramis brama, assembly GCA_022829085.1. NCBI lineage: Eukaryota > Metazoa > Chordata > Actinopteri > Cypriniformes > Leuciscidae > Abramis > Abramis brama. The sequence goes on along the minus strand of CM040773.1, from coordinate 27,273,838 downwards.
GAAACAATGGCCCTCAATGGCCCAGTGGAACACCGCAAGTGTAATTCTGTGCCATTTTGTACAAAATAAAAGTTTTTCAAAACAAAATTCCTGGTGAAAAATTAAAGTAGACTAGTGTGATCAACAGTGCCAATTTTCTTCAGATTTTATTTAATATTTCCAAAATTATTCAAAAATAATGTTTTTTTTACTCAAAAAATGAGATGCCTACTCTCAAATAAATGAGGCCTACGGTTAATCAGATGCAAATAGAAATATAAAACCAGTCCTAATTGAAACAGAACAAGTTGACAAAAAGATTGAATCCAAGATTGGGTGAAAATATGGTATAATGAGTGATTTATAAGCTATTTTTAATAGGCGGGTCATTTTGACCCGGGAAGACCACAAGTGTGACAATGTGCCATTTTGTACAAAATAAAAGTTTTTCAAAACAAAATTCCTGGTGAAATATTAAAGTAGACTAGTGTGATAAACAGTGCCAATTTTCTTCAGATTTCATTAAATATTTCCAAAATTAATCAAAAATAATGTTTTTTTTACTCAAAAAATGAGATCCCTACTGTCAAATAAATGAGGCCTACAATTAATTAGATGCAAATAGAAATATAAAACCAGTCCTAATTGAAAGAGAACAAGTTGACAAAAAGATTGAATCCAAGATTGGGTGAAAATATGGTATAATGAGTGATTTATAAGCTATTTTGTATAGGCGGGTCATTTTGACCCGGGAAGACCACAAGTGTGACAATGTGCCATTTTGTACAAAATAAAAGTTTTTCAAAACAAAATTCCTGGTGAAAAATTAAAGTAGACTAGTGTGATAAACAGTGCCAATTTTCTTCAGATTTCAATTAATATTTCCAAAATTAATCAAAAATAATGTTTTTTTTACTAAAAAAATGAGATCCCTACTGTCAAATAAATGAGGCCTACAATTAATTAGATGCAAATAGAAATATAAAACCAGTCCTAATTGAAAGAGAACAAGTTGACAAAAAGATTGAATCCAAGATTGGGTGAAAATGTGGTATAATGAGTGATTTATAAGCTATTTTTTATAGGCGGGTCATTTTGACCCGGGAAGACCACAAGTGTGACAATGTGCCATTTTGTACAAAATAAAAGTTTTTCAAAACAAAATTCCTGGTGAAAAATTAAAGTAGACTAGTGTGATAAACAGTGCCAATTTTCTTCAGATTTCATTTAATATTTCCAAAATTATTCAAAAATATTCAAAAATAATGTTTTTTTTACTCAAAAAATTAGATCCCTACTGTCAAATAAATGAGGCCTACGATTAATTAGATGCAAATAGAAATATAAAACCAGTCCTAATTGAAAGAGAACAAGTTGACAAAAAGATTGATTCCAAGATTGGGTGAAAATATGGTATAATGAGTGATTTATAAGCTATTTTTTATAGGCGGGTCATTTTGACCCGGGAAGACCACAGGTGTTATAGGGTTTTGAACACCACATTAACTAACATCTGATCCCAAATAAACAGATAATGGAATGTTCACACTATACAGTTAGATATTCTCCTACTTGTATCTTTGGGTGTATTTTGTTACACCGTAGTGATGCAAAGTTCCACACCCTATGGACTAACTTTAAAAACATAATCTTTATACAGGAATGTCCATGTAAGATTCAAAAAGACCAAATTACTAAGAATTTGTGATACACAAATAAATACACAAAAGTTTATTACTCCGCTAGATTTAGTCATCTTGTTCAGATAGCAGGCGACACTGTTTCACATGTTGTACGTTGGACTGTGTGTGTTTTAAGTGAAGACGTTTCTTTGAGAGCCGTTTATAGAAATAAATGACGCTTAAGAATTTAAGCGATAGTTTGACTAAATTGATATCAATCACACAAATACGAATCACACAAACTGTTTTACACTTAAACTATTGCACCGAGAGATGCATATTCATCAAAGCTTGAGGCTGTTTAACAAAGTTCCACACTTTGGTAAAACCTGCTGATATAATTGCACAAAAGTAAATTCTAATTCTTCATCATCATGAGCCATTTAAAACAAATACAGAGAAGCCACTATAAGTGATCCATTTGAATGTCTGTCATTGACATCTTGTTTCTTTTTGTACAGATTGCAAAAAGTACATAGAGCGTGGTCAAACATGTTAGGAATGTATCCTATACATTATAGGTCCTTCTAGTATGAGAGTGTTTGGTATGAGAGTGAATCTTTCTGCTATGTCTACGAAACATCGACGTGAAAGATGAGTATTGCTGTTTTTTCTGTTACCTATTACAGTTTAAACTCGTCTAACTATTACACTTATTTTGTTATTTTGTGTGTGTCGCTAAACAACGGTTAAGCCAATGAATTACGGTTGATATATGGTATTTTTACGTGAATTGATTCATTTTTTATTCCGTCCACACTTTGACACCAGAGTTTTATTCGGCAGAATGCCGAAATGTTTTAACATATCGTCAATTTCAAGCGTTAGATAAATCATCTAACTATTATATGTGAAACAATCAACAGTTATATGTGAAACAAGCACAGTGGCATTAGAGTCAGATTCTTGTTTATATTGAACATTGTTATTGAACCGTTTTTCAATATTATTGAAAATAATTGTTAAATAAAAGCGCTATTGTTCTCGGCCTCATCAAAGTTCACATAGTTTTCACCGGAGCATATCGACTCTGAAACAAGACTTTGTTTAAAAGATTTTGAAATTGTTTAACATCACTAGCGTAACACTTATCGTATTGCCGGGTGCGATTGTAATGTTTTGTATGGCGTTTTCTTTACACTTTCCTACAGTTAGCTGTAATGTTAGTGAACTCTATGTCTTCTCTTTGTTCATATACGACAGTATTCACATGAATTGGCTTGATTTGTATCTTGATTTGATACGTGAGACGTTTACATTATATTGTTATACCGTCCTAGTTTTTAAATAGCGCTAAAATGTATATTTTAACCCTTTGTGCGGATATGCCGCACAAGGTTCTCTGTTCTCTGGTTCTAGGTTTTTAAAAATACCGCGAAACAAAGACAAGGACGCCTCTTTCTATAAGCGACACTCAAAATCTGTGCATACAACAAAACACATGTAGGTGTACGAAGATTTATCAGAAAATTACTTTTGTTTGAAGAAAAACTTAAATCAGCTGGTGCTTGATCACTATTGAAGTTATTAAACAGCCCTGAATTCGGTAATGATGCGATATGGATATCACGTTTTAATTTTAACTCAATACGCTAAAGGTCTATAAACTTCAACATCTTGTAGGTCAAATTAACTTAAAGCCTGCGCAAAATTATTCTTAACTTAAAGCATGCGCATCCTAACTACTTTCTAAATGTTTGTAAATCCAAAAACTGTTGTCACTGTTGTCACTGGATTGTTTTTATGCATCAAGTTAAATCCAAATGATAGGAAAACTTTATGATAGGAAAGTACGGACGGCGCCTTTGACCAATCCTCTACATATGGGGCACTTGCTCAGAGAAGGCGCACATTCTTTGCACACAACTAGGTGACCACAGGGGATGAACACAATGTTCACTTCCTTATCCATGCAAACTTTGCAGGTGCGCTCCTCTTGAAGTCTTCTTAACTGTTCCTCCATAGGCAAGTCTGAAAGATCTTGACTCGGTGATGCAGCTTCATTTGTCTGGACCGTCAGGCCACACTCAAATTCCATCTCTAAAGCAGACTTCACCACAGGATTGTTCTCTTGTTCTCTCACAAATTCTCTTGAGTCGCTGTCTCCATTAGTCAATAGCTGCTCAAATAGTCTTGGAAATCTTGCTTGAATCTGATGAACAAACTCTTGGCCCTTTTCTTGCAGCAGGTATTCACATCTTGGAAACCACTTGGCATGTTCTACCCATGGATCATTCCAGACTCCCAACATCTGAGTCCACCATCGCAACAAAAGCACTTCACGTCATCATTACGACCAACATAGTAAAAACCAGCCTTAGCCAATTGGTCTGGTCGAACAGTTATTCTTGAGGGCCAGTAGACAAATGTGAGCAACCGGTCTTCACACTGTTGCATTGCCGATCCATTGGAAAGACCGCCACCAGATAAAGGTACATTATGCAGAAAACAAATATGTAAATATTGAAATATTCTAAATATTACTCTAAATATTATTATTATAATACAATTTTTATGAGCTCAGACATTTTTTCATTCAGAAATTTTTATTTCAACATTATACTTTCATACATTGAAGAAAATGATAGACCGGCATTACATTTACAGATGGTCTAACCAGAATAGAAAATATCCGCAGGCTATCATGTCTTGCTCCAGGGTATAGTTGACCAGACTTTCAACTAATTCACCAACGTCAGTTTTTGCATTTTTTGACACCAGTGACACACAGAGATCCGTTACAAATGTCCATATAGCGAGTATCTCTGTGATTTCGAATTCGTCAGAACATGAACGCAACACATCCAGAACTTTTCTGAGGATTACGCCGATCGGCTCTTTGCTGTTAAAAAACATGGGTGTTACATCAGGCCATGACTTTATCAAACCTCTTACGTCATCCATTTCATTTTTGAGATTTGTCACACGTTTGGTATCCTGCGCACAATCTTTTTTCATATCACACACAGTGTCGATAATCCTGTGCATCAAGCCAACCATTTGGCCTCTAAAATGATCTTTAAACATACTGTCCAGCGCAGCTCTTAAACGACACTCTTTGCCTGTGGCGCACTCACACGCCGGTGTTTTGCGTCGCCATTTTTTTCAGCTTTTCGATTTTTTTTCAAACTTTTCGTTCCTAGAATGTTCCTGCAATCTCCTGAGTCCTTGCGGTACAATCGTGCCTTGTGTTTTTGGGTCGGAAGTTTGTGGGTCAGAAGTTTGCGTCAGGCTCAGACAAACAGGACTTTCAACTTTTGATCAATGAGATGATGCAGTAGCGCAGCAGTCCGAGGCTAGTAGAGCTAGAGTAGAGCGTGCGATGTCCTGAAATATTTATCAGGCTGGGGTCCGCCCCACTGGAGGGGCTGAATAGGGTGTTGTCATCAGGAAAGCTTCACATCTCCGCGCTGCTGTTTTGGCGCGCATTATGGAAGTTTGAATCGTTCGAGTCATACACACAAGTGCAGCGATGGAGCTCGTGAACACGAGCAGTGTGAGAGGATTCCTGAGATCTTGGGACGATCTGACTGAGAAGATTCGCTGTTTAATACAGAAGAAACTCATCAAGAAGTACTTGAGCAGGTATAAAAACCTATTTTATGCATGGATTAAAGAATAGAATAAAAAATAGGCATTTCTATAATAAAAGTATTTCGCTCTCTCACTAACCTATGGACACACAATCCCATGCCAAACTATCATTTGGCATAACTAATCATTATCAACATATTTTTTTGATAAAAGAGTTCCAAAGTTCACTTTGTCCACAAAAAGGAACTTAGCCTTAATTTACTGAAGGCTATGGATGTTAGGTACATATGTTTATCAAATTGTACACATTCATTATTAATATGATGAAAATGGCTGTTATTTGTTTCTTCTCCTCTCACATTAAATCACATGTATTATATAGGCCTAAGGTCAAAATGGTGAAATTAGAAAAAAGTTGATTATTTTGATTATTTTTGTCGTTGTATTCTGTCAAATATGAAATGTTTAGTTTAGCTACTTGCACCTTATCTCGCACTTTATGACCGTTATCAGCTATTATCAGATACTATTGTCCTAACATAGACTATTGTTTTAACTCTGGTTTAACCTGCTGTGCGTCTGTTCACCGTCCATCATGTGCTCTAACACCTGCAGCATCAGCCGGTTGCCATATTTATGAGCTTATCCGGCCTTTGAAAAAGTGAATGTTTGAACTCTGGTGTATGCTAAATGAAAACAGGCGAACGGGTGTATGAATGTGTCTACAGGTGTATCTAACCCTAACAACTAATGACCAACTTTATTTTTGCTGTACATACATTATATTCTTCTAACTGTTTGTCTTTGGTTAGCACAGCTGGAGAAGAACAACAGGGAGGTTGGAAGACACAGTAGAGGAACTACAGAATAAATATGGAGAGAAAACAGCATTAAAAAGGATAAAGTCCGTAGTGAAAAAAATCTGAAAAAAGAATATCAAACGTAGGAAAAGATTTATAATTTAATTTGTTAGTAGTCAATATGTTTCTCAATCTTCAATCTTCTTAAAAAATGTAAATATTTTAACAGATGGTGACGTTCAGACGCTGAGCATTCAAACACATTCTGGAAACATGACAAACCAACAGCCTAACAACCTTCCACAACGACTGCATAATAATTCTACATCATTCGGACAGCCATTAATTCAAATCCCTAATCAGCTTAATTTAACAATTGCCCAGAAGAATGGTGGGACAATAGTTACTACAATCATGGTAGAAAACACAATATATGGTGATGTTAACATCAGTGCGGTGAGTGTCTGATCATTTAAGAAACAGTTGTTTAGTTAAGAAATTATTTGTGTATGTTATATATATATATAGAGTATTTTGTTTTGTTTTTAAAGTTAGTCCATAGGGTGTGGAACTTTGCATCACTACGGTGTAACAAAATACACCCATAGATACAAGTAGGAGAATATCTAACTGTATAGTGTGAACATTCCATTATCTGTTTATTTGGGATCAGATGTTAGTTAAAAGATAAAGGTATTAGTTAATAACAAAAACTTTAAATCAACATAATATTAATAAAATATGGTTAAATTACAGTTTGAACATGTTTATTTACAACGTTTTGCATTGTGAGTGAGATGTTAGATAAATCTGGTTGCACTATGCCTGAAACTTAGCCATCCACATCTAAACTAAACATCAACCTGATAAATATGAATACGATTAAACAAAACCATGATAATGTTTGTAGAAATAAGCAAAAAAAACAAGTTAATGGCCTTGTGTCAGAACACAACAGGTCTTTTTATTCTAACTTTGAAAAGTGTCATACAGTATTTGATTTTGGGTGAAAATCTGGAAAACAACCTTACACATGCAGTGTTTTCGCCAACGGACCTAAGCCGTTGAAGGCCTTCTGAAACTTCTGAAGGTCTCTCATGTGTAGATGTGGTATGTTGTCATTTAAACATCTGAAACTAAAGTTTTTTTATTAGCTAAAATCATTGTCTGTATTCATAAAATAAGTCCTCATGGGTGTAAAATGATCTGTGCCAATGATCTGAGTTAATTTCTAATCTTTATTTACATGGGACGGGTAAGTCCAAGGAGGCTTCCGTGTCGTTCCGCCATCTTGAAAAAGAGCAGAGAGGGACAAAAAGCACTAGCCTAACTCAACACTACTATAGTCAACAACCAAATTATGACTTAAAAACGTTTTAAGTATTACATTAAAAAGGCGTCATTGACAAAAATTGTAATTCTGGATTAAGTAATAATTATGACAAGTCGAAATGATGACTTAAAAAAGTTGAAATTATGACTATGCGTCATAATTATGAGATGAAATGATGACGTACTAAATTAAAATTATGATAAAGTATTCCATAGTGAAATTTTCTGAATTCAATATAATTGTATTTGTGAAAATGATTCAGTACTGAATCTTCAAGAAACTGCTTGTTTCTGCAGTTCGTGTAGGCCTCTAAGACTATGAATTACTAAAAATGATTATTGATGAACTTGAATAACTTGAATTTTGTTGGCAATGTAAAAAAAATTGTCTTCCCATACCGGGAGTCGAACCCGGGCAGCCTGGATGAAAACCAGGAATCCTAACCGCTAGACCATATGGGAGACATTGATACTTCCCGCGGCACATTTGAAAGGCTGCACTGCACGGTACAATATAATGCTGGATCATAGTTATGCCGAGCCACAGGAGAAGTTTTAATTAAATTCAAATTTAATTTATCGGTATGTAAATAAATATCGGGATAGCTTTTCCCAGGTGAAAAAGAGCTAATGAAGGAGAAAGACTTCGAAAGGGAAGTTGCCTGCTTTCTTCTCGACGGGTAAGTCAAAGTTACGGTCTAAATGACGAGCTTGGTTGTGTAAATCATTATATAGAGCGGTAGAACATGTAACAAGTACATCATAACGGTAGAACATGTACAATTAAACTCGATGAAGCGCTATCGGAAGACATGTTGTCATAGATTCTTGGCACATTTACCAAAGTTGAAAAAGCGAGTAGATGGGAGAACCGCTAGATGGGAGAAATCTTTAACAAAAAAAGCCTCCAAAATCGAGGAGGTCAAAGGTCATGATTCCTGCTATAGCTCTCCCCAAAGTCTGTTCATGCGGCCACCATCAACAAATGCTAACATTTGAAACTTCTACATATATTTTGAGTAGATGACCGGTGGTATATTCTCAGTAAAGGGTTTCACCCTAGTTCGGGAGATATGATCTTATACATCTTATACGTGTAATAGATCATAGCTACCGTAGAAAAAGTAAGATCATGCTTTGAATTAAGACGATGTGTGATTTTTACTTTGATTTTCCAAATGATACAACCTAGTCTAAATTAGAGCAATGTCGAGTCCTCGGATTTCTTAAAAAACATTGTGACAAACTTTGACAACATGTTTCATGTTGTCTGTTGTATGTTGTATGTAACAATCTAAAGTTTTTGGACAGACGCTGCTTAGTAACAATAATACATAAATCTTCTAAGAAGATATGATTTTAATAAAACTTTTAAAGATTTGATTTAAACTTTTAAGGTTATGCTTTTAAATGAAATTAGTGTAAACTCTGGATGTACTCTGGAAAGGCGTTAGCAGACTAGATTTACTGTGACATTGTCCCCCGAGACTCATCTGGTCTGTAACTCCTCCTCTAGTCTCTGTGAGGGTCTGAAGCTTCAGTTCACACTGTAGTTTATCACTGAAGGATTTGTTTTGTTTTGTTCTGTTTATGACAACTTAAACTATTTGCTTTTTTGGATTATTTTTATCATTGCATAAAGAACTACTTCGCCTCTCTGGAAATGCAAGGTGTTTTTATTTAGCTAAAACTTTGTTTACATTTTATTCAATTATTTATTTATTTAATTTTTTTTTTAAATGTAGTTTTCTGTGATGGTCGTTTTTAGGTGTACGGGATAGCTATGGAAAACCCCCACCATAAAAATTGAAACCCCCAGATGGACAAAAAAAATGCTGATTGAATCTTTTTCATATAAATGAGATTTAAGACGACCACCTAAAGTTTTGAAGAGACATTGTTTAATAACAATTATACTTTAGGTCACCGTTAAACAAAATAATTTATATCATACACAAGTCTTCTAAAAGATAAATAGAAGATGAGTATGTATTCAAACTTTGAAGATTTAATTTAAACAATATTTAAACTTTTTACGATTATGATTTGAAATAAATTTAGTATGGAAAGGCGTTAGCAGACTAACATGACATACGCTCTGACACGATGCACAGAGGCTCATCTGTCATCCGATATCCTGAAGCTATCATTATTGTCAAGTAACTTCTTTCTCAGCGCTGATCGGAAGGACCTTATTTCTGGAAGATTCCCAGTTTCTAAATGTTTTCATGGTTGCTCTCTCTGAAGATAGGCCTATGTGGTTGTCATTTTCTCACAGATACAACTTAAGAAATTATTGAATATTTCACAGGCGTGAGATGACTTGTGACGCTTTAAAAATTTTCAAATTATTTTACATACCCATGATAAAAAAAATAAAAAACTTTATGTTCAAGTCAAATTTTTCCACAGACCATCGTTGTATTTGTTTTTTATTAAGACTTTCAATAATTTAAAACATCTTTTATTTTTAAAAGATGTCATTTAAACTTTTAGGATTATAAGTTTAACACACCATTCACAATGTCTCATCCCATCACTGAATACACCCCTCTGAGTCAGAGACGCATGGCGTGAGAGAGAACCTCTGTGATTTATGTTAACTCTCTTAAGAGTTGTAACTCTAAACATGTAAGATGAATTTTATTTATTCATCTAAAATAATTGGTTTCAGTATATTTATATAACCATTTTATTTATACACTTTTAAGGAACAGTATGTTTTTCAACTTTTGTGAGTGTGATATTAGGAAACCCCTTCCTCACTTTCACTGTGCTTTGGTATGCGAAGGAGAGGGGTCAAGGCTCACGTGAAGGGGCGCGCACACACACACACGCACACGCACACACACACACACACACCGCGCGCCTCCCTATGTTTTGAGACGGTGCTTTGAGAGACATTCAGGAATGACTATATGAATTCAGTTGTGTAAAACAATTTTTAATCCATTCATACATTGCATTTGTTGTGGACATCAATGGACAATGATGTGTTAGGAGTCACTTCTTCAACTCTCTCTCTAAAATAAGGTAAGATGATTTTATTTACTTTTATCTAAAACTAAAACAATTGGTTTTAGTAAGCTTTTTATGTTATATTCTTTTAAAAGAACTGAATATTTTTTTCAACCTTAGTCAAATTATTTTATAACCATTACATTTATACAGTTTTAAAGGTATGTTTATCAACTATAGTTTAATTATTTTTGTTGGCATCAATATGGACATTGATGTGTTAATTTTAACTCAGTCATTTTTTATTCATCTAAAACTAAAATAGTTGGATCAATAAGATATTTATATTATACTTTTAAGGAACGGTATGTTTTTCAACTTTAGCAAGATATTTTATTTTATATATACACTTTTAAAGGTATGTTTTTCAACTTTAGTTTAATTATTTTTGTGGACATGAATGGTATGGACATTGATGAGTTAATTTTAACTCAGTCATTTTTTATTAATCTAAAACTAAAACAATTGGATCAATAAGATATTTATATTATACTTTTAAAGGCACGTTTTCAACTTTTGTTAGTGTGAGATTCACTTGACAGTTACACTGTAAGGAGGGGGATGTCAGACAGAGAGAGCGCGCGCATAGACACCCACAGACGCGCGCGGCCCCCTCCTCTTGCTGCTGACACACACGCGCTCGGCTCACTATGTTTTGAGACACGGGTAAGCTCATTCAGGAAAGGAGTATTTTTGTTTTTTTACCACTTTTAATAATTTGCAAACATTATTACAACTTTTAAAATTTTTGGATTATAGTTTGAAAATCATTTTAACCCTAACAAAACATTGACCATGTCTCATTCTGATCGTCGATTCAGACAGAGTCCAACAGATGGAGCTGCGAGCCCGTTTCATCCCTGGTAGGTTCTCTCTAAAATAATAAGGTAAGACGATTTTATTCAACTAAAACCAATTGGTTTTAGTAAGCTTTTAAAGAACAGAATGTTTTTTCAAACTATTGCTAGTGTGATATGCAACATTATGTAGATTTTATAAGTATTTCATTATATAATTTTAAAAAAGAGCAGAATGTTTTCAACCTTAGTTAAATTGCTTTAGATGATATAATTTACACTTTTAAAAAGAACTTTGGCATGATAATTATTATATAATTTATATTATATAAATTATATAAAGGATAGGATGTTTTACATATGAATGTGAAATAACTAAATGTTTTTTCAACCTTTAATTGTTTTAGGTTATATAAATTATAGAATGTTTTATATATAAATGTGAAATAACTGAATGTGACATATATGAAATAACTCTATGGCACAAGCCATATAACCACACACGCACACACATAACTGGGACAAAGTTCAAACAACCGGCAAAACTATGATTTAGGTCAAAAACTAACCGTCAAAATTATGATTTAGTCCTAGCTAGGTCATAGTTCAAAACTAACTGTCAAAACCCATGATCGATAGGGAGGAAGGGCAAAGGTTAATCCCATGACCTCATTCCGGAAGTTCAACCCATCAATCATAAGGTCACCGGAAGTTCAACCTGTCAAAAGGTCAAAGGTCAAAGTCATTAATCATTTTGACATAAGGTCCCCCATAAGTACTACTAATGTATAAGGAACTGCTACCATAGTGCAATGATGAGGCTGAATCCAGTTACTTCGTTTGTTACTTATTGATGCGTGGACCTCTCCTGACACTTCCTTAAGCACCCTGTGTGTATGGCATTGCTTGCACCAAGCTCTGTTAGAAATGAATGAAGAAATTCTGCATTTCTCAGCCAAACGTAAGGGTGTGTTAAATCCGACTAAGGGGATTATTAGAGCATATTAGAGCATGATCTAGTGGAAAATTAAATATTAGCACAATTTACTCTATCGATATTTTTTAATTGTCCGTTAAAGTTTTAAATGGGACAATGCATTAAAACTTTATTAAAACTGCCTATATTATTTTCAGAATATTTTTTTTAATGAAGCTTTGAATTTGACATTACACAAAGCACAAATAGCCACTTACTGTGCCTTCAGCCCAATTCGTGGTACTGTTTCTCAGCCACCTCAGAGTTAAAGTGGACATAAGCGAATTATAGTAGAGCTGCTCCTCTAATTAAATCCAAATTTTAAGCAGTTTTTACTGTAGAGTTATTTTTGTATGGAGCTTTGAACTTTGCACATTACACAGTACACAAAGAGCCGCCAGTTGATTTTCTGTCCATTTTGCGGCGCTGTTTAAAGTGGACAATTTTGTGTCTATTTTCAGAATAAATTAATAGTTAACTGTTTAAATGCAAATAACACTTATATATCAATGAAAATGGACTGTAAAAATATAAAGGCACGTACATATATTTACAGTATTCTTTCATTATTGTACATGTCACCAGCTCAATTTAGGGACCATGTGTTTTTTCTCTTATTCACACCTTTTATGGACCATGAAGTTGACAAACATGACAGTACCATTATGAGAGCCATTGTTGTTGGTTCAGTTTGGGGCGCTATATCTCAGCTGCTTTTGAGGGTGCTTTAAAAGTTGCACTGGGGACTTATACCTTATGCCCTTGACTGTCACCATGCTAAATTTTTCAGACATTTTTACTGTAGCATTTTGAAGTTATGGACACATGAAGTTAAATTAACGTGACAATACAGTTAAAGGAGAATTTGCATTGTTGGTCCACTTGGGGGTGCTACATCTCAGCTGCCTTTGAAGATGCGGTAAAAGTTGCACTGATGCCTTAAACCCATTGTGCTTTACTGTTACCATGCACAATTTTAAAATTTCTACTGTCGGATTTTTAAGTTATGGACCCATGAATTTGACAAATGTGACATTAAAGGAGAATTTGCATTGTCTGACCATTTGGGGTGCCATATCTCGGCTGCCTTTGAGGGTGTGTTAAAAGTCGTACTGGGGCGTTATACCAAATGTGATTGACTGTCATTCACAATTTCAGACATTTTTACTGTAGAATTTTGAAGTCATAGACCCAAATGCAATGGCTATTCTAACTGTATTGTCCTATCTGACAAATTCATGGGTCCATAAGTTCAAAATGCTACAGTAAAATTGTCTGAAATTATGCATGATGACAGTCAAGCACATTGGGTGTATTAAGGCCCCAGTGCAACTTTTAACTTCAAAACACTACAGTAAAAATGTCTGGAATTTGGCATGGAGACAGATGTGCTCTGTGAACAAGGCCCCAGTGCAACATCTAACGCACACTCAAAAGGCAGCTAAGATATGCAATAGGCGGCTCATTGTACATTACATAATGTCAAGTTTAATGGTTTATAGCAAAATAATCCCACAGTAAAAAGTGTTTAAAATTTGGATTTCTTTAAAGGAGTAGCTCTACTATAATGCACTTATGTCCACTTAACGCACCTCTGAGGCGGCAGTGAAACACTGCGGTCAAGCCAGCCGCGGTTTGAAATTCTATCTATCTATCTATCTATCTATCTATCTATCTATCTATCTATCTATCTATCATCGCACTTTGAAAAAAACACATATCTGTTCCACAGGAACCTTTAAGGAGCACCATCCCCCAAAAAACCTGGGAGTACAACAACGTCTGTATTCTGTAAATAAGAACTATGGCAAGGAGAAGACCCCTCACAAAAAAAAAATCAGCAGCAAGACTACAAAGGCCTCCTTGGGTCCCAAAACGTAGCAAAATGACTGCTGTTCTTCATCCGTACCACTGGCTTAGCTGTGATAAGATAGATTTCGCATCATACTTGCTTGCAAACAAGTACCCTCACATTCATGGCTTTCAGTCAAGTGTTTTATTTAGTGTTTTACATAATGGAGGGATTGTGGGTACTCCAAGCAGCCCATTTGTACAAATTTTACACACTGGGGACAACCACTGGGTAACTGCTAGCAACCTGTTTTGCCAGAACAATCAGGTTTGCATTTATGACAGTCTTTCGACAGTGCTGAACAACAAAGACAAACAAATTTTGTCATGGTTACTTAGATCAAAGGAAGACCAATTTACGGTTATTTAAACTAAAGGAGCCTCAAATATCCTGTCGGATACTCAAGGAACTTAAAAATGTAATTTAAGTGCCTCAAAGCTCTTTCTCCTATAGTAGGGTTACTGGAGGAGCATTGACAATATTTGAGGTTCTTGCTGGAACTTATGGGATCCTTTAAGCACTTTGTATTTAGTTCAGAGGTTCTGGAGTCACCTTTTCATTACTATGAGACCTCAAAGTGCTTTGGGGGGGAAATAGAGGAACTTAAATGTGATAAAAGGGTTATTGGAAGATCTTTTAACATTTAAGTGGTTCCTGGAGGATCTCTTATGTTAAAGCTAGCATCTGGAGGAACCCAATGGTTCAGTGAGGCCAGAATGATATTATTAGGGCCCGAGCACCGATGGTGTGAGGACCCTCTTGGAATTGCTCTGTTTATTATTATTATTATCCTATTATTACTTAAGTTTGATTCAGTATACATACCCAGGTGAAAAATACGTAGGCTACTATTAAAAATGTACTTGAGTGTGTTTTTAGTAGGCCTTCAATACAAATATAACCTACTTTAATGCATTTTAATACATTTAACAGTAGCCTAGCTACGTCTTTTTCACCTGGGTAGCTTACATTTATTTAGTATAGGCCTATTTTATTGATTAATTTAAACCTTAAACAACAACACTAAAAAATAATAATATTAATAATAAAAATTCATTAATTATTATTGAATAAATAATAGTAATAAAATAATATTTTTTACTTCTTCATAAATTATTATTTGAAGAAGAAGAACCAGGAGGATTAAGAGTTTATTCAGTCACGAAACTGCTGCTATTCCTCTGCTGTCGTCGCTTCAATGATGCTCGCGCTGCTCGCGCGCAACAAAGCTCAGCTGATCGTCATCGGGTTTGAAGTAACGGCTCTCCCCTCATCAAAGCCTGCCGCATCTTCTTTTAATCAGTTATTCTCTGAAAATCTTCTTTTTTTATAGGCTATACCTTAATCATATGCATTTGAATATAAGACATTTGAACCCTGAATTATAACTTCAAGTTTGGTCTTTTTCGACAAAAAAAGGAAAAAGCTATTAAATGGCTTCATAAGACTTACAACACAAACCATAACACATGAGTTGTGAATTCATTGATTATTTTTAGGATCTTTTCTGGGACATTTTTGGAGCTTAACCATTTTTACATAAATTGTTGCATTGAATTGAACTAGACAAGTGTACATAAGAATGGTGTAATGAATGATTTACACAATTTTTTTTCTGCTTGTGTTTCATGCAGTGAAATTGAACGATGACAGGGGTTGCATTATGCCTGAGATCTGCTTTTGGGTTCCACAGACAGAAAGTCAAACAGGTTTGGAACATCACAAGGCTGAGAAAATTATTTAAATTTCACAACTATCACTTTAATAACATTACTAACAGTACATTTTGTGCTTTGCAGGGATCTCGGTAAGCTGAAATACAAGTTTGAAGTTTGAACAAGAATAAAAATCCTCCTGTAGACCTGAAAATCACTGAAGTGCCTGGACCATCCACCAGAAAAGAGAAAAAACAAACAGAAAATGAAGCTGATGCACCTTTTCACTTTTCTAACTCGTTAAGTAGCCTACCTCACATGTCCCTTGTGAAGATTTTATAATTGATTGCATTTTATGTTGCAGTGAGTAAAGGTGCGGTCACATTTGTGAATTTCGTGAAATTACACAGGCAAAAAGGTCCATTGACCATTGTCAGCAGTGTAGCAATGTAATGTATGAACCACCACACAAAATTGCTGATCGTGTGGATTCTTATTGAAATGACTGAATTCACCAGTGAACATTCACAGAACAACAGATAATTTTACTGCACCTTAACTCTGTTCAAATGGAAAATGTTTTCTGCTTGTTGTGACATAAGGAATACTGTTTCCGGGTCGTAGCCTCTACTCCTTTATCTTGTTTCTAGATATTGAGAATACTCAACAACCATTTATGGGAACTGTTGATTCAAGTCACACATTTAAGCTTTTCAAAAGCCATAGTGTACATTACAGTCTCCAGTCTAACGGCATCCCAGACTTCAACATTTTATGATTCAAAATAGCTGAATGACTAACCATCTGAGATTTCGGAATAGATATAAAGGTTAGGATCATAATTTTCAGGAATATTACAGAATATATTAGCACTGTTGTTTGTTTTTGGCATCTGAGAGAGCTTTTGGACTTGGAAACAGTAGCGTCAGACTTAAGCGAACTGAAACATGTTTTAAAATTAAGTGAGGATGGACATTTTTAATTAGTCAATTTTAATTTTTTACATTGATTTATTACATGGAACATGTGTTTTCTATGCATTTTGTTGAGATGTCTTTTCTTGTGTAGCCTATTGTATACACATGGTTGATTATTCATGTTACTTTTTTGTGCAATTATTCAAACAATTTTTTGTGTGTGTATTCATTGATATTAATCTATTACTAGCTTTTTTTCCCCAAGTGCATTGAAGTGTATGTATTAAAATGGATCTAAAATATGTAATAAACAATTCTTATTTTGTATTTGGTTCAGTTTGTTTATTATAATAGAAGTTTGTGGTAACCGTAGTAACAACATGAAATTAATACAAAAAAATATATATATATAGAAATTTGGTTCCTGGAGGCACCCACAGTGATTCCACACAGTGAGAGTTCCTCAGGAAACCTGTGTGGTTCCTCAGAGAACCACCCCTTTTTAAAGGGTGCGGATCTACAGACGGTTCCGCCGGTGTGGCAAAGTGAAGAACCCCAAAAGGTTCCTCCAGGCACCTTTAATTTTTACAGTGTGCTGTCCAACATCACACTGTTAGACTTTTCTGTAATTTCTACAGTTATTTACTTTAAATCCCCCAGTATTATACTGCTATTTCTCTTTACAGTAAATAACTGTGATTCCCATTGCATCATGGGAATTTTCTGTGACGTCTAACACCACATACAGAGACTTACTGTATTTTTTAAATTTGCTGTATACTACTGCATTTGACGTAACTGCCTCTCTGGCTGGCACCATTCCACCGTGCTTTTTATTTCCTAATTTTTGCCTTACACCGCGTGTCTACAACGCTATAATAGCCAGAGGCTGTCTATATACATTGAAGCGACCGGACCTTTAAATGCAAGCAAACCTGTTTATCCCTTGTCAGAAATAGCGCGAGCGCTTGGACTCGTATCGGACTAAGTCAGAAATATAACGGCCGCGGCGCATCACTACACTGTCTGGGATTTGTCGTGTCGCGTCAGAGCATCCAGTATAGGTAATGGGGTCTGTCTTTTGTTGGATCGCGACGTTCGTGTCTGGCCCGGGGAAGAGACGGAATTCACTTCACCGAGAGAGAGATCAGCAAGCAAGGTAAAAAAACAAAAACAAAAAAAAAAACATTCTGTGTGTGTTGACAGGATTGTGCCCAGTTTAACCTATGTTATAACGTTAACGTTAGCCTAACGTTACTCGTCGTCAACATGGCGGTAACGAACTTTACCATGGTAAACTGAGCTAACGTTTCATTTTACACACTTTGTTAGATTATTGAATTGTCGAGTTAAAATATGCCAACGAGCAACGCGTTTACATTAACAATAAATGTGAATAAACTAATGTGAAATTCTGTTTATAGCCTAATGTTGGCCTACTGATGAGAACCTTTATAGTTTTAGCATTAGTTTGCAAACTATACCATATTATAGTTTTTTTTTTTTTAATGGAATTTAATATTTACTTCCATTTTTGTGTTTAAAGGCAACTGCAACAAAGTGCCAATTCGCGCCAGTGACTTCTAGCAAGATTCCAGAGGTAGGCCAGCCCATTTGTGATATATTTTGAGATAAGTTTGCTGAAATGATTAGCATACGCTATGTGAAAATTGCTTTTGAGCCACTGGTGCAGACTAGGTAGCTTACAATATCTTATAAAATCTCTATAAAATTGGCTAACTTTATATCAAATAAGTGACCTTTGCATTATGTCTAACTTTATTACACAGCAAATGAACCAATCAGAAGATGGACCATTGTCTTTGTTCAGTCTCACCAGATTAAATGTATCCAGGTAAGCACTGCAGTAAAACTCTCACTAATTCATTCATACCAAATCTAGCATTCTAAACAACTTAAGTTTATATTTTTGCATTATTTTGATATTTTATTAGCCAGAAGACTCTACCATTGCAGTCCCACCTGACTAGGAAGGTCCTAATATCAGCGCACAGGTGGGTTAACTACTGTAGGAAGGAGAATGATCATCACACAGTGATTTCTTGCATGTATCTTACTGTGTATTTGTCTCAAACAGGTACTCCTTCACTGCAGACAAGCTGAAATGTGCTAAAATCATCGATTTCAGTCGTTCTTTCTATGGATCTCAGCATTTTTGGACAGAATTTAGGATTTGTAAGTATTAAAATTTAATCTGGCATAATTTAATTTAGTTCTTTTGTATGCTATTTATTGACAAAAGCTGTTTACAAATATATATTCTTAAGTTTTTGTGAAAATAATAATAAAAATTAACAAAAAAGGAGGTTAAAAATAATGTGACACTAATATTCTCTCTCTCTCTCTCTCTCTCTCTCTCTCTCTCTCTCTCTCTCTCTCTCTCTCTCTCTCTCTCTCATATAGTTTTGGAACCGGGATCTCCTCTGAAGGACTGAGTACATTTGTGTTTGTGGGCACGCATGCAGACCAGGGAACACTCTGATGTTGTCAATCAAGTTCTGAACAGGAACCAATCTTTGGAAAAGTTCATA
The DNA here is from genome assembly GCA_022829085.1 of Abramis brama. Classification (NCBI taxonomy): domain Eukaryota; kingdom Metazoa; phylum Chordata; class Actinopteri; order Cypriniformes; family Leuciscidae; genus Abramis; species Abramis brama. Next base: position 27,254,744 of record CM040773.1, on the reverse strand, counting down.
TATTCACAAAGGTGGACAAAAACATTGTGTTGGCTTTTTAAAGATTATTTTGATGATGACTTGTACTCCTATGCTGTAGAAAAGATGGAGGAGTAGACAGTCAGACATTGATAATAATAAGAAATGTTTCTTGAGCATCAAAGAGACTTCTTTCAAAAACATTAAGACACTTACATACTTCTTTTGGCCACCAGTGTACATGAATCCAACACATTTTTGGAAATAAGTGAAATTATTTTTAAGGTGGGGTTATGTGTCTTGTATTGTGAAAAGAACTGTGTTTTGTCCTGTTTTGGACATTTCCTTTTTGAATGCTTAAAAATGTATTTATATTCTGCAGTTTTATGAATGTAATGGTTGATATTTCATTATAATACTTGTATAAGCTAAACAACCAATGACTCTACATTCATTTAGTCAATAATGTTTTGTTTATGGTTTTATGTATGTTTTCAAAAATGTTTGCAGTAAAGGACAGCACATAATGTGTTAATTTAACACGTTTACACATCTTTGTGCTAACCTCTCTGACATATTTACTTTGTTAAAATCATTAACACAATTAATGAGTTAAAATTAACACAAAAAATGTTGTCTCTAAACTCACCCATTAATGTGTAAAAATTTCACACATCATTTCCAGCATTGGCATGTTTATTTTGTGATATATATGAAATGTTTTAAATAAAAAAATGGTATTTTGTGATAACTTTGTCTAATTGGTTTGTATGAAAGTAGAACTTATGTAGGATAAAAATAAAATTAATCATATATCAAAATTATCAAATCTAATTCATATTTAGTACAAATAAAAATAATTAATGTAATGTACTGTACTGATTAGCTTCGTTTTTACAGTAATGCACTGTATTACACAAAACTGAAATACGGTTTGGTACTGTAACTCTTAATTACAGTAACTTACTGGCAACAGTGTTGCCAGTAAGTTACTGTAAAAAACCCTTGAAAAGTCTAACAGTGCAGTCAAATTGTAGTAGCTGTGGTTTGTTTGCAATTGCTTTTGCATTTGCATTGTGCTGCAACCTGAGGCCAGAAAACTGCAAGTTCCGCGAGGGCCGGTTGAGGACAGAACTTCTAACTTCCTTCAGGAAAGGCCAAATACATTTTAAAACAGAGCCAAGAGTTGGTGCTGCAAATTCAGGACAAACACATGTGAATGTGTACTGCATATGCAGGACTGCACACTGCAGTGAAGTAATGGTAGAATGTTCTTTGTGCAAGGGGTGGTATCATCCTAACTGTGTGAAGATACCGCAAAATGCCATTACTGGGGATGATGACTGGAAATGCCACAATTGTACTGGCTAAATCAAAAAAATATATATATACTTTTTCTTGAATTCAATTTAGGAAGTTAAATTACTCTATGGAAAGTATGTTTAATTTTTCTCTATAGGACCCATGCAACAAATGTGTGAAATATCTTGTGGTTTCAGTTAAATTTTTCATTGTTTTGATTATTACATTTTTTATTGTTTCACTACCATTTAAAATTGTCTATAAAGTGAAGATTTTATTGTATAGGCTACATTTTTTTATTAGCAAGGTCTAAGGAATACATGGCTTTTTTTATTTATGTTTGTGCATGTGTGTGGTCTTTTGTGACAAGTTTATAAAAGTTGATGTTGTTCATAAAACAAATGGCTCGAATAAACATTGCATGTTTTTTTTTTTTTTAAATCCTTTAGTATTTCATTTACAGTAATGGAAATTATAAAGAAAGTATAAAACTTTCAAGCATCAATGTGAGATAAATCATGTAGTCTTAATAATTTCTTGTCAGTAAATTATGTACTGTACAATTTCATGTGTGAGAAGCTGCGAGTCTTTATACACCTCTGAAGTCACTTAATGTGACATATCTCCAAAACGTTACAGTAAACTGGTTTGGTATGAGGTGTGTATACTGTATGGGACGTCCTGTTTTAAACTTGACCATTGTTTTTTCTACTTATTACAAATGAGGTCTTTATACAATTATGTTTAAAGTAGACTAATGTGACATATCTCTAATTTGGTTTGATATGAGGTGTGTATACTGTATGGGACATCCTGTGTTAAACCTGACCATTAGTTTTTTCTACTTATTAGAAATATGAGGTCTTTATAGGTGTTTAAAGTAGAATAATGTGACATATCTCCAAAATGCTGCAGTAAACTGCTTTGATATGAGGTGTGCATACTGTATGGGACGTCCCTTATGATAACTGGCATTTACTTTTTTCTACATATTAGAAATGGGGACTTAACAGGCATCTAAAGTAGTAAAATGTGACATATCTACAAAATACTGCACTAAAATTGTTTCAGATGAGGTGTGCATACTGTATGGGACATTGAATTCAAGAGAAACTGTCATTTTACAGTAATGCTGTAAAAAAATGAAATAAAGAGGCATTTAGAAAGAGTGTATACTTTATTTTATCTGCTTTTTGCAAATAATTATGCTGTAAACCTCTACATAAAAAAATGTCTTGAGGTGTTACCTGTAAAGAAAAAAACAAAACATAAGACGAACTGTCAAAGACGACATTTAGTCATGCCTGCTATAGATAGATAGAAAGAAATAATGAATGAATGAATGAAAGAAAGAAAGAAAGAAAGAAAAACAGAAAGAAAGATAGATAAAAAAAGAAAGAAAAGAAAAAAGAAAGAAAAGAAAATAGATAGATAGATAGAAAGAAAGAATGAAAGAAAGAAGGAAAAGATAGATAGATAGATAGATAGATAGATAGAAAAAAGAAAGAAAATAAAAAAAGAAAGAAAGAAAGAAAGAAAGAAAGAAAGAAAGAAAGAAAGAAAAAAGATAGAAAGAAAGAAAGAAAAAAGATAGATAGATAGATAGATAGATAGATAGATAGAAAAAAGAAAGAAAAAAGATAGATAGATAGATAGATGGATAGATAGATAGATAGATAGATAGATATAAAAAAGAAAAGAAAAAATCAAGAAAAGAAAAAAGATAGAAAGATAGAAAGAAAGATAGATAGATAGATAGATAGATAGAAAACAGATGCTTAAAAGTGCTTAAAATTTGGATTTCATTAGAGGAGCAGCACTTCTATAAAGGTCTTATGTCAACTTTAACGCATCCGTTAAGGCGGGTGAGAAACAGCGCCGCGAATTGTGCAGAAATTGCCATAGGCGGATCATTGTGCAGTGTAGGCTAATGTGTCAAGTTCAAAGCTTCATACAAAAATAATTCCACAGTAAAAACTGCTTAAAATTTGGATTTCGTTAGAGAAGTAGCTCTACTATAATGGGATATTATACTACAAACGCAGCATATATGAAAGCACTATAACACATGCTGCTCCTGCACCGCATACACGGAGTATGCAGCAATGTCTATCTGATCATCTTTGGCAAGCGCAAACCAGTACAGAAGTAATCAATAAATTATGGGGGAGGGTCATGCCTTTTTTCACAATCATTTTGGAGGGTCATAGAAAAATGTATTGCTGGCGAAGGGAGGGTCAAGTCTATTTTGACTATCAAAACTCCTCTGGTAGCCCCTAAAATAAAAAAAAACGAACAATCCCTAAGTAACTGGATTCAGCTGTTTTTTCAGTGTCAGCAGCCTACCCATGCATTTGTCGCACTGCTGATGTTGAGAAGGGAAACTGAAAGAAACCCACTTACAATCAAGAAATAATAAGAAAAGGAAGAGCAATAACGTGCTCAGTAGTTATAGGACTGTGTATACTAAAGATGATCAGTGGAAAATATTTAAACTGTTTAGTTTTAGTAAGTCTTGTGTAACTCACGAAATAGCTACACTAAACTCCAACAGAGAAACGTTATAACTGAGAATCACTGCTTTTCTCAAATATTATCCGCTAAACACAGTAACTCCATGTGCACATGAATGTGAATAATTTTGCACAATTTCCAGCAATCGATGGCGACCGATTGAGATGCAATTTACCATGGATCACATATATGTTTGTCACATTATTTATAGGCTAAATGTAACACGCCTGTCAGACTCAGTTGCATTCGACGCAGAGGTGATGCCTAAAAATAAAACCGAAAGACTTACCTTCCGCGAATAATAAGAAAAGGGAGACCAGTAACATTCTCTTCATGTTTTGTAGAACTGTGCAGATTTAGAATGTAATAAAGATGATCAGTGGAGATTATTCACTGGAGAGCCGCCACACCAAACTAATTGACAAGCGTAAATATAACTAAAAAAAAAAAACAAAAACATTAAACTCTAACAGAGAGACGTTACAACACTTGAGAATCACGACTTTTCTCAAATATGGGAAGACGCTTTAAAAGGACGCAGTAAATTCACCTCGAGTAGACGAGATGGACTGGCAGCAACTGCACATTTGCTCTAGCCTATATAGGGAGGCTGCAGACCTGGAACCGGTGCTCTAGTTTTACGCCCCTGTTGTTACTGATGCGTCCAGTAGAGGGATAGACTGCGAAATAACACCATTAAATCAACGCTCGAAACTTACACATATTAACCTTACAATCAATAAGAAGAAATAATAAGAAAATGAAACGCAATAACGTGCTCAGTATGTAGGACTGTGTATATTCCTAATAAAGATGATCAGTGGAAAATATTTAAACTGTTCAGTTTCAGTATAGTCTTGTGTTCGTCACTCTACTGGACTGAGATAGGCGCCCTAAAAGCGTGAATAACTCACGAAATAGCTACACTAAACTCCAACAGAGAGACCTTATACAGATGAGAATCATTGCTTTTCTCAAATATTATCTGCTTAACACAGTAACCCCATGTGTACATCCCTTGTGAAAAAGAAGTGTGCTTAATTGTATTGAAAGTGCACTTTTTGTGTGCTTAAAATAATAAAAGTATACTTTTTGAAAATGCACTTGCAGATAATATAATAAAATTAAAATTAAAGACCACTTATGTGTACTTAAAGGGAATACACTTTAATGACAATATTTATTAACACACTTAAGTGCACTTTTTACAAATGCACTTTGTAATAATATCTAATTAAGTTTAACTTAAAGAAAGTACACTTTCATCACAATATTTATAAATACACTTAAGTGTCTTTTTTAAAAATGCACTTTGTAATAATGTCTAATTAAGCTTAACTTAAAGAAAGTACACTTTCATCACAATATTTATAAATAAACTTAAGTACAATTTTTACAAAATGCACTTTGTAATAATATCTAATAAGTTCAAGTACACTTTCATCACAATATGTCTTAACACACTTAAATACACTTTTTAAAAATGCACTTTGTAATAATGTCTAATTAAGCTTAACTTAAAGAAAGTGAGTAGGGGGAGGCTGCAGACCTGGAGCCGGTAGATCTACGCCCCAGGCAGTTTTACGCCCCTGCTGTTCCTGATGCGTCTTGTATAAACTATATTAAACACCAATCTCTTTTTTAACTGCATTCCAAACCAATAGCTTCTCTAGTAAATAAATGACTTACAGAGACATACATGGAAATTTTTTTAATGTCATTTTCAATTTTCTCTGCACAGTTCATCATCAGTGCACATGGCCAAAAGAAAAGTGTCTTGACACTTTTTCCAAAAGTGTTCCACCAACAAGTGCCTGTGCCGTTGTACTTTGAAAATCAGGAGCAAATTGATGCAATCCACACTCACCGGACATAAATTCTGGGCAGCACACCCACACACACTGTGACAATATCAAATTCACCATGGATGTTCTTTTTACATTTTTTAATGTTAATTTTTTTTTAAAAAAATTAATGAAATACCCACAGATATGAAACTCAAATTAAAAAGGCAGTTTGTGTTCTCCTAACTTTCTTTTATGTGGTCTGTGACTCTTAGGGGGTCTGCAGTGATTCTGCAGGGTCTCCAATAAGTCTTATAGTTTATCTTATTTGCTTTGATGCATTTCTCAGATCACACTTGAAATCATATCATCTTGTCACTTGTGCACATCATAAAAGCAATTTCTTATTCTTTTATACAAACTGCAAATGCTTCAGTACATTCATGCAATTGATAATGTACAACTGTCTGCTGTTTCCTACATTATCAACTCTTTATGTCATGTTGATCAAAATATAGGCCTATTATACTATTTCTCTGTTGAATTGTCATACTTCTCAAAACATAGGCATTAGTTCCTTGCATAAGTCATTAAATGCAAAATGGTTGACTATAAACTGTCAAGCATGTTTTCAATACATTTCTATTAGACTTTATTTTGTAAATGTGTCCTGAATTGATGAATTGCAGAGGTGTATTTAGAATTTCACTAATGAAGGAAATAATGAATTGATCAATTAGGAAGCAGCAAGGGAATTCATAATCAATTGCATGAATTTACCAAAGCATTGGCAATTTGTTCAAAAGTAGTTATGAGAATTTCAGTAGTGATCTGAGAAATGTACCAAAGCAACTGTGATAAAAAATGAAGTATTCAGGAATTTTATACAAAATTTAACAGTGAGTCCTGCTGCGTGTGAATTTGACAAAATCAAATTCACCATGGATGTCCTTTTTTTTTAAATCAGTGAGCAGAAACACTTTAAAAGGCGGATAGAAAAACAGTGAAAGAAGAGTGGCAAGCCATAGGGAAGTCATCTACAGGAGTCATCATAATTCATAAATGGTGTTGATAAATAATGTTTTTGTGAACAACAATATTGTCTATTTCTTCTAAATGGCCCTTGGAATTTTAGAAAAGGGATACATTGTGTTTGTCTTCATAAAATGCTATGTAGGACACTGTTTTGTAGCTGTATGATGACCAATAGTGAATAGTACAGCATATATAATCGAGGATCTATATGATTACACGGTGCTGTATGTCTAATGGGCTAAATAAGGTTAATTTCTAAATGTAACTTTATATAAATTCACAACAACATATTTCACTCAGTCTCCTATAAAAACATACAGTGAATATTCTATATTCAATATTCAATGAACTATTCTACAGTAGGTCATATATCATTACTTGTCATCTGATTCAACTATGTGTATTATTAATTTTTTTATTCACAAAAACAAATTGTCTTCTGTAGGCTGAGTGAAGAGAGTGAAGCCCAACTGAATATCTACAGATATTTTAATCCATAGTGCAGATCTACACTGTAAAGTTTATATTTAAATTAACAAAAAACACACAATTGGGCAAAGTCTATAAACGGGAAGGTTATTAATGTGTAAGTTTTGAGCGTCGATTTAATGGTGTTATTTCCTATGGTTATTTCGCAGTATATCCCCCTACTGGACGCATCTGGAACAGCAGGGACGTAAAACTGCTGGGGCGTAAAACTGCCTGGGGCGTAGATCTACCGGCTCCAGGTCTGCAAGAAGAAAGTACCCATAAGGGACCGTTCGGTATTTATGGAAGGGGCCACCGGAGGAAAATAGGGGAGGGTCATGTCTTTTTTTTCTTTGTTGAGGGGAGGGTCATCCAACTTTTTTTAGTCTAGGGGGAGGGTCACCCAACTTTTATATTCATGAAAACAGCAACATTTCAAAGTGGCTTGTTTGGTGCTATTTTTTTCCATTTAGCTCCATGTTGATCTCGCGTTATCAGCCCTTCGATATCAGATGGGTCTGACCCAACAAAAATCCAGTTTGGCGCTGTTTGACAGTGCGTGCGCACTTCAGTTCGCGCTTAGAAAAAGTGCATCATGTCAGAACAGAATGCCAAAGAAATGTTTACCCGGCAAAGCTTTAAAGCACGAGCAAATAATGAACTTTTGTGATTGCAAATAAGTGCACAGTGTCCTGTGAGTGTAACTCTACCGCTGCATTAACATGTGATGTGAACGTACGTCGAGTTTTACAGTATTGGGACTGAGGCGCCAAAACTGCTGAGAATGTGAGCTGTAGCGCGATACCATATTTTAGTTTCCATTCTTATTTTGTTTCCACGATGTGTAAGATGTAGGGCTACCACATCTTTAAATTACTATTAGTATTATTTAAGTTAACATAATAAAATACGTAGACCTACACCACAAAAACTAGTTGAGGATAAATTCGTTAAAATTGGGCGATTCCAGTGTTATGGACTGACATTTGCAGTCAAAACTTGAAATATAAATTCTCAGAAAATGCATTTAATACCAATATTTTGAAACGTCTGAAAGGAGTCAAGACATTAGAAAAATATCAGTCTACACATGCGTTTTATATTTAATATGAGGGAAATACACATGTGACGTGACACAAAAAATCTTTAACTTTTAAGTGGCAAAATATTTTTTAGTAATTCTATAAAATACACTGTGCAAAACAAAAGATATATACCCAAAGATATATATGGATGAATAAAGATTGGCCTCCACAGAACATAAAATATTATTTTTATTTTATTTTTCGTGTTTGCATTTATGTAAAAAAAAAAAACCCCAATGTTAAGGGCGTGACAGTTCACCATTACGGACATGACTGCTCTGAAAGCGACTTTAAACATTTCACAGAGACCTCAAACAGAAAGCACAAAGCCTTTCTTTAAAGTGAATTTCGTTTTTTTATTAATTGTATCTTAATTTTAATCAATGTTTCATCTGGATTTAATAAATAAGAAGTAAATATATTAGAAAATTGATAATAATGACACGGAGGCGCGGGCGAGTGAACTGGACTCTTGTCTCATAAATGAACCGAAACTCACCAGCGTAAGGTAGGCTATACTACTTGCCTCACAGACCTGAGAAATATATAGAAAGCTTGAAATGTCTACTTTTAAACAGAACAATTCAAAACGAAGGAAAACAGACTGCTTTCTGCTTATGAAATGTGCATTTCTCTCTGGCGCGTTCTGAGAAGATCGCGACGCATCGTCAGCTTCATCTTTGCAGTCGACACAGAAAACACTTGTTTATTAATAAACAATTAAAATGTCTCCTTGCTATATTTGACATATTAATAATCATTACTTTTGCCGGTTCTTTGTGACAGCTTTTAGATGCTTTGTTGGCAGCGCCACCCACATATTGAACGAGTCACCGAAAACATGATTTTTTTCAAATCTAAAATAAAAAATCGTGATACGAACCGAATCGTAGGTTATAAGTTTATTTGTATAGGGACAGTACAAAAAAAACATGATCCCAGTCAAAACTGGAAAATATGTATTGCACAGAGAGTATAGCAAAAGCTAATTTGCATCTCAAGGTTTGGTCTATCGTTACAGCCCTAGTAAGATGAAAAAGCAAGAGTTTATGGTTTAAAAAAACACAAAAAAACAATGGCTATCTGAACATCTTTGCCAAGCGCAAACCAGTACGCTATCAATAAATTATCGGGGAGGGTCATGCCTTTTTTCACAATCATTTTGGAGGGTCATAGAAAAATGTATTGCTGGCGAAGGGAGGGTCATGTCTTTTTTGACAACAGATCTCAAAACTCCTCCGGTGGCCCCTTAAATAAAAAACGAACAGTCCCTAAGGTAACCAGACATATTTTGGTACCATTTACGTCCATAGTAGGAAATAAAATCAATGGTCAATGGTACCAAAAACTGTCTGGTTACTGACATTCTTCTAAATATCTTTCTTTCTGTTCAGCAGAAGAAAGAAATTCATACAGGTTTGAAACAACATGAGGGTGATTATATGATGACAGAATTTTCATTTTAAAGTGGAGTATCCCTTTAAGAGTTAAATAACAAGGTTCGGTAACACTTTTAGGTCTCATTTGTTAATATTAGTTTATTTTTTAGTTTATTTAAAAGCTCAGTTCTCATGCATTCGACGCAGAGATGATGCCTAAAAATAAAACCGAAAGACTTACCTTCCGCGAATAATAAGAAAAGGGAGATCAGTAACATTCTATTCATGTTTTGTAGAACTGTGCAGATTTAGAACGTAATACAAATGATCAGTGGAGATTATTCACTGGAGAGCCGCCCCACAAAACTAATTGACAAGCGTAAATGTAACTCACAAAAAAAAAAAAAAAAAAAAAAACATTAAACTCTAACAGAGAGACGTTACAACACTTGAGAATCACGACTTTTCTCAAATATGGGAAGACGCTTTAAAATGACGCAGTAAATTCACCCCGAGTAGAAGAGAGAGGCTGGCAGCAACTGCACATTTTTTTTTTTTTTTTATTAACACCATTTATGAATTATGATGACTCCCGTAGATGACTATCTTCTAGATGACCCCTATGGCTTGCCACTCTTCTTTCAATGTTTTTCTATTCTTCTGTCAAAGTGCTCCCGCTCACTGATAAAAAATGAAACATTAAAAAAATTAAAAAGACATTAATGGTGAATTTGATCTTGTCACTGTGTGTGTGTGTGTGTGTGTGTGTGTGTGTGTGTGTGTGTGTGTGTGTGTGTGTGTGTGTGTGTGTGTGTGCGCGCTTGCCCAGAATTGATGTCAGGTGAATGTGGATTGCATCAATTTGCTCCTGATCTTCAAAGTACAACGGCACAGGCACTTGCTGGTGGAACACTTTCGGAAAAAGTGCCAAGCCACTTTGATTTTTTATTTATTTAATTTTTTGGCCACTGATGATGGACTGTGCAGAGAAAATTGAAAATAACATTAAAAACATGTCCACGCATGTCTCTGTAAGTAGTTTATTTCGTAAGAAGTAAAAAAAGAGATGGTTGATTTTCATTATTTTCATCATTGCTAAAGCAAACACACACCTTTTTGAGATGCAAGTTAAAGAGAACTTGGTAAACACAGAGTATGATAAAACCCACATTAAGTGCACATAGCCTACATTTAAGTCAAGATCAGTAAGCTATTTTAAGAAAAATGTATATTAAGATATAAATTAGATAATTAGATCATCTCATTTATAAGAAACAACTCAAACCAGAATCCACATTCAAACCATATGGGAAACGTTTTTAATGTGAGTTTTATCATGTATGACATTGGAAATAATCAAAATATTTGAGTGAGTTTGCAGTTCAACTCTTTACTTAGAGAGAGAGAGATTTACATACATATATACATATGCCTATAAATGTGTATTTTGTGTGTTCACACCATAGACTGTAAAAAACAAAAAAGGACACATATTTCTAATATCTACTGTAATGTTGCCCCCGAAACCATGTGGCGTATGTTTTAATACAATTAAGGAGTAAACAGAGTCTTTCCAGAAGAGGCCATCTCACACAAGCTAAAGCTCACACAATTAATTTTTGAAAGTGAGTAGAGAAAACTAGGGGCATCTAAACCTACACGTGTTTAGCTAAGTTTGAGTCAGACAGAAAATCAACCTGACCGTCAATAACTTTTTGTCTCTCGAAATAAATTATAGACCCATCCATTGATATATAGAAATTGATATCTACCTACCCTATCTTTATCTAGCCAATCATTTATAAATAATAAATGTTCCATCATTACTAAAAAACAATAACTTTTAACCAAATAACAATAACCTAATAGCAGATTATTTAACATTCAATTCGTGTCGCTGTACAGCCTCCCCCTACTGGACGCATCAGGAACAACAGGGGCGTAAAACTTCCCCCTACTCTGTTTATGACTTCAGGTGCGTTCATAAGATCATTTTGTTGGAGCAAAAAACAAAAACTAAACCAAATATAGCTGCAAGCAGCGCAACAGGGGCCAAGCCCTGAAGCAGCAACAACTCTCCCCTGCCCTCCCTGCCCCATTCAGCGATCAGGTTTGACTCTGGCTCATCATGTTTTGTGACTTTGCGAACCACTCCACTTCCAAAGATGCACAACTTTACAACGTGTTCCGCTGTGTGTGTGCGCTGTGCTCTCCGCTCCGTGTTTCGCAGTGTGTTCCGCAGTGTGTGTGTGCTGTGCTCTGCGCCGTGTTCGCAGCGTGTTCCGCTGTGTGTGTGCGCGCTGTGCTCTCTGCTCCGTGTTTCGCAGTGTGTTCTGCAGTGTGTGTGCGCTGTGCTCTCTGCACTGTGTTCGCACTTCGCAGCGTGTTCTGCTCAATGTTCTGCTGCAACCTCACTGTAATTTTCTGACAAACTGTTCAAAAGTTATTGGCCAATATAGGCATTTTCATGATCTCATGACCTGTAGGTGGCGCTGTTCCTAAATTTGGAATGGTCCCTCAGATCATGGTTCCGATGAAGCATACAGATTTTCGTTTCGATTTATCAAAGTTTGGCCGAGATATAGCCTCTGAAGCAATTTTGGGTTGACCTTGTTAAGTTCGCGACACCATAACTACTGAATAAAGATGAATAAAAAAACAAATCTGTTCAGTCATTTCTGTGCGGCTCAGTCGGAAGATCATCTGCACTAATTTCTGTAAGAATTTAACTAAATTTGGAGTAGCAAAAAAACTGAATACTGTACTTTTCAAAATGGCCTTGCTTTAAAGGGTGGCCTTTATTTAAAAAAAAAACATTGTAGATTCTAATCTACTCTTCTACTATAGGAAGACATCTTGTGTTCATCTGGTCTTCCAGTGGTCATGTCAGAATCAACTGAAAGCAGAGATGTGTCGTTTTCCACATTGACAAGGCATTCTGGTGGATGCAGCCAGCAAAGCTGAAGAAAGAGATTCTAGTCTCTAGTTGTTGCCAGAATAGAATTGGGAGGTTTACTCACTTTAATTGCATTCCTGAGCCATGCACTCTAAAAAGAAATCCAGGGGATCTATTACCACAACTTAAATACATTCATGGTTGCAAGTTAAAAATTCAGATTAACTGATTTGTTTAAACTTTTTAAGTTTAAGTTAAGTTTTGATGAAATATCTTGACATAATAATGTTAACATCAACTTAATATTGGCTGTAATTATAACTCAAATTTGTTCATTAATTGATTTTTTGGTTACAATTTAATGTAAGGTGACATAGTAATGTTAATTAACTACATGTACATACTATATAGTTATGTTTAGGGTTAGTGTTTTGGGTTAGTTGCTTATAATTATGCATAATGTACTGTTATTAATATACTCGTGTAAATACTGTACATCACCTTAAAATAAAGTGTTACCAATTTTCTTTTTTAAATTATGTTGTAGTAACTTGCAGTGGGTTTGTAGTTCCCTGCATCCTTTGACTGACTGACTGAGAGTATAAGAAGGGTAAATGTTGAAATCAAGTGGTTTTTTTTTTTAATATGTTTTAATGTTTTTAATGCTGTTATGTTTGACTTTTACAGGAGTTTCTGTTGTTGATGTTTTTGTGGTTAGTGGTTATCATTGTGCTGAAGAGTAATATGTGGGTGGCTAGGTTGTGGTTGACTATTGTACATTACTTCATGCTATAACGGTAGTCACAAGTAATATCTTACCTATTAATTACATTTACATGCTAAATAAGTGAAATTTAACATGTGTTGTTCTGTTTATTTTTACTGAAATACAAAAAATTAATTGGTTCCAATGCCACCACTCAAGTAGTTGGAACAACTTAGTTTCTGAATAATGTACTGTAGCATTCTGCTACAATGCTACTTAATATATTAGGTTGTTTGAACATAATTTCATTAGAAGTTGTCACATCTCAGAGTATTAATGCAAGCTGTTGGATGATATTAATTAATTAATTTATTAATTTATTAATTTATTAATTTATTAATTTATTAATTTATTAATTAATTAATTAATTAATTAATTAATTAATTCATTCATTCATTCATTCATTATCAAAATATTTTTAGAGTGTGGCAGACTACATTTAATGGATGTGATATTAGGCTATTAGGGGCTGCACCAGCGATCAGTTTCAATCTACAATTCTACCACTTGTAGACATGTTGGGTTTGAGTTGACTAGTTGTGGATAAATCACTTCAAAGCTAATCAAGGCTGACAGGAGCTAAAACAAGACAATGTAGCCACTGTGAAAATGTCAATGAAGATATGCATGCTTCTCACCTGCATCATCCACCCAAACACTCCATTACTGCAGCACTGAGCCATTTATATTAGTCAACTACTTTACTGGATGACAAGTCAACTAATAAGAATGATTAGTCATGCATTTAATCAAACAAGTCCATATGCTACTGATGCATACAGTAGGGTCATTCCATGTCAAATCAACACAATATTTTACTGAAGAAAATAAAGATAAATGAAAATGGGTAAAATTAAACAATTTGAACATGAAGTCACATTGGGATCAACATTTTTATGTGATTGAACTATATAGGGCCTTTAAAATGAAGGAAAAGTTGATTGAGAATTAGAATCTAAAAGGAATTTTTTTATACTTTTAAAGAGTTACATGCACGCAAACTTTGGAAAAATAATATTTATGGCACTCAGACAAGTATATTCTATGCAATTGTGTTGATAGTAAAAAATTAGATACATTTCTAGTTTCAACCCTATTTGTTGTTATTTTTTTTTATTTTTTTCTAATTGCAGAAATACATACAGAAATTTTACAAAATACACATATCGCCCAAAAAAAATTTAATAAACACAGATAAACAACAATATAAGAATATGCGATAACATTATTTGTTGTTCAGATATTCCTATTTAAAAGAAACAAATATCAACTGTATGCAAAGTGTCCCACATTTGGTTTTTAAAAGAAAATGAATGTTTGTTAAGAACCAGAATCTAAAAGAACATTAAGATATCTTAAATAATTCTTGAGTTACAGGCATGCAAACTTGGGACAAAAAATACAAGGAGTGCTTTTCCCCATTTTTGACTTTCACTGTTGGCAAATAATGCAACAAAGATTGCTTAAGTCAACAGATTTAACTAACAGACCTACCAATCTCTGTGTAAAAAATAAAATAATGATGCCATCTTTCTAAAGTAATTTTTACCCCCCCTGTAATTTGGCTCCAAATCTCAGGTAAAATTTGTCATTTTGATAACTCTCTACAGAATAATAATTATGCATCCATGATATTTAATATTTTGGCTTTCTTCTTCATTTAAGTATTTCTTTCACCAGGAAAAAAAAAAATCAAAATATTTATTTATTTTTTAGCCAGGGACCTCTGGTTGAGTTGACACGGAATGACTCATAACCATTTATGTGTATACAGTGTATGTTCCTACTGAAGAGAAAAGGGAATTAATTAATTCAGGTATGGATTTTTGGATGTGTTGAGTAGTAAGTATAGAGACTGTGAGTCTTGAAGAGAAGAGTCTTCTTTGTTTAGATGCAGCTGGAATGTTTAAATTTAATTCTCATTTTGTTAGGAATGAAGTGCGTTATTTCAAAAGTAATCTTCAATTACACCACCACAGCACATACACTTTCTAGTTTTTCAACCTTCACTAACACTATCAAACCCGGCCAATGTCCTAGGCACAGGGCCGGATTAACAATTTCCTGTGCCCTGGGCAACAAGACTCAAGGCCCCCCCGTAGTTAGGGGGGTTCAGGGGCATGCTCCCCCGAGAAAATTTGGATTTCTCTGACCTACATATGTGCAATTTAGGACTTTTGAAGGCCAAAAAATTATAAGAAATAGGCTAGCTTTAAAACCTTGTCATTATATTATTTGTCTGCTCTCTCCTCATCTTCATATTTCTTATTCTCTCAATATTCTTATACTGGCCTATTTCTACCTCTCCTAAAGCTGAACTTTGACTGATAGTCTTTTCATTTTCGTCTGTGTCAGTGAAGAAAATAAACATAGGCTCAACTGATATTTATACGTTTTATGAATCATTTTCTTAGACATGTTAATTTACTCAAGGCTACCAGGAAAGCTGTATAGCTGTAAAGTCAGTATTGACATTAGGAACCTTCTGCAAGTTTTGGGATTTGAAAACGTCTGTTTTTAAATGTTAAAAGTAATTTTAAATAATACAAATTATAGACTACGTTTAACGCAGTTGGTGGAATTGGCAGACGTTCCCTTAAAGGGGACATATCATGCTAAATGCACTTTTTTAGCCCTTAAATGCATTTTGTTGTATATTTGGAGTGTTTAGAAGTACAGAAAAGATGAAATTATTCTCTTCAGGTGCTTCGTTGATATCTTTATATTCTGTTTTGGTCATATTCAGGGCCGGCGTGTGCACTTCTGCCGCTCTAGGCCAAAAAAAAATTGTGCCGCCCCTAGAGCTGGTCCGAATACCATTTTTTGAGCTTCGAAGCTTCGGTAGTAATGAACATCGAATATTTGAAGCTTCGGGGAGAGGGAGCTGAACATATTCTTCTCTCTAATAAAGGCAGGAATCTCTATAGCCTATGTCTGTCTGTCTGTTTGCATTTTGATTTTTTCGAGAACCGTTCATCCAATCGACTTCACAAGGGAGTGCAGTGTCGCATTTGGTGCAATATAGATGGACACGCGAGACGTGACACGTTCAGAATTTATAAACTTTTAGTAGCCTATATAGAACAGCGCGAGCGGGAAGTGGCGCGCCTCACGACGCGGGCAGGGCTTATTTGCAATTTATTAAACGCACACACACAGGTCTGTTAACTTAAGCAAGGCTACTTTTAAGGTAGTCTAATATTTTTCTGACTAAAAAATTACTGACACAGTAAAGGGTAGATTTAAATAAAGAAAAACGAAATTTAAATAAAGAAAAAACGAAATTTAAATAAAGAAAAACGATATTTAAATAAAGAAAAAAACGAAATTTAAATAAAGAAAAAACGAAATTTAAATAAAGAAAAACGAAATGTAAATAAAGAACAACGAAATTAAGTTAAATTAAAAACGAGATTAATTTAGATTGATCATAACGGGTAAAAAGGCTAATACATTTTGTTTCTGTTATTCTATTTTCCACAATGTCAAAGCAACGCAGCTTAACCCAAAACACAAGCTCAGGCACTTCTGTCCACACACACTCCGCTGTTCTGCTCTAGCCAGAGAATACTCCCGTTGTATGAACACTTTAGTAGGCCAAGAGGAAGCAAATATATTAGTTTGGGTTCCTTCAACTGTCCATCCTATTAAAATGGCTATAGGCTATATAAGATAGGCTAATTGTAAAAAAAAAAAAAATTGTATTTCACCAGAATTTATAGGCCTAGTGTTGAACATATTCAAGCGCGAATGAGAACCGTTTCGAGAGTGCAACATTTTTGTTTTAAAGAATTTCCGGTAACGTTAGCTGTGCTAGCGGTCTCTTGGTTCTGTGGTGGAATTGACGGCGTGTCATCCTTGCAAATACTCCCTGGATCAATATATTTTAACAACGAACCCCTCTGTTGTTGGTGTGCTTTCTCCTTCAAAAGTCTCGATTCATGAACGATCCGTTCATTGCGTATGTCAGGTGACAAATGAACGAAAGACTCGGAAGGTAAAGTAATTATTATGTTCTGCATTATAATGATTTCTTAATTCAGAATATGATCAACATTGCGTAGGTGGATGTGATCGGGGAATTTGGCTGTTAAAAGTATAACATTTAAAGCCACTTAAATTAACGAAATTACTCAAATAAAGATTTGTTCATTTTGATGAACGAGATCGAACAAGAGAGTCAGTAAAATGATCCGAACTTCCCATCACTCAGTCATGACTCGTGAGAGCAGGGGGCGGGGCGGGGCAGCGGCAGCTCAGCAAATCATATAGCCTATTTTGTGAATTGTTCATTCCCGGTTGGCACACATTTTGCCGCCCTTACAAAAGTGCCGCTCTAGGCAATTGCCTAGTTCGCCTATATGGACGCGCAGGCCCTGGTCATATTTTTCAACCGGTTCAGATTTTTCTGTTATCTATGACGTTTTGCGAACTAATACGTCACAGTATTTGCAGTGGAACTGCCAAATAAGGACATTGACTTCCGGCCCAACACTTAAGGCCCGTTCACACCAAGGACGATAACTATAAAGATAACGATAAAGATATAATTCTAAAAATCGTTCTCCATATTAAAGAATAACAGAGTTCACACCACAACTATAACGATAAAGATATGAGGAACGATATCGTTGGGATCACTTTCAGAACGATTTTTTTTCAGCTGTCAAACGATAAAACACTGACAGTCAATCAGAATCCATTCTAATTTAAAGGTCTCGCGCATTTAACCCTTTGATGCGCAAGCTATGGAAACCCCTTCTAATGCACAACATGGGTCTAAAAAGACCCGTATTCATTTCCTATGTTATTTCATGCATGGCTGGACTTTTTTTTTATTTTTATCTTTTGAGATCAATTTATTTAAGCATTTAATATTCCATGATCTATAAATTCCATGATTTATAAATATTAAACATTTCTTGTTTTCAATTACCAAAAATTATTATTTAAATTTTTTCTAGGTTTTGTGTTACTATATCAAATTTACTTATCAAACATGATAAAACAAAAGAATAAAGACAACATTTTGTCAAATTAATCATTTTAGCAGTCATTTAGAGACAACACATTTAACACTTGAAATGTTTATTTGCCACTTTGTCTCACATAGCATTCACCAGAGGTGTAAAGTCCAGGTTCAGAAAGTAAAAGTCCTCCTCAGATTTTGTTCCAATCACCTGAATTAGCCTAATTACACCACCTAATTAGCAGTTTTTCAGCCAGTAGGTAGAACTAATTAGTGAAATCAGCTGTCTGAGGTCATGGGTGGAATAAACATATGGCAGGACTTTTACTTTCTGACCCCTGGACTATACACCTCTGGCATTCACATATCACAGATAACTGATAACACTGAAATTGAACTGTGTAACTGTATTGAATTGTGGTGAATGTGATCAAATAAAAGAAAATACAACAAACAAAATAAAATCACACTGGTACAGCGGCATCTCAAATTGCCATCTTAGTGCTTACATGCCTCACAAATGACAAATGACACATAAACTCTTAAAACATTGAATCATTTCAGCATATGAAGGATTATGAATTGCTAGGCCTTCTACATGTAAATAAGCTTTAAAATACAATCTTTTTTTTTAGTGTAGCTAACATTAGCTAGCTAGAATATGTCACCAGCTAGCTAGCTAATAGTATTGGACATGTTTCTCCTTCTCACAAGTAATTTCTCACAATGATTTACAAGGTCAAGGTAACCATAGCCTAATATTCAAATATTATGTCCATCTTTTACAAAATATAAAATATTTTCTGTGGTTAAAATAAGACTTGCATCAAATATACAAAAGTAGCCATGTTGAGTTGTGAAATGTGTGGCAGGTGAATAGTATTCTGCAGTAAATGTTCCTACTTGCAAAATTGTGCAAATATCAAAGGTTTCTATATGGGTCATTTTTGACCCATGTATGTAAAATTGATGTAGAAATAAAAAAAACTGTGTTTGTTTATAAAGTAAGAAAGGAAACATTAACATAATGATTTGTGGAAATCAAAAACAAAATATTTAATGAATACCTGGAATAAAAAAAAAAAAAAAAAAAAACATATCTTTTAAAGATTCAGCAAAGAAACACTCAGCCATCACTGAAATAACATAGGAAATGAATACGGGTCTTTTTAGACCCATGTATGTAAAAAAAATGTAGAAATACAAAAATTGTGTTTGTTTATAAAGTAAGAAAGGAAACATAAACATAATGATTTGCGGAAATCAAAAACAATATATTTAATGAATACCTGGAATAACAAATGATAAAATACATATATTTTAAAGATTCAGCAAAGAAACACTTAGCCATCACTGAAATAACATAGGAAATGAATACGGGTCTTTTTAGACCCATGTTGCGCATTAGAAGGGTTGTGATACAAAACCGTTTTTTATTCGAAAAGAAAGAAATGAAAAATTTCAATTAGGATTTTTAATGATCTAAAACAAGTTAATTGAGGAATACCTGGAATACTGAATGATGAAATTAATTTCTTGCAAAGATATAGAAAATGAAAACTCAGTCGGGTCTTTTTAGACCCATGTTGTGCATCAAAGGGTTAAAATGGGGCGCGCGCGCGCGTGCTTAGAATAAAAAGACCGTTATCGTTCGTTGGTGTGGACGCATGTGGGTGGTTGACGTGACGCTACATTTTTGTGTTCATGGTGACAAATATAAATAAAAATGTATAATATTTCATTAAAATATCTGTTGTTATATACAGTATAATCTTCCAGAACTAATACATCTGTAATTAATGAGTATTAAAATTCAAATATGGAAATATTTAGTTTTAAACATGACATTTGTCCACTGGCGTGACTGTCCGGGGTAGCGTTGCTTATCTTAAAACTACTGTAATTAAATGAAAAATAAGTCTAAATACATTAAAATTCTTGAATAGATGTTATAGCGGTGTTAACTTAATGAAACTAAAGGTTATAAGTCATAAGGTCCCCATTTAGAATAATTGTGACCCATTACATTTTGTCCGCAAAACTGGTGTCCACCTGGTGTGACGCCATTCTGTAGATATAAAACGGGCATTAATTTGGGCACCCTATTACTGAGAGGGGCCCTTCTTCATCCAGGAAGTACAGTAGACCTCACTGGAGTACATGAACTGCCCACAAGGTGAGTTCTGTTTCAAATATTTTCATAATATTGCTATTTCCGTGCACTGTTGGAAATGGGATCCATTATGCAGTCCTTTGGTGTGACATAATCTAAGTATTGATCTGAAAATTTTCATCAATTTATATTGATTGACTATTGAAAATAATGTAAACCTTAACATTGTTAGTCAGGATTGAAGACTGTCTCTCATATAGCTAGGCCGCAAACTGGCCTTAATCTTGAAAATGTCCACTGGTGTGACAGCACTGTCCTATAGTGTGACATGAAATCAGCGTCACACTGGTGGAAATGGCTGTCACACCAGTGGACGTAAACATTCTTTGTTCCTATAAAATAACCAAAATCGGACAGAAATCACACACACAAACCAGATATATTTGAATCCTGCATTATTAGCTTCTTGAATCAGATGAAGAGATGTGTTTAGTTGTGTTTGTAGCTCAGAATGAGGAACTATACACAGACAGCATCATTGCATTAGAACAGCCTTATGATCTGGTTGGTTCACGTGAGATGATTGACAGCTTTAGGAAGGTTAGGAAAAAGGCAAAACTTGAAAAAAAGAAAATGCAAACATCACTACTACAATTAGCTACTAAAGGTTGGGAGGGAAGTTATGAAGGGGATAGGAAGCAGGGAGGTTGGGAGGCGGGAGGAAGTTAGGAGTAAGGGAGGTAAGAAAGGAGGGAAATTTGAAGGGGAAGATTGATAGGGAGGGAGGTGGGGGGGTGAGATGGAGGGAGGTTGGGGGAGGTTAGGAGGGAGAGAGTGATGATTTTGTACCCCTTGATAGAGGTGTGACGGTTAGTATATAACCGTGAGACTGACTGTTATAGTTGAACACCGTCATTAGAACTCTATAACCGCCAAAACAGTGTTATTAAAATATTTTTTACAAACATTTTTTATCATAGAGAATGTTTAAATAGCCTACTAATTAAAAACAATTGTTAACAGTCTGCACACAGCTAGGCGAGACTGCATTATGTACAGCAAGGACCAGCTTGTCCATTACCCTTCAAATTGCGCAAATTGAAATTGCAAATTGGAAATACGCTCAATGGAAACACGTCAATTTCGCAAAAACTCCCATTTATTCCGCTCGCATGAGGAGGTTTTTCAGGCAATTTTAAAAAGGAATATTTCGCAAAACTGCAATGGAAACAGTTTTTGCGCATTTACAGTCACCTGACTTAGAAGACGCGGTGTGTTTGGACAGAATACGAGACAGAGTTCTTTATTAAATTCATAAAAGACAAAAGAATTACAGGAATACTGGATTCTAAACCTCAAATAAATCCCACAATCAAGACCTCGAAGCAGATATGAGGGAGAAACACCCAGAAACTCCTCATATGTGCTGTAAGTAGCCTAAGGGTTTTTCCTTGCCATTAATGCTTGGATAACAAGCCTAATGTGATATACACTCACCTAAAAGATTATTAGGAACACCATACTAATACTGTGTTTGACCCCCTTTCGCCTTCAGAACTGCCTTAATTCTACGTGGCATTGATTCAACAAGGTGCTGAAAGCATTCTTTAGAAATGTTGGCCCATATTGATTGGATAGCGTCTTGCAGTTGATGGAGATTTGTGGGATGCACATCCAGGGCACGAAGCTCCCGTTCCACCACATCCCAAAGATGCTCTATTGGGTTGAGATCTGGTGACTGTGGGGGCCATTTTAGTACAGTGAACTCATTGTCATGTTCAAGAAACCAATTTGAAATGATTCGAGCTTTGTGACATGGTACATTATCCTGCTGGAAGTAGCCATCAGAGGATGGGTACATGGTGGTCATAAAGGTATGGACATGGTCAGAAACAATGCTCAGGTAGGCCGTGGCATTTAAACGATGCCCAATTGGCACTAAGGGGCCTAAAGTGTGCCAAGAAAACATCCCCCACACCATTACACCACCACCACCAGCCTGCACAGTGGTAACAAGGCATGATGGATCCATGTTCTCATTCTGTTTACGCCAAATTCTGACTCTACCATCTGAATGTCTCAACAGAAATCGAGACTCATCAGACCAGGCAACATTTTTCCAGTCTTCAACTGTCCAATTTTGGTGAGCTTGTGCAAATTGTAGCCTCTTTTTCCTATTTGTAGTGGAGATGAGTGGTACCCGGTGGGGTCTTCTACTGTTGTAGCCCATCCGCCTCAAGGTTGTGCGTGTTGTGGCTTCACAAATGCTTTGCTGCATACCTTGGTTGTAACGAGTGGTTATTTCAGTCAAAGTTGCTCTTCTATCAGCTTGAATCAGTCGGCCCATTCTCCTCTGACCTCTAGCATCAACAAGGCATTTTCGCCCACAGGACTGCCACATACTGGATGTTTTTCCCTTTTCACACCATTCTTTGTAAACCCTAGAAATGGTTGTGCGCTGTAGTCGCATAACATCGGTTAATGGAAACGCCGTCATTTCGCAATAGTTTTTTTATAGATATTTAAAAAAAAAAAAAAACGCAAAAGTTTTGCGCAAATCTGTAATGGAAACGCACCTATTGTCATCTCTGAGCCAGAGCCCCACCAGTGTGCAGCCCAGCTCACCAAATATGACTGGCTGCTGTTCAATGAGGTGTGAAAGGCGGATGAGTCCTTAAACTCAAACACTACTGATTTTTTATTTTTTTTTATTTCATGGTGTACTCTGTTGTACAGCACAGTTCCTAAAGAAAATAATCAATTTACTATGAATTATTTTTAAGAACCACAGGATTTGCTGTTTTTTTAGGTCAATTTCATTTATGGTTATGAAATATGACAAGGTGGCCCTATGGCTGTTCAAAAAATTATTTTACTTGAGTTGTACTAAAAATATGACTGAATTAAATACAGAGAACAGTAGTTTTAACTTTTTATCCCGTATAACTTTTAACTTAAAACTTACCTTTTTATTTTAGTGAATTTTAAAATAAATTTGAGCAAGAAAAGTAATAAGCCAGGTCAATTTTGTTTACATGTTCATGTTATGTTGCTAAATGTTACGATGGCTCCCAGGTCTTTTTTATGGGAATGTTGGTTTCTTCTTCTTTCTTCTGACTTTATTGTACAAAACACATTTGAACTTGAAGTTGTAACTTTATTTTAATTAATTTTTAAAATTATTTGAACAAGAAATAATAAATGTGACTTTGTACAAACAGGGGCATACAGGTACTTTTTGTAGTCCAATGGTGTGACGAAATGTCCTGTGGTGTGACAAACTGAATTATAAGTGGAAAAGGCATTTAAATGCACAAATTTATGTAAAAGGTGTTGAATAGTATAATAATGATATCATCACTATGCACATATAAGGATGGAATGAAGCTTCATTAGGTTTTATACTAATTATAATGAAAATAATCCAGATGTTTGGGTAAAGTCCCTATGTGTACATCTTATAGTGGGATAATAACATGATTGTGAATTTTTATTCGTTACTTTTGATGTGGGAATGTAATTAGGACAAATTGATGAGGATTGTGCATATTTGTCTTATCGGTCACACAATCTCTGGATTAAATATTAACATAAAAAATGTTGTCACACCGGTGGACAATATTTGGGACTACCACACAAAAAAGTTAATAAAATGCAAAATAAATAAGGAATTAGAAAGGGACACGTTCAGTTTTGAGTTATTCACATATTAAGAAATATAATTATAAGACATTTGACATACATTTTAGAAATATTTTTTTTTCCACTTTGGATTTGAGTTCACGTCAACCACCCATATACAGTGCCCTCCACAATTATTGAACCCCCTGGTAAATATGATCAAAATTGGCTGTAAAAAATAAATCTGCATCGATTATCCTTGTGATCTTTCATTCAAAAAATGTGCAAAATTCTAACCTTTCATTGAAGTAAAAGAATTGAAAGTGGGGGGAAATCACATTATGAAATAAATGTTTTTCTCCAAAACATGTTGGCCACAATTATTGAAACCCCTAGAATTTTTTACGAGTAAAATATCTCTGAAGTATATTCCCATTAATATTTACCTTTTTTAGTACACCAGGGTGACTAGGAACATGAAACTGTCCAGCTATGACTTCGTGTTTCACAGAAGTTTAAATATGAGGAAACACAAAGGCCAAATCCCCTTAATCATCCATCACAATGAGTAAAACCACAGAATACAGTTCTGATGCGTAGCAAAAGATTGTTGAGCATCACAAACTAGAAAGTGGCTGTAAGACAATAGCTAAAGAATTGAAAATCCCCATTTTGACCATCAGGGCAATAATTAAGAAGTTATAACCAACTAAAGATGTTATGAATCTGCCAGGAAAAGGACGTGTGTCTATACTGTCTTAATGCACGGCGAGTATGAAAGTTTGAGTGGCCAAAGACTCTCCAAGGATCACAGATGGAGAATTGCAGAGATTAGTTGAGTCTTAGGGTCAGAAAGCCTAAAAAAAAAATTATCAAACAACCCCTACATCCCCACATGTTGTTTGGGAGGGTTTAAAAAAAAAACTCCTCGCTCCCCCAAAAACAAATTCCAGCAAATTTAATTGTCAGACACGACTGGATCTTCAAACGGCACAGGGTTCTGTGGTCAGATGAGACTAAAACAGAGCTTTTTGGCAGCAAACACACTAGATGGGTTTGGTGAACACAAGGATAAAAAGTACCCCATGTGTACAATTTAATATACCATTGGATCTTTAATGTTGTGGGCATATTTTTCTGCTGGAGGTCCTGGACTTCTTGTTCAGATACATGGCATTGTGGATTCTATCAAATATCAACAGATAAAAAATCAAAACCTGACGCCTTCTGCTAGAAATCTTATAATATGCCGTGGTTGGATCTTCCATCAGGACAACGATCCAAAACAAACATCAAAATCAAAACAAAAATTTGTTGTGGAGCACAAAATGAAGCTTCTGCCATGACCGTCCCAGTTTCCTGACCTGAACCATATAGAAAATGAGTGGGCTGAACTGAAGAGGAGAAGCACCAACATGGATCTGGGAATCTGAAGGATCTGGAGAGATTCTGTATGGAGGAATGGTCTCTGATCTCTTGTCAGTTATTCTCCAAACTCATCAGGCATTATAGAAGAAAACTCAGAGCTGTTATCTTGGCAAAAGGAGATTGCAAAAAGTATTTAATAAAAGGGGTTCAATAATTGTGGCCAACGTGTTTTGGAGAAAAACATTTATTTCATAATGTGATTTCCCCCCACTTTCAATTTTTTTACTTCAATGAAAGGTTAGAATTTTGCACATTTTTTGAATGAAAGATCACAAGGATAATCGATGCAGATTTATTTTTTACAGCCAATTTTGATCATATTTACCAGGGGGTTCAATAATTGTGGAGGGCACTGTATAGTTATCTTTGTCGTTATCTTTATAGTTATCGTGCTTGGTGTGAACGGGCCTTTAGAGCAATCCGCCATTATTATTTATCGCTGCAATTTTGTAGTCCAAGCTGGATGCAGAAGTTACGAGAGGGTAAGTTAAAATGTTCGGTTGTTGGATGTAGTAACCCACACGCTTCATTACACCGTCTAATGTAGATGAACTGCCGCGCTTGTGGCGCATGTTTGACTGAAAGAACGAGCAGAGAGAGAGAGAGAGAGAGAGAGAGAGAGAGAGAGAGAGAGAGAGAGAGAGAGAGAGAGAGAGATTTTGATTTTTAAAATCCGTTTTATTACAATTCCGTTTTTCATTCACACAACAGGATACATACAGCTGAGCTTAAAAAAATATACTGTTAAAAGTCAAAAAATTATTGATTACACTACAAAGAACACCTTTTATACACCATCTTTGCTCAAACAACATTAGATTCTTTGTTGCATTGTAATAGCAAAAATCTATTTGGATTCTTGATTTCAACAACTTTGACAAGAGCAATACTACATCTGCATCAGAATCTGTTTCAATTTTGCTTCTTCTGCTTACATAAATCGCCATTTTTGCTTGGCCCAAAAAAAAGTTGAACAACTGGCATTCATAAGAGCGTTTTCTTGAATACTTAAAACCACAGATAAAAATCTCCAAAGAGAATACTTCATCAAACAGTTTAAAAAGATCTTGTAAAAAAGTAAACAAGGGCTCTAATCTTATACAATACATAAAAGTATGAAAAACAGTTTCCCTTTGTGAACAGAAAGGACATTCCTGAGTAACTTCATGATTTATCACTGAAACAAATGCATTAACGGCTATAGCACCGTGCAAAACTCTCCATTGCAAATCCCCCGTTTTCTTAGGCAATGGTGACTTATAAAGTGCCCCCCAATTAGGTCTTGTACTCTCACTTAAATGTAAAACATTGCGCCATGGTGTATCTATTTTGCCATCAAGACTCTTCTTGTTGAACGCTTTAACACAACACTCATACATAACTTTGCTAGATGCTTTCCCTTTCCCCAACAAACATAAATTATTAGACTTTATTAAAAAACCATCACACATTTCAAAATCAGGAGTTAAAGACAAATTCGGAAAAGGATCGTCATCCTTTGGCTGAATCCACCCTTCTCCGAAGTCCTTTATCATTATTAACTCTTCTTTGGTGATGACTCCTTTCCACTTAGACAATAGCCGAGTTACCACCCGTGTTGACCTCATCTTCAACCTTTCTTCCATCGCTTTGGAGTCAGAAAGATCAAATCCAGTAATACGAAATAGACTTCCGAGTGTAATGATACGAGATTTAATGAGTAAGTCCGTCAAAGCAGGAAAACCTCCTTCATTGGACACATCCAAACGTGAACCACCAATCAACGGTTCTTGAAGAGTCCAGTACAAAGAGTCTGTTTTTACACTTCTCAAAACTTTAAAAAGTGTCCATACTTTGAATAAATTACAATAAAAAATTGGTAACTTAGACACAGAGAACTTCTTAAGGTTCATCCAGAACAAAGACTTGTCTAAACCCAAACCTTCAAAATTCCTCAAAATAATGGAAGCGACCAAGTTCCAGTTCTCATTTAGAGAACTCTCAAGAAACCTTTGTACATACTTAAGCCGAAACGCTGCCACTCGACTCTGTAGATGAACCAAGCCCTGCCCCCCTTCATTCTTTGACAGATATAGGACACTTTGTGGCACCCAATGTAAATTGTCCCAAAAGAAATTGACTAATATAGATTGGATTTTTTTCAAAAGAAGTGCTGGGGGGTCAATACATACCAACCAATGCCAAAGAGTAGAGGCTGCTAAATTATTAATAATTAAAACACGTCCTCTATAAGACATATTAGAAAGTAAAAACTTCCACTTATTCAAACGCCCCACAATTTTTTCTTCTACCCCCTCAAAATTCTTCCTTACAGTTATATCATCTCCCAAATAAACACCTAGATATTTAAACCCATCTCTACTCCATTTTAACCCCCCAGGGAGAATGGGCTGTCCATGAGGCCACTTTCCAACTAAGATAGCCTCACTTTTGTGCCAATTTACCTTGGCAGAGGAAACAACCATAAAATCATTCAAAATCTCTGTTAACTTTGACACATCACTTTGTTCTTTAATAAAAATAACAATGTCGTCAGCATAAGCTGATAATTTAACAACTTTCTCACAGTTTGGAATAATTACACCCTTTAAATCTGCTCTAAATTTCCGTAACAAGGGTTCAATTGTTAAGCTATATAGCATACCGGAAAGAGCACAACCTTGCCTGATACCTCTAAAAACATTAAAGGGGGCACATAAGTCACCATTTACCTTCAACAGACTTTCAACATCACAATATAAAACTTTCAACTTATCAATAAAATTTGTACTAAAACCAAAAGCTTCTAAAACCTCCCATAAATAACTATGTTCGATCCTGTCGAAAGCTTTCTCTTGGTCTAATGAAACCAAACCAAAATCCACATCAAAGAGCTTACTGATATCAAACATATCTCTAACAAGAGAAATATTATCAAAAATTTGCCTTCCTGGCACACAATAGGTCTGATCAGTGTGAATGACTTCCTCTAAGACCACACTCAATCGATTTGCTAATGCTTTGGATAGAATTTTATAATCACTGCACAACAATGACACAGGCCTCCAGTTTTTTATTTCACTCAGGTCTCCCTTTTTAGGCAGTAAAGTCAGCACTGCTCTACGGCAGCTCAGTGGTAACCTTCCACTGCTTAGACTTTCTTTGATGACTGCATGCAGATCAGCACCAACCTCAGGCCAAAACGACTTATAAAAGTCTACAGATAGGCCATCTACTCCCGGTGCTCTGCCACATTCCATGCCTTGAAGAGCTTTCCTCAACTCTTCCAGTGTTATCTCTCTACAGAGATCGGCATTTGCCTCTTCAGTCACCTGAGGAAGATCCTCAATAAACACATTAGTGTTTGGCCTGTGTATGAGCTCACTGCTATACAGTTCTTTATAAAATTCTACCGCTCTCTTACGGATATCTGCACGATCCGACAAGAGTGCACCCTCCTTGGAACGCAAAACATGTATAGATCTCTTTTGGCCATTTTTTTTTTCCAAATTAAAAAAAAACTTGGAAGATATATCCATCCACTCTATGTCCTTAAACCGGGATCTGATCAGAGCCCCTTGTGCTTTCAGGTCTAAAATTCCTGCCAATTCTTTATTTTTCCTATTTAAAATTTCAATAAGCTCCTGATTCTGTTCGGTTCCAATAGATTCTTGTAGTTTCTTTATGTCATCTTCTAAAATTGACATTGAGAGATTTGTTTCTTTAGTGATGTTGTAAGCATACTGTTGACTCAATTGTTTAATTTGCGTCTTTCCAAAATCCCACCACTGCTGCAAAGATTGGAAATCAGATTTAGTGGTTCTAAAATCATTCCAAAAAAACTTAAAAATATCCCTAAATTCCATATCCGCTAAGAGGCTGTTATTGAAATGCCACATTGCACTCTTCGGTTTTATGGAACCTAAAGTTAA
Source organism: Abramis brama (assembly GCA_022829085.1). NCBI lineage: Eukaryota > Metazoa > Chordata > Actinopteri > Cypriniformes > Leuciscidae > Abramis > Abramis brama. The sequence goes on along the minus strand of CM040773.1, from coordinate 27,225,515 downwards.
AAAACCCTGTACTAAACTATGATCCGAAAAGCTAACTGGAATGATAGAACAATCTCTAAAAAGATTGAGCTGATGACTTAAACCATAAAATCTGTCCAATCTTGCGAAAGACAACCTATTATTATAAGAATGAACCCATGTATATTGTCTCTGTGTCTTGTGAAAATTTCGCCAAATATCTACAAGATCATGTGTTTCTAGAAATTGAATCAACCTTTTTCGAGAAGCCATATGAGGCTCAACATGATTTCTATCTGAGGCAACTTCTGTGCAATTAAAATCTCCTCCGATTAAGAAAAAATCTTCAGTATTCCAAACACTTACTGCTTTACATAATGTACTTAGAAAAACCATTCTTTCAACTGCATTGGTGGGAGCATAAACACAACCAAAACAATAAAAAACATTGTCAAATTGAGCCCTTACTTTTAAAAATCTGCCTTTTACAACAACTTCTACTTCATAAGAAACTGGAATGGAGTTTTTAGAGAATAAGATAGCAACACCACCACTTAAAGATGAATTATGACTCAAAAAGCTTAACCCATCAAATTCCCTTGCCCAATCATCCTCATTGGTAATATCACTACGAGTTTCTTGTGCAAACAAAATGTCTATTTTCTTTATTCTCATTAACTCATACAATTCAAACCTTTTCTTCCCTTCTCGTGCCCCATTTAAATTCAGGGAAGCAAAATGAAGATCTTTCATAAAAGAGAAGAAAAGGATAAACAAGACACAAAAAAACTTCATCTCATAAATAAAATTTTATAACTTCTCAGCATTAATTCCCAATTGAAAATTTACTTTTGTGATAATTTTCCTCAGTCTGTACACTTCTTGATCAGAAAAAAGACCTTCACTCTTAAAAGACTTTGCTTTCTCTACAAATTGCTCCAAATCAGGAAAGTACTCAGTAATGCGCACATTTCTTGCATTCTTTGTTACTCTCAAAAAGAGCTTCACGTCATCTACACTGTAAGACCGCTCTGAAGGCTCATCATTTGTGTGATCAAAAGTAACACTACATTCTGAAATGTCTGAGTCACTTTCGGTATCAGTTTGACTATTCCCTGGCTTTCTAGATTTACTAGTGTGGCCCTGTACCATTCTCCTCTTTAGTGGTGTTTTAAAAACACATTCATCCTCTCCCCCAGAAACCTGACTCCCATCCAGCTCCATAACTTGACTACTTCCTGAACTCTGCATATCTAAAGCACCAGTTAATTGACACCTTTCATCAGAGACAGAAGCTCCTTCTATAACTGCCACTGACTCGATCCCCTTTTGCTCCAAAACTGCAGCATCACCTGATGAACCCGCTAAGCCTGCATCTACAACAGAAGGCTGCACATTGTTTACCTCAGCTAACGTTACATCCGCTGTTGTCGGCACTTCACTGCCAACATTCTGCACTAACGGTACACCCTCAACTTCACTTAACGTTACTTTTTCAACCAACACCGATGGAATTTCACTATTTGATTTAGCGTCCTTTCTTGGGCAAAACCTCACAAGATGGCCTACTTCCCCACAATTAAGGCACTTCATGCTGTTAGTCGTGGCATAAACTACATAGTTAAAATCGTCATGACTGAAGTTAAAAGACAAATCCAACTCTTCTCTATTGTCCTTCAAAACCATGTACACAAAACGTCTAAAAGATACTACGTGCTTCAGTAACGTCGATTTACAACCAATTTGCATCATCTTAATTGGAGAAACCAGTCTGCCGTGCCTCTCCAACAACTTAACCAGCACATAATTTTTAATGAACGGTGGCACGTTTGATAGAGTCACCTTTTTGGACGGTGTAGACAACGGTAACACTGGAACAAAAACATTGTCAATAACAACTCCACTTTCAACCAACAAATTCGCTAACTCAACGGTTTTCAAAAACACAACAACCGCGTTGTTCATCCTTGATGCCGACAGAATGTTTTCACAGCCAACCACCTCCCCAACAGCTAAACTGCACTCTTCCACAGTAGCGTTCAGACTAATTTTCACAGCATGACGCCGTGTGAGGAAATCTAACGTCCTCACGGCCGAAGTCATCCTGCCAGTTATAAAGAACTGGCAGAGAGACAACAAACCACTATCTTAATACTTTTAAACCAGTATACCACAAGTAAAAAAAAAAGTCAAAGATAGAAAGATTAGAAAACTTCTTATAGGCACAACGGCCTCAAAGAAAGAGTCCACACACTCACCACGCGTCTCACTCGCTCTCACAACAAACGCTCGCGCATGCGCACAGAGAGGAGAGAGAGAGAGAGAGAGAGAGAGAGAGAGAGAGAGAGAGAGAGAGAGAGAGACCTACAGTCTATGGTGTAAACATGACTTCACCGTCTCCAAAAGACGCTGTCTTGCTCGCTCTCCCTCGCACATATTAATCAAAATAAATCGACACGGTGGTAAAAGGTCGGAAGACCAAAGTTTCATGTGTAAATACAGTAACATACCATTGCGATACATCCATATGAAGACGTTGTTCTGCAGGTTCGTCGTCTACATTTTTATCTCGCTCCGGCTCCGACTCTGGCTCGAACATGTAAGGCTGGCTGGACAAGTCTTCCGTTGTTGACATTTTGTTAATAACGTGAATAAAAAGTTTCTGTGCCGCTGTGATGAACAATCGGGTCCGGCTGAAGAAATGGGTCCGGGCTGAGGACCCCATTAGTATGCCAGTAGTATGCCTGATCTAAATCTGTTCTCGCGATAACTTGTAGCTAACGTGAGCTGTTTTAGTGTTATTATGTGGTAGCTTTATGTAGAATGCTAAATCCCGCTGCTATATGCAAGGTAAGATTGAATTAAATTTTATATTGTATATGTAAATCGTGTATATTCTATAGCTAATATTTAAAATCTCAAGTTGCGTCAATAGCAGGAGAAAGACCGCGAAATTTAAAAATACTACTGTTATTGTGTCACGAAATGTAGTTTTAAGAGTTTTTCAGTCGATAATGTAGTTGTTTAAAGCTCAAATATGTTGTTTGTTTATACAGATAGCGCCTATTTAAAAATTTGATCTGACGTTTTCGGAGATGTGAGATCCAAGGGATCACCGGTTGCTCAGCGCTCATGTATCCCGCTTGGAACAGCCTTACCTCGGCTAGAGCTGCTGCTGCTCTCTAGTCTAGTGGAGTGGTTAAACATGAGATATAATTCGTCTTGTGGGACGATCTTTGAAATCATTAATCTATATTTTGTTCCCTGGCAAATCGTTTTGGCTGAGGGCAAAGTTTTAGTTTCATAACTTTATATAACGTTAAATTATTTAGGCTTTTTATCTTTAACGTTGTAGCCTGCTGACTTATGTTTGACTGAATCGTTTAATTACTTTATTTCTTGACTTGTATGGGTACTTATACTTTCATAATTGCTATTATTGATCAATAAAACTGAAATTTAACAAAAAGAGACAGGGTTGTGTCATTTTATTTTATATAGCCTATGTAAGAATATTTTTATATATATATATATATATATATATATATATATATATATATATATATATATATGATATGATATCACCAACATGGCATGTATTTTTTTCATGTATGGGATGGGAAGTATTTCAGAGTATCACTGACAAAGGCTCAAAAGAGTCCATGACTTTCTAAAATATCTTTTAAATACAGATTGTTTGTGTTTTTGTTTTACTTTTAGGACTGGAGAACATCTGGTAATGAGATGTCACTTTTTTCTGTTTGTTAAATGCTTAGTTACGGTTGGGATCTCTGCAAAGGAATACCTTCTCACAACATAGCGACACTTTTTAGTTAACTTAATGAATTACTAACGTAATGATAGCAGTAACACCAAAACGTACTTTGCAAGATTAATCGCTGTTTTATATGGATTAACCCTTTCATGCATAGTGGTCACTACAGTGGACAGCTATTAAAAAAAAAAATTCTTAAATTTGCACGGGTTTTGATGGCATAGTTGCACATCATCCTCTTCAGTGGACCCACCCTGGTGCATCATCCTATATATTTAAACCAAGTGGCAAGCCGTTGTGCTTCGATTTTTTTCCCCCTCCAAACCAAGATGGCAAATGGTCAGTCAGAAATGCCAAGTTGCTCCGGAATATCCACCCATTCCTTCTATCCTAGGAGACTCTTGTAGGTAAAAAAAAATATTGCAGCATCAAGCAATATCTAATGCAGGGTTCACCAATCTCGGTCCTGGAGGGCCGCTGTCCTGCAGAGTTTAGCTCCAACCCCAATTAAACACACCTGAACCAGCTAATCAAGGTCTCACTAGGCATACTAGAAACTTTCAAACAGGTGTGTTGGAGATGGTTGGAGCTAAACTCTGCAGGACAGCGGCCCTCCAGGACCGAGATTGGTGAACCCTGATCTAATGAGTCCTATCAAAGTTGGGTCATTATACGTAAACGTGCCATTTTGTGTCCTTTAGAAAAAAAGCCTCTGTAAATCTTAATAAACCATAAAACAAATAAAATATTTTATAATTTAGTTTCCATAATATGTCTAATAATATAAGAATAAATTAATTTCTGTTTCTTTTGTTTTTAAAGGATTTTAATCACATTTTTGTGCACAGCATCTTGCAGAAATGTTGAAAATGGCATGTCCCTCAGTATGATTTTTCTACTTCTGCTTGTATCATCTGCCTTTCATGAAGTTGATGGTAGAAGACAAGTGTTCTCTTCTTTTCTTTGAGTTCATGTAATATCTGAAAGACAGGGACACGCTCATTGTGTCAGCCCTGTTACCAGAAAAGCATACGTTAAAAAGTTATTTGTACATATTTAAAAAGGGATCTCCATATCTCAGCTCAGGAGAGGTGTAGAGAGCCAGGACTTGCACTCATCTCTACGCCTGATCGCCCTCTATCAGAATCCAAGGTTTCAAGAAGATCCGAGAAACTTTATTTTTCGACCCAAAAAAACTATAACCCTGTCGTTTTTTTTTGGGTCGAAAAATAAAGTTTCTTGGATCTTCTTGAAACCTTGGATTCGGATAGAGGGTGCTGATGCGCAGACAGGAGTGCAAGATTGGAGGCTCTAGAGCCTTCCAGAGCTGAGATATCTGGATATCCCAGGTAGCATTTGTTACACTGTGCAAAATAGTGGTTTCACGGACAGTGGAATTTTGGGATGACACTTGGTGCTACGGACTCAGGGGAGCCCGCTGAGTGCTGATAAACAGGTTTCATCAAAATATTTCGAAAGCTGAGCTTAAAAACCACCGTGTCCGCGAAGCCACTATTTTGCCGCCAAATAGTGGTTTCGAGGACACTCATTTTTATGCAAATTAAACACTGAAATGACTTGAAAATTAGTGTGATGTGTTCAGTTGAGCGTGCTTAGTACAGTGGGGGTGGTTTAATTAACGAGAATTGATATCACACATGACGGGAGAGCAAAAACACATAAATGTCCCAGATCCAACCTATTCAGAGGATGCAAAATAATGGTTTCACGGACACTGCATTTTTTATGCACATCAAGCACTAAAATGACTTGAAAATGAGTGTGATGTGTTCAGTCGAGTGTGCTTAGTACAGTAGGGGTGGTTTAATTAACGAGAATGAAACTTTTTTAAACACCAAACTTTTCCGCCCGCTCCAGGGGGCCGTGGCGAGATGGAAAATGTCTCCCCCTAGTCGATCGGCCCTTTCCAAGCGGTGTTCGCGAAACCACTGTGGCAAATGCATTCATTTAATGGGTGGGTGGGAGTTTTATAGAAAATTTGGCACGGTGACCCCTGGGCCCGCCCCGATCGACATACCGAAAGCGCCGGTCTGTAGAGCGAAGGCAAAAATATTCACTAACCCTAACCCTAAAACTAACATTTTCAGCCTCTAACATTAATTGGCTAGTAGGAGTTTTATAGAAAGGTCCCAGGGGCCCCAAATTCGGCACGGTGACCCCAGGGCCCGCCCCGAGTGCCATACCAAAAGCACAGGGCTCTAGAGCAAAAGTGAAAAATTTCAGCTGCTATTGGGGATGCGAAAGTGGACTGACTTTGGTGGCAGCGATATCTCTGGAACATTTCTCATTTGCAAATGCCTTTGCATTTATTTGTGCAATGAGGTTGATTGTGGTGACAAACTTTGAAAGTAGTGCATATAACCTTAATGTATGTATGTGTATGTAAACATGAAGGTACTTTATTTTTGTTAAGGTTGTACACAACACAGTGTACGTGACATAAATGTGTATGATACATAAATCTTATTTATTAGGCCTAAATATGTATATATATAAATAATAATATATAAACAGATATATATCTGATTTCGTAATGTACGTTATTGTAATGCGTTTCTTTACTCGTAAAATCAAAAAGTGATCTTATTATGTAATGCATGTTACTTGTAATATATTACTTTACTTATATATGAGTTATAAATGAGAAGAGTTGTCCATGGCACCCAGGTTCAACGAGCTAACTACGTCTGAAGCTGCGTTGCACCTTTGAGTTTGCATATCAAAGCAAAAACAGTGAGTGATGTTCCATAGCACTAAGGACTGCAAGTGTACAGTTGCATGTGACGTGTTGTTTGTGTGTTTTTGCAGAGTTCCTCAAGTCAGTCCATGACACCTAGTCCAGCCTCCTCACCTACCAGGTCACGACCGCACCATCTAAAGGGGAAACTGACTGACTGCATCATCTAGGCCTTAGGATGGTTCCACAAAGAATTGACTGCACATACAACATGAATTTACTTCAAACTAAAGATCTGACTTTACATACAGCAAAAGACACTGCATCTATTTGTGTCTCATTAGCTCTCAAAAAACTTTAACCTTACAGTTCATTAAATATTTTAACACAGCTAACTCAACATTAATTGTTTTTAAATCTCCACAATGTATAGCCAGAGGACTATCACAAAAGTGTTTAGGAAAGTAAATACATACTAGAGTATGTTTGTTTAAAGCTGCTTTGTATTGTTGTGTATTTTAAAAAGCTCTATAAATGTCCTAAAACGATGTGCATTTTGCTTGTAGTTTTGTGTTAATAAAAATGTAATATATTACATCTCATAATTCAGTTGAATTCATTATGTATTGTATTGTGTAATTTAATTAAATTTTTATATAAGTTTTGGTTCTCTCATTTTATTACATTAAATGTTATTGTGTTGTATGATGTTCTGTATTAAGAATTAATTCTGACATAAATCATATGCATTAGTACACAAATGACATGCTTGTAATAAAAAAGCATTTTATGCCCCATTGCTTAATAACAAATAACTTTGTCACAAAACATACTTTAAAAATGTTATTTCTTTCAAATAAAAGATTATTATATGAATTAAGGGGTTTGATTAATTACATTAAAAATTGTGATTCCATAATTTTATTATACTGTTCTTTAGTCAAGGCTAGATTTAATATTTATACCCACAAAACATAGCTAGCATTCTGTAATTTATTTAAATGTCTAAACTGGTAATACGAAAAATAGTAATATACACAAATAAGCATTATTTTAAGAATATTTTAATAAATAAAAGTGTACAAAATAATTACATAATTATAATTGCATTACGAATGGCTGTGAATATGGTAAGGCAGTATCAGTGCAGTATAAGCTCAGGAAAAGCTCATAGCACGAATCACGATCATCGGATAACGTTAGCTGTATGCTATGCTATTATCTAAGCTAACTAAAAAACACTACCAACGAGAAATGTTTAATTTCACAATCTATAGCTTCGGTTAAATACTAGTATATGAAACGTATACTTTAGAATACATTAAATACATTAATGATTCGTTATAACGTAGTACAAACGTCTTCTATAATAAAGTGATTTTGTATGATTTGTAACCAGGCACTAAAGCGATTACCCATAAATTTTATTACGATTAGCGATTACCCGCACCAAAACGGGTTGCTCTGAGACGCACATCAGAAAAGGGGTAAAAAGGGGGCTTGTGGAGCTATAATAATGAGGAATTCAGACCCAAGCATTGCAGTTCCGCTTTATATAGACTACAAATGTATGATTTATATGTAAAAAGGAACAATTTAAAAGCATGATATGTCTCCTTTAAGCATCGTGCGCTGTGGAAACGCGTCAAAGCATTCTCAGGTATAATTATGCAGCATTAATGCACGAATGATTTTGAACGAATATTTCATCATGTCGATATACAATGGTCACATAATGTTAAAACTAATCTTGCTATTGATATCTTTGTTAGACTACCGACCCTATAGAACAATGTCCTGCTAATATCGAACCTGAAACGAACTTTACCGCGCTCAACCAGCGGGAGTGCATTTCACGAATTAGTAATCGCTGGCGTTCAGCGGGGAGGGAGGAAAGTCGCATGAACCCGCATAGATGCACTTTATGCAGTGAAGAAGATCGTAAAGAGTTTGATAACTTTATTACATTTCTGTGTATTTCCTACCTGTCAGGGCCCCCTAGATGTCATGGGCCCCTGGGCAAGTGCCCAGTTGCCCTAATGGTTAATCCGGCCCTGCCTAGCACAAATTAAGCAAATCTCAAACAACGCATCATAACTTCTGAACACTCTACTTTATAGTTTCCCTGGGCTGGTTTAGGAGAGTATGTCCCTGTAAAATAAACTTTCTTACAATACTAACTCTGAAAATTAAATCTTATCATTTATTTTGTTTAATCATTTTATCTGTTTCTTTATCATTGGGTCCATTAGGAGAAGACAGAGCCTTATTTCATTGGGATCTTCCGTTTTGAGGCTGGTATCAAGCTGGTGGCACTTGGTTTTGTTTTTCACAAGGGTTCCTATCTCAGAAATGGCTGGAATGTAATGGACTTCATTGTTGTGCCAAGTGGGTAAGTGATTTTTTCCCCCCAATACTTCACAGTTATTGAATAGTTTGAGATAACATGTGAGAGCTTTACAACTATAGAAACTATAGGATCCTATTCTTATACCTTCAGGCATATAATTGAACTGAATAAACCTTTCGCACATCCGAAGGACCACAGCACCAAATGAGCTAATAAGCATACCCAGACTGGTTGTTAAACCAAAAACCATTTTGAAATGAACGAATAAAAAATAACCGAATGAGCCAGTTCTGTCAAAGTTGGTTATCCTTGGAAAACTTTGACAGTTAGAACTGGTTCTTTTTTAATCGGATCTGACTTTCAACTCTGCCTGTGGTTTGATTCAATCATACCAAAGTTATTTGGTTCAGTAACCCATCTGGACATGCTTATTGGCTCATTTGGTGCTGCGTGCTATTTCAGATGTGTGTGTTGCGTTATCAGCCCGGAACTAGAGACCGATTCAATTAGATTCTGAACAGGCTCAACCGTTTAAAGGCTTAATAACTACTCCATATCCTAGAATGCAGCTATTTGTAGTTTACTATTGGTAACACAATGCTACATGTTTGTGTATTTTTTTTATGTTTTCTCAGCAGTCCAAGGCAAGCATACCCATAGGTCTATAGAGTGGTGCATAAAAAGATTCATATAAAAATAAAAAAAAATCTGTAAATAATAAATCAGCACCATAGATGGTTCCAAGTGATCAGGGGCTTAGGGCATTCCATTTAAACCCATTGCACAGGCTCCGTCAGTATTGGGCACTCGTGCAACGTAAGCAATGTCCAGGGAATGAGTTGGAAGGAAGTTAGAAAAAGAAGGAACCTATTCCTAAATTAGAACACAGTCACTACCGGATTATCTGCCCTACAGGCTCAATACATTTCTTGGCTGCTGGGCTGAGTTTATGTTGTGAACAGCAGGCCACCTCCTCAATGAACTGTTTCTGTTCACCTCTGTTCCATCTTGCCTTTGCAGTTGTGTCCACTACATTAGAGTACAAAAGACATTACACAAGTTAGTAGATGCAAGGATGTCAAAAGACTCAATAGCTTATACTGAATGTTTGTCTGATGAGGATATGGTGAAATCAACTACTCACATACATTACATGCAATAATTAGGATGGAATCAGATTGTGTGACAAAAACTGTAGAATCCAAACAATAAGTATTGATTATGATTTTGAAGACCAAATGTATATGCGTACAAATATACAAAAAGAATACATCTCATTTGTTTAACAACTGATTATATTGACATCACACCAGGACAAATAAGCAAAATTCATTCATTTGAATTGACACCAGACCCTTGTGAATTTCGTGAAATTACACAGGCAAAAGAGTCAATTGACCAGGTTCAGCACCTAGTGTAGCGGCGTAATGTATTAAGCACCACACAGAATTGCTGATCGTGTGGACTCTTATTGAAATGACAGGAATTCAACCAGTGAAAATTCACAGAACAACAGATAATTTTACTGCACCGTAGAAAGGAAGCTCTGACATAAGGAAGCATCTTGCATCTTGTTTCTAGTGAGAGTACTCAACAACCATTTATGAGCACTGTTGATTCAAGTCAAACATTAAAGCTTTTCAAAAGCCATAGTGTACATTACAGTCTCACGGCATCCCAGACTTCATTATTGTATGATTCAAAATAGCTGAATAACTAACCATCTGAGATTTCGGTATAGAGATCATAATTTTCAGGAATATTACAGCACAATGAGTGTATATTAGCAGTTTGTTGTGTGTTTTTGGCATCTGATAGAGCTTTTGGACTTGGAAACAGGGATGTCAGACTTAACAAGGGGACTGAAACACATGTGTTAAAGGTAAGTGATGATGGACATTTTTAATTAGTCAAAATGTGTATTTTTTTTTCATTTTATTTATTTATTTATTACATGGAACATATGTGTTTTCATGCATTTTGTTGAGATGTCTTTTATCGTGTAGCCTATTGTATACACATGGTTGATTATTCATGTTGTTGTGCATTATACAATTTATTTGTGTATTCAGTGATATTAATCTATTACTAGCTTTTTTTCCCCAAGTGCATGGAAGTGTATGTATTAAAATGGATAAAAAAATATGTAATGTAATAAACAATTGTTATTTTGATACATAGATGTCGCCTTGGCTACTGCAGTTCATTGGAACGAAACCGTAGCCAAGGCGACATCTATGTATATATCTATACCCGCCCGCGCCGTCAGATCATTTGGACGTGTGCTGTTTTCAAGAGATAACAACGATATAAATACTGTTCGTTTTCTCACACAAACTGCTCGTTTCGTGTCTTAGGCCATCAATGTGTACTTACGATGGGGAATTGTTTAATTTGGACGATGGGGAATTGTTTTAATTTGGACTTTGTGCATGCTCTTTGAGACAGTGACCGTAGACCTGCATGAAATGACTGACAGACAAGAACGGTTTGACCTAAAAATATCCAAATTGAAACTACTGCGGAAAAAAAGACACCTACATCTTGGATGCCCTTGAGGTAAGCTAAAACATACCAAAATTTATTTTCAAAGTGAACTATCCCTTTAATGGTAACCATAGTAACAACATGAAATTAATTTAATTAAAATAAAATAGAAATTTGGTTCCTGGAGGCACCCAAAGTGGCTTATATAGGAGTTCCTCAGGAAACCTGTGTGGACTGAGAACCTCAGAGAACGGCCCCTTTTTAAAGGGTGCCTAGAGGATCTACAGACGGTTCCGCCGGTGTGGCAAAGTGAAGAACCCCAAAAGGTTCCTCCAGGCACCTTTTATTTTTACAGTGTAGGTGTACAGTGTAGTTCATGTGTGGTTGAGCCCATATTCATTTCATGTTTGCATTTCAGCTTTTTCACTGGCAGGTACAAAGAAGCCAAATTGTGAAATAATTGATAGTGTTTGGTCATGTTACACTGATTGATAGAAATGTAAGCAATGAAACAAAGGTACAAACATAATTTCTTATTATGACATGCAAAACACATTGTTAAAAAAATCAAAGAAGTTAAAGAAGTTATCATACACTACAGTAAATTTGTGAAATGTTGTTTAATCTAAAGACACAGATTATTCTTAAACATACTGTCCTATTTTTTAATTCCCAATATTCTTAAGTACATAGACTTCTGTAAATTCTCCATTGATTAATCAGGAAGCATTACATAAGTTCTTTTCAATCACAGATTGAAAGCTCTTGTAAGAAACCGCTGTTTATAAAAATGGATAATGAAACAGGCTCCTCTCTGTTCCTGTGGCAGATATGAAGGATTTGTTTATTCAAATCATGATGTAGCCTATAATAGTACAGACGTGGTGCAGTTCTGGGGGCTACAGAAAGATTCACAACCTTGAATTTTCACACCACCGAGCAATTCTTTCATCCACTCACCCACTCACTTGCTCCATGGCTCGCTCTCTTTCTGACGCTCGCTTTTTCCTCTTTCCTCTTCCCTCTTCCAAACTGTAATTATTATTCTCTTATTCAAATTTATCCTAGAGCTAATGACTTTAAGTTCCTCCTGAATATTAACAATTGTCTCAGTGCTCACAGATATTTTTGTCAAATGTATTTATCACTGTGACATTTCTGGGAAGTGCACATACTGCTAAACAGCTCTTACTAATGTTCACACCGCATGCCCACACTTCCCATTTCTTTTGTCAGGTTGTTCACACCTTTTAAATGCGGCACATATCAGGATGAACAGGTGAAACTCCTGACCTGAACTGACCTGCGTGCGCGACATCCTACATGTTATCATAGCCTCAACTAATTTAAGAATATCATTTAATCTTAACACTTTTTTTTTCTATTAGAAATGCACGTAGTGTAACCCCATTTTTACATCTGAACTGCTATTATCACCGTGTAGAGAATCATAACATTTGATATTGTAAATAAATAAAAATTCACCTTGATGGATTTTATGATACAAGGGGAAATCAAGCATGCAGTTTTGATAAATGTAATGTTAGATGTGAAAACTATTGCATAAATTATGTCATTTATTTCTGTGTAAAAAATGTTTTATATAGGCATCATTTAACAGCTGTTTTGATGAAGCCTTATTTCCCTTTTTCTTTGTGTCTGTGCTTTTTTCCTCAGGATTCTGGCCACTGCTGGTTCTCATATGAATATTCCTGTGGATCTGTGAACCCTTAGGGCTGTGCGTGTTAAGACCTCTCAAACTAGTGTTGTGGCAAATTCAAAGTCCTTTTTGGTTCAGGTCTCAAAAAAGCTCTCAGAGTCGAAGTTCCAGGACAGAAGAATTAACTTTATTGACAAGCAACAAAGTGAGACGCCAGCTGGCCATCTGGACATCTAAAGTTACCATTCCCAGTCCTCATGTCTTATACTTTTTTCTTATCTCTGGTGCTCAATGGGCACCCTCATATCTATCTCCTCGGCCTTGCCACCATTAAAAACATCTCCTCTAGACCTTCTTCTATTGGTGGAATATCTCAAAAACATCTTATAACTTTTTTTTTCTTCCAGAGTATTCCAACACCTGCATCTACAGATTTGTGGGTACTTTTCCATGCTCCTATCCTTGTGACCAATTTTCTGCTTGGCATTACAGCATTCAGACTTGTACAGACTATATAGGGAAATTCTCCAACACTTTCGGGAATCCCCAGTAAGTTACTCATCCTTTACCCACTACGTATAATAATCAAAATCAAGGCAGTTTAAAGGTACAATATGCAAGATTTTCTGCCGCTAGAGGGCACTACATTCCAAACAACAACAACAATGGTGTAGCTTGATGACGATGTGAAGGAGCGTGGAATAATGGGAACTGTCGTTTTCAACTCCACCGTGGAAATCAGTCAGACGGGAATCGAAAAATCATGTTCATTGATGAGGTAAAGGTCTATTTTTATAAATGTTGCGTTTAATGACATGCTTTTATTTCATTAAAATGTATTAACCGCAAGAAAAGTACGGTTTAATACTAAATTGGTTATGTTACTGTATTTGTCGAATTCATTGTTGTGATAGTATGTTCTACAACTACTTGTTATAGAACAAGTAGTTGTTCTAAACAAGTAATTGTTTAGAGCACAGTTTTACGTGCTCTAAACAATTGTTGTAAAAGTACATGAACATACCCACATCATTTGAAATACTGATTAATCTTTATGTATAACACATGCTGTAACAAAGTTCAGATGTTATGGGAAGAAGGAGGCGGGAACCGGCGAACATTCATGACACATTTTAATGATAAAAATAAAACAAATACAAAACTAAAGTAAAAGACAGCAGCCCTACAATGACGACTGCTGTCACAATAAAACAAAACACAACACAAGTTCAGGCCTGTCCTCTCTCGCTCTTCACTGTCGTCACTCCTCCTTTATGCCTCCACTCCTCCGTGAGAGATACGAGACCGGTGTGTCGCGCAGGTGTTGCTCATCATTAATCACGCCACCGGCCTCGTGCCGCTCTCTCCCGGCCCTCTGCCTCGTCCTGCTCACCACACTATATTTATTTACATGGTCATAAACACCAGGTTTACAGATAGTTCTGAAGTCCATTATGAAAGCTATGGTGCCCCTGCTGCAAATCGGTCTTCTGCTCTTCTTTGCCATCCTGATGTTCGCCATCGGTCTGGAGTTTTACAGTGCCAAATTACACCACACTTGCCTGCCCTATCCAGATATACTCGGTATGGAGATGATACTAACATTTTTTATTGTGATGATAATTATGATAAGTTAATTAATTTTGTAAATACTGAACTAAGGAATATAAAAACATGGATGGATAGTAATAAATTATCTTTAAATTTAAATAAAACTAAAGCCGTATTATTTGGTAATTATATAAAAAATAAAACATAAACAGATAAGATGATTGAGATGGATGGGATACAAATTGAAAATGTTTCTGAAATAAAAAATTTAGGAAATACAATAGATAACAAACTAACTTGGAAAACTCACATCAGACAAACCAAAGTTTCCAAAAGCCTTGCAATAATAAATAAAGCCAAACAGGTCCTCGATTACAATACACTCCGTATCTTGTATTGTTCCCTGATACTACAGTATTTAACTTATGTTGTAGCAAATTGTCCTCAAAGTCCTCAAATCAGGTCTCGAAGAAATCTCTCAAGAGTCGAAGTTCCAGGTTTCAGAAGAAGTAACTTTTAATGACAAGCAACAAGTGAGATGCAGGTGTTCATCTGGTTCAATGGTCGGAACCTCAGGTCTTATACCTTTTCTTATCACTTGGTAGCCAATCAGCTATCTTTCTCTTCTTGCTCCACCTCAAGATCTCGCTACCGTTAGCATCATCTTTCCCGGAGACATTTTTCTATTTTTGGAAAAATCTTTGGCCATTCCCATTTTTAAGGAATATCTCGGGTCACATGATTCTATGCACCTGCAGTGTTGTAATGCCATCCATAATTTTTAATTAACATTTTTAGTACCATCTTATCAACTACCTATACACATCTTCTCTCTGAGCTTGTTAGGTACTCTTTCATCCTTCCTCACAGACCCCTTGACCTAATTTAACCTGATTTATCCTAGGTTCTGACCGAGACACAGCAATACAGACTTTTACATGAGGCAAAGGAAAATCTCCAAGACTTACTGTGTTGAAGTTTGGGGAAATAATTATAATAACTCATTACAGTCATTATTTATCTTACAAAAAAAGGCTATATACGTACTATACATAAGGCTGAATATCTTGAACACATAAATCCACTTTTTCTTAAATCAAAGTTATTAAAAATACAGGACCTTGTTAAATTCAATACAGTACAATTTGTATTTAAAGCATTTCATAACCTATTACCTGCAAACATACAAAAGCTATTCATACAGAGAGAGCAGTTGTATAGTTTGAGGAGCTACGGTAACTTTATAATACCAACGGTAAACACCACCAGAAGGAGTGTTTGTGTGTCTGTATGCAGGGTTAAATTATGGAATAGTCTGGAGCTCGAACACAAACAATCTCCAAGTATTTATCAGTTTAAAGTACTTTATAAACAGAAGGTCTTGTCACAGTACAAGGAGGGCGGGGTTTAACTTTGTGATATTGCATTCATGTATTCGTAGGCTGCGTTATTTTACCTTGTATTCTAATTACCATTGTTGGTATTACTATAATTGTATAGATGTATTTATGTATTTCTAGATGGTGTTTTCTTACCTTGTAGGTATTCTAATTACCATTGTTGGTATTACTATAATTGTATAGATGTATTTATGTATTTCTAGATGGTGTTTTCTTACCTTAGGTATTCTGATTACCATTGTTGGTTTTATTATAACTGTATAGATGTATTCATGTGTTCATAGGCGGTATAGGTAATCTAATTACCATTGTTGGCATTACAATAATGGTTACCTGCTGTAATATATGGTATGTATCTAAGATATGTTGTATTTTTTCCCCATGTTTTTTCATATGTGTATAATATAGTTGTAATTGTGTGTTATTATAATGTTAATAATTTAAGAAGCAGCTACCTTTGTTTCCTTTTTGTTTTTCCTTTGAACTGTAACTGACCGGGCTGGGTTTAAATAAGTTTGACTTCTTCCCGCTCCGTTTCAAGCAATAGATTCATTTATGTTGTTTATGTTGTTAAAGTAGCCTATGGTGAATTCATCTTGTCATTGTCAGGAACTTAAAGAGAGAACTCAAACACAGAGGATTTGTGAAACAGTTTATTTGGCACAACAAAAATCCAATAAACATCCAGCGTGTGTAGTGACACACACACACAAACAGAAAGCTGGTGTAACAACTCCAGAGCCGTCCGTACAGAACCCTGCGGACAAGGGCTGTGGAGACCACCTCAGGTGCAATGCCCAAACGGGACGTCAGAGCATTAATCAGAACGAGACAGAGGATAGTGGGCACATGGCCAGCTGAAATCCTCCTCGTCTAGGCGTCCTGAGCACAGCAGCAGAAGGAGGTAAAACACAAAGACACAGAACACAGGTACAACCACATGAAACACCAGCACAAAATCTACTGACAACAAGGGGGAAACACAGCAGAGAATATAAGGGAGGAAGGGAACAAGCGACAGGTGAGGGCAATCAGCTCGTGATCTGCACACACCAGCGCTGAAGAATCAGCACTGATTGCCCAGGTCACGTGCTGCCGAAAATGACAGGACAACACAGACAACAGGGAAGCCGATAAAGCACCCTGAACCGTGACAGTCATATAGATTGAATCAAAATGCTTCTTGATTGCCTTTGTTATGTGTCATTATATTGCTCGAAAGAAATGTATTCATTCAATCTTATTTATTCTTATCCAATAATTTCAGGGTTTGATATGCAAAAACTAATGATTATTAGTCTTGTAGTTTTCACTGAATGAGAGAATTATTGCCTTCTGGTGAGCCTGCAGTCGTGGGTGGGCTGAAAACCACAGACACTCTGGATAATTGGTTCACTAGGGATTGATTACTGTACTCTTTGTACTTTGTACTGATGTTCCAAAACATCTAGCGTAGCGAAATACAGTTTCTGTCGTGTTTTATTCGGCATTTTGTAAAATCTCATCGATTTCTGTTGGAGGACTCATTGTCGATGTTTCACAGTGTCGAAGGCAGCAGACAGATCCAGGAGAATGAGAACTGAAGATTTGGAAGCAGCTTTTGAGATCCGTAGGGCTTCTGTGACCGACAGCAATGCAGCTGGTTGCAATGACATCCAGCTGATTGTTCAGAGACAAGAATGATGTTACTTGGTTGAAAGCAACTCATTCAAGTGTTTTCGCAATGAATGGTAGGAGAGAGACAGGTCGGTAATTCTCTACAAGTGATGTGTTTAATATTGTTTTTTTAAGCAGTGGAGTTACCTGAGCCTGCCTGAATGCATTAGGAAAAATGCCAGTATGAGGGATGAGTTGATGATGTGTGTGAGTGCTGGTAGAAGTGAGGGAGAGATGGCTTGAGGGGATGGGGTCTAGAGGGCAGGTGGTAGGATGACTGGAGAGGATAAGTTTACAGGGTTTTTCCAGGTTCAAAACTAGGCGGAGGTGGTAAAATCCTGATCATTTATTTTATTACAGTTTTTCTGAATTGCTAAAACACATTTCTTGAAACCATCACTCACTTTCTCAAAACCTTGAACACAAAACCACATTTTCAAGCCACATTCAGAGAACCTCTTACTCTTCTGGCAAAATCAAACAATTGCCTCAAAACCATTTTATCTGCTCAAAATCAAACAATGCTTTCAGATCATACACACACGAGTCAATATTATAAACACTACAGATCATTATTAGACACTACAGAGAAAAATGGAGAACACTGAATCCAAAGCATGCAGTTACAGGGAAAAAAGTATAGTGTAACAAAGTAAACAAATTTGGCAATTTTATGTAAAAAAGTATAGTAATGACAATGTACAGTATAAGGTGTAAAAAATTTCTAACCCTCCCAAATCAAAAATTTCAAGTGACCGATAACATCTACATTTTTCAATTGGCCCAAGTGAAATTCTGTAAATTATAAAATTAAATTTACAGATTTTCACTTGGGCCAATTGAAATTTACAGAATTTCACTTGGGCCAATTGAAAAATGTAGATGTTATCGGTCACTTGAAATTTTTGATTTGGGAGGGTTAGAAATTGTTTACAGTGTAAATGGTATACTGTATGCACTGCAAGACTAGTATTGTAATTGATATTGTATAATAGGCCCATTGAATGTCTGTATATTCAACTCTTGCACACTGTGAAAATACAGTGACCCAACTGCAGAAGCCAAAAAGGTTACAGTAAAAAACTCTAAATGAAAAGCATGTTATAGTCACTCAGAGGAGTTGTGCAACTGCAGAATCAAGGTCAGTGAGAGATTGATTCTGCATCACGTCTTCATGTTGGATCTGGCCAGAGGAGTTTCTCCACATCACAGACAATATCATGTTTGCAGGCAAAGGGAAAAATAGCAGATCCAGCCTTGACAACATTCTCCACATCTGCTCTTCCTCGTCCTCATCCTGTTTGTTCACCTCCTCTTATACACATACTCTTCCTCCTCTCCCTCTTATATTGTTTCCATCCATTATTGGTTTCAACATTCAGTGCAACATTTTGAGTCAATTTTGGCACTCTGAACTGACTTGTATTATGTACAGTTGGTTTGATCACATCATTAGAAATAAGTGTGAACAATTTTGTGTCGTTGTGTGTTAACAATGACAGCTGTGTTGCAGTTGTGTTTAACTTTCGCCTGCCTGTGTTTAGTGTTTTGAAACTTAAGTGCATCACAGTGCAAAATGTGTTTTAGTGAGTGAGAATGTGTTTAGAGTTTTGCAAAAAGAGTCCATGAGATTTGCAAACAGTGTTTTAATGACCTGAACTTGTTTAATGTTTTACATAAAGAGTGATTTATTCGACAAATTGGTTTAGACTATTGAGAATTTGGTTCAGAGAATGGGGTTTAGTGTTTTAGCAATTCAGAAAAACTGTAATAAGATATTACAGTTTTTCTCAATTGCTTAAACACGTTTCTTGAAACTATGCCTCGTATTATCAAAACAGTAAACACAAATCCATAACGTCTCACCCAATTCCCCAAACATCCTATTTTCAGGTCAGAATGAAGCTCTACACTCAAAACCATTCACTCTTGCTGAAAAAACAAACTTTTGCCCCCATTCATTCATGTACTACACAGTACAACACACACACACACAAAAAAATGTTCCTGTTTTACTCTTCTTCTTTTTATTTTTTACTGTAACTCTCTCCTCAATTTTTATATATATATATATATATATATATATATATATATATATATATATATATATTTACTTACAGTAAGATGTGTGTGACCATCATATGACAGGTAAAGAGCGCACACAAACCTTATTCTAATATGAAAGTGTACTGGGATGGTAAAGAGTGTTGGTCGTGACAGGAGAGCCGCCACTCAAGGAGACAATATGATGAACACGTCTAAGAATGTTCCACATATGGTTGAAATACCATCATTTGCCTAGAAAGATAACATTCTGGGAGTCAAGACTATAAAGGATGAAGGATGCCCTCCCTTCACTGTCACACTCTGTGCCACTCTGTGTGACTGTACGACTGCTGGCCTTTTCTTGCAAGAAAATAAACTTCATCAAAGACTATTGGAAATGTTTGTCTCTTATTCAGTGATAGAATTCTGTTTGCCACCACACCTCCCTGAAGGTTCTCGAGGCGACGGTAAAGCGACTCAAATTTGGCCTTACTCGTAGCCCAGCCTCCCTCATAGTCATACCATTGACTAAGACATGGGCAACTAGAGTGACTTGAATTTCATCTGAGACTGCTTGTCTTCTTGCTCTTGCCCTTCGTCCTCCTCCTCCTTATCCCTCCTCGATCTCTTCCTTCATGTCTTTCTGGATCCATTGTTCCAAAACTCAGTAAACTGATTTGGGCCCCTTTATCTATCTATTGAAGGTTCTGATTGATGTGTGTTCAATTTTGACTCTTAGTGTTTCCACTTGGGTAATTGTGTGCTAACTGAGCTGAAGCTGTGCTGACTTGAGTGAACAATATTGAATGCTAGTGCTTTCTAAATGACAACATGGTCTAGGCAATGAGAAATGAAGGGATTTGTGTGTAGAGTTTTGCAGTGACAGTTCAACAAATCTGACTCATGTGTCAAAACAGGGAATAGTGTTTATAGTTTAGTGAAATGGGTGTGCTTTTTGATAAATGGCATTATGGTTTTGAAATTTTAGTTCAAAAGCCTGGTTATAGTGTTTAAGCAATCGAGAAAAACTGTATTATCGTATATATATATATATATATATAGCCTGTTTCCTACAGTATTTTTTTTGGGTGGACCTCGGTACCTCTAGGAGGAAGAAAATTTTGAAAATTTTAAAGGTAAATTCATTAATCTGGAGCACTTTGAGTCCCCCGAATCCAGACTCCAGGGTAAAAAAATGGCCCGAACCTATGATATTATTTAATTTTGATATCTGCATCTGATCATCACATTACAATTATTCAAATTCTCAGTGTTAAGCATGATAATATGGTAAAATACCACACTGAAGCAGGCTGATTTAAAAATAACATTTATTTAAAATAAAAGTTCTTCTTTTGACAAAATTACATTTCCTTAAAGGAGTAGTTCACTTTTAAAATGAAAATTCTGTCATCATATACTCACCCTCATGTTGTTTCAAACCTGTATAAATTTCTTTCTTCTGCTGAACAGAAAGGAAGATATTTAGAAGAATGTCAGTAACCAGACAGTTTTTGGGTCCCATTGACTTCCATAGTATATTTTTTTCCTACTATGGAAGTCAATGGGACCGCTTGGGTCTTGGGTCCAAGACCAATGGGTCTTGTTACTGACATTCTTCTAAATATCTTCGTTTGTGTTCAGCAGAAGAAAGAAATTCATACAGGTTTGAAACAACACGAGGGTGAGTATATGATGACAGAATTTTCATTTTAAAAGTGAACTACTCCTTTACTAGCCTGAACAGAGGCTTTACTCCCTTCAAACTCAAATTGCCAATGTTTCATTACAGTTTTTCTCGATTGCTTAAACACTATAAGGCTATTGAACTAAAATTTCAAAACCATAACGCCATTTATCAAAAAGCACACCCATTTCACTAAACTATAGACACTTTTCCCTGTTTTGACACATGAGTCAGACTGTCACTGCAAAACTCTACACACAAATGCCTTCATTTCTCATTGCCTAGACCATGTTGTCATATAGAAAGCACTAGCATTCAAAATTGTTCACTCAAGTCAGCACAGCTTCAGCTCAGTTAGCACACAATTACTTAAGTGGAAAGACTAAGAGTCAAAATTAACACACATCAATCAGAACCTTCAATAGATATATAAAAGGGCCCAAATCAGTTTATTGCATTTTGGAACAATGGATCCAGAAAGACATGAAGGAAGAGGGATACGAATGAGGAGGAGGAAGGGCAAGAAGACAAGCAGTCTCAGATGAAATTCAAGCCACTCTAGTTGCCCATGTCTTTATCAGTGGTATGACTATGAGGGAGGCTGGGCTACGAGTAAGGCCAAATTTGAGTCGCTTTACCGTCGCCTCGAGAACCTTCAGGGAGGTGTGGTGGCAAACAAAATTCTATCACTGAATAAGAGACAAACATTTCCAATAGTCTTTGATGAGGTTTATTTTCTTGCAGAAAAGGCCGGCAGTCGTACAGTCACATAGAGTGGCTGCAGAGTGTGACAGTAAAGGGAGGGCATCCTTTCTCCTTGTGTTAATGTTATCTTTCTAGGCAAATGATGGTATTTCAATCATGTGTGGAACATAGACGTATTCATCATATTGTATCCTTGAGTGGAGACCCTCCTGTCACGTCCCAACACTCTTTTCCATTCCATTCCAATACAATTCGAAATCCATATTAGAATATGGTTTGTGTGTGCTCTTTTACTGTCATATGTTGGTCACACACATCTTACTGTAAGTAAATATAAAAAAAAATAGAGGAGAGAGTAAAAAAAAAAAAAGTAAAACAGGAAAAAAAAATATTTTGTGTATGTGTGTTTTCTGTGTATGAATAAATATATCATATGCCAATGTATCCACTGGTTGTGTCTTTTGTGTTCATCATGTGAAAAGGTTTGTGAGGGGGGGGGACCACAAGCAACATAACTTACCAGTTTTGGAAATGTTGTTTTGAATTTATTGCACCAGTGTGTTAGACTATGTTGTAGTGTGTGTGATTTTGAGGGCTTGTGTGTCCTGTCTGAGGGCAAAGTTTGTTTTTTCAGCAAGAGTGATTGGTTTTGAGTGTAGAGCTTCATTTTGACCTGAAAATAGGATGTTTGGGGAATTGGGTGAGACGTCATGGATTTGTGTTCACAGTTTTGAGAATACGAGGCATAGTTTCAAGAAATGTGTTTACGCAATCGAGAAAAACTGTAAATCACTGTTGGAAAACACTCTTATCAGAATATTTTTTTTTGTACCTTTATAAAGGGCTCCATCTTTCATTTCAAATTCTTAAATTTGATCAATACATTCAGTTAGAATAATAAGACACTCTGTTACCAATCAAATTAAATAATTTACATTGAAACAAGTAATAAAAACTCAGTGAGTGTTTTAGCGCAATTTTCTCACCTCATGGGATCACAACACTAGAGATAGTAAATCTTTTCCTGAATTTCTTTTGTGCGTTCCCGAGATTAGACCTTCCTTAACATAATGCCGAAAACCCGAAGTCTCTAGGTGGTCTGGTTGAGGAGTAGATAGAAGTGCAAGATTGGTGCGCACAGACGCACAGAACAGAAATCATGAGTTAACAATCGCAATTTGTCCGGTGGGGAAAATTGCGCTAAAAATACAACTGTATTAAATGAGATTATTAATTGAAATATTTCAAATTCTCTTTCACTTGTGTCCCGGACAAGCGTTAATGTCGAGCCCTGATATGTTTTCCTTGATTGGCTTTCCCTGAAGAGTTACTTTGAAAACGGAAGTAAAATAGTGACGCTCGTTCATTGCGTATTACCGTGTTGAGAGTACTGTGTCTTTATTAAAATCAACACATTATAATGATTTATCTGTCATCCACCCTTGATTAATTGGAATGTTATGTTTTTATTACTTGGCCCGCCCGACCTGCGAATTATCCGCGATCCGCGCAGCACTATCGGCAAACTATCGGCAAAACTATGGTTTGAGAATGGACACAGGCCGGGAACCCGCAACAGAACCGCCACTGTGGAAAAAGTGTATCTGACCATGTGACTGTCTGTCTGAGTTTTGTAGAGAGCCGGAGGCGGCACAACATTTTACTGAGACGGCCGCCTCATAATTCTCTATGCAGGAAAACCCTGGTTTAGATACTTCTTCCTCGATTAGTGGAGAGAAGGATGAGATAAGGTTATTGGCTGTAGGACAGGTTTGTCTGGGTTCTTGTGTGTATGGAGCTGAGAACTGATTGCTGATAGTTGTTTACCCAGATTCACCCAGTCTGTGTGCTCTAAATGTATACTACACCTACACCACTCTTTTCACATTTCACCCTGAACATGAGTGTGTGAAGCTGCTCATTCTCCCACGCAGTGAAGGGTCAAACACTGACTGGAGTGTTTGTGTATGTGCCTGTCTGTGCTCAGAATAGTTGATGCTACTACAGTACAGCAGATCACTTTTAGGAGGCCTACAAATTGTCTTTTTTTCCCACAAAGCAAACTGAATTGATAAATAATCGATTTAATTATGTTAAAGGGGTGGTTGAATATGATTTTACTTTCCTAACTTTAGTTAGTGTGTAATGTTGCAGTTTGAGCATAAACAACATCTGCAAAGTTACAATGGTCAAAGTTCTAAGCAAAGGGAGATATTTGCTTTTAGGGTGCTTTCACACTTGGTTCGATTGCCTGTTCCGAACCTGAGTTCGATTGCCCCGCCCCCGCCCCCGATGGACTGTGTTCACATTATATTATTTGTATCCGAACCGCGGTACGCTTGCGTCATCAAGTTGCAGCTGGTGCGTAATCGTGTTGCTTGGTAACCGCTATGAATGAAAAGGCGTCAAAATGGATAGAATTGCTCGCTTCACATTTGTTCTTCTTTTTTTGAACCTTTGGTTTTGTTTTCAAAGAAAATATACAGAAAGAGAAACACATTTGTGTCTGTCTGCCGCAAAAGTATTAAAATCGTTCCAAAGACAGCGGGCTGTGCGCCTAAGAAAATTTTTGCGGAGGCAGCCAGAAAGCATATCTCTGCTTGCAGTGAGTCAATCCCGCTTTTCATCAAGGTCAGTGTATACACACACGCACGCACCACATTATACGTCATCAATACCGGTTCACTTCCGCGATTTGGTACGATTGTGTTCATATCAGCAGCGAACCGTACCCCAGACCACCCTTTTTAAGCGGACTCGAGTACGGTTTGCGGGTGCGCACCAGAGTTCAGACAGCGTTCACATCATCCAAACGAACCGAACTCTGACGTAATTCGAACCCGGGTGCACACCAAAAGTGCTAGTGTGAAAGCGTCCTTAAAGAAATCAATTTCTAATGACTACAGCAAACGGCTGGTAGGGACCACACGACATTCCTTCACGTTTGGTGACATCACTAACCCCAACATTTACATAAACCCCTCCTCTCACTGTGAAAAAATTCTAACCTCCCTAACTCAAAATTTTCTAGTGACTGATAACATCTAAATTTTTCAATTGGCCCAAGTGAAATTCTGTAAATTTCAATTGGCCCAAGTGAAAATCTGTAAATTTAATTTGATAATTTACAGAATTTCACTTAAAAATGAAAAATTTAGATGTTATCAGTCACTAGAAAATTTTGAGTTAGGGAGGTTAGAATTTTTTTACAGTGCTGGTAACATCCTCTTAAAGGGGGCGAGGCCATTTTATAATATATTGCTTTGGAGAAAAGTTGTTGTGGTAGTAGAGTGTCGTTGCCACTATGCAGTCGAAACGCTGTTAGGTTGAAAGCTTCCTCAATCATAATTATTATCTAAATGTTGCTGCACATTTTATGGAGGAAAGCTTCCTCAATCTAACGTTACGCAAGTTCAATACAGGATTCCCAAACCTGCTTGTCCTGAAAGATGGAGCAGTTCCAACTTTAAAAACAGAAGCTGTTGTTTATGGGCCACAACCTGTAAGTAGGATTTATTTTTCGTTGATGTGTGTTTTCCTGTAATAGTTTGTATTGTTAATTGTACGTTGTAGCAAGGAAGTAAACAAAGGACGATGCTGTTTGGCTCAGCTCCAGTTTGTTTAATGCTAATTCATACTTATCCAACACAAACACCTACAAACTTCTGTTTAATCTCACCAGCGAACTTGGAATGTTTGTGTTTGTTGTTGTTTATGTGATCAGTGTAAATTATTCTTTGGTTAGAGCTTTTATGTATTGTTTATCTACATGCATGTTTATCTATAGGCATGGAAAACATGGTTCTGTGAGACAACAATAAATATAAAAAAAAAAAAACATACCATTCTGAAACGTCCTTTAACAGCCGTTCTTGAACAGGTTCTGCTCGATACTCTTCACTAACATTCTCTGGGTCGACGTTTCCGAACAACGTGCACTCGGCGTTTAGCGAATCACAACACAAATGGTAAGCTAACGGATACAATAGGTGCCTCCACACCTTTGAGACTTGGCCCCTAATAATAATAATAATAATAGGTATGGGAACAGATACAATAGATGCCTCCGCACCTTCGGTGCTTGGCCCCTAATAAGAAAACTAACGAATACAATAGGGACTATCCCCTTTCGGGGCTTGGCCCCTAAAAATTAACCAGTTTCCCCCACATTTAAAGATCCCATATTGTCAAAACTGAAATTTCCTGGACTTCCGGTATAGCCACGCAGGAAGAAGGGCCCCCGACCTACATTTTCAAACTAAACTTGGTACACACCATATAGCGTCAGTCATTGTTGATATACGCGTTTAGAACATCGCTTGGTGAATTATGAGCCACACTAAGCAGAAGCGACCACACCCCTCAACCCCACCGACCACGAGAGCTACTGCTAGTATTGCTGTTATGTTGGCAGCCATTGCCGCTACCTCCAATCTCGAAAAACAGGCCATGACAGAAACTTTTGAATCTGTCTCTATGTTCGAAACATCAGTATTCATAAAAGAGTAGGCGAGAAGTTCCCGGATGGCTTACTGCTTCCGGACAGATTTTCTAGTGCTCATCCGTTGATACTCTTCTATCCCAGGAGGCCACGCGAGAGGAAATGTCATTATCAAACATCGCAGAGATCGGCGACGCGGGTGCGTTCAAATGTGAGTAAACACGGTTCCTTGTGTTAAAATTCCATGTGTTGAACTACTGTAGAGTAAACTGTTGAAGGTGTAAAGACGTTACACAGTATAGTATAGTTGTGATTTTGCTGTAAAAACACATTTTATTATGTATAGCTAACAGGGGAGCTCCAGTAAGGACACGTAAGTTACGTCTCTAAAGTGGATTTACATAAACCATATACATCTTAAAATCTTCAATAAGTAGGCTATTGCAGAAGAGCACATCACAACATGAAATAGACATCTGAGTGATGACTGTGTGCTATTATGTAGAACACATCTATAAAGTAACTAAACATAAGTTATCTATTTTTTTTGTCCATTAGTAGTTGATAAATTGAGGAACATTTATGTTGGATAAAAAGTTAAAATAACCTCAACATGTAAATGTAGTGTTGAGCTCATAAATCACAGAGGTTTTGTGAATCTCGTCTGGATGTTACAGGGACAGATGAACAGATGTGTGTTTATCCGGTGGAGAGAGGTTCATGAAGCTGAATGCTGCAATCAAAGGCTTTGAGTGAGTATATTACAGAAATGAATAACAACAACTATTTAATTATTGTAATTTCAAACAGAGCTATTACAGCACTTTTCTGATTCTTGATTTATGTGCATTTGCTGTAGATCTTTTGTGGTGGAGCAGGACCTGCAAGGAAAGATGATGGCGGCATTTGTGAAAAAAAGCATTTTTGTCTTCTAAATAATACTGAAATCAAATGACATTCTGTGGTTGAAATGACTGCTTTTGTGTTATGTATTTTTGTAGGATCTGAAATGTCAGCAGGCTGGTGTGAGCACTGAGGATGAAGAGCCCAGAGCTAAATCCTGGAGATGGTGCCATGGATGAGACCCTCCATCACTCCACCAAACCTTATGAAACCCTCCATCACTCCACCAAACCTTATGAAACCCTCCATCACTCCAACTGTCCTTATTGCCTCAGATTGTGAAGCGCAACAACCTCAGGCACAAAGGAACGGCTCACCTCTGGCGGTCAGCTGATTCATCAGAATAAAGCCGCAGAATGGGAACCGCTGTGTTGAGATGGCAGAGGGATGTGGAGTTCAGCTCCTGCAGTCTACATACATGATTGTAGTTTGAATAAAGCTTTGTTTCATGTGTTGACTTGTATATGCATTTGTTTGTTATGTGATGGTGACTTTCATTAATTCTTTACTAATATTTCTCCTTTTTTTGTAAGTAAATAAAATATAATTATTTAATTAATGCTATATATTAATTCACTGCACATCTAGAGTGTATTCATGCATATAGCTATGTCATATGACATACATTACATTTTGTTTGTTTTATTGAATTATATCATTTTCAGTAAAAAGTAATATAAATAAGTATTGGTCAGCATTTATCATTGTTGTTGTTATTCTATCTTTTGGGGTGGGATAGCAATGCAATTCATTCTGGGGTAATATTATTATTTTTATATTAATGATACTTCAATTTTTCGAGTATAAAATCAACAGTTTTCTCCAAAGGCGAATCTTCACACAGCTGCCCAATGTCTCCTTTCAGACATTACAAACGCTGAGGAAAACCGCTCTAGAGTTACTGATGTTGTGAGGTATATATACAGTAGCCTACAGGTGAAAAGTTTGGAAACATTACTATTTTTAATATTTTTGAAAGAAGTTTCTTCTGCTCATCAAGCCTGCATTTATTTGATCAAAAATACAGAAAAAAAATAATAATATTGTGATATATTATTACAATTTAAAATAATTGATTTTCAATTTATTATACTTTAAATGATCATTTATTTCTGTGATGCAAAGCTGAATTTTCAGGATCATTACTCCAGTCTATCACATGATCCTGTAGAAATCATTCTAATATGATGATTCATTATCAAAGTTGGAAACTACGGTGGCCCAGTAGTGCACAACACTACAACATTTAAAAAGCAAACATAAGTTCACAACACAACGAAATTAATCCACAACACAACGGAAACAAGCCACAACACAACGGAAAATCTACAACACAACGAAATAAAGCCACAACACAACGGAAATGCTCCCGACCACTAGACAGCTCACGGAGCGCGATAAAGTTAGTTTTCCTTGTCATTGTTCATTAGAGAGTCAGCAGTCTATAAAAATATATATCAACACCACGATTAGTTTTAACAGTATGTAGCTAACCAAGTCATATTTTATGTCGATATACACTGTTAAAACTAATCGTGGTATTGATATATTAAGACTGCTGACTCTATAAACAATGGCTAGGAAAACGTCTCGGTTACGTATGTAACCCTCGTTCCCTGAGTAGGGAACGGAGACGTTACGTCGGATGACGACGATTGGGGTTTCGCTTAGAAGCCTATCACCTTCGAGTATATAAAACGAGCCAATGGCAATGAAATGCCATGGGTCTGCGGAATTTGCATAGCGTATCTCCGCCCGCCGCAGGGGGTATATAAGGAAGTACGCCGGCAACATGCAGATATGTCTTCGCTGAGGAGTCGAGACTGGACCCAGGCGTTTTTCAGCGATACAGCGGAAGTGGCAGGAAGACGTAACGTCTTCGTTCCCTACTCAGGGAACGAGGGTTACATACGTAACCGAGACGTTCCCTTTCGTGGTCACTCCGAGTTACGTCGGACGACGACGATTGGGGTTCCAGTCTAATCACGCCACCTCGGCTGTCATCCAGTGCCCTGCGTAAGTCTGAGCTCCCTGTTGTGAGACTAGCACGAACGAAGGAGTCCTACTTAACACAGGAATACCAAGATACACTGGGAAGCATATCTCAGGAGAAATATGCAATTATGCCCAACCATAAGGGGGGGACTTGAGAGACACATATGACCCAGAGGGATGCATATGGAGTATCACTGAGGTGTCCAGCCGCAGGTGGAATATTTAAACCCCAGGGGTGGCAAGGTGGCTTGCCAAGGGAAAGACACACGCTCAAAAGAGACTTACAGTGGAAATACACATGTGGGGGTCGCCCAGAGGGGGGACCATGCACATGGAGGCACCTAGTCAAGCGCAAAAGCTACGTTATGGCAGATTGGCATAAGTCAGGCGCTGACGTCACCGGTGCTGGAGGAAACTCAGAGCTTATCAGACTCACCTGAGAAGAAAATCGCACGTATCCCGTCCGTGGAGAGGAATGGCGAGCAAGCGAAGACACCTGAGCAGAATCTAGTACCGGCTGGTTGAAGCGAGTACATGAGTAGAAACTGGCTCTACTCGGAGATTATAGAATCTCGCGAATGTGTTGGGTGTCGCCCAGCCTGCAGCTCTACAAATGTCTGTTAGCGAGGCGCCATGCGCTAGAGCCCAAGAGGAAGCCACACTACGAGTGGAGTGGGCTTTCACACCAAGGGGGCATTGACGACCTTGCTGCTGGTATGCCAAAGCAATGGTATCCACTATCCAGTGAGATGACCTTTGCTTTGAGAGAGCCTTTCCCTTCAGCTTCCCACCATAACAGACAAAGAGCTGGTCTGAGGTCCTGAAACACTGCGTTCTGTCTACGTAAGCACGAAGGGCGCGTACTGGACAGAGCAGTGCCAAGGCTGGGTCTGCCTCCTCCAAGGGCAGCGCTTGCAGGTTCACTACCTGGTCTTGAAAGGGTGTGGTAGGAACCTTGGGCACATATCCAGGCCGGGGTCTCAGGATCACGTGAGAGTTAGCCGGCCCGAATTCCAGGCACGCTTCGTCAACCGAAAATGCCTGCAGGTCCCCTACCCTCTTGATGGAGGCCAATGCAACCAGGAGCGCTGTCTTCATAGACAGGAACTTAAGCTCTACTGATTGCAAAGGCTCAAATGGAGCACTCTGCAGGGCAGTTAGAACCACTGAGAGGTCCCAAGAGGGTACGAGGGGAGGACGAGGAGGATTCAGTCTCCTCGCTCCCCTCAGGAACCTGATGATCAGGTCGTGCTTTCCCAGAGACTTACCATCAACTGCGTCGTGATGTGCGGCAATGGCGGCAACATACACTTTCAGGGTGGAAGGAGACAGCCTTCGCTCCAACCCTTCTTGCAGGAAGGAAAGCACGACACTGATCGGGCATTTCGTGGGTTCTTGATGTTTAGAAGAACACCAGTTGACGAAGAGGTTCCACTTCAACGCATAGGCATGTCTCGTGGACGATGCTCTAGCGGAAGTGATGGTAGCCACCACCGCAGGTGGTAGGGTACTCAAACCTGCCTCGTCCCGTCCATTAGCCACACTTGGAGGATCCAAAGATCGGGACGAGGGTGCCAAAGGGTGCCCCGTCCCTGAGAAAGGAGGTCCTTCCTCAGAGGAATTGGCCAGGGAGGTGCTGTCGCGAGGAGTACTAGTTCGGAGAACCAGGTCCGGTTGTGCCAATATGGGGCAACCAAAATGACCTGCTCCTCGTCCTCCCTGATCTTGCGCAAGGTCTGCGCAAGAAGGCTCACTGGGGGAAACGCATACTTGCGTAGGCCCCGCGGCCAGCTGTGCGCCAGTGCATCCGTGCCGAGCGTGCCCTCGGTCAGGGAATAATACAGGTCGCAATGGGACGAGTCGTGGGAGGCAAACAGGTCTACCTGTGCGTCGCCGAACTGATCCCAAATCAGCTGGACCGACTGGGGATGGAGTCGCCATTCTCCAGCAAGAGGCCGAACTCGAGACAGCTCGTCGGCCGCCTGGTTCAGGTGTCCCGGGATATAAATGGCTCGAAGCGACCTCAGATGCTTCTGACTCCATATGAGGAGGTGGCGAGCGAGTTGCGACATACGGCGGGAGCGTAGACCACCCTGGTGGTTGATGTACGCTACTGTAGCGGTATTGTCTGAACGGACTAGTACGTGCTGACCCTTGAGCAGCGCATGGAAGCGGTGCAGGGCGAGACGTACAGCCAGCAACTCGAGGCAATTGACATGCCAAAGGTGCTGGGGTCCTGTCCAGGAGCCCGCGGCAGCATGTCCATTGCACATGGCGCCCCAGCCCGTGGTGGAGGCATCTGTTGACACAACAACATGCCGGGAAACTCGTTCTAGGGGCACTCCGGCCCGTAGAAACTTGAGGTTCGTCCACGGGGTGAAGGTCTGACGGCAGGCTGGAGTCACTGGGACTCTGAGCGTGCCGTGTTGCCATGCCCACCTCGGGACTCGATCGCGAAGCCAAAGCTGAAGCGGTCTCATATGAAGCAATCCCAGCGGCGTTACTGCGGCTGCGGATGCCATATGCCCCAGGAGCCTCTGAAAAAGTTTCAGTGGAACCGCACTCTTGCCCTCGAACTGACGAAGACAAGTCAGCAGTGACTGCGCGCGCTCGCTCGTAAGCTGCGCGCACATGGCGACCGAGTCGATCTCCATACCGAGAAAAGAGATCCTCTGCGCGGGGCAGAGTTTGCTCTTCTCCCAGTTGACCCGAAGGCCCAGACGAGCTAGGTGCCGGAGCACTAGGTCCCTGTGTTCGCAAACCTGGTCTCGAGAATGAGCTAGGATCAGCCAGTCGTCGAGATAGTTCAGGATGCGAACCCCGTGTTCCCGGAGGGGAACAAGGGCTGCCTCGACGACCTTCGTAAAGACGCGAGGAGACAGGGCTAGCCCGAAAGGGAGAACCGCGTACTGGTATGCCTGCCCCTCGAAAGCAAACCGTAGAAACGGTCTGTGTCGAGGTAAAATGGAGACATGGAAGTAGGCGTCCTTCAGGTCGATCGCTGCAAACCAATCCTGCGGCCGCACACACTGGAGGATGTGTTTGGCCGTTAGCATCTTGAACGGCAGCCTGTGAAGGGAGCGGTTCAAGACTCGCAGGTCGAGGATTGGCCGTAACCCACCGGACTTCTTGGGTACAATGAAGTAAGGGCTGTAGAAGCCGGACTTCATCTCGGCTGGAGGGACAATCTCGATCGCACCCTTCGCCAGTAGGGTGGCGACCTCCGCACTCATGACAGGGGCATTGCCACCGACCATAGTGAAGCGGACTCCCCTGAAGCGGGGAGGAGACATCGCGAACTGAATCGCGTAGCCGAATCTGATGGTTCTCGCGACCCAGCGGGACAGTCTGGGAAGCTCTAGCCAGGCCTCCAGAAAGTGCACCAGCGGGGTCATACGAACCACAGACGTACCGTCGGTGGGGCAGCGAGGCGGAATGACCGGCACCGGCGAGGGTGGCATAGCGGCCCTGTGCGGGGGCACGGTCATTAACCGCGTCCTGCCAGAGGAGGCCAGGGGAGGGCGCGCGTCCCACGGGGGCGTGCTCTGGCAGGGGTCTGGCGACAGAGGGGAATGAGAGGAGCGTGGCCCGTGGGCGGCGCGTGCTGTCATCCCACACCTCTGGAACAGAGGAGGGCGGAAGTGGCGGGACCCGAGGGTGGCGCGCACTGCGGCCCTCGGACTCTGTTGGCTCAGGATTGGGGAATTCAATTCTGTCTTTAACCACATTAGGGTGCTGCTCGCCGTTGGACGAGCAGCGGGGAGTGGAGAACAAAAGATTCTCCCCCGGCCCTCCACCGGGGGAAGGAGTGGCCCTGCTACCATCTCCTGAACAGAAAAGAAAGCCAATCCTGAGCGGCCCGTCTCAGGAGTGCCGCTTAGCCTGGCGTTTAGCGGGCTGCGGGGCTGGAGAGGGCTGTGGCGCCTTCCTGCGGCTTCCTCCACGACGCGGCCCAGATGGAGGCTGCTGCTGGGGCCGTGCGGGAGGGGTGGGAGCCGCGGGAGGGCGCCCTCGGCGGCGAGCAGGCTGAGGATTCTGTGCCGACGGCTGAGCAGCGGAGCGTCGGGGCAGAATATGTTTAATAGCCTCAGTCTGCTTCTGGGCAGTCGAGAACTGTTGGGCAAAGTCCTCGACGGCACCGCCGAAAAGGCCTGCCTGGGATATGGGAGCGTCGAGCAGACGAGTCCGCTCGGGCTCACGCATATCGGCCAGGTTCAGCCAGAGATGTCGCTCCTGGACCACAGCTGTGGACATCACCAGACCCAGGGAGCGCGCGGTCACCTTCGTCGCTCGGAGAGCGAGGTCGGTGGCGGCGCGCAGCTCATCGAAGAGCCCTGGGTCTGTCCTACCCTCGTGCATGTCACGGAGCATCTTGGCCTGGTAGACCTGTAAGATGGCCATGGCATGCAAAGAGGCAGCTGCCTGTCCCGCCGCTCTGTAAGACTTCGCCACCATGGTAGACGAAAATCTACAGGCTTTGGATGGGTGCTTAGGATCACCACGCGATGAAGCGCTTGTCGGACACAGCTGCATCGCGACAGAACGTTCCACCGGGGGAATCCCAGTGTACCCACAAGCATCAGCCTTATCGAGGGGAGGAAAGGCGGAGAAAGCCGACGAACGATCACGGGAAGACATGGGAGCCTTCCAGGACCGCGTGACTTCCTCATGCACTTCCAGGAAGAATGGTATTGGGGTTGGGCGGTGACGAGTGTCAGCGGCCGCTCCCAAAAACCAATCATCCAGCCGCGAGCGCACTGGATCGGGTGGCGGGGACCACTCGAGCCCAATGGCTGCGGCTGCCCGGGAAAGCATGGCAGTCAGCTCGGGATCAGACTCGGGCAATGCTGGCACGCCCAAGGGCGGCAACACAGCCGAATCCTCACTTCCCGAGGACTCATGCCCACCTTGTGATGCAGTGATGGACATTGCATCCTCTGCTGGAGCTCCAAACGAAACACGCCGTAGAGGGACCAGCGGTTTCAGTTTGAATACTCGCGGGTACCGATGCTGAAGAGGGGCGTGTGGACCGTGGACGTATCGGCGGTGTGCTCCACACAGTCACCCTCAGGTCACCCCGGCCACCAGCCGAAGTACTAGCTCTCTGGGAGTCAGTAGATCGGGGTGTGGGTAGGGGGACTCTCGCTCTGGTGAGCTCATTGAGTCTCGACCGCAGCATGGAGATGGTCATGTTCCCGCAGTGAGAACATGAGTCATCAACGAACGCTGCTTTAGCGTGATCAACGCCCAAACACGCTAAGCAGAGATCGTGCCCATCAGCAAAGAATACATCGCCACCACAACCAGAAGTGCACGGGCGAGGCATCTTTAAAAAGACGTGCCGCGTGCAATGCTCTTTTTGTGAGAGGAAAAACTCTGCGGATGTTGAAGCGAACAGGGAGAAATCACACTATCTGTCAGATCACTGAACAGATCAGCAGGGTAGTGAGCACTCGCTGAAATCGCCGTCACACCAACACTGGAGAGTGCGCTCGTCTCGAAGGGATGAGAAGAATAACTCAGAATTTTGGCTTGCAGGAGTGGAGAAGTTCTCGGCTCCGAAGCGAAAACATATCTGCATGTTGCCGGCGTACTTCCTTATATACCCCCTGCGGCGGGCGGAGATACGCTATGCAAATTCCGCAGACCCATGGCATTTCATTGCCATTGGCTCGTTTTATATACTCGAAGGTGATAGGCTTCTAAGCGAAACCCCAATCGTCGTCATCCGACGTAACTCGGAGTGACCACGAAAGGGAACTAACTTTACCGGGCTCCGAGAGCCCTCTAGTGGTCCGGAGCATTTCCGTTGTGTTGTGGCTTTATTTCGTTGTGTTGTAGATTTTCCGTTGTGTTGTGGCTTGTTTCCGTTGTGTTGTGGCTTATTTCCGTTGTGTTGTGGCTTTATTTCGTTGTGTTGTAGATTTTCCGTTGTGTTGTGGCTTGTTTCCGTGGTGTTGTGGCTTAATTCCGTTGTGTTGTGAACTTATGTTTGCTTTTTACATTTCGTTGTGTTGTGCACTACTGGGCCACCGTAGGGAAACAGTTCTGCTGCTTAATATTTTTTTTTTTAAGTATTCAAATAGAAAACTATTATTTTAATTTGTAATAATATTTACAATAATAATATATTGTAATAATAATATTTTAATATTTATTTTTGATCAAATAAACGCAGCCTTGATAAGTAGAGACTTCTTTCAAAAATATATATAAAAAATTTAATGTTTCCAAACTTTTGACCTGTACTGTATATATCATTGGTTTGCATACATAATTTGAGATTTTATACACAGGAAAAAAAAACCTACAAGGTTGAATATCTTAATATATATTTTCTTAATTAATTCATTATAATAGGCTACATTTAAAAAAAAAAATGTTGTTGTTATTTATAGGCCTAGGCCTGAGGGATGAAACGAGAGTAATATTCAACAAGAAAAAGGAAAACAAAGCAGTTGAAATGAAAATGTTTGGATATAAAATAAAGAAATTAACAACCTATTCAAGAGATGACAATTTTGGGATTTCGTAATAAAAATAAATAATATCGTTAAGGATAAAACGATGGGTCACATTAGTAGGGTTAAATATAAGAACTTAAAGGTCCCGTTCTTCGTGATCCCATGTTTCAAACTTTAGTTAGTGTGTAATGTTGTTGTTAGCTTATTTGCATTTAAAGGGCACACACTAACAGTGCATTTTTCTGAGCCCCCCAAAAAATGACAATTTAAACATGCTGTAAAAAAATTATCTGTTGGGTATTTTGAGCTGAAACTTCACATACACACTCTGGGGACATCAGAGACTTATTTTACATCTTGTGAAAAGGGGCATAATACGGGACCTTTAAATCAACCCTAAATGTATTCACAAAATAAATGGGCAGCAGTTTATTCAAAAAGACCACAAAATGAGCAAGTTAATCAATATCAAGATTACAGATAGATGAATTAAATGTGTCGTTCAAATCTTTTAAGTTGTTGCGTGTGGAGTGTGATAACGTGTCGTAGGTTGTTGCGTGCGGAGTGTGATAACGTGTCGTAGGTCACATGATAACCTCAACATGGCAGATGTCCTGTTCGCATTCATACTTGACGAGATCAGGCTATAAAGTAGCCTACTTACTCTTTTAGCGCTCGTTAAGTAGTACTCATTGGAATTAAGGGTAACACTTTAGAATACTGTATCTTACTTACTGCATAACTAATAAGTAATTATTGAAGAACTAATAGGTAATTATTCATTAACTACTTCTGTGAGCGAGCTGTCAATCATAGTGCGCGAGGTCACTGTTGATACGCTGGAGAACTGTCTATGAGCAGAATGGCGCCTAGCGATTGTGGTGTTCTGTTCTTGGGTGTAATAAGGAACACAGCAGTAATTTCGATGTTCCTAAATCCGAACCGCTGAAGAGCTTTGTTTTCAAAGGGAATGTTCCCCACGATCAACGTCAATGCTTTCGTTTGCGCGAATCATTTCTCACCAGACTGCTTTACAAAGGAGGGTCAGTATAAAGCTGGTTTTGCTAAGAAGCTTCTCCTGAAAAAAGGATCGGTACCAACTATTCATGTTCCTGCTGAACCTCCAGAAGAAGAAGTGAGTGTAACGTTTTATTAACCTTTATATTAATATTTATATTAATCTTTGCAAATCGCTAGCACGCTTCACAATGAATACGGCTAAGGTTTACACTCAGGGTACATTACGGCATGTTTTCTATGTACGACGTTCTCAATATAATTCATAACCCCACGTTTATAATGAAGAACGCGTTATGGTTATTGTGTTATTGTGTTACAAATGGTGTACCCACAGAACAGAGGGGCGGGGTGAGCAAAGCTCATTATCATTTAAAGACACATGCACTTAAACGGCGTGCTGAAAACAGAGCTGTTTTTGACCAGGTGAAATGAGTGTTTTCTTACAATACTAATGAGAATTTTTAATTAAAGTATATTACAAACTTTTAATTTTAACCCTAAAGAATCATATTAGCTTGTACAAAAAAGGCATTATATGACCCCTTTAACAAAGTAAATATGTCAGAAAGGTTAGCACAAAGATGTGTAAACGTGTTAAATTAACACATTATGTGCTTTCCTTCACTGCACACATTGTTAAAAACATACATAAAATCATAAACAAAACGTTAGCATTTGACAAAATGAATGTAGAGTCATTGGTTGTTTAGCTTATACAAGTATTATAATGAAATATCAACCATTAGCCTACATTCATAAAACTGCAGAATATCAATACATTTTTAAGCAGTCAAAAAGGAAATGTCAAACACAGGACAAAACACAGTTCTTTTCACAATACATGACACATAACCCCACCTTCAAAATAATTTCACTTATTTACAAAAAAAATTTACAATCCAATTTGTTGGATTCATGTACACTGGTGGCTAAAAAAAGTATTTAATTGTCTTAATGTTTTTGAAAGAAGTCTCTTTGATGCTCAAGAAACATTTCTTATTATTATCAATGTCTGACTGTCTACTCCTCCATCTTTTCAACAGCATAGGAGTAAAAGTCATCATCAGAATAATCTTTGTGTCACGGTCACGTTCGTCTGTCTTCATCTGTGTGTGCACTACACTTCCCATCATCCTCCTTGGCACACCTGCACTCATTCAGCCATCATCATTATCACCGTCACCTGTGTCCCATCACCAGCACTCCCCTTATATACTCACAGTCTCCCTTCATTCAGTGTCTGGTCTTGTTGATGTTCGCCTTGACATGACCCACAGACTTCCGAACAACTTACCTGGATTCCTACCTGCCATTTATCCTCTCCAAGCCGTCCTGCCTGTCATCCTGTTCTGCCTTCAGCCCGACGTCATCTGCAAAGAGAAAGAAAGACAAAGACATTACCAACCAGCTAAGCATCCACTGTTGGTACTAAAAATGTTAATTAAAAATGATGGATGGCACTAGAACACAGCAGGTGCATGTGACCAAAGATATTCTGTAAATATGTGGACATAGGAAGTGAAATACCTGATGAAATTTGGGATGAGGTTCTTAATAGAGTAAATGGATCAACCTCTTGTGCACGCCTGAGCCTTTGCAACTTAAAGTCCTCCAATGTGCCTATTACACAAAATGTAGACTTTCAAAAATTTACCCAAATGTTTTATGTGATCGATGTAAAGGTGACAAGGCAGACTTTTTTCATATATTTTGTGCTTGTGAAAAGCTGAGTGACTATTGGACATTCATGTTTAAAACATTAAATGAGGCCTTTAGCTTAAAACCCAGTGTTGAAGTTGCTATTTTTGGAGTACCAGAACATAAAGTATCACTGACAAATAAAGTAAAAAATGTTATTGCTTTTGCCACCTTATTAACGAGTAGAGGAATATTATTGTAGTGGAAGTCAACAAGCCCGCCTAAAGCCTCAATGTGGTTATATGATCTACTTAAAATTAGAGAAAATTTAATGACAGGATCTGTCCAAAATTTTTATAAGACTTGGCCACCCATGATTACATATTTTGAGAAGATGAAAACTCTCCTGCTTATTGATCAATGTTAAATATTATCACCAATTGGAGTTGTTTTATAATTATGTACGGACCATAGGCTATGTCAGGAAATTGTATTATTGGCTATGTATGTGTGTAAATATATATTTATTATTTTTATTTCATTTATTTTTTGATATTTAAAAAAATATTTAAATTGTTATTATTAGTATTATTATTATAAGTGTTGTTGTCTTAACCTTTATGTAATGTATGGTTAATTATTTCGGCGTAAAGGGTTATAAAGGTGGGAAAAGCAATACAGGTGCACAAATATGCATTAATTCATGCTTAACTAATGCACAGATAATCATGTGTTAATGTATGACTCAACCATAAATTAATGATTACTGCATCATTAACTAATAAAGATTCTAAATGATAGATTAAGTAATATATGAATTGTTAATAATTAAATGTGTCATAATGTATTAATTTCTTAATAACATATTTTATTAACTAATAGTGTAAATTAATGCGTTAATTACCACAATGGGTTGGAGTCATGTACTTCAACTTCGAATTGTCTGCTTTAATTAATCATTAGCTAATGATTTGGTGTGCTGAAACGAGAGAAAGGTTAGACCAGCGTTTCATTCGGCTCGAGACCAGAGTCTGTCTGCTCAGCATGTGCTGCTTTAAACTTGCTTTATATTGTTATGCTTTATACTTTTATGGCTGTGGGCTGATTGGGAGCAGCTGTGACCAATCAGTCGGAGGTGAGGACATGCAGGTGTTTTGCGTTGGTTGCCAGGGCGACGCTCATTCTGGTGTGCTGATATTTGTGTGCAGCCCAACTCACCCATCCTTCAAACACATTCTCTGACATTACATTCACTGCATGTGCAAACTGTCAAAACCCATAAATGGCATATTACTTAACAATTAGTTAATTAGTCATGTGCCTCAAGTCATAACGATACATTTGCAAATCATTAGTTAATGATTAATTAAAGCAGACAACTGGAAGCTGAAGTACATGACTTCAACCCATTGTGGTAATTTACGCATTAATTTACACTTTTAGTTAATAAAATATGTTATTAAGAAATTAATACGTATGACACATTTAATTAATAACAATTCATATATTACTTAATATATTAACCATATAGAATCTTAAGTAGTTACGGATGCAGTAATCATTAATTAATGGTTTAGTTCTTCATAAGTCATACATTAACACATGATTAGTTAAGCATGAATTAATGCATATTTGTGCACCCGTATTGTAAAGTGTAACCACTTTAATTGTATGAAGCTTTCTGTTAATGCTTTGAAAAGTTTATAAATAAATTATAAATAAAAAAAAAAACATGAAATTTCCTTGCTTTTTTTTCATGATAGCAAAGGTCTAGGGGCTATGAAACTACCATAAGTTTCAAAACAGTCGATCCACAGACAAATGCACACAGCCTGCATAAAGTAGCTGTCATAGACAGTAAAAGAAATGGACACAGCGACCCCATTGGATTCAACGGAGACAAAGTGAAGCCAATTAGAAACTCTTACTTCCTGGGGGTAAAGCGTACTGCGCAGACTCAAACTGAGCTTGACAACGTAGATGTGACGTGAGCAACCCGTCTGTCTTCTAGTAGCTGTGCCAAGCGAAATCTGAATTATTCCCTTCCGAATCTTGCAGAGACGGAGAGCGTGAGTAGGAGCCGTCCATGAGCTATGAGCAAGAGAAACGTTTGCTATGTATTATGATTAATTATTTTGTCACTTTGCCTCCACGTCCCCCCGATTGCGTGCGAGCTTCTCCTCCTGTCCATACGGTAATTCTCTACTGTGCAACAGAGAGTCGCGTGGTTATGACACAATCGTTAGCCTAATTTTACAAAAATTGCTTCTACGGGGCCATAACAGAAGCTACAAGGTAATGAAGCACTTTATACATTTTCGTGTTTCTTTAGAAATAAATAATGGACAAATGGAGTCTTTAAACGCCTCAGATGTGAAGTTATTTGCTGTCAAAGTGACTCCAAAATGAATGGGAGTCAGTGGAATGCTAACAGCAGGTGGGGGTCCGCTAGCCAATGGCGGCGCCCGGGGGTATCTTCAAAATAATATGAAACCCTGACCGCCTGGTAGCTGTGCCTTTTCACGAGCCATTGTGACTTCCATATAAATGTGATGTCAGCAATACTCAGTCCCCGCCTTCAGTCACCACCCCCACCAATGGTGTGTCACTCAGAAAACAACAGGCCAATCAGAAGAGAGGCTCATGAATATTAAGTAGAGAGGCCAAAATCGACCCATTCTTGGCAGAGCTCCTGAGAAAGAAGCTGTAAAATATACATTGAGATGTTTTTGGTACTTATACAGCAAATATATATTGTTAAGGACATCAAAACCTAAAATACAACTTCAGAAAGATGCACAATATGGGACCATTAAATAACAGATGCTACCCTCACCACCTGGTGAGGGGAGATATATCGGTCAAAAGACACAGGACACAGAGCTGCTGCAACATCATCTGAGTCTCTGTATTGTCTGAGCAGTGCACCCACTCCCCCAGCAGGTGAACAAGTCCCAAGGCAAAAGCAATCAAATGATCGATCGTCCATAGGCAAGGAATATCAATCATCCAAAATCATATATGCATTAATGACATTCAATTTCTTTTTTCAATGACAACAACATATTCTGATGACACTAATTATTCTTTTTCTTTTCTCTGTTTCTTAATTTTTTTTGTAACCACCACACTAGGCATTGTCTTCAATTATGTTTTTAGACACACATACCTCTGTTAAAATTTAGTTTAGGGTCTCATGACCCTTTAAAAGAATGGTGACAAAACTTTGCTTATCATGTGACACATTCATTCATCTATCATCATTTTCGATGTCAACAACATAGCATGACATCCACTTATTTCAATCATAATCGTTACTAGGCAATCAGCAATGGGAACGCCTGCTAGCGAACTCTCTGGGCACTGAAGACAAAAGTGAAAGGGAGAGTTGTAAGAGTGTTTGGCAAACGGCAAGGGAATATGGTTAACGCTTTAGTTTTGTTCTGTGTGTGCTTGTGTCGTCTGGTTGGTAAGTTATTAATGTTTTATGACTTCACTTCTTGTACTTTTAGATAAGCATACGTTTAAAAATCAGTCAGGATTGTTTTACTGTTGTTCCAATAATAATAAAAAAAAGTTTTTTCAGTTTCTCATCATTTTAATGTTTGTTAAAAATTTGATGTGTAATTTTGCTGAAGGAATACTAGGCCTACTATAAACGTAGGCGACCAAAACAAAGTTTATCTTATAAAATTCACAACTTAGAACAAAATTTAAATATATTAACATGTTTTCAACATTCATTTATCTTAAGGTGCTTTATAAAATTTCTTAACATAATGTTTTATTTTCTCATGCAAATTAAATTAGTCCATGATCCAATCAGTAAATATAACATGTAAACTGAATAACATTAAATCAGCTGATCCACAGATGAGTGTTTTATTGTTTCACTTCTGTAAGTACACAAAAATTAGTGCTCAAGAAATATCACGTGACACTCAAAAAGAAGAATTGCTTGTGTCCATTAATGAGGAACAAATCATTTCAGAACCACCCAAAACAGCTTGACACTTCTGCAGTCTTGCAAATGCTCTTATTATATTATATTATATTATATTATCAACAGTTGACCTGGATAAATAAGATATTTATTGTACATAGTGATGTATTATGGATTGGGGCCAACGCCGAGGGGCCCTTGATTATCAGATGCTGTCCAGAAGTTTATTTATTTGTGTGTCGGAGTATTTTCTAAACTTTTCTCTAATTTATTCAATATTTCAATAACAGTTTTGTTTAAAGGGGTCATGTATTGTTGTCTGAGGTCAACTTATGACGTTCGCTTGGTTTTTACATTCAAAAACATCAAAATGAATAATAATCTATAGTTTCTACCCTGGTTTTGAGCCTAGCTCCTGAAACGCTCGGTTTTTATGGGTGTGCCGCATTGAAGACTTGGAAGTAAATGCCCACTGCTTTGATTGGATAACAGTTTTGCATATTATAATGAGTTTCATGTAATGTGCGAATCGGTGGGCGGGGCTAAACAGGCAGTGTTGAAGTAGGCATTGATCTTCTTCTGCGGAGGCGGTGTTTGATACCCTTTGACGTCATAGATCCGCACTTTGAAAAACACGTCGTTCGCTGTGCCTGGTGTCAATAAAAGCTTTTATTGGACTAACAAGTAAGTTTTCAGTTCTGAAACTTACAGGATATTCTTATAGTATGATGACCTCTTATATGTCAAAAGCTCAAAGCAAATTTGATTTCTCAGTTCATCACCCCTTTAAATTATACTGAACAGCCAAATTGAGTAATTTTTGTGTCACAAGCCACAATCTGTCTGTTGGTCTGTTTGTTTCTTCTTTTATTTTGCAACTTTTGTATTGTGAGTGACAAATATATTTCTTCTTTGTTTTCCAGATGTGACAGATGCAGTGAAGTCAGTGTCAGTGATGGAGGGAGATTCTGTCACTCTAAACTCTGATGTTACTGAAACACAGCAATATTTGATGATACAGTGGACGTTTGGAAGCACAAGAATCGCTGAAGTCAGCAGACTCACACAAACCAGCTCTACGTATGATGGTCCTGATGAGAGATTCAGAGACAGACTGAATCTGGATCAAACCGGATCTCTGACCATCACAAACATCAGAACCACAGACTCTGGACTTTATCAACTAACAATTCTCAGTGGAGAGACCAAATACAAGAGTTTCAATGTTACTGTCAATGGTGAGTTGACCATTATGGCGTAATTTACTAACCATTCTTCATTTGAAATATATCTTTGTCAATGTAATATTTTTAAATGTTTGCTTTCTATTATTTTCAATATTCCTTACATCCACATTTTATGATTTTGACTGCTTTAATTAAGACCAGAAGTGTGTGAGACTGACATCACAGTTATCTATCATTATCAGTGACTCCACAATATTCTTCATCATCAGACAGATCATCAAGCTCAAATTGTGTGACGTCCAGCTGGGCTGTGAACAATTCAACCGTCAGCCAGACTGAGGATGCCAACATTACTGAACTCTATCAGCCAAGTTCAGGTACATCACTGATGATGTTAGTGTTTATTTACAGAGCAGAACTCTGTTAGATGTGTTCAGGTCAATCAGTGTGATATTAGTTTTTCACTCTGAAATCCACTGTTAGTTCATAGTGGCCTGTGTAAGGGAGCTAGTAAGAGCT
Source organism: Abramis brama (assembly GCA_022829085.1). Lineage (NCBI taxonomy): Eukaryota > Metazoa > Chordata > Actinopteri > Cypriniformes > Leuciscidae > Abramis > Abramis brama. The sequence goes on along the minus strand of CM040773.1, from coordinate 27,181,432 downwards.
GTGCAGGTAAACCTCACTCCCCTGATCTCAAGAGACGCACTAGGTATTGATGCTAGGCTGCAGTCTTTTGCCTCCCATGCAGTAGACCACGGTTCGAATCCCACTCGGAGCGGGTCAGTAGGACTGGTTTCACCTGATCGAAGTTAAAACCTAATACATATTCATTGCATTGATGCAGTATATATAGGTATTGATTCATATTACATCTGGTGAGCACCCTATAATCGACTGCATAACACAATTAAACTGCAACATTTGCATTCATGCATTTGGAAGATGCTTTTGTCATGCTTTTATCTATTTTTAAGTGATTTACATTGCATTCAGGGTTTACATTTGATCAGCTCATGCATTCCCTGGGATTTATGGTTTATGGCTGTTGGGAGGTAAGGCATTTGCTTGCTTTTTTGTATGTGAGTTTACAGAAATTGTGAACAGACCGCAGAGGAGCGACGGAGAAGTGAATCCCATGTCCGAGAGCCGTGTTGGGTCTGCTCTATGTAACGACAATGACTACGACATCCGGTCACATGCTGTTCAAATTAGTGGATCCCGATCTCACAAACACATCCTTCATTGTCTGAGCAGACAAGAGATCTATTCACGTCCTGTACTGGCGTCCCGACGTCGGTTCGGACTGTCAAAATTGCAACTTTGTTGCTCCCCAGAGGGACATGAGTCACCGAAGGAACCCTGTTGTTTAAAGATCCCCCCAGTGCAGCATGAACTCCCCATGACTGTTACAGCCCCTTGACATTCTGAATGACACACACACACACACACACACACACACACACACGCAGTAAAGCTTGTGGATTCATTGCCTTCCCAATAAATGGTTGATCTCCCAAAAACCCACAAAACCATCATCTTTTTTTTTTCAGACCACATCCACTGTTGTGGTTTCACTGAAGCTGTGATCCGATTGGTCCTCTCTGCTCTGGTGGGCGTGGCTACTGTTGCTATGCTGGTTTATGACATCAGATCTACAAGAAGTGAGCTGATCAGAGAAGAAGAGACCAGACATCACTGTCAGACCTCTGGAGTCAAATCAGACCAACATTGTGAATTGAGCAGAAGGTTTAGTTCCAGATATGTATAAAGCAGATATAAAGCAAACTTACATTGATTCTCTGCACAATTCCTGTTCCTAGCACAGCTATTTATCAACAGATTGTTTTTCAGCGTTCTCCTGTCCACATTTATAACGTCACAAAACAACATAGTTCAAGCAGTTGTGTGTGGACATGTGATTCACTGAATGCAAGTGATACACTATCAGCTCAGTTTGTGAGGCGAAGTGAAACTGTTTAAGAGTCCAGCTTGTAGAGGAATTAAGGTCAATAGGGGAAAAGAAACCTCATACTTCACATTCTACATGTCCAAAACGGGTTTAATTGAATCTAATTAAAGGAAACAAGTCTGATTAATAAGATTTAAGCAAACTCCTATTCTTTTCCAACAGCAATTACTATAATGCAGAAGATTTGGCTCCCCTTATGACTGAATATGCAAACACACTCTGTTTTTACATCGGGTCAGTGCATGTAGTTCAATGAGAGTCTATTATATGTGGAGCTCCGGCAGTGTCATTTGTATCAGGAGAAACATCTGAACTGTTCATCATTACAGTACTATACTATACTAAATAGCAGACAAGATCCTTACATCACTGTTAATGTTTTTTTTTTTTTTTTGGATATTAGACTTTATGTTTATGTCTCGGTTAATCTGTGCAAATACTGTATAGATCTAGACCAGAGTGTGGACCAGTGGATCTAGACAACTTGAATTCTATAAAATATTTAACCTAGTAATTAAAGGAGTCATAATGTTGTTTTAACTTTGGTACCCAATGCTCTATTATAGTCTTTCAGGCACTTCTAAAAAAGAAAAGTGGAAAAAAAATCAACACAGAGCCCCTCAGACCCTTATTTCTAAAGGCATTATTGTCTCGCGAGATCTGATGCGATGTTTTGGCTGTCGTGGACGGTCATTATAATAATGCAAATGAGGGGCGCGTTGATTGGTTGCAGGAAGGAGGGGGGTTGACACCGCAGGTAACTTTCAGCATCATTACAAACTGACATGGCGCAAGTTGTCAATGAACCCGACCCGGCCGCGACATATGGGATTCAACCGTACATGTTTGAGCCGGACTCTGAACCAGAGCTGGAAAGGGAAGATGTAGAGTTGTTGGATGCACGTCTACATCAAGATGTCTCTGAATGGTAAAGACAATCATTTTGACTGAGACATACATTAACATCAGTTCGAGCAAAAACGTGTGTTGCTATTTTCTCCCACATAAATTTACCTTTTATTTAATGTAGATTACATTAACGGAGATGTAGTTTTTTTTTTTTTTTATCAGCTTACAGTGGTTTTGAGATTTTTACTATCATGTGGTGTTTTTGCCTTGTTTCACGTTGTGGTTATTTAGACATTCAATATGTTTCTTCTTTAGACATGCAACGTGATGTTATACTTGCATTTAAACAGTTTTAGCCACTGAGCATGGACTCCTGTACCGTCACTACTGTAGCTGCTAGTGTAAAACAAAGTGGAAAGATGTGGCTAGCATTCGTAGAGTCCATTCCCCGTGTTTACCTCGAAGGTAACATTACATACAATAGCCGCATTAGCAGTTAGCTGCTATTTGTTAACCACAGTAGAGCAATAAAAACACAGTCTTACCTTTTCAATTTCTGGCAAGTCCCTGATGGTTGGGATGGCACCTTTTCCCAAACGGAGCTTCGAGGCCAAGTTCGCCTGATATTGCCCCAAATTTGTAAATGATTCCGGTGTAAAATGTTTAGCACACACACCTAACGATACGCCACTTGAAAGAGTTGTTGGGACAGCGTCATTAAAAATGAATTTCCTCCACTGTTCCCTGATAGTTTCGTCCGTTTTTGGTAGATAAAACACATTTGCATGTTGTTTGTGGCAGTCACCCACAGAGCATCTCAGGTGTGCACTCGATTTCTCCATCTTTCTCGAGTCGACTAAACTGAATCTGAGGGGGAGAGGGGGAGAGGGGCGGGCTTCCCGCGGCATAGGTTTGCGGTGTCCATATTTGGTATATCCTCCCCCGTCTTGACGTCAAGAGGGGGAAGAAATCAAAATCTCGTTTTTTCGTGCGCGTGCACGTGGCCTATTTTACAAACCCTGAGGTAAACAAACGCTTCACTTTTAAATATCGGCTTCCCGGCCAGTGTACAATCATTATGCAATCATAACATACATTGATTCTCGTGGAAAAGTGAAATTTCTACATTATGACTCCTTTAAGATAAAATGCTGTTTTTGTCTTTACTGGTTGTTGAATATGTTATGATGTTTAAACAATAGTGTGAATAAATCATGCTTTGATGACAAAATAACTAAGAACCACTTACTAAATATAAACCGTAAAATAAGAAAGTTTGAACAATGGCATAATCCACTTTTACAGCAGCTGTTTTTTTTTTTTAATCTTATAACCAAACATAAACACCTTGTTAATTCTTTTGCCAGCCAAAATATGCAGACAGAGACAGGGGAAGAGCAGGAAAGAGGGAGACAAAATGATGGTCAGAATAAGCAGTTTATTAAATAATAAGTTTTCTTGATGCCACAAACACATGCAGAGTTCTTTAGATCATTAATCACCCCTCCCTCTCTATATTATTTATAAAAGCAAGCAATCCTTCATAATCATGATCACAAACATGCTTTGAAAAGCTCAGGTTGAACTCTTCCCTTCTACATGTCTTTAAATGGACAGGTCTCTTCTGTCATACCAGCGCTGGTTAAAGAGTAATACACCGATAATAGACAGCCATCTTACAAGATAAGTGATCAGACAAAGCAAATCCATTCTCACTTTATTGAACCAAGTAATGCAATAATCTGACATACCGCCAGCTTTCTCATCAGCATTATATTTCCTCAAAGGCCCCAAGATGTCTAACTATTCCCTGAACTAATGGACCGCAAAGATGATATCCAAAGCTTAATGACTAGTAATTTCCCAGTGCTTAATTCAGAAAAAAACAAAAACAGATTATTGGTCCTAAAACTGCCAAATGTGAGATTTTAGAGGACAATCTCTTGGTGGATGTATTCAGGTCCTCATCCTCGGATAAGGATCTGGCTGAACTGATTTAAAAGTCTAATAGCAGGCATAAAACAGCATCCTTCCACCTGGGAAAGATTTCTAAGCTGCAACTAGGGTTGTCAAGAGGTAGTGACATAAAAAAAAAGATCTGAACGAAAAGGCGTTGAAACAAAATGAGGGAAAAAATGCTACATCTCTTCTCATGCATAATCTTTTGTGCAGTTATCGATATTCTTCAATAGTGTCTCTTTTAGAGTGTTTTCAGTTAAACACAATCTGTCACGGAATGTCACTAGAGCTGTGTTTCCACCGAAATTCCTCTAAACAATTTGTCCCAGGAACTTTTTCCCCCAGACCTGTTGCTGTCTGTGTTTCCACCGTGGTCTATTTTACAATTCCCGCTGGATTTCTTCTGAATTTAAGCTAAATAAAGCCTGAACATCGTCGTCGGTCCATCGGTTGAATTTTTTAAACTCCATTGTTGATTCGAATAGCAAACAACTGTTACTGCACACACCACAACAGATTTTAAAAAATGGTGGTTGAAATGAAATGCTGTGTGGAGTCAACCAATCAAAATGCGGCATGAACTCAACCAATCAGCATGTTCAGTGCCCAAGTCCCACCTCTGAAAGTTCCTGAACTTTGAAAAAGTACTTTCCCACTAGCAGGGGCTTCATTTAGACCCTGGTTCCTGCGGTGGAAACGTGGCTTAGGTTTCCTTTGACCAGCGTTTCCAAACCCTTTTCCTGGAGGCACGGCAATCAACAACACATTTCAAATTACATGACAATTTTTTTTAACTGAAATTAGATCATTAGATCAATCAGAAGCAAAAGTTTGCCTACTAGAGAATGTTGTAGCAAATTCAAAGTCCTTGGTTCAGGTCTCAAAGAAATTTCTCAGAGTCGAAGTTCCAGGTCAGAAGAATTAACTTTATTGTACAAACAACAAAGTGAGAAACCAGCTGGTCATTTCAGGATACCATGGCCAATGTTCATGTCTTATACCTTTTTCTTATCTCTAGGTGCCCAATGGGCACCCTCATATCTATCTCTTCTTCTTTGTCACTCCTTGTGGCCTTGCCACCATTAAAAACATCTCCCCCTAGACCTTCTTCTATTGGTGGAACATCTAAAAAACATCTTATATAACATGTTTTTCTTCCAGTGCATCCCAACACCTGCATCAACAGATTTGTGGGTACTTTTCCATTCTCTTATCCTTGTGACTGATTTTCTGCTTGACATTACAGCATTCAGACTTTTACATGACAAGGGAAATTCTCCAACAAGGACCAAATTGAACAGATCAGGGGTGCGTTTCCCAAAAGCATTGTTAGCTAACTATAGTCGCTTGTCTCATTGAATTGTGTTGGTAACGAGGGAACGCACCCCAGATGTTTTGAACTATGTGCCTCTATACATGAGGATTGTTAAAAAGATATTGGCTTTCAGAAACAAAGCTAAACATCAAACATTAACCTGATCCAGAAACACTGCTGTGGTAACCCTTATGAAAAGAACAATTATAATCCCTATATATGAATGATCAATATATTAAATGGTACAGAATAATATACTGTGTTAAATATATTGAATAATACATAAGGAATTGCCGCATTTAATATATTGAAAGATATGTGACAATATATTTACTAACATATCATAATGTATGTAATCTTATATTCAGTAATACACTTCATAATATATATATATATATATATATATATATGTGATCAGATATGGTACTGCATGTGTAATATATTGCAGAAATAACATAAATATGTAATGTAATATAAATCTTAGATTTTTGAATTATTTACATTATAAATGATTCTTTTTTCAAGCTAGTTAACAATAGCACAAGCACACCTGCATGAACTAAAGTATTTAGCCAAGAGGCTATCACAGTGCTGAGGAGTACACAGATTTAACTTGTAAATATATAATTTAGTCTTAATGGTCTTTGGCCAATCGTCAGCACAATGGTAACCCCAAAAACTCAAACACACCAGAGACCCTTTTAAATTCCAAAATAATAGAACATTAAACACTAACCGACCTCTCCCCTATATTAATATTAAATAACACTTAATTTTCACATTTGCTCTCCTTTAACAGTCAGAAGCAAAGCATGCCGGAAACTAGAAATCTGTTGTAACTTATTCCATGAATGTGTGTGTATATATATGTGAACATACATTCACATTTATATGGGAACATGCATGTGAAATATATGTACACAATAAAGGATAAAACTTTGTAAATATTACATGTAGGCCTAATGCTATTTTTGTCTTCATTTATAAATATTTTATATGTATTAATATATAGCCATACATGGTCAATGCATATATTGCAGTATATTGAAAATATAAGCACTAGTTTCCCATATATGGAAATGTATTATGTCATATATCGCATTATATTTAGCAGTATTCCCTTTTTTTTTTTTGTTCCTAAGGGAAACGCATCTTATTTATCTGGGGTGCGTTCTCCGATAACGTTGTCTCTTAGCGCGCTACGAAGACTCAAAAGGTACACCTTAACTACAGGTATACCTTTCCTACGTGTGTTCTCCGAACTATACCTTATAGCAGGGGTTCTCAACCTTTTGCAACTCATGGCCCACCAATGAGTGTTTAAAAACATTCCGAGGACCACCTTTCCACATATGATATTATGAACCCAGAAAATGAACAGAAAATTCTAAAAGTACAATGATATACTCTGCTGTTAATCTGTTATGCCACTGTAGCAGAGTCAGCTATATAGATGAAAACTGTCCTTGTATCAAAAAGACTTTGCAGGTTTACTCAGTAACCATTCATGTAACAATAACAGGCTAACATACCTGTAACAACAGGTCAGACACACAAGAGGGGATTCTCTCAATTCGCTGCAACACGATCACTATAACACAAATGTTATTTCTCGTGCCATTTATACGCTAAAAATGTTTATATGCGTGCATATAATTAGGATTAGGGGTGGGAAGTGCGTGCGTATTACACGCCATACAGTGCGTATCATATGCACGCGAAAACTGCATATCATATGCACTCCAAAAAATGTTGCCGTATAAATGGCACGAGAAAAAACATTCGTGGTATAGATACGAAATGTTCAACAAAGTTCATTCACCCCAATTTACATAGCCTATACTGTAAGTGTAATTTATCAAATACAGTTAGTGATATGAACTTGACTGTTTAAAACAATATTAAACAGCCCAGTTTTGTTTAAATGTCTCTGCAGCTTTGATGGTTTTAGCGCCTCATATGACAACATTTCTCCACATTCAACACCTGAATCCACATTCAACAACATTTCTCCACATGCGCCTTCGACTTAAGGGGGTCGCACACCGGACGAGAAGCGCAGCGGCACGTCTTTAAAATTCGAACACATTATTTTCTATGAGTGTACACCACAGTCTATGAGTGTACGCACACCGGCGGCGTCTGTCCGCAGCGCCAGCTATGGCTCAAGATTCTGTTCAAAAACCTGTCGCGCCACAGAGCGCCATTTACATAGTTTTATATTAAATTTACTACATTATATTTGTATCAAAGCGTCATTGTAGCCTATATACTGACTTCAACCTGTGCTGCAAGATACATTTAGTTTTATATTCAAATTTACAGAAATCAGCTGCGTGGATGAAAATGACCGGATTTTCAGGTGAGATTCTCAATTAATTCAGTTAATGTACGTCCTGAGGTAAAGTGTTCAGACTGCAGACTCAGCAACGATTCTATTTAATTGTAATTGAAAACTGAATTGCAATCATAACATAGTACAGACATTATCTTAATTTCGTAATGTCCTTAAACATAACAATATTGCTGGCCATAAACTGAGAAAGTGCGCGTGTTCGATACCTCGAGTTGTAGACGCAGCGCTGCGCTTCTCGTCCGTGTGCGACCCCCTCAGTACCTGCCCTTATAAAACCAAATTGAACGTATTCAGCGTCGTATTTTCTCACCACACACTTCGAAGCTTTTCCCTGCACAGGTCTGTCTCCCACATCTGCTTTTCTTTTCAGAAAACGATTAACTATATTACAGTAACGTAATGTTACTGTGTCTGATCGAACAAACGTTCAATCTGACATGATTGGTGTTGTGGTATTTAAACCTACACTCTAAAAACTAATTCAGAGGACCTTTAGTCATTACTTAAATATATATATTGTTGTGAAATAAAAAATCAAGTTCTGAGATGCTGTTAGACTTTTTACTTGTAATTGTTATTTTATTGAGCTGGGATGACACACAAATTATGCCTATTGATTCAATATACTATCATGACTTGTCAGAGTTTAACATTTTCAGTTAATCAAAAATTTATTTAATTTTAAGTTCTGTTAATGTAAAAAACAATTTGATGACGTGTAAACGGTCCACAGTTTCCTTGCGCATGTTTAAGGCCAGCGGAGTGTGGCCACAGCTGAAATTCGCTGAAGCGTAATGTGGTGAATAGTAAGTAATTTTATGCTTACACATATTCGCATTCGCTCAGGATTCTGTTGGTGATAGCCTACTGTAACCGAATACCGAAATCTGGAAGTCCTTACTCTGAAATTTGAGCAGTGTTGATAGTATACGTTAGTCTGTGTGCCGAGGTAAAGTTAGCTAGTAGCTGTAGCCTGTCACTGATTGAGTATAGCTAACCTTACACTATTTGTTCAGATACTTTGCTCAAAACAAGTCGGAGTTATGTAGGGCCCTATGAATTCCGTTTTAGTTTTCCAAATTTCGTTTTTATTGTTTACAATTGTGACAGGCGCCCGTGCATGTTACTGAGAGAACGAGCAGAGAGAGAGAGAGAGACCCTCCTCCGGCCGCGCGCGCGCATTCTCACAGTCTTCAAACTGTCTTGCTCTCCCTCCCTCCCTCGCGCATATTAATGTTAATCAAAATTGATTTTACCATCAAAATCAATAGAGAATTGACACGATGGTAATAGGTCGGAAGACCGAAGTTTCACGTTAAGCATTCAGAGATTTTTTTTTTTTTCCTGAGTTACCGCTGGGTGTGAATTGTACTAAAATAATGTTGCCTTATCTTCTCTGAAAAGCGTTCCGCACATTCAGCTGACGAACGAAACCTATCCAGTGATGAAATGTTTTCTGTGTTCAAACTTCACAGAGGCAATTTATGAGATCAATGTAGATCGGAGGAGAACAAAAAAGTGTTGGCTGATTTTTATTGACAGATTGTCACACTCTACAGCCAATGATATCGTTAACAGTGTGTGCGCGCCTGACCAATGACAGTGTAGTGACCATACATTTCAATTGAATGTTTGATTTGAAGTGATAAATACACAGGTTGATTTCTAAGAAAATGTATGCTTTACGTTGTATTAGAAAGGACATGGTAATACAGTTCATTTAAATGTTTTGAAAGGGAAATATATTAAAAGATGAATGTTACATGTATGTTTAAAAGAGTAGCCTAATCAACTTCAAATCAAATCAAAAGGGCTCAACTTAACTCTTGCAGAGATCAACTTAATTATTAAGTTCATGTTACTTAGAAATGTGTTTTATTGTGGCCAAAAAACTGCTTCACCTAACTTAAAACATGTGTTGGATCAACTTAATTGCTTGCATTCATTTTGAAAATTATTAAGTTCATGTTACTTAGAAATGAAGCTAGCGCAAGTTCTGCCAGGAAGACTCAATCGTTCGCGTCATTAATTACCTCCTCATCTATCCAATTATATCACTTACTGTAGCTTAAAAGGGCAGCGCTTACACATGTCTGAGTTCGCAGATGCTGTCACTCCAGTAACTCAACTGCTAGCGACAGTAGCCGACCAAACATGTCTCAGGATAACCAATCCATTTGTGACTACTCAGATTCAGACGATTTCGTTCAGCCATCCCCTTCTGCTACACGCCGGAGTACCCGAATTCAATGCCGCACCTCTTCGTGGGCGAGCTGCTCTTCTGAACTCATATTAAACGCTCTCGAGGACGCCGGCATCCCTGCTAGCGAAGGAATTTCTAGAGAAGATCTTCTGCTCTTGGCCCAGAACACACTGGGCAATCCTCCTGCATCTACTTCTCCACATCCAGACGCCGCCACAACCTCTGCTCAACCGAAAAAAGCCAGCAGAAAAAGATCTGCAAAATCTACACCTCGTTCAGCTAAAAGGACATCATTACCGGATCAAGAGATATCTCCTTCTCAAATCGCCGACCCACCCGATACTAATCTGCTGCTCCTTTCCGCAGTTCAAAACCTATCCCAAACGGTCAAAGGATTACAGTCCAAGATGACAGATTTTGAAAACTCTCTCTTCAACCCTGACAGCAGCCCAGATCCCGCTACAACTCGGCCCTCTTTCTCCGGTAATATTTCAGCAAGCTTACCTTCTACATCGACCTCTCTGCCCGCTCCTCTTCTCAGGATCCAGCCGTCATTCCAAAACGTCTCAGCTTCACCGGCTTCTCCCAGTTTTAATCTCTCCTCATCTACACCAGCTCAAGCTTTCGGTAGGCGTTTCGTTCCTCCCGCCGCCGCTACAGTCTCTCCACATCTCAGGTCAAATATTATCCAAGGTAAGGACATCAACCTGGCTTCTTTACTTCTCCCTTCGCCTGCTGCCGACAGGAAAATGGTGGAATGCGGTGACGTGGCAGTGCTCCTTAAAACTTCCGATCCACGCTTGCAACGCAATCTTTCGTTCGGAGAGTTCGTAATTGCTTTCAGCATTTACAGGGACACTCTATGCCAAGTTTTTCCAGATAGGAGGGAAGAGTTAGACCTCTATCTATCCATGATGGCAGACTTTAATCAAAGGTACGGGGGCACCTTATTCTATGAGTATCATAAATCCTTTTCCGCTAAATCCGCGTCTTGCATTACACTCTACAATTCAAGACTCGACTGGTCCATCACGGATACTGAATTGCTAGTTCGCCATTTCGGCGGTCAAAGAAGTTTGTCATGTTCTATATGCAGCGCCCACGGACACTCAGCTGCTTTCTGCCCGAAAGCTTTTTCTAGCCGCGATCAGGCCGCTGTCCGCGGTACTGAAAATGTAAGACGCAGCTCCTCCAGCAGAGGACGCCCCGCTGAAACATTTAATGACAATCCTATTTGCAATCAGTTTAACGAAGCTGTGTGTACATTTAATAACTGTCGTTTCGCTCATATTTGCAGCTTGTGCAAAGACCCACACCCGAAATCAGTCTGCCCACGCCGATACAAACCTCAAACCACAAGGAAAGCCCAGTTTCAGAAGAAATTCTGAGCAAACATCCGTCCACACCTATCAACATTTCAAACCTCTCTAGCTACCTCTCTTCTCACCCCGATCCATCTTTCGTCGATTATCTCATCACCGGCTTGTCTCAAGGGTTTAGGGTGGGAATTCTCTCACAACTCACTTCATCCTTTTCAGCTAAAAACTTGCAATCAGCTATGAACGAGCCCGACGTTGTTTTTACACTGCTCGAGAAAGAAGTCAATAAAGGCTATGTTATCGGCCCTTTCGCCTTCCCTCCTTTTTCCCCCTTCAGGATTAACTCTATTGGTGTCGCTACCCGAAAATACTCTGGTAAAAAACGTCTCATTTTTGACATGTCTTCTCCCCATTCCAGCAAAATTCTAAGCGTTAATGAATGCATTCCCCTCGAACCATTCTCCCTTCATTACGCTTCGGTGGACAACGCTATTCAGTTAATCAAGCTAGCTGGCCATGGTGCTTGGCTGGCTAAAGCAGACATAACAGACGCTTTTAAAACCATGCCAATACACCCTGCCGACTGGCCACTTTTCGGCGTTAAATGGGATTCAAAATTCTATTTTGCAGTAAGGCTCACTTTCGGGTGTAGGAGCAGCCCTCATATCTTCAATAGTCTGTCGGAAGCTTTGTGTTGGATCCTGCTGAACGTCTGCAAACTCCCGTTCGTTTTGCATTTACTTGACGATTTCTTGCTTATCGATTTCCCTTCTCCTCATTCTTCCGTCCTCGATATCTTAAAGCAGGTTTTCAGTGACGTCGGCGTTCCCCTCTCTTCAGAGAAAACTCTGGGCCCCTCCACCAATCTCGAATTTTTAGGTATCTCCCTCGATACGGTTAAGATGCAAGCTTCTCTTCCCCTAGAAAAGCTTATAAGAATCCGATCTTTCCTGGAAAAATTTTCCTCTCTACCAGTCGTCTCGAAGCGCGATCTATTGTCCCTCTTGGGCCACCTAAATTTCGCGATGAGCATCATCCCGCAAGGCAGGGCTTTCATTTCGCGTCTATTAACAGCTGCACATTCCGTGCCCGAACTTAGTAATCCGGTTCAGTTAGACGAAGGTTGTCGGTCCGATATTACATTCTGGTCTCGCTTACTAAATGATTGGAACGGCATTTCTTTTTTCTATAACGAGAACTTCGAATCATCCGCAGATTTACATTTATTCACCGATGCTGCTCCGTCCGTCGGGTTCGGGGGATTTTTCCAAGGGCACTGGTTCGCAGAGAGATGGCCGAATGATTTTCCTAGTTCTACATCTAGTTCACTCTCTTCAGCGCTATACGAACTCTATCCTCTAGTCGTAGCCAGCGTAATCTGGGGTCCTGAGTGGTCTAGGAAACGCATTCTTATGTTTTGCGATAACGAAGCCACCGTAGCTATTATTAATAAAGGCAGATCATCTTGCCTGATGATCATGCCTTTTCTGCGTCGCTTAATTTGGCAGTCAGTCATCCACAACTTCATTATTAAAGCTGCTCACATACCTGGCCATTTCAATGTTGTCGCTGACGCTCTATCTCGCTTTCGTTTTCAGACCTTCAGACGGCTCTGCCCCGCAGCCAACAAGGATCCAACACCCTGCCCTCCCCTGTCAGCCACAACGTTATACTAGAAGATTTGCTTTGCTCAGCCAGACTTTACATGTCTAAAGGCGTTGCTCCATCGACTCTCAAAGCTTATACTTCTGCCTGGTATTCGTTTTCAATGTTTTGTTTAGCCTTTCAACTTCCTTTATTCCCTATTTTGATTTCGACAGTTTGCTCCTTTCTCGCGTTTAATTTCGACAAACGAAATTTAAAAATCTCTTCCATTCGTAGATTACTCGCAGGTGTTCAATTCTACGCCAAATATTATAAACCCGATTCTCCTAGCCTATTCACCGCTACTCCTATTCGCCTCATGCTCAAAGGTATGGCTAAAACTTCTATCGTGTCCCCTGACAAAAGGCTGCCTTTGACGTTACCTTTAATTCATAGGTTAATCATTGCAGTTCGCAACGGCCTCTTTTCCAAATATATCAACACTCTGCTAGAAGCTGTATTTCTTACAGCTTTCTACGGCTTTATGCGTCCAGGAGAATTTACTTCACCAACCAATACATTCGATCCAGCACGCGGTCTTTCCTTTTCAGACTTACAATTCTTTCCTAATTTTTTCACACTCTTTCTTAAACATTCCAAGAATGACTCTAAAGGCTCTGGCATTACTTTAACTATCTCTAAAATCAGTAGCGATTTCTGCCCCTTCTCCTCAATGACTAAATTCCTAAAAATCCGTCTCAGACATTCTGCTAGTTCTCCCCTCTTCATTCTACCCAACGGAGCACCTCTCTCTCAAAACCGGTTCAAGTTCCATCTCAACTCCGTTCTCAAAAGCTGCAGCTTATCTCCTTCTCAATTCACCGGACATTCCTTCAGAATTGGAGCTGCCACTACAGCAGCCGAGCGCGGCATCTCTACAGCAGCTATCAAAATCTTGGGCAGGTGGTCCTCCTCGGCTTTCGAGTCCTACATAAGACCAGATTTAAAATCCATCCTCGAAGCCCAGCAAGCTCTCCAGTCTTGATCTAGGTAAATTCCTATTTATCTACTGGTGGTGGTGTTTTTGCCAAAGCAGATTGGCATTCTATGATCGTATGGCTAGCTACTAAACCAAGATGGCCGTGGGTTTCACGTCTGTTTAAACAGTTGTTACATGTTATGGTTTCAAGTGGCTGCGGCCCAAGTGTACTACCAAGTGGCTGTGGCCCACGTGTTCTATCAAAGGACGGCCTGCGGCCTATGTGTCCTCTCAAAAGATGGCCTGCGGCCTACGTGCTCTATCAAAGGACGGCCTGCGGCCTATGTGTCCTCTCAAAAGATGGCCTGCGGCCTATGTGTTCTATCAAGGACGGCCTGCGGCCATGTGTTCTATTAAAGGACGGCTGTGGCCATGTGTCCTATCAAAAGATGGCCTGTGGCCCATGTGTTTTATCAAAAGATGGCCTGTGGCCCATGCGTTTTATCAAAAGACGGCCTGTGGCCCATGTGTCCTATCAAAAGATGGCCTGTGGCCCATGTGTCCTATCAAAAGATGGCCTGTGGCCCATGTGTTCTTTCAAAAGATGGCCTGTGGCCCATGTGTTCTATCAAAAGACGGCTCGTGCTCATAGGTCCATCTAAAGGCGGTTCTGTTTTATGCGTGCAACCAAGGATACCAGCAGCATATGTCCATGTATCTCGAAAGTTGATATATATTTTCTTATTATAAATAAAATAATATGTTAGAACCACGACGGCAGTGGCTTATTCGATATAATCAAGGATGGTACTCGTCTAAATCTAATGTTCTTTTTTTTTTTTCTCTCTCTCTCTTCCTTTCTTATCTATGTTAGGAACTTCAGGATTCACGGCCGGTGAGTTAATTAAAAAATATATGTATATATAAAAAAAAAATAAATAAATAAATAAAAAAAAAAAAAAAAAAAAAAAACTTTTTTTGGGGGGGTGGGCCCCGTTCCGGCGGATCCTTAATTCCACCTATCTTTGGGGGTGAGCGGCGCCCCCGCCTTCGTCTTCAGGCGGGACTCGCAGATTCTGTACCCTCTGAATGCGAGTTATGAACGGGGCCTACGCCAAAGAACCTGATTGCTTGCTGAGCTCCTAAATAAATGTTATTGTTACACTGTAAAAAATGATCGTAATTTTAACGGTAAAAGACTGTAAAAATGCTACAGTGAAAAACTGTTAATTGGTTAACAGAAAGTTTCCGTACTATATACGGTAAATAACTGTGATAGATCTAACGGTACATTTAATGTAATTTTACTGTAACATACCGTTAAATTTACAGTTTTTGAAAGTGAAAAAACAACTCATTGTATAATTTACAGTGAAAAACCGTAAATTGACATTCCCACAATTCCCTGTGACACTTCACATTTGATGTATTTTTGTTGAAATAACTATGTTTGTTTCTTCATAGTTTTCTTCGTTTTTTCTAATCAGTTATGTACATTAGGGGTTTATGTTACATTTAATGTTGTTAAATTAATGTTTATTGCATTTTTAAAATTTCATGTGTTACCATGATGGTGTTTAATGTTTGTGTGAATGACACTGTGCAGCTTCTATATATATTAGTATTAACTTTCTTGTGGAAGAACTGCTTGTGTTGAGCTTTGATTGATCATGTGACTCTCATCACTGCTGTGATTGGTGGTTATCAGTGTACAAAACAGATATTAATACTTCAATAGGACGGTAAATTAACTTTATATCATATTACTGAAATTTACTGTTATATTTACTGGATTATACTGTAAAATTGACATGTTGTTCAGAATAGCACGTACATTTTACAGTTTAAACCAGTAAATATAACAGAACTCCAGTGTGTTATATGCTGGTTTAAACTGTAAAATGTACATGTTATTCGGTAAAAGCAATTACTGTTTTGTTGTATATTTTACGGAATTGTTCTGGTAACCCCAGCTGCCAGTTTTTTTCCGTAAAAACTACGGGATTTTTTTTACAGTGTACAGTATTAATTCTCCCGAGTCTTTCTGGTAGAAATGAAGCTAGCGCAAGTTCTGCCAGGAAGACTCAATCGTTCGCGTCATTAATTACCTCCTCATCTATCCAATTATATCACTTACTGTAGCTTAAAAGGGCAGCGCTTACACATGTCTGAGTTCGCAGATGCTGTCACTCCAGTACCTCCATCCTCCCCGCCTCCACCAAGATGGGATCTTTCCTCCAACTCCTCTACTCAACCAAGCTGGGTCCTCCCTCTATCAACCCCAACACCATCAGTCAGGCTATCCCTTCCATCCTGAAGACTTCAGATGTCTTTTCCTCCATCCACCCCACCACCACCAGATGGCCCCTTTCCTTACTCCGCCGGGGGGTGAGCGGCGCCCCCGCCTTCGTCTTCAGGCGGGACTCGCAGATTCTGTACCCTCTGAATGCGAGTTATGAACGGGGCCTACGCCAAAGAACCTGATTGCTTGCTGAGCTCCTAAATAAATGTTATTGTTACAGTATTAATTCTCCCGAGTCTTTCTGGTAGAAATGCGTTTTATTGTGGCCCAAAAAAAGTAATTCACCGTACTCAAAACATCACTTTGAATTAATGTAATTCTGCCAGTAGTCTTAACATAAAAATTCTAGTGGAAAACGTTAAAATATTTTTTTTTGTTGACCCAATGTTTTATTTTTTAGAGTGTAAATTTGCTTTTAGATAATGCATTTTGACTTGACTTGAGTGTTTTTGATCATATAAATTCATAAGAACAATTAGATAATTAGAAAATAACAAGATTTGTAAATTAAAAAATAAATAAAAATTAATTTGGGGGTAGTCTACCACTGCCTACACGGCCCACCAGATGACGCTCCGAGGCCCACCAGAGGGCCGCGGCCCACCGGTTGAGAATCACTGCCTTATAGGATGTTGCTTAAGGTAAACCTTCTTAAGTTCGACCTTAGCAGGCGCTGTCCATGGTGGAGGCGCTGAATAGGTTGATATCGATGCCTCGATGATCGATTGTGCGCTCTTTCCTTCACAGCGGTATAGGTAAAGTATTGAGAAAACAATGTTCTTTATAAAGAAGCGTTTTAGAAATAGTACAAACTGCATTTATCGGGGCTCATTGAAATATTTACATGCAGAAATAAATATGAGTATGTGTTTATAATTTAGCAAGTGTGCAATCCCAAACCCTTACGGCCATAAGTGTGTTAATGTTCTCCACAACGTATGCTGATTATCCACCAGCCATGTAGGCTAGTTGACATACACTAACTGGCTCCGCGGACGGCGCCGTCTTTGATTTAAAACAAGTACTCGCTGTCTCGCTGCCATAGCTATAAAGTTTGTGTAAACTCATCTTTCTTTATATAGACTCCTAAGCCTTTTCTGTCAAATGGTTCGCCAGCTGATGTGCCTTAGGATAGTAATTAAAAAAGCTAACAACCATTAGTGTATGGAAACTTTATTAATGAAAACACTTCCATACACTGGGTGTAGGCTATAACAACTTAAGTATTTTATGTGTAAAATTTTAAAGTAAAGTAAAAATTTAATTTTAATACTAAATCAGATTTTATATTAAATGTTCATATAAAATTGTCTATAATTAAACTGCGATGTAAAAAAGCTTTTTGCGTAGTGGTGGCCACTAGCGGTATGAACCGTCAGCAGCGATAAGGTATAGCTAAGAGCGCTCCAGACCTACCTTACGAACGTATGACTTACAGAAGGTATACTTAACTAAGAAGGTTTCGGAAACCACGTATTAACGATAAGGTACTTCTTACTTAAGAACAACGTAGCGTTAAGGTAGTTTCGGAGAACGCAGCCCTGAGCCCTATTATTCTATTACCACCAAAACTTAGGCACACAAGTTGAATAGCTCAACATCACACATGGGTTCATTTCTGATTGTCATAAGAGCAAAACTCATTAAGATTTCATAAAAGCAAATAATTGAACTCATCTCCTTCAGCTCTCCTCTTGAGTCAAAGAGCTGCCTCTGCATTCTCTTGTTTTCCTGCAGAAACCAAATATATGAAGAAATACAGAAACAGTGTTGCTATATATCTACATGATGTTACAGATTTTCTTAAAGAAGACATTAACCGACTGTTACTGTAAAATCTGGTCTCTGGGAACTCCAGATCATATTTCTTGAACATTAATTGTTTATTATAGTAATACAGATGTTTGTTCATTTTTATGATTGGCATAATGTGAATGTAAGCTCTTCCTGTTGGGGTTTATTTTGCTATAATGACCGGCTGACTGTATATTTTCCCTTACTTAGAATAGTTACTGAATAATAATTATGATGGCTTGAGAAAGCCAACAGACTGAAATGATATTTAAGCTATTATTTTATGATATTTAAATGACTACAATTCTGCCCCTTAGCTTCCATTCTATGTAATCTTTGTAATCTATCTATCTATCTATCTATCTATCTATCTATCTATCTATCTATCTATCTATCTATCTATCTATCTATTTTCTAAAAGTCTGTATTGCCTTCAAAACCTTCTAACTTGTTATAAAACAACTTTAAACTTCAAACTACTTCAAACTGAAAACCTTCACACTTCAGGTTTTTAAAACTTCTGTTCGGGCTTTCTCAAGCAAACATCAAAGTTTGCCTTAACAATTTTTTTTCCATCTTGTTATACTTGTTATTTTTTTTATAAATGTGTACAATAACAACAAACTCTACAATCACAAATTTTGCTTTTATCTGATGTTAAATGGGATCCAAAAGTCTGAGACTAGTAGTGAATGTTTCTTTCCTTTTTTTATTTTTTATTACAATAACTTTTCCTAGAAAGGACTGGAACTGCTGCGTAAATACATGTATAGCTAAAATAAATATTGTTCTACTCACCAGTGACCATCACATTGAATCTCCTGAATTTGGTCTTTGGTCTTTCGCTGTTGATGATCTGTAGATTATAATGTCCGGAGTCTTTAGTTGTGATGTCTGAGATGGTCAGAGATCCAGTCGTCTCGTCCAGCTTCAGTCTGTCTCTGAATCTCTCAGTAATATCAGTTTTCAGCTCCAAACATCCACAGCATCAGATCACCTGTCTGGATTTCAACATCAGCCTTGAGAGTGACAACTTCTCCCTCCTTTACTGCTAATGTCCTCACTTCATGTCACAGCAGCACACAGAAACAGAGACATACAGAAGACGAAAAAGATGTCAATGAATTTAGTTTGCAGTTTTAATATCAGATACATTTTTAGATTAAATTGTTACCCTTCTTTGGCGTTATCTATGATTCATAATCACACCCATTTTACAACCTTTTATGCAACATTACATCTTTTATCTCCTACTTTTACAACTTTATTCTCACAACATTTTGAATTTATTCACGAGATGATATTCTTGAAATCTTGTATTTTTATTTTAATGGTGTCAGTTATTAAAAGTAATTTGGACTTGTGTCCAATGTGTGTACATGATCATTAACACATTAACACAAAAAAGATTCACCTTTCACCGTAACAATGAATTTGTTGTATTTGGTTCTTATTTTGCTCCTGATCTTGAGTCTATAGAGTCCAGCGTGAAGAGTTCTGATGTTATTGATGGTGAGATCTCCAGTCTTAACATCCAGGCTCAGTTTCTTTCTGAATCTCCCATCAGCACCATCATATGTAGAGTACTTATTATCCCCTTTATTTCGCCACTCGATTTCAGCTATGAGATTGTTTTCATCTTCATAACACCATTGTATCTTGTCATCTTTATTTAGTTCAGTAACATTAGTGGGTAGAGTTAGTGAATGTCCCTCATCCACTGACACATTTATCACTTCACAGGAGCACATAGAAATGGACAACAGAAATGTGTTCATGAGATCATATGCTGCGTAGGTGGCTTAAATGCATCAATACAGACACTGCAATTGCAGAAATACTGTTATAAAATTAATGCTTTGAATATTTGCATATGAACGTTTACATGCAGAAATCTTGATTCACCAATGCAAACCCCGCAAAAAAACACATTCTCATCATAGTCGTTTTCACAACTATTACACTGAACAAAATTATTCTGCTCTCGGGGAAGAAACATTTAAAAAAATTAAAATGTTTGAACTGCATATTCAAAATGGTGTATCTTTTCCTGCTATTTCACCTGGAGACAGACCCGGATCGGGAACATCTAAAAATAAATGTTCATTGGTGTGAAAGTTTAGTGTATTGAACAATTTAGTGTATTTGAATAACATGAAAAGAACACAAATACAAATGTCATGTCCAAGAGTCTAATTTTAATCTAATAATACTATATGTCCTCTCTATAAAGACTCACCATTGACAGTATGACATATAGGCATAGGCTACAACATGTTTGGAATCACAAACAGCAAATAAATAAGCAAAATCATCCAATCTGCTTATTATTAGACAAATATTGGAGTTGGGAAACAAGTGCTGTAAGCCCCCCTGTAATTGCGGGCAGAAAGGAGAGTGGCACTTTACAAGGCACATATTTGATATGTAACACAGAGAAATCGATTGCCAGCTATATATATAGAGCTATGGCAAGCCGTTTTAACACTTAATCCTTAAAACCTAGTCTCTATTTTCATGCTACTAGTACTTATTTTTTAGATACTAGTATCTATTCCATTAAGTACTAGTTTTTATTCTTTAGGTAGGCTACTAGTGCCTATTCTTTAGATACTAGTGCTTATTCTTTAGGTACCCTTTTAAAGATACTACTTATTAATTAGATACTAGTTATTTTTTATTAGATACTAGTACCTATTAAAAAGACACTAGTACTTATTCATTAGATTCTAGTGCCTATTAAATTGGTACTAGTACTTATTCATTATACTAGTACTTATTCATTAGTTACTACGTATTATTAGATACTATAGTATTTATTCATTAGATACTACACTGTAAAACCTAAGACTGAAAGTTACTAAACTAAATGAGTACATTTAACTTATTTTTTAAAAAAAAGTTAGTTTAACTTAATAAAATATGTGATATTAACTCAAAAACTGCAATGTATTAAGCAGAACTTAAACCGAATAAGTTATGAATAACCTATTTGTTATTTTAGCTTTTAAATTTTATTTTTCAAGAAATTACTTTTGTATAAGGAGATGAAATAAACACTTAAATAAATACATTTAACATTTTCTGCTTCATTTGAAGCCTACATTTAGGTCTCTCTACGGCGTTCTCCCTCACGCACCGGAAAACCCCGCGTATTTATTTCAATCTGCCCATCCCCACAGCTCACACACGAAGTAACTCGGAGTCGGAACAGAATGGCGGCCATGGAGAGATTTAACAGGTAAGCAGGGCAAAATGCTTCGTCCTCTTTAGAGCACTTGTACGTTTAACGTTGTATTGTCGTAACTCTTCATCTTAAGAAGACCGACTAGCTAAAGTAACGTAGGCTACTAACTACTGTAATAAGACTTAAGTTATGCCATTTGTATCACGTCACAGAAACGCCAAGCCAACGCGACATTGCATTTAGCACTAACTTAGAGATTTTTTTTAATCAGTGGCAGTAAGTTAGTTGTACTGTGAGTACACGACAGTTTTGTCACTGGAACAGTAATTTATATGTGTGTGCGTTTTGTCACATTTTTACAGAGCGTGTCCCGCGCAAATTTGGATATTTATCAGTGAGGACGAAACTGACTGACTCCACTAGTGCTAACGTTAACCGTCATTCACACGGCAAAACTAAAGAAATAGGTAACGTTAATACAAGCTGACATACTCTTTTATTTATTATGTTGTGAGTAAACCACAGAAGTGGAAAATTAATATTTTTTTGTGTTTTCTCATTTTAGCGTAAACAAACGTGTCCCGCGCAATTTTGGATATTGTGAGGAGACTAGCAGCTATAACGTTATCGTCCACCGACCGACATTTACCCGGCAAAAACTAAATAAAAAGGTAATACAAGCTGACCTATTTCTTCATTTATTATGCTGTGAGTAAACTTAAGTTTTTTTCAGTGGAAGATTAATTAATTTCTGTGTGTTTTCTCACATTTTTGCTTAGACAAAAGTGTCCCGAGCCATTTTGGATCATTATCAGTGATTGAGACTACCATCCACCGCCCGTCATTCACATGGCAACAACTGCAGAAATAGGTAATACAAGCTGACTTATTCCTTTATTTATTATGCTGTGAGTAACGTAAACCAATTTTTTGACAGTGGAAAACTAATTAATATTTTGTGTTTTTTCTCACATTTTGTCATAGACAAATGTGTCCTTTGGGCAATTTTGGATATCGGTGAGGAGACTATCAACCACCGACCGTCATTCATACGAAAAAAAAAAAAGGTAATACAAGCTGACATATTTCCTCATTTATAATGATGAGTAAACTACAGTTTTGTCAGTGTAAGAGTAATTCATATTTTTGTGTTTTCTCACGTATTTGCATAGACAAACGTGTTCCATGCAATTTAGGGTCTAGTGAGGAGACTGACTGACTATCCTCCACATCGACTGTCATTCACGTGGCAAAAATGAAAGAAAAAGGTACTACAAACTGACCTATTCTATTTATTATGCTGTGAGTAAATTACATTTTTGTCAGTGGAAAATGTATTAATTTTTTTTTTTTTTTTTTTTCACAGTTCAAAATAGACAAACGTGTCCTGCGCATTTTT
The DNA here is from genome assembly GCA_022829085.1 of Abramis brama. Lineage (NCBI taxonomy): Eukaryota > Metazoa > Chordata > Actinopteri > Cypriniformes > Leuciscidae > Abramis > Abramis brama. Next base: position 27,158,883 of record CM040773.1, on the reverse strand, counting down.
GGATCTATTTCAGTAAGAAGACTGACTGACTATCCTCCAGTGACTGTCATTCACATGGCAAAAACTAAAGAAAAAGGTAATTTCCCAGGGAAAGCAAGAACTGAGAACTGATAAGAATGTAAAATGTGCACCTTGAAATGCAATGCAAGTCATTTTGGATCTTGTCAAATCTAGTTGTACTGTCAATCTCAAAGCTCTTTTCCATTTTAGATGTGTTTGTGTGTTTTTATAGTGAAAACAAATGCTGCCGCTCAGTCTTTTTGCCACTTAGCCGACGGTGATGTCACGCATAACCTCTATTCTAGCATTTATGCTGTGAGTAAACCAGTTTTGTCAGTGGAAGATTAATGTTTTTTTTGTTTGTTTGTTTATTCACAGTTCGCCAGACAGAAGTCATGTGCAGTTTTGTATTTTGGACAGTGAGGAGACTGACTGACCATCTTTCACAACATTCATCACTGAGAACCTTTTGTAAAATAAATTATTTTTCAATAAATACTATTAATAACTGCATCCTTTTCTTTGACCATTTCTTTATACCAGGGTTCCTCAAACTCGGTCCTGGAGGGCCACTGTCCTGCAGAGTTTAGCTTCAACACTGATCAAACACACCTGAGCAAGCTAATCAATGTCTTCAGGATCTCTAGAAACTCACAGCTAGGTGTGTTTGATCAGGGTTGGAGCTAAACTGTGCAGGACAGTGCACCGAGGACCGAGTTTGAGGAACCCTGCTTTATACCAATGTTTTTCCTTTGTCTTATAAAACTTTATTAATTTGAGTTTAATCAACTTAAATCATTTACCGCAATCGGTTTCCTAAAACCATTTGAGTAGCTATATAGTTGTTATGACTTGATTAGATTTATTAAATGAACTCAAACCAGTTAGTTTAAATGGTTTAAATTACTTTAAAAGTTTAATGGAATGAACTTAAAATATTCAAGTTACATATACTCAAAATGAATGACTAAACGAACACTAAATTATGAGTGAATATGACTCAATATATATAAGTTCACAATACTCATATGTATTTATTTTAAAACTTAAATGGTTTGCCGCAATTAGTTTCCTTAATCGGTTTGAGTTGAGTTAACTTGTTGGGTTTTACAGTGTAGTACCTATTAAATAGATACTACTTATTCATACTAGTACTTATTTCAGTAGTTAATCTTTTGTTACAAGTAACTTTTTTATTTATTTTGCCATTGACTTTATGGGGTTCTGTTATTCAGATATCAACATTTGTGACTAGTATGCGTTTATTAGATACTAGGCTAGTAGTTATTTATTAGGTAGGCTATTAGCAGGGTTTTTCCTGCATAGAGAATTATGAGGCGGCCGCCTCCATCAAATGTCGTGCCACCTCCGCCTCTCAACAAAAATCGGACAGACAGTCACATGATCAGATACACTTTTTCCACCGTGACGGTTCTGTTGCGGTTACCGCTTGCGTCCATTCTCAAACCGTATAGTGCTGTGCAGATTGCGGATAATCCGCAGGTCAGGCGGGCCAAGTAATAAAAACATTACATTCCAATTAATCGAGGGTGGATGACAGATAAATCATTATAATGTGTTTAGTTTAATAAAGACACGGAACTCTCATCACGGGAAAACGCAATGAACGAGAGTCACTCTTTTACTTCCGTTTTCAACAACGTAATTCTCTTCAGGGAAAACCAATCAAGGAAAACATATCAGGGCTCGACAATAACGCTTGTCCGGGACCAGGTCCATAGACTATGCTATTTAGTATAGTGTACTACTGTAATGATGAACAGTTCAGATGCTTCTCCTAATACAAATGACACTGCCGGAGCGCCACATACTGTAGTAATAGACTCTCATTGAACTACAACATGCACTGACCTGATGTAAAAACAGAATTTGTTTGCATATTCAGTCATAATGGGGAGCCAAAGCAGCATCTTCTGCATTATAATAATTGCTGTTGGAAAATAATAGGAATTTTCTTAAATCTTATTAATCAGACTTGTAAAGTAGATTAAATTAAAACCGTTTTGGACATGTAGAATGTGAAGTATGAGGTTTCTTTCCCCTATTGACCTTAATTCCTCTACAAGCTGGACTCTTTTACAAACAGTTTCACTTCGCCTCACAAACTGAGCTGATAGTGTATCACTTGCATTCAGTGAATCACATGTCCACACATAACTGCTTGAACTATGTTGTTTTGTGACGTTATAAATGTGGACAGGAGAACGCTGAAAAACAATCTGTTGATAAATAGCTGTGCAAGGAACAGGAATTGTGCAGAGAATCAATGTAAGTTTGCTTTATATCTGCTTTATATATATCTGGAACTAAACCTTCTGCTCAATTCACACTGTTGGTCTGATTTGACTCAGTCTGACAGTGATGTCTGGTCTCTTCTTCTCTGATCAGCTCACTTCTTGTAGATCTGATGTCATAAACCAGCATAGCAACAGTAGCCACGCCCACCAGAGCAGAGAGGACCAATCGGATCACAGCTTCAGTGAAACCACAACAGTGGATGTGGTCTGAAAAAAAGATGATGGTTTTGTGGGTTATTGGGAGATCAACCATCTATTGGGAAGGCAATGAATCCACAAGCTTTACTGTGTGTGTGTGTGTGTGTGTGTGTGTGTGTGTGTGTGTGTGTGTGTGTGTGTGTGTGTGTGTGTGTGTGTGTGTGTGTGTGTGTCTGCATGCTCACTTTCCTTGCTCAGTCAAATAACATTAGCTAGGGTTGTTTAATATCGGCAATTCGCTTCAGCCCTGTCTTTAGTCTCAGTTCTCCTAGAAATGTGAGTGATTATATGATTCTTTCTCCATGATATTTTTCTCATTGACTAGCCTAATGTTTTATAGAGCAGACCCAACACGGCTCTCGGACACGGGATTCATTTCTCTGTAGCTCCTCTGCGGTCTGTTCACAATTCCTGTAAAGTCACACACAAACAAGCAAATACGCCTTACCCCCAATATCCATTAACCGTAAACCCCAGGGAATGCATGAGCTGATCAAATGTAAACCCTGAATGCAATGTAAGTCATTTTGGATAAAAGCATTTTCTAAATGCATGAATGCAATGTAAATGTTGCAGTTTAATTGTGTTATACAGTCAATTATAGGGTGCTCACCAGATGTAATATGAATCAACACCTATATGTACTGCATCAATGCAATGAATATGTTTTAGGTTTTACAGTTTTTCTCAGTCGCTTTGGTGCATTTCTCACATCACTATTTACATTTGCACAACAGTTAATGCAGTTCTCAAAACAATTAGTACAAACTTCAAAACCTAGTTGATAACCTGCAAAAGCGTGTCACTTGCTCAAAATGGATAGCTCATTCCTCAAAAGCAAGTATTCATGTCAATGAAAGTGTCAGTGTCATCAAAATTAAAAGTCCTGACACCATTGTTTATGAACAAGATAGTCAAATGGCTTTGTCATGTTTTCATTATGACAGTTTACTCTGTATTTACTCCAATGCAAAAAAGTCAGATCTTGGTGACATTACCTAAAAAATGCTCAAGACAGCACTATATACTATTTGCACAGCCATTTGAAAAATACAGTAAAGTTACACATTACTGTATTTAGTGAGGTAACTGAGTACAAGACACTGAATATGTATGTTTCACATTTTTACTGCATATGCTCTTTGCAATTCTAATTTGTTCACAGCATTGTGCAAAAGAAAAAACACACCCTTATTTACAACAAACATAAACTCCCTTTGGGTAGAGCTGTGCACAACTGTAAACAATATTGCAGTACATATTGGAACTGAACATACAACATACATAGTACTGTAATCATTCATGCACATCCAGACGTTCCTCATCAGTGAAAGCTGAGATTCACCTGAGAGAAATTGTTCAATTTAGGAGACATTTTCAGGGAAAAAAAAAGATTTAAAAAAAAGTGTAAAATTTGCTTGACAGATTTTGACAACTAGTTCAACATTTTTGTATAATGACTCAAGCAATGAAATGAGGACTATTAGTTTTATATGGAATGACTATTCAGCATTCACAAGTATAGTTAATTTTGACTGACATGACATAAGCAAATGATAATGTTATAAAACAGCAGAGATTTGTATGAAAGCAATTGTTGCATGTCCAAAAGCATTTGCAATTGGTTGGAAGGAATGAGAAACTGCTACTATGATGTGCACAAATGACTAAATGTTGTGGAGGTTGAACTAACTGTTGTGCAAATGTAAATAGTGATGTGAGAAATGCACCAAAGCGACTGAGAAAAACTGTAACTTCGATCAGGTGAAACCAGTCCTACTGACCCGCTCCGAGTGGGATTCGAACCGTGGTCTACTGCATGGGAGGCAAAAGACCACAGCCTAGCATCAATCGCTAGTGTGCTTCTTGAGATCAGGGGAGTGAGGTTTACCTGCACAGCTCTTACTAGCTCCCTTACACAGGCCACTATGAACTAACAGTGGATTTCAGAGTGAAAAACTAATATCACACTGATTTACCTGAACACATCTAACAGAGTTCTGCTCTGTAAATAAACACTAATATCATCAGTGATGTACCTGAACTTGACTGATAGAGTTCAGTAATGGCATCCTCAGTCTGGTTGACGGTTGAATTGTTCACAGCACAGCTGGCAACCCTGTATCACATGAAATACGTTCTGAGGAAACTATTTTGCAAATCGCAATTACGTTACATGCCAACATATAAGCAGTGCTATTACGTTGGTCCTTAACCTAATATAGCCAATCTATTGCAGTGCTATTACGTTTGTCCTGAACATAATACATCCAAAGCAGGTTTCTTTTCACACGTAGCAGCTCATTTTGTTTTAATTATTTACTCCCTTTTTTCTCATTGGGCTACAAAATATTATCTATGCCAGGGCGAGTCAAATGGCGGCACCCAGATCATTTTTATCTGGCCCTCCAACTGGTTTTTGATGTTTAAAACCCCTCGCAATCTGATATCAAAGTCCCCGCAAAGGTTTAGCGCGTTCAGCGGTGAGTTTAACAACGCACGTGATCATTCAGCGGTGAGTTTAACAACGCACGGCAGTTCGTGATATGGTCACGTAATTTAATCTATTGATTCGTGCCACGGACACGTTTATTTCGTTATTTTCTTAATACCAGCACGTTTTTTAAACTATTGCATTTTCAATGGGAAGCGTCTTTCGTGATAACAGCACGATTCTTTCTGCCTGTCGGCTGCAGCAGAGAAGCTGTTTAATCAACATTTTTTTCACGAGATCTTATGTATTTTTATGTATTTTTTTTAATGTTATTATTTCGGTCTTATTGCCAGGGAAGCTGGATTGCTTTGCTGTTTATTGATATTTTTTTAAATTATATTTTATCAGTAGGAAATCGCGCTGAAGAAGTCTCGTTCCGAACACATCGCGATATTTGGCATCAGTTCACGTGTGTCAGATGTTGGTAAGTAAATACCTAAATACGCTGTCCTAATAATGTGTGATATCATGTCTTTTCTGTTTGTCGATATTAATCTGCCATTATATCTGCCATCTCCACGGAGACTTTGCGTTTCATTGCTTTCTAATTCAAAACAGGGTGATTAACACTGCCTGTCACGTGACGTGCTATAGGCTTAGATATTCATATCAGATTAAAAATAGTACAATTAGTTCCAAAGTTGTATTTGTAGTAGAAGCACAGTAAAAACAACACTTACCATGCTTTTACCACAGTAACATTAGTTTTACTGTGATAAGTGTAGTAAAAAGACAGTAGGGGAGAACGGGGTAATGTGAGACATCGGGTAATGTGAGACACCCCCTGTATCTAGGCAACGGAACACAATTTTGGTCATTTGACCATTATGTTTTCAAGCCCCTTCCATTTCACCTTGGCCATGAAGAAGAGGACCTCATGGTGCTGTAGTAAGCATGTTTTTTTCACAAAAATATTTTTTTTGCATGTAAAAGTAAATTTTCTTGCTGTCAACTTAATCAACTGTTGTGCCAAAGCAAATTGATTCAGGTAGAAAAACTTATGTCATACATGTTGATGAACTACCAACATATAAAACCATGTGATGATGCTAGCTGAAGATAAGCCTGAATTGCTAAGAGAGATCGTTTTTTTCTAAAATGTGGCAGTGGGGTAAAGTGAGACAAATGCTGTGGGGTAAAGTGAGACATGAGGCACAAGTTAAGTTTAGTCTTAAACATATTTTAATGTAATATTACATGACATATGTTTTATTTTTAATGTCATAAACATAGTAGAAAAGCCATCATGCCAAGGCAATACACCAGGAAGAAAACCTGACGGCCGAAGGAGAGGGTGCACTCCTCTGGGCCCCAGGCAACCCGGAGGCGCCTGTTTTCCATTACCTAGTCCGATAAGAGTGTCGTCTCCCTCCTCTACAACACCCCGAGCGTCCATGTTTGGACCGTCGTTGCTCCAGCAGGAGCGCCAGCAGGTGTACGGATCTGACTTTGACCGGAGATGACCCACCCTCCCTGGGGCTGGCCCGGGAGGTCTGCGAGCATGGAGCTCTTCTTCAAATACAAGATATTTTTGGACATTTTTACAAGGAGGAATATCCTCCCGTGTGTCTTTCACCCCTAGCTCACCCAGGATGGTGCACGTTCACCGTTGTGCACGCCCTGGCACCGAGGGTCTGGGTGTCCAAACCAGACCCTATTTACTGGAAGTCTCGCCCGCACAAAGTGCAATTTCTCTGGCCTGGGTCAGGCTGTTTCTCCACCCGATCTGACCACCACGGTTCTCTGGTCCATGTTCCTTGTCCGAGTGGAGCATTGTCCCTCCTCCACAAAGACCCAAAGATCCGTTTTAGGACTGACTTTGCTCCAAATGGAGCTCCAGCGGTGGCGGACAAATCCGAATCTGGCTCAGGACGGGCCACTCTCCCTGGGCTGGCCAGGGGAGGTCTGACAGCATTGAGTTTTCCAAATGTATCACAATAATTTGGAAAAAAAAAAAAAAACATTTTTTAGGAGGAATTTCCTCCAGTGTGCCATTCACCCTTAGCACGCCAAGGGCGTTGCACCTTCACTTGGATGCGCACCGGTGGGTCATTAAAAAATTGTGCTTAATTGACCAATCCCCATGATTCTGTTACTAGTTCTGGAATGTGTGGTTGTCAAGCTAGCTGTCAGAATTCTAACTTATACAACATGTGTTGTTATGGAAGTTTCAGAGTGGAAAAAGTAAGTGGATCAGTTTACCCCCAGCTGGTTCACTTTACCCCCTTGATTTCTCTGGTCTGTCTCAGTTTACCCCTAAGCTGGGGTAAAGTGAGACACAAGACCACTTTTTTAAAAACAATCATATTTTCACTGCCCTTCGTCCTGAATACATTCTAATAATTTCCATTGCTAGGAAACATCCTGAATTAATGGGAAATGTGAAAATTTGACTGATATATCATTTTAGCTTGCTTAGAGGGTAACGAATGTAAAAAATATCTCACTTTACCCCACTCTCCCCTAATCACAAAACTTACCATGCTTTTACCACACTATTTGTAGTTTTAATGTGGTACTTATTGTAAATGCACAATAACCACAACACTTACCATGCCTTTACCACAGTAACCATAGTTTTACTGTGATAGGTGTGGTAAAAGGACAGTAACCACAAAACTTACCATGCTTTAAACCTCAGTAACCTTAGTTTTACTGTGATTGGTTTAGTAAGGACAGTAATCACAAAACTTACCATGCTTTTACCTCCGTATTGATTGTTTTAAAGTGATATTTGTTGTAAATGCATATTAACCACAACACTTGCCCTGCTTGTAAGGCTTTATAATGTAACATCCAATATTTGTAAGGTAAATCAGTACTTTTCCCTTTAAATAATCCTATATATTATACATAATGATATTTTCTTTTCTCTTTTTTCAGCTGAAAAGACCAAAAGGGCCTTTCGGACTCAGTCGTTCCATTATTGTTTGAGGAGAAGTAAACGGAGAAGACGGACAGCTGCAAAGGCAAATATTCGCAATGGTATGTATGTGTTGGTTTTAACCCTAAATCAAACATTTTATCAAGCATTTGTTGTTTCTTAAAACTTTTCTCACAAAACCCATAGCCCAATCAGTACAAACATAGTCTGAAAGTCTTAATAATTCACAAGATTTAACAAGTTGTCAAATTCGTACGATACTCGTACATATTTGTATACTCGTACACAATCCTGCAGCTTTTACTCCTAGTGCTGTCATTGGCTACTGCCTCAATTCCTGTACATATTTATCGCGATATTTGTAAATCAGTTGCGCCACTTCTTGGAAAGTTGTCGGATGTCACACACACTGTCAGAAAGTTTATATTAATTGCAAATTGGACCCTGTCTGTTTATGTTCCAGTAATACATGATGTCTCTCCACACCTCATAACCTACCTCTGTTTGCAAGAGTGGAAAAGCTTATCTGACTTGTCATATGACATAAGATACTCGATTATTTTGTCATAATCAGAGCAGTTACACTGCTGATAACTGTCCCGTTTGCATGTAAATCTTTTTCATGATTATTGCTTGCTATTAAAGACATACTTTTATTCATAGAAATGCCCACATATCAGTGAACTTATTACATAAAAATGCTTTTAACAATTAATTATGCAACACTCTTTACAGAAAACATATCCTACAGTTATAAACTCACAACGTCATCATCAAGTCCTGTGCTGGGCAACAACTGTCCTCCAACGTATTCGATCCGTGGCCAGGTTCTTCACATCTTCCCATGGGACACTGACATTCTTCAGGTCTTCGTGAAACATCTGTCTCCATGTCTTCCTTGGTCTTCCCTGTCTCCTGCATCCTCCTGGTGGTGTCCACTTCATCACTGTGTTTGGGTGTTGTTGTTTGGGCATGCGTAGGATGTGTCCAGCGAGGTGCACCCTTTGCTCTGTCTCAGTTTCTGAAAGTCTTCATGTGAAGTCCCATTCCTCCTCAGGATCTCTTTGATATATGCAGAACCAATATTGAAAATAGTGATTTATCTTTTTCCATATTTTTAAAGCATTTTGTTTTCTCTTTTCAGCTTCATAAACTGTACTTGATTTCTGCCTAATGCCTTTATCAAAAAAGTGTCAGTGCACATCAGGTGTTTTGCTAAAGGACATATTCATTGCATAGTTACAATAAAAGTGACCAATAATCACAAGGATATAGAATGAAAGTTGAGAATGTAAAATGGTGTGCTTATGTTTTTGCCTATTTGTTCTTTAAAGCAAAGAAACAAATGTATGTTCACATAACAAACTTGAATCTCATCTCTTGGTTTGTAAATATATTCAACTTCATCATAGCAATTTTTTTTACGTTAATGTATGTGTCACTATAATAGATTGCTCCTGTATCTGGATATTTTTAATAAACTGATTTTTATACTGTTGTGCAGTAGTTTTGGCAGTACATTTGTCTTTAAACAGTTTGACATTAAATATTGGAATAAGCTTTCAAAATGGTGTCCATTCATTGTGCTTTTGTTACATTTATTTGAATATTATTGATATACCTTTAATATACTATACATACACTGTAAATGTTAGAAGCACTTTAGTACATGTAATTATCTTTAATTAAAATACTGCAAACCTACCCCTGCTGTAGGCCATTGCTTAGAAAAAAGTTTCTCTTTCAAATGTATTTATGCATCAGTCTAATCAAATAAGCAAATTTGTGTCATTGATCATGTGACCTCGTTTTTGGATGTTAACCACACAAAGGAGTCTTTTGTTTTTAAATATGAGTTTTATAATTTAATTAGAAGGAATGCATGTTTAACAGCCTAAATATAAAATATTTAAGGTATCTATCCCCGCAGCCAGAACCAGAAGAGATCTGTCATCGTTTACCATAAATGGGCATGTAAGTGTAACGCATCTGTTCAGCTTGGTTGTTATTGGCTGTGACTTTATCGCAGAACTCGCTGTGATTGGACAATCGTTTAACCCATATAAAACGGCGCTTCATGTTACAAAGTATGTTTTGGTGTTATTATTACGTTAGTTATACATTAAGCTAACTATAAAGTGTCTCTATGTTGTGAGAAATTACTCCTTTACCGAGATCCTAACCCTAACCCTAAGCATGTCTGCACATTTCAATGAACTACAGCACAATGCTGCTCCACTGATAGAATGACAGAGATATGTGGGTAATGTAGTTTAAAACGTTTAGTAATAAAACAATAAATGTTAAATAAATAATATATTTAATGGACAACTGGATATCTAAATTTGTTCATTGTGCAAACCTTTATGACATATATGAGGGACAGGCTGAAATTTGATATTTTACTGTGAGCACTTTAAAAATAACCTTTATGCCAGCTTTCCATATATGTCTGAAAACTGTGGCCAACATTATTTATTAAACATAGTATAAGCAGTTGTCCAGCCAATTTTCTCTTTGATACACTAACCAGACTTTGAGTTACAGCCATTTGAAATGTGCATTTGTTTGCTCTTCTGGGGGCCATTGCTGGGCCCTGGGGGTGGAAGGACAGTATAATCTACACAGATCTACACATACTATTACTATTACACAAGGATAATGCACCATTCAGTAAAACAACAAAAAAAACAGTGCCAACATTTCCTTTTCACCCCTTCTGATTGCTGCTTATATTCCTGACATCAGTGATATACAGAGTATACTATACTAAAATGATCAACATGGATCATCTTCAATTAAGCTTTAAGTATTTGTAGCAAGATAGCCCACTGCAGCCTCTTGCTATTCACATAGCTTCCTTTTATTTCACTGGAAACTGGCATACATGCAAGTATGTGCAACTTTTGTTGCATTGTTGTCCCAAATATCATTAACCAGATCTAAATTTTTATGTCCCAAGTAAAAGAATCATGGTAATTAATTATATTTAGTTATTTATAAGTTATTAATTATATGTAGTTATTTTTAAAGAAACAAGAAATTAAAATTTCTCAAAAGAAAATTTCTATTTACTGTACCAAACACCACTTTCAATACACAATAGTCACCATACTTTATTAAACAACACTTTATTGGAGAACAAAGCATAAAGTTGATAAAGTAGCATAAAGACAAATGAGATTCAAGATAAATAAAAATGTGTCTTCAAAAACACGTTAACATCATATGAATCCATTCACAGCTGCTGAAGCCACAAAACGAGTGCCAGATAATCATATTCAGTCACATATGATACAGAAAACAGATTTGATATTTGTGTTGGAAAATAATGATTCATTATCACAGCTAAACTGGTTTCTTGCTCTTCCCTGTACGTCTCGATCGTGTTAGTGTTCTTCTTCCTCGTCTAAACAGTTTGTTCAGTTGAAGAACAGAAGAACAGAAGATGTGATCACTGATGTGGAGTAGCTTTTTCTCAACCAGAGGAAGAAGTCTCAACATCCCATTGTCAGGCGTTCTCCAGTCCTGGTCTGAAAGGAAAACAAAAGACAGAAACCATTCAAATAAAGTTGTTTAATGGACAGTCAGGTCAGCTTATGTTCTGCGTTATTTAAAGCAGTGATGGTTTACTCTGGCCCTCAGCGTCCACTGTCCTGCACATTTAGCTCCGACCTCAAACCCTCCTGCCTATTGTCTAGAAGTAAACCTGAAGACTTTGGTTAAAATTTTCAGATGTGCTCGATTAAGGTTGGAGGTTAACTCTTAACTAACCTCAAAAAGTAGAATGCAAAGGGCCAGAGTTGCCTGTTCCTTACATAAATTTACAAAGCAGCAGTCAGTACGTTATATAATATACACACATTGAAGTATTATAGATTAAGTATTATATATATATATATAAAATATTGCAGCACAAAATAAGTTGTACTGAACAAAAACAGTTTTACCCATATCAACAGCAACATATTTTAAAAGATTTTTAAGAAAGGCATGGTCTCTTTTGAGCCTTTGCCAGTGATGCTTGATTTCTTTCCAGACAACATACTCTTCTGTCAATTGTTTCAAGAGCTTCACTTGGTCAAAAACTAAGTGATAACCTGTACAATGTAAAATTGTCAACATCAAATTATGTACTACATATTACAGCATTGTTTCAATACAAGACATACCAATGGACTCGCGCACTTTTCTGTCTTCTTTGGGCATCAGATGTTCCTTCCTCACCCGAAACAAAGGACTTATTCGATTAGCTTGCGTTGATATAAGGAATGTGCAATTACTATTGTTCTTGAAACACAAATTAAGACAGTTATAAATAAGTTAATTTACCATATGATTCAGGAGAGAACATTTGATGAGTAAAAACTGATTGCAATATGCTAGAAACTTCACCTGGGAAGGGCTGATCACGGCAAGATTCGCTGCGACTCACTAGTAGCTCTTGTAATGGTTGGCTCTTAAAAGAGCTGTTGAGTTTGATATTGGTAGAGCTTTAAAAAAAAGGACAAAGTAATCCTGCAAAACAGAAAGGAAGGTAATTTTAATACATTACTTGCAAATAGTCAGTTTATAACTGTAGGATATGTTTTCTGTAAAGAGTGTTGCATAATTAATTGTTAAAAGCATTTTTATGTAATAAGTTCACTGATATGTGGGCATTTCTATGAATAAAAGTATGTCTTTAATAGCAAGCAATAATCATGAAAAAGATTTACATGCAAACGGGACAGTTATCAGCAGTGTAACTGCTCTGATTATGACAAAATAATCGAGTATCTTATGTCATATGACAAGTCAGATAAGCTTTTCCACTCTTGCAAACAGAGGTAGGTTATGAGGTGTGGAGAGACATCATGTATTACTGGAACATAAACAGACAGGGTCCAATTTGCAATTAATATAAACTTTCTGACAGTGTGTGTGACATCCGACAACTTTCCAAGAAGTGGCGCAACTGATTTACAAATATCGCGATAAATATGTACAGGAATTGAGGCAGTAGCCAATGACAGCACTAGGAGTAAAAGCTGCAGGATTGTGTACGAGTATACAAATATGTACGAGTATCGTACGAATTTGACAACTTGTTAAATCTTGTGAATTATTAAGACTTTCAGACTATGTTTGTACTGATTGGGCTATGGGTTTTGTGAGAAAAGTTTTAAGAAACAACAAATGCTTGATAAAATGTTTGATTTAGGGTTAAAACCAACACATACATACCATTGCGAATATTTGCCTTTGCAGCTGTCCGTCTTCTCCGTTTACTTCTCCTCAAACAATAATGGAACGACTGAGTCCGAAAGGCCCTTTTGGTCTTTTCAGCTGAAAAAAGAGAAAAGAAAATATCATTATGTATAATATATAGGATTATTTAAAGGGAAAAGTACTGATTTACCTTACAAATATTGGATGTTACATTATAAAGCCTTACAAGCAGGGCAAGTGTTGTGGTTAATATGCATTTACAACAAATATCACTTTAAAACAATCAATACGGAGGTAAAAGCATGGTAAGTTTTGTGATTACTGTCCTTACTAAACCAATCACAGTAAAACTAAGGTTACTGAGGTTTAAAGCATGGTAAGTTTTGTGGTTACTGTCCTTTTACCACACCTATCACAGTAAAACTATGGTTACTGTGGTAAAGGCATGGTAAGTGTTGTGGTTATTGTGCATTTACAATAAGTACCACATTAAAACTACAAATAGTGTGGTAAAAGCATGGTAAGTTTTGTGATTAGGGGAGAGTGGGGTAAAGTGAGATATTTTTTACATTCGTTACCCTCTAAGCAAGCTAAAATGATATATCAGTCAAATTTTCACATTTCCCATTAATTCAGGATGTTTCCTAGCAATGGAAATTATTAGAATGTATTCAGGACGAAGGGCAGTGAAAATATGATTGTTTTTAAAAAAGTGGTCTTGTGTCTCACTTTACCCCAGCTTAGGGGTAAACTGAGACAGACCAGAGAAATCAAGGGGGTAAAGTGAACCAGCTGGGGGTAAACTGATCCACTTACTTTTTCCACTCTGAAACTTCCATAACAACACATGTTGTATAAGTTAGAATTCTGACAGCTAGCTTGACAACCACACATTCCAGAACTAGTAACAGAATCATGGGGATTGGTCAATTAAGCACAATTTTTTAATGACCCACCGGTGCGCATCCAAGTGAAGGTGCAACGCCCTTGGCGTGCTAAGGGTGAATGGCACACTGGAGGAAATTCCTCCTAAAAAATGTTTTTTTTTTTTTTTCCAAATTATTGTGATACATTTGGAAAACTCAATGCTGTCAGACCTCCCCTGGCCAGCCCAGGGAGAGTGGCCCGTCCTGAGCCAGATTCGGATTTGTCCGCCACCGCTGGAGCTCCATTTGGAGCAAAGTCAGTCCTAAAACGGATCTTTGGGTCTTTGTGGAGGAGGGACAATGCTCCACTCGGACAAGGAACATGGACCAGAGAACCGTGGTGGTCAGATCGGGTGGAGAAACAGCCTGACCCAGGCCAGAGAAATTGCACTTTGTGCGGGCGAGACTTCCAGTAAATAGGGTCTGGTTTGGACACCCAGACCCTCGGTGCCAGGGCGTGCACAACGGTGAACGTGCACCATCCTGGGTGAGCTAGGGGTGAAAGACACACGGGAGGATATTCCTCCTTGTAAAAATGTCCAAAAATATCTTGTATTTGAAGAAGAGCTCCATGCTCGCAGACCTCCCGGGCCAGCCCCAGGGAGGGTGGGTCATCTCCGGTCAAAGTCAGATCCGTACACCTGCTGGCGCTCCTGCTGGAGCAACGACGGTCCAAACATGGACGCTCGGGGTGTTGTAGAGGAGGGAGACGACACTCTTATCGGACTAGGTAATGGAAAACAGGCGCCTCCGGGTTGCCTGGGGCCCAGAGGAGTGCACCCTCTCCTTCGGCCGTCAGGTTTTCTTCCTGGTGTATTGCCTTGGCATGATGGCTTTTCTACTATGTTTATGACATTAAAAATAAAACATATGTCATGTAATATTACATTAAAATATGTTTAAGACTAAACTTAACTTGTGCCTCATGTCTCACTTTACCCCACAGCATTTGTCTCACTTTACCCCACTGCCACATTTTAGAAAAAAACGATCTCTCTTAGCAATTCAGGCTTATCTTCAGCTAGCATCATCACATGGTTTTATATGTTGGTAGTTCATCAACATGTATGACATAAGTTTTTCTACCTGAATCAATTTGCTTTGGCACAACAGTTGATTAAGTTGACAGCAAGAAAATTTACTTTTACATGCAAAAAAAATATTTTTGTGAAAAAAACATGCTTACTACAGCACCATGAGGTCCTCTTCTTCATGGCCAAGGTGAAATGGAAGGGGCTTGAAAACATAATGGTCAAATGACCAAAATTGTGTTCCGTTGCCTAGATACAGGGGGTGTCTCACATTACCCGATGTCTCACATTACCCCGTTCTCCCCTACTGTCTTTTTACTACACTTATCACAGTAAAACTAATGTTACTGTGGTAAAAGCATGGTAAGTGTTGTTTTTACTGTGCTTCTACTACAAATACAACTTTGGAACTAATTGTACTATTTTTAATCTGATATGAATATCTAAGCCTATAGCACGTCACGTGACAGGCAGTGTTAATCACCCTGTTTTGAATTAGAAAGCAATGAAACGCAAAGTCTCCGTGGAGATGGCAGATATAATGGCAGATTAATATCGACAAACAGAAAAGACATGATATCACACATTATTAGGACAGCGTATTTAGGTATTTACTTACCAACATCTGACACACGTGAACTGATGCCAAATATCGCGATGTGTTCGGAACGAGACTTCTTCAGCGCGATTTCCTACTGATAAAATATAATTTAAAAAAATATCAATAAACAGCAAAGCAATCCAGCTTCCCTGGCAATAAGACCGAAATAATAACATTAAAAAAAATACATAAAAATACATAAGATCTCGTGAAAAAAATGTTGATTAAACAGCTTCTCTGCTGCAGCCGACAGGCAGAAAGAATCGTGCTGTTATCACGAAAGACGCTTCCCATTGAAAATGCAATAGTTTAAAAAACGTGCTGGTATTAAGAAAATAACGAAATAAACGTGTCCGTGGCACGAATCAATAGATTAAATTACGTGACCATATCACGAACTGCCGTGCGTTGTTAAACTCACCGCTGAATGATCACGTGCGTTGTTAAACTCACCGCTGAACGCGCTAAACCTTTGCGGGGACTTTGATATCAGATTGCGAGGGGTTTTAAACATCAAAAACCAGTTGGAGGGCCAGATAAAAATGATCTGGGTGCCGCCATTTGACTCGCCCTGGCATAGATAATATTTTGTAGCCCAATGAGAAAAAAGGGAGTAAATAATTAAAACAAAATGAGCTGCTACGTGTGAAAAGAAACCTGCTTTGGATGTATTATGTTCAGGACAAACGTAATAGCACTGCAATAGATTGGCTATATTAGGTTAAGGACCAACGTAATAGCACTGCTTATATGTTGGCATGTAACGTAATTGCGATTTGCAAAATAGTTTCCTCAGAACGTATTTCATGTGATACAGGGTTGCAGCTGGACGTCACACAATTTGAGCTTGATGATCTTTCTGATGATGAAGAATATTGTGGAGTAACTGATAATGATAGAGAATTAGGTTTGACCTATCACTCTGGGTTTGACTTGCTGGCAAAACCTGATATCTTCTTTGTCGCGCTTCAAAATAAAAGTTCCAAATGTAGTTTTTGTCCCTGCGGTGTAGGCTAATTTTTGGGTGGGACACATGCAGCATTTTCCAATATTGAGGGGGACACGTCCCCTCCGGTTCCTACACCAATGATAGTTTATAAACTCTTAACAGAGAGACGTAATACCACATGAGAATCAAGGCTTTTCTCAAATATGGGAAGACGCTTAAAAAGGCGCAGTAAATTCATCCATATAAGACGAGTATTCTACAACAGTCGCTTGACTGTAAACTGATGGACCGACTGGCAGCAACTGCACATTTGCTGAAGGGTGCAATACCAGTGTTGGCACCTTCAATATGTAATTTTAAAATATACATTTTGTATTTTATCTCCAGTGACACTGCCCACATTAGTGATATTATTATCCATTATAGTATTATTTTAATCCATTATTATAAGATTACACAAAGCTCTGTAATATGATAGATATGCAAAAGTTGCACTATAAGTTATTATGCATCACTCTGATTTAGTTAAGTTTAGAAACTTCTCTTTTTTTTGTCTGTTTTTATCCATCATGTAATTTTCCATAGACATAATGCCATTCCATTTTGTGTACATAGATTTTTATATCATTCTAATATAGCTAAGATAAACATTTTAAACAATAAAAAAGACGGATTCACATGACTAATAATGCCTCAGTCAAGTCAAATAAATGTTCAATCATTATAGTTGCTTTTCACACCATTGTCTAAAACACTCAAAACAACATCGGAGATTGTAGGCTATACACTCAATTCAAAAAAAATATATTTAGAAGGAAAAAGTCTGCCTAGATTGAGTCGTCTTCTATATCTGTATATGCTCCCAATGAGCCAAATAATGAGAAAGAACCAAATTGCTTACCACAGCTATGCAGACGACACACAGATCTACTTAGCCCTATCGCCTAACGATTACAGCCCCATTGACTCCCTGTGCCAATGCATTGATGAAGTTAACAGTTGGATGTGTCAAAACTTTCTACAGTTAAACAAAGACAAAACTGAAGTCATTGCATTTGGAAACAAAGATGAAGTTCTCAAGGTGAACGCATACCTTCACTCTAGGGGTCAAACAACTAAACATCAAGTCAGGAATCTTGGTGTGACACTAGAGTCAGACCTTAGTTTCAGTAGTCATGTCAAAGCAATAACTAAATCAGCATACTATCATCTGAAAAATATTGCAAGAATAAGATGCTTTGTTTCCAGACAAGACTTAGAGAAACTTGTTCATGCTTTCATCACCAGCAGGGTGGATTATTGTAATGGACTCCTCACTGGGCTTCCCAAAAAGACCATAAGACAGTTGCAGCTCATACAGAACGCTGCCGCCAGGATTCTGAGCAGAACCAGAAAATATGAACATATCACACCAGTCCTCAGGTCTTTACACTGGCTCCCAGTTAAATTTAGGATTGATTTTAAAGTATTATTACTGGTATATAAATCATTCAATGGCCTAGGACCTCAATACATTGCAGATATGCTCACTGAATATAAACCCAACAGATCACTCAGATCATTAGGATCATATCAGCTAGAAATACCAAGGGTTCACTCTAAGCATGGCGAGTCCGCTTTTAGCTATTATGCCAGCCGCAGCTGGAACCAGCTTCCAGAGGAGATCAGATGTGCTCCTACAGTAGTCACATTCAAATCCAGACTCAAAACACATCTGTTTAACTATGCATTTACTGAATGAGCACTGTGCCAATGTTCGTCCGACTGTTTGTACTGTATTTTATTTTGTATTCTTATAAACTGTTTTAATTATTCTTATTTCTTTTTATTATTTTAATTTCTTCTATGTAAAGCACTTTGAATTGCCATTGTGTATGAAATGTGCTATATAAATAAACTTGCCTTGCCTTGCCTTGCCTTGCCTTGCCTTCTATAATTATCATTTTTATCAAGCTCGTATATTTAAGTTCAGTAATTTCACGTAAATGGCAATGAAAATGACCTATTAATTGTCATTTAAGTGAAATTACTGAGCTATATACGAACTTGATAAAAATGATACCAACCTGCAGGTGGACGGAAGAGGAAAAGTTCTTCAGTGTTGCTTTAAGTTTGTATCCTATCTTTATCAATCTCTATGACATTATTTTATTTATGTGTAAGAAACCTCAGAATCACCTGCATTTGAGAAATAGTCTTCTATAATCATGTTCTAATAATCGTAAACTGTAAAACTTTTAAACATTGATTTTTAACAATGAATAAAAAAAAAGATATCTTATATCTTTTGCCAGTGTTTGAAGCTTAATGCAGACATTTATGGTTGCAAGCCATTAAACGGACAGACGAAACCTGCTACGATTAGCCTACGGCACTGAAGCATGAATTTGATGTAAGCAATAGACCCTTTTCACATTTCCAGGTTTTTTTAAAAGTGGAAGCCTATTGGGTAAACTTCTATAGCGGTGAAAGAGAGAATACGTTAAATATATTTTTGTGTTCCCATTTGCTTAAATAGTAAAAGAAAAACACAATAGTTTTTTCACAACTTTCAAAACTAGAAAAAAAAAATAGAGATAGATTGAAAACGGCAGTCAGAGAAGAGAAAGATGTAAATTTTACCATCACTCTCAGCCGCTGTATTAGAAACACAATCACAGCAGCGTTAACTAGTTTTTTTTATAATTTGATGCAAAGGAAATATATATATATATATATATAAAACTATGACCGTTAAAATGCTTCATCACAGTCTGTGAAAAAGGTCCAAAGGTCTACATAATATTCACATATGCAGTTCAGGGAGCATAGCACATATGTCCACAAGATGTCTGTTAAAGATCACTTCATCTGGAAAGCATCTACTGTTTACTAACATCTAATAGAGTCTTTAAGATGTCAGTTTAACATGCATTCTAAACCATTACATCTTAAATACATCTTCTAAACGTCTATTTGACATCTGACAGGAAACGTCCTATAGACGGATTGCAGATGAGATGAGCAGATGAGCAAACACTGTAAAAATATATCTTCCAGATTTAAACATCAAATAGACGTCTCCGTGATGTACGTGCAAATCAGGGGATTAGCCCTATGTTACAGCATAACATAAAAACTGTAGAGTGTTTCTAGAAAAGCGTTATAAAAAATACATTTATTATTATTATTATTATAAAACAATATCCAATACCATTTTACATAGATAACATTAAACCTTAAACCAATTTTTACCTTTTACTCGCAATTGTGGGTTCATATCTCTCAATTCGAACTTTATAATATTACATTATATTTAGATCACAATTCCTAGGGGAAAAAAGTCTTGAGATATGTCTTGAGTTTTTAGAAAAAATTGAATATCGAGTTTAAATTTTGTAATTCTGGTTTTCAGAAGTTCAAGTCAAAATTGTGAGATATTTTTATACTGTTATTCATTGTCTTCCATAGACTGGTGTCAGAACTGTCACTGTCTGCCATCAGGTAGGCTCCGCCCACAAACACATCATTGCTCTTTGTCAACACCCAAATGGTCTTCTCTACAAATTCTCCTGCTGTGACCGGGCATTTTAGACATTTAGTGGTGGGCAAACGGCCAGCGAATATGGGTTATGCTTTTGTTTTGTTCTCGGTGTGCTTGTGGCATCTGGTTGGTAAGTTACAGATGTGTTTTAATGACTTCACTTCTTGCTGTTTTAGTGTTATTTCAACAAAAAACTTTCAATATATATGTTGAGACATTTATATGAAGGGCCTGTTAATTTGATGGACTTTTGATGGGTTAATTTGATGTAGCTAAACAAAATGTGTTATCTTGTTTTAAAACACTGATCATTATTTACACAAATTGAAATCAATGTTAAAATGTTTCAACATGCAGTTAGCTCATTTAAGGTCATTTATAGCATTTCATTTTCTCAGTATAAAAATTAAATTAGTCCATGAGCTAATTGCTGGTCATCCGAATAAGATTAAAGCAGTCTGGTCAATAGATTATGTTTTATGTTTCACTTCTGTTTGCACATAAAAATGAGTGCATAAGAAAACATCACTGGAGAGGAACAAGTCTCAGCACAAGAGACTTTTTCAGTTTTGTTCAGCACAAACTCGCTGATCAACAATGTGATCGACCCGTTTTTTTCTCCCATTATGAATTAGGGCCAAAGCCAGGGTCCCGGGTTCTCTTTTTTTTTTTTTTTTTTTGCATCTCTAGTGTTTAAACTGCTATTCTGAACTTTCACTGTTATTCATCTCTTGATGGAAAAGTGTTTGTTCTCTGCAAATCATTTAACATTCATGTTCATGTGAAAACATCTGCATAATACAGATTTAAATTGTCATTTAATTTGGTTTTAGACTTTAACAGCACACATATTTCTGTTTGCTCATCAGGTGTATTTGGTGATGATGCAGAATCAGTGAAGTCAGTGTCAGTGATGGAGGGAGATTCTGTCACTCTAAACACTGATGTTACTGAAACACAGCAATATTTGATGATACAGTGGACGTTCGGAAGCACTCGAATCGCTGAAGTCAACAGACTCACACAAACCAACTTGACATATGATGGTCCTGATGAGAGATTCAGAGACCGACTGAAACTGGATCAAACCGGATCTCTGACCATCACAAACACCAGTACCTCAGACTCTGGACTTTATCAACTAACACTTGTCAGCAGAGGGACCAGCTACATGAGTTTCAATCTTAAAGTCTATGGTAAGACTTAAACTTATCTTTATCCTAAAATGGTTATTTTCTATTCATTTCAATATTCTTTATGATATTGATGGCTGTCACACTTGCTTTGTAGTCAAAACAAAAAAAACAAAAAAATTATCCAATGAATCAAAATACTCAGGAGAAAACAATACTGTTATCATCCCCACGTAAACTATAAAAACGTGAATTTGTGAAAACATGCACGTGCATACGTATAATGTATTCAGTCTTTAGCAAGTAGTGTTTCTTTACAAACTGACATTTCCAACTACTGGCCTGGCATGATAATATGGCGTTTAGTCGTTTTCACAGATCCATGTGAACAGAGTTGTTTTGACAAAGTGTCGTCTTTACTTGAAAAACGTAAAGGAAACGTTTCCATTTTTAGTACATTGTTGTCATGTAAACGTACCACAAAGAAACAAAGAGAACAAAGAAAACAGGAACAGAAAACAGGGAAGCAATGTGATAAACTAAAAGTCCATGAAAACCATGGCATGGACACAGCTAAGAATGAGAAAATGCAGCTACAGCTCAAATATAAAACAGTCACAGATGTAACCAGAAACACAATAATGGCTGCACATTTATTTGTTCATATATAGAGTCAGTATTATAGTTACAGCTGCTGTGATTACGCAATCGTGAAAAGTGTCCATTATATCATCCTATTGAAATCTGCTCTTGTTGTTGCAAAAACATTTTGCAGCCTTCTAACCAATTACAAACAAGTAATTACACGAATGAATAAATGATTGAAGTGACTAAGCAGAGGCATTCAAATTAGTCCATAAGCTAATCACTAACTGTAACTGGCTCACTGAATGAAGTTAAAGCAGTCTGATCCACAGATGAGTGTTTTGTGTTTCGGTTCCATTTACAAGAAAGTGAGAGCTGAAGAAACATCACCTGAAACTGAACTTTCATTGTTATTCATCTCTTATAAGATCCGAATTTAAAGTGTTTGTTCACTGCAGATAAGAAAACGTCTGCATAATACAGATTGAAATTGCAATTTGATCATTAATAAGCAACATAATGATCTTTGTTTAACAAAACATGTTTCTGTTTGATTATTGATTGTAAGTGGGTTTCTTTCAATTTCCCTTTTCAACATCAGCAGTGCGACAAATGCACGGGTAGGCTATAGGCTACTGACACTGAAAAAACAATGCCGAATAATAACCGTTTTAATATGTGCTCCATGGTAAATCTGAATCAGTCGCCTCCAACATCTGCTGGATAATTAGGTAAAATATTCACGTTCATGAGCACATCCAAATCCCGTGTTCACTGCAGCGAGATAAACAAATTCTATAATGCTTAACGAGGCTTAATGCACTATCAGTTCCTTGTACGTTATTCTTATTTTTTGGAATACATTTTACAGTAACATCTGTAGCCTATGTTACAACCCCTTGGCTCAAGAAGTAGCAACATGAATGGAGAGTCCATACAACATAATCAAATTTGAAACATTTAACCTTTAATCAAGAAAACAGACATAACTACATTTAAAGTAAAAGAAAAAAATCTACAAATACAAAACGTACTCGGTTACTAACGTAACCTCGGTTCTCTCTAGAGAGGGAACGAGTACTGCGTAAGTCTTACGCTAGGGGAAAATCTCTTTTCCCGCGAGATACTGAAGCCAAAAATTATCCTTAATTTTGAAATAATGTAAAACGCGTTGCGGCAGCATGCAGACACAGGCGAGACGGCTCGCGCGCCTATTGGCTGCCCTGCGGCAACTGCAGCAGCCTATCGATAAGGCCCTTTCGTGGCCGAATGGGCGTGGCCTAGGGCTATAAATATAGCTTCGAGAGGCTAGCTCACTGGTTTTTCATCGCCGAAGCGAACCAGAGCGTGTGCAGGCACGGCAATATATGCAGTACTCGTTCCCTCTCTAGAGAGAACCGAGGTTACGTTAGTAACCGAGTACGTTCTCTTACGAGAGGTTCTCTCGTACTGCGTAAGTCTTACGCTAGGGGAAAACAGAGTAAAACGCAGTGCATGCTAAGATCCAGCACCAAAGTCCCAAGGGCAAGTGCCCGGGCTCATATAGTACATGATCATAAGGGACTCACAGAGAGCCCAGGAAAGAGTGGCTAAAATAGCATCATTCCTGTAATAATATAACATCCTATAAGGAGCAGTTATACTGATGATGTGTCGTACAGTCAGGGCGACCCCCGGCCTGGACTGACGAATATAGTGGGTCTTACACACTGCCCATAGAGCTGCGCGATCAAACAGCGAGCGTTTGCTCAAGCAGTTTCAGTATTCTGGCCCGAACACATCAGGGCAGACAGTACCCATTTAGACCGAAAGCAGCTTAGCCTGCAAGGCGGGAACCTCTAGGTTATAAAACCTTATAAATGTAGACAGGGAGGCCCAGCCTGCCGCCATACAGATATCTTGCAAGGCAATCCCACTAGACCAAGCCCACGACGAGGCCACGCCTCTCGTGGAGTGTGCTCTGACGCCTAATGGGCACTGTAAGCCCTTAGAGGTATAAGCCAGCGCTATAGCATCAACTATCCAACTGGATAGGCTCTGTTTCGACACGGCAAGTCCCTTAGAACGTCCGTAGAGTGAAACAAAGAGCTGCTCTGTCTGTCTGAAAACAGACGTGCGAGACACATAAGCTCTTAATGCCCTGACTGGGCAAAGGAAGCTTGCGTCTCCTTCCTCGTCAGAGACCGGTAGGGCTGACAGGGAAATGACCTGCGCCCTAAACGGTGTGTTGAGGGATTTTGGAACATAACCGTGCTTAGGTTTGAGTATAACTCTTGAGTCATTGGGCCCAAACTCCATGCACGTCGCGCTTACTGAGAGCGCGTGTAAGTCCCCTATGCGCTTCACTGAAGCGAGAGCCAGAAGAAACACTGTCTTGAAAGACAGGTGTTTAAGATCAATCGTCTGTAAAGGCTCGAATGGGTCACCTTTCATGGCTTCCAGCACTGTAGAAAGGTCCCATACAGGGACCGAGGGAGGTCTGGGAGGATTCAGTCTCTTAGCTCCTCTAAGGAAGCGGATGACTAAATCGTTCCTTCCTACTGACTGACCCAGCGTTGTTTTTGAGAACGCTGCTATGGCCGCCACATACACTTTGAGCGTGGAAGGGGTCCTGCCCTTGTCCAACAGCTCTTGTAGGAAGGAGAGAACCTCTGTCACCCCACAGTCTAGGGGCGACACGCCACGAGCTGTGCACCAGCTGGAGAACACTGACCATTCCGAGGAATAGAGACGTCGCGTAGACGGAGCTCTAGCCTGTGTGATCGTGTTTAACACTCCGCTTGGGAGGTCAGCGGGTACCCGTTGATGGCCCAAACATGAAGGGACCACAGCTCTGGGCGTGGATGCCAAAACGAGCCCTTGGCCTGAGAGAGGAGGTCCCTCCTCACTGGCACTGGCCATGGGGCAGTGCTTGCTAGCTGCATCAGAACTGGGAACCAGGGTTGGTTTTTCCAGAACGGCGCTACGAGTAGCACTGAGCATCCTTCTCTGATCCGTTCTATCACTTGAGGCAGGAGAGAGACGGGAGGAAAGGCATAGAGCGGGCGGCGGGGCCATACATGAGCCAGCGCGTCCCTGCTCTTGGAGAAAAATTCCAGACAGTGAGCGTTTTCTTGAGACGCAAACAGGTCTACTTCCGCTCTGCCGAATTTCTTCCACAGCAGCTGGACTGTCTGTGGGTGTAGAGGCCACTCGCCTGTCGGAACATTGTTCCTGGACAGTCTGTCCGGTCCTACGTTTAGGAGCCCTGGCACATGCGCTGCTCTCAGCGAGAGCAGGTTGCGCTGAGCCCACACCAGGAGGCGTTTTGTCAGCCTGTGCAGGTTTCGGGACCTGAGGCCACCCTGGCGATTTATGTAGGATTTGGGGACAAAAACGCGTCAGCGTGTTGTCTACTGCCAACATTTCGAGGCAGTTTATGTGTAGAAGCTTCTCCCGTTCTGACCATTGGCCGAAGAACGGTCTGCCCTTGAGCAGTGCTCCCCATCCCGAGGTGGATGCGTCCGTAGACACTACCTTCACACTCGAGGAAGTCCCCAGGCTTACACCTGATTGGTACCACTCGTTTGCTTTCCAAGGTTTCAGAGCTGCGATGCATTTCTGATTGACCTTGAGACGAAGCAGACCGGAAGCCCGCGCTCGGCGCGGTACTCGCGCTTTCAGCCAGAACTGTAGCGGGCGCATGCGAAGCAAGCCCAGCTGAAGTACTGATGATGCTGAGGCCATGAGACCTAGCATCCTCTGAAATTTCTTGAGCGGGACAGATGCGCCGCAGCGGAAAGAGCTCGCTGCGCGCTGAATGTCTAGTACGCGCTGTGGTGACAGTCGCGCTATCATAGACAGCGAGTCCAGTTCTGTGCCCAGAAAAGATATTATCTGTCTGGGAGACAGAGAACTCTTCGCCCACTTGACTCTGAGACCCAGATTCTCGAGGTGATCGAGCAAAATGGTCCTGTGCTCTATGAGCACCGAGTGAGATTGAGCTAGAATCAGCCAATCGTCCAAGTACTTCAATACTCGCATGCCCTGTAGTCTGAGGGGTGCGAGCGCTGTGTCCATGTACATCGTACATGTACTGGGTGCTAGAGACAAGCCGAACGGTAGGACTGAGCACTGATATGCCTGGCTCTCGAAGGCAAATCTCAAATGTCGCCTGTGACGTGACGCTATTTGTATTTGAAAATATGCGTCTTTCAGATCTATTGACACAAACCAATCTCCTCGGCGAATCTGCGGGAGGATTTTTCTGGTCGTGAGCATTCTGAACTGTCACTTCGCAAGCACTCTGTTCAGTTGCCTTAGATCTAGTATGGGTCTGAGACCCCCGTCTTTTTTCAGTACCAGGAAGTATCTGCTGTATAGCCCTCCTTCGCTCTGAGCTTGAGATAAAGGCTCTATGGCCCCTTTGCTCAACAGTTTCAAAATTTCGGCTCGAAGTAGGTGGTGCAACTTCTGTTTTTACCGTAGTTTCGACGCGCGCCGCATAGCGGCGAGGGCGTCGGCGAAACTGTAGCGAATAGCCTCTTTCTATAATGTCAAGCACCCACTTCAAAACCCCCGGGTAGCCTTGCCCATGCATCTGCACGAATGGCTAGGGGCTGAATGCGGAGCGCGCTCTGGTCGCTCAGCGACAGAGGGGCTTCGGTGTGCTGCAACATAAGCGTCGCGCTTCGAGGCAGGGGGCGCGCTGATAACAGCGGGCAGATTGCCCGCGCTCGACTCCTTTGTGGTGGTCAACCGAGAGGGGGAGGGCTGGGCGAGTCCCGTAGGACCTGTCATGTCTATGTGTGAATGTGGGCGCAGGATAGCGGGCACATTTACAACACTGAGAGCATTGTCCGCCTGAGCAGAACGAATGCACGTTGGTTTTGTTTTTACAGAAACCTTGAGATATGCAGAACGTAGTGTTTGTGGGCACTGGGCAGTGGGCACATTTACCACGTTTAATGCACAATCGATCTGGGTCGATTTCATGTGCGCGAGCCCTGTGTGACGGGCTGTGTTTGTGTGTAGGAATGAGCACTGGGCAGTGGGCATTTTGTCTACACTCGTAACACCATCGGCCGTGGCCGGGACATCAGAAAATACACTCTTATGGGATTTATCTGGATAGCCGTAAAAGCGGCGTTTGTGTGCAGGCAAGCAGGCTGCTTCGCCGACTTGTTTACTGCAGAATACACTGGAACAGTCGCATTTACTGGAACTGAACGAGCGAGAAGTTGCCATAGAAACAGAGAGCGTCAACATGCTGGCGTTTGTTTGCAGGCGTGCGTGTATTACAGCAGGCTTGTTCACTGCAATATTGACATTTCCAGTCATCTGAACTTCATAGGCGGAAACCATAGAAACAGTGTTTGGGTGCAGGCGAGCGGGTTGTACCACGCGCTCGTTGGCTGCAAAACACACATCTGCAGTCGCCTTTTCAGGGAACTGCCAGAGCGAGCATTGAGTGGCGGAGGAGCAGTCTCGGAGAAGGATGCCAGGTGAGTCCTCAGAGTCACCATAGGCAGTAACTGGCTCGCAGTGAGGGCAGTCACCGTCAGCGAGCGCGAGAGCTGCGTGATCCTCAGGAAAGGGGCGTCTTGAAAAAGACGCCCGGCTCTTTTAGTGCAATGAGAGTGTGTGTCGCGGCGGCGAGCACACACACATACACAAAACATAGTAGCAGAGAAAGGATATAACGCTGGATAGCGCAGCAGGAAGGCGACTGAAGGCGGCACGGCCAGCGGCTTCAGAGTGTCGACTCGTCCCGCTGAAAGGCTTCTTCAGACGGCGCGGCTTCTCTCCGGATCCAGCGATGCGAGAGCTTCGCTGAAGAGATGAAAAATCAGTGAGCTAGCCTCTCGAAGCTATATTTATAGCCCTAGGCCACGCCCATTCTGGCGGGACGTGACGTATTGGGCGCGAAGCGCCCCCATTGGAGCTGACGTCACGAAAGGGCCTTATCGATAGCCTGCTGCAGTTGTCGCAGGGCAGCCAATAGGCGGGCGAGCCGTCTCGCCTGTGTCTGCATGCTGCCGCAACGCCTTTTACTTTATTTCAAAATTAAGGATAATTTTTGGCTTCAGTATCTCGCGGAAAAGAGATTTTCCCCTAGCGTAAGACTTACGCAGTACGAAAGAACCTCTCGTAAGAGAACCACCCACATCAAGCCTTGGACTGGAGACAGTGAAAAGTCAGCATGTCCACCAAGCCCAATTGTCTTTTTCGCTGAGGGTGAGAAAGCCAGCATCTTATAAGCAGCATGGTTAATCAACCATTCTCCACACCTGCGACACAGCAATTAACCTGGAGACACAAAAAGTGTTACCCAAAGACACCTGCTGGACAAAATAAAGTAACACTGCCCCTTGGATCGTCACACCTATCACACAATGTTTTCAGTTGAGTGTTTACTAGTGTGGGATCAGTGATTTCTGTATATCTGTAAACTGTTGCTTTATGTTTTGCAGGAGTATCTGGTGCAGAAGAAACAGTGTCTATGTCAGTGATGGAGGGAGATTCTGTCACTCTAAACACAGGTCTTACTGAAATACAGAATGATGATACTATACTGTGGATGTTTGGACCAAAGGGCTTTGTCATATCTCAAATAACGAGAAAGAATGATTTTACCTCATTTTTTGTCACTGATGATGATGTGAGATTCGAAGACAGATTACAGGCGGATCAAAAAACTGGATCTCTCACCATCAGAAACACCAGAATCACACATTCAGGACAATATAAACTCTCCATCTCTAGAAAAAAGACTACGACAAAGATATTTAATGTTACTGTCAGTGGTGAGTATAGTCCTGTTTAGATGACATTGTAAGTGTAATGAAATGCATTCCAGGTGAAGTCTGTGGTGAAATTATCCAAGTTGAAATGACCCACTTCTGACTTCAGTTCATTCTGCTCACATGTCTGATCTCATTTCTTTTCCAGGTGTGGTTAATGAGACAGATGAAGTGAAGTCTATTTCAGTGATGGAGGGAGAGTCTGTCACTCTAAACACTGATGTTATCGAAGTACAGAAATATTTGATGATACAGTGGACATTCGGCAACACTCGAATCGCTGAAGTCAACAGACTCATGCAAACCAGCTCTACGTATGATGAGAGATTCAGAGACAGACTGAAACTGGATGATCAAACCGGATCTCTGACCATCACAAACACCAGAACCAACGACACTGGACTTTATCAACTAACAATTGTCAGCCGAGAGACCAGCTACATGAGTTTTAATCTCATAGTCTATGGTAAGAGAATTACAGCATCATTTGCCCATCATTTGCATTATATCTTTGTCATTTTAAAACATGTATTTTCTATTATTTTCAGTAGTCCTTAAATCCAAGTTATGATATTGACTGCTTTAATAACATTTTATAAATGCATCTAATATAAATAAAGATTGTCAGCACTGATCTGTGTGTGATTAACTGCGACCCAATATTTTTCATCATCAGAAAGATCATCAAGCTCAAATTGTGTGTCATCCAGCTGTGCTGTGAACAATTCAACCGTCAACCAGACTAAGGACAGCAACATTACTGAACTCTATGAGCCAAGTTCAGGTATCACTGGGTATATGAGGCACATTTGCTTGCATTTCTTGTGTGATTTCACAGGAACAGAAAACTGGCAGCAGACAGTTAAGTTAATTGCGCGTCTCAGAGTTGTGTGTGTGTGTGTGTGTGTGTAGTGCCATATGCTGCACTACTCTAGAGGACATTAACACTCAAGGCAAAAATCATCATGGATAAAGAATCACAAAGATTCCTGGGGAGCCAATTAAAGAGTCTAGAATAATATTGCTTCTGTTAATCGTGCAATCCTAGCTAATGTTATTTGGCTAAGCGAGGAAACTGCATACAAACTTTCCAGTGGATGCTTGAGCTCTTAATAATAACTCACAAAACCAGCACCTATAAGTCTATATAGACAAGCCTTAAAATCATTGTTTTTTCTTTTCAGACCACATCCACTGTTGTGGTTTCACTGAAGCTGTGATCCGATTGGTTGTCTCTGCTCTGGTGGGCGTGGCTACTGTTGCTGTGCTGGTTTATGACATCAGATCTACAAGAAGTGAACTGATCAGAGAAGAAGAGACCAGACATCACTGTCAGACCTCTGGAGTCAAATCAGGCCAACAGTGTGAAATGAGCAGAAGGTTTAGTTCCAGATATGTCCAGATATAAAGCAAAACATATATTCATGCTCTGCACCTTTCTTTGCACAGCTATTTATTAACAGATAGTCATTGCATTCTTTGACCACTTTAATTGATCTATGAAATTAAATACATGGCTTTAACCATAATTAAGCAAAATAGTAATTAACAACACAAACAATGGCATAGAATGATCTTATAGGCTTATGATTGATCTGCATTTTTGGTGACTTTTAATAAAGGTTTGGTTTTAGAACAAGGTGTAGCTTGTGTTTTTCTGTTCTCCTGTCCACATTTATAACGTCACAAAACAATATAGTTCAAACAGCAGTTGTGTGTGGACATGTGATTCACTGAATGCACGTGATACACTATCAGCTCAGTTTGTGAGGCAAAGAGAAACCTTTTGGTCTCAGTTATTCACATCTGTACAGCTGTGGTTTGATGTGATGTCTGAACAATCTATTGTGAAAGAGTCCAGCTAGTAGAGGAATTAAGATCAATGGGGGAAAAGAAAACCTGCTACTTAACATTCTCCTACATATCCAAAACTGTTTTAATTTACTTAAAGTCAATCGGTCTGATTAATAGGATTTAAGCAAACTCTTATTCCTTCCAACTGATTCTAATGCACATGATGCTGCTTTGGCTCCCCCTTATGACTGAATATGGAAACACATGAAGGAGGCTGCAAGTGAAAATGAAAGTGAAAGTGAAAATCCACTGGATATGCAAAGGGTTTTAAAAGTCTG